>CM030364.1:47739177-48339177 GCA_017893485.1 Hemerocallis citrina | reverse complement strand
CTTCTGTTGGACTGGTTTCTCCGCCGGATCGACACTTAGCATGTGCATTATCAGGTCTTAGAAAATTTCTGGCATATCCGAGGTAGTCCAAGTGAATAAATATCGTTTCCTTTGGATGTAGGCGATGACATCTGCCTTGAGCTCGGAAGACAGGACCATGCTAAGTTGGAATTTTCTGGTTTCGTCCCCTTGGGAGAAGAGGACCTCCTCTAGATTATCAACGAGTTCGGAGTCGATCGAGCTCCTTTCAGGGGGAAGATCCACTACATCTAGAGGGAGGATGGATCCCCCACTGTAGCAGTATAACATGCCCAAGCTACCTCCTGACAACCCTTAACAATTTCAACCTCGAATTGGGGAGCTTCAATTTCATATGGTATGCCAAAGCGATGGCCTGGAGGGGTGCAAGGTCAGGACGCCCGAAGTTGATGTTATAGGCGGCTTTGGTGTTACCCACCATGAATTCCATTGTCTCGGATTGGGTTGTTGGGGATTTACTGGCGGTTACATGTAGTGTAACAATCCCCTAGATCCGAACCTGGACTCTGAGAATCCACGGATGGTGTAACCAGCTAGTTTTAGTCTATTCCTGGTGAGGCCTTCAAAGGCCTCGAAGAAGAGGATATCAACCGAACTGCCAATGTCAACAAGAATGCGTCGAACCTCGTGGTTAGCCAGGTCGTGGCTGATCACCAAAGCATCGTAGTGGGGCGGGTGGATGCCTTTGAGTCCTTGTATGAGAACTAGATGGGCAACCCCAGATGTCTGGAAGGAGGGCATTTGCGAACCGAGTTCTCCTCTCGGAAAACACTTTCCTGGAGGAGTTAGAGTTTTTCCCTATAGACCCTCTCTATGTGGAATGGAGGATGACCCTCTGCTTGGAATCCTGAGGTTCGCAGTTTGGTCCGGACACTTTACTTAGGGCTGAGGAGAAGAGTTCCTCTTGTTTTTTTGGGTGAACTTGGACAAGTAACCCCTCATGATTATGGCCTCAATCTCGTCCTTTAGAGCGTGACAGCCGTCAGCCTCATGACCGTGATCCCGATGGAATCTACAAAAGTACCTTTTATCACTATTTTGCTTGGGAATAACCCTTCACAAAGGGTGGCGGAGGAGCGTCTATTTCCATCGGTACCACCGAAATGCTCGTGGTGAGGGGGTGAATTTGTCGTACCGAGGTGCATGGGGGAGCTTGCCTTTGTCCCGAGGCTCCTAAAATTCTCAAAGGATGCCTCGGTACGACTTCCGCTTCCCCTTTACGACTTCCGCCTCGGTACGACTTCCGCCTCGGATGCATCCTTTGAGACTTTTAGGAGCCTCGGTTCTGTACATCTTCCGCTTCCCCTTGGGGGAGGGCTTTTTTCCTTGGGACGGAGGGCTTCCTTGGCTCGGATGTATTTCTCGATCCCGGCCAAGAGGTCAGTGAAGTCCGAGGCTAACTTCTTGGCGAGGGAGGTCTTTAAGAGATCATGCCTGATGTTGTATCTGAAGGCGGCAGTCGCTACTCCAGAATCCAACGAAGGAATGGACTGAGCCTCTACTTTGAACCTTTGGACAAAGATCCAGAGGGTCTCTCCCTCCTTCTAATTTGGGTAAAGCAACGAGGCACTTGTTTTCTCATCTCTTCTTATCGTCACAAAGTGAGTCAAGAAGCTCTCTTCGACTTGGTCAAATGAGAAGATGGAGTTGGGGGTGTGCCAGGAGTATCAGTTCCTCACTGAAACCCCGAAGTATAGTGGGGAACATCCTGCATAGGAGGATGTCTAAGGCATTGTGGATCATCATGGAAGTTTCAAAACTCACGATGTGGTCTGTCAGGTCGGTTTCTCCATTGTACTATTCGAAGTAACGAGGCTTGAGTCTCAGGGGACCACTGCTTCGAGAACAAGGGAGGAGAAATGAGTCCGGGCAGGCCATTACCCCCTGCTTTGCCGCCTCTCCCATTCTCTTATTCGAGCAATTCGGTCTTCCATCTGCTTGAGGCGTTAAAGCACCTCGTCTTGACGTCCCTCGGATCGGGTGGACCCATATGACTCCTCGACATGGACGAACCCGGTGTGAGGAGGGCTTGGCTGCCGGTCTCGTCTGGGTTCCTAGCGGAGAGCCTGGAGAACCTCATTCTAAAAATTCTGGAACTCTGCTCGGGTAACCTGGGCGCTTTCCCCTTGGTTTGGCCCTGGGGCCTGGCAGTTGATGGAGGATGGACTTCGCTCCCACCTCTGGTTGCGATGGGAGGGGGACCTCTAGGTCTGCCAACCACGGGTGGAGTGACTCCTTTGACTCCCCTTGTGCTCCGAATGGGGACCCCCATTCTTAGAGTGGTTCTGCTTGATAAGATTACGAAGGTCTTCCTCCTGCCAATTGTAGATGAGGTTCCAGAGGTCCGACCCTTTGGAGGGTTCAGCCTCCCAGCCGGCTAAGCGAGAGGCAGTGGGGGCCGACCTCGACCTTCGGGAAGTGGGGGTTTAGGTTGATGCTCCAAGCATTGCCGTTGCGACCCTTGAGTGGAAGTCCTACTATGGGAGGGTTGCACCAGAGGAGGAGGAGGCGGAGGATCAGTCTGGAGACCTACGACCATCGTTTTCTTGGCTTTGGGTGCCATGGTAGGAGGAGGCTCCTAGGATGAAGGATCTGCTTAGAAGACCAGATCCGTGCTTTCCCACAGATCCTAATCTAATGCCGCTTTTTCGGTGTGGAAGCAGCACATAATGAGTTCTTGTATTTATGTGGAAAGCATAGATGTTAACCCATGATCAGATCCGATGTGAGGCTAGTATTTGTAGATTTTGGTGGAGGTTTTGGTGTTTGCCCTGGCCGACGTTCCACTGGGAAACTGCAAGGACAGCTTGAAATACCGGGGGTGGTCCCGACGACAGACCATCTCACGATCAAGTCAGTAACAAGAAGTAAAAAACTAGGTTTAGTGGGTAAAATATTCATTCCCTACTAACTGATGAGAGAGGTCTGTATTTATAGGACGTGTAGGAGTATTTAGGAAGGGATCCTTTAATTGATTTGATTCAATCCCTTTAATGAATGCTCTGAACGGTTAATTATCTCTCTGATGTTAGAGGATTTGATTGCCAACAGTAAATGTCCGGTCAATCTCTCCCAAGTCTGACTGTAGTTAGTTCGGTAAGCATGTGGACAGCCCATATTCAGGTTGAGGGCCTGCTATCTCATAAGACGATCGTTTTGCCTTATAGGACCTCCGAGATTTGTGCGGAAACTGCATGGTCTTGATTGGCCATGATTTTTACCCACATCAATTTAATTCCTTACAATTTTTTTTTATAAAAACAGTGAAGTAAGATAAGAAAGAGGAAGCTAGTGACTAATTTCATGCACTTAAACATGAATCTTTTTCATGTCAAACAATTATGTAGATCACACAAAAATTAATATTGATTGACAAAAACTTCGTACTTTAATTGGTCTCTAATGGTAAACTAATGGTGTTAATCATATAATTAAAGTCCTAATCTCAAAATCCATGTGGTGACCTTCTGGATGTCAAAAATCGTGATGATACATAGGAGTTAAGGACCTACCCCGAACCCTTCTAGCCATAGCTGTAACACCCCAAAAAATTGAATTATTATAATTTTATCCCACGTGTGTTATACACATATATTTTGTACCTGTAATTGTATTAATACAAATATTTTCTATGTATTCTGTAGTTTGATTCTTATATATATTTTTTCGTTCTCTCGAATTCAATTATGTATTTGAATTTATTTTTGATCTTATATTTAAATTTCAACTCAAATATTTTAATATTATATGTTTACGTGCATTCTACAACTCCGCCATTGCCTGTCCCAAGCTAAGAATCCGACCACAAACTTGGTAAGGAGGAAGGTTACGTTAGGCAGTGAACAGCCAGTACAAAAAAATATGATAGCTTGTGACCTTACAGAAGATATTGCGCTAAACTGAGCAGAATGAAAAACCAGGATTCATATAGCCGACCCCAACTAGTTGGGGAAAAGGCTTTGTTGTTGTTGTTGTTTTACGTGCATTGTACATGTTTTCAATGCACGTGTTGACAGTATATTTTTAATATATAAAATTAACGAAGTAGGTAAATTAAAATTCTTTTATGCTTAATTTAAACATATGGAATGTTGGATTTGTAATAATCCATAATATGGTTAATTAAACTCATTTTAACTAAGGAATGATGTTACTTTTGATAATTTAAACTTGTGCTTAACTAAACACATCTCTAATCTCCCAAATTATAATGGGAGAAGGCATTAGGGTCATTTGTAAATCTATCAATGCGTGTAATACACATACGTAACTAACATGAAATTATGAATGAGGTCTCAAGTTCGAATCCAGACTACGTCTAAGTTTTTTTTTTTTTAATATATATTTATTAAAATGTGCATCACTATTTTAAATTACTAGTTTATAATAATTATATATTATATGCACATTTCGTGGAGAGTAAAAAAAAGTGCACACCCCACACACCTACTGACCTGTAATACCCTGATTTTTTCAATTAATAAAATTATTTTATTTTGCACGTAGTGTGCACGTGCAATATTTTGGTTGAATTAAATCTTATAATTATTTTTATTTAGATGTGTATAAATATTTAAATATGTGTTCTCAAGTTATTTTTATACAAAAGCCTTTTCTTTAATAAATAGAAAGCATTATTTTAATTTAATGAAAAGCCCTTTTTCTAAAAGCCCAAAAATGTATTTTTATTTTATTTATTTTAATAACAATTTTGGCCCAAAATAAAGCCCATGGATTAATCTCCTTTTTATCTAAACTTGTCATGTAGAAGACTATTTTATAACTATTTTATTTTTATACAAAATTAAATTGTACAAATTTGGGCCTAGTTGCATGCACGTGCACTACACGTACACGTGCAATGCACACCTTTCTCATGGCCGGTTGGCACTCTTTTTGGAGGGAGTTTTTGAATTTAGTCATGGTGTTCATGGAGGTGGTTATGTGGATGTGGGTAGTTTTTATAACTCCTACTCTAATCTTGGCCCTCCATCCTACAACCAACTAGTCAATCCTAGCCCTCCATTTCACTTGTTTTCTAGTATAAATACCCCCCCTCTCATGGCTATATTCATATGCAATTCTAAACTATAGTCTTATTTTAGTAATAGTGTGAGTTAAAAGAGTGAGATTTGTGTGGGAGTACTTGCATTTGTCAAGGAGAAGGAGTGGCCGGCTATTGCAAGGGGGAAGCTTTCGGCTTTGTGCTTGGGCTTGGAGGTGCGCGCATCGTCTAGGAGGAGGTGCATTCATTCGCTAGGAAGTATTGCTTTTGTGTTGTTTTCTCTCCATACAAGGTGGGTGAAATTTTCCTTATTTCTAATATAGGAATATATGCTAGATTTCATTAGCAAAAATTGCATGAAAATGATTAATAAGAATGCGCTTTTAATTGAACAAATGATCTCTAGTTGATTGAATTATTGATATGCGAATTATGTGTGATTGTGTGCAATAAGAATGTGACTACAAAGTGGGTTGATTACCTTTGTTTCTAATTAGAAATGATTCATGGAAAATGTTAGTAAGAGTACATTTTAATGGAAAGTTAGTTCACAAATTGATTGGTATGTTAATGAACAATTTGCATGTGATTACATTGTTAATTAAGTTGTGGGTAAAATTCTCCATGCTTATTAGAATAAATGAATGATGCTAGTATTGATGCTTGAGAATACTAATGAGGATGTTAGTTTAATTAAAAAATTGAAGCATGAAATTGATTAAGAAAGAGCACGCTTTTGAAAGAGTAACTTTCTTGAATGTTGATGTGTGAGCATGATAATTGATAAGTGGCTATATATTTTGGGGTGTACATGATTGAACTAGAAGTATATGTTGATTTAAAGAAAATACATTTATTTGCCATCATTAATTGTATGTAAAAATTAGTACTTTGTTAGTGCTAATTTGAAGAGACCTTTTGGAATTATTGTGGGGTTGGACAAATTCAAAGAAATTAGATTTGTATGTTGGATGAAAGATTAATATCAGAAAATTAGTATAAGAAATTTGGATAGAAAAGATTTGAAGACTAATTGTTAACCAATGTCGAAAATGAAAAATATAGTAGTTTTGATGAACAATTCATTGATTTGTGTGAAAAAATATCTTTTTATTAGTGCAAAAATTATTTTACACTTGCTGATATGAAAATCATGTGAAGGGGATTTAATCTGGAATTTTCCAGTAATTTTTACAAAGGCAATATGAACCAAGATTAAATTGAATATCGAGTTGTTTTAACAACAGTAGTAAAATGATTCATATGGGTTTTGATTTGGTATTGTGACAACCTGAGCTTGTAGCTCAGGCGGTCACTGTGTGCGGTTGGCTTCTCTGGGTTGATCGGTTCGAATCCCTGTGTCCGCAACATTTTTCCACACATTTTTGAAAGCAGATAACTTTCGACCCGAAAGCAATATATATTAATTTCGCCCCCTTTATAACGCTAGCACAGTTCGGCCTATTGGCGGGTGCTCTTGGCCTTGTTTCCCGTGTGCCTGGGTTCGATTCTCCCCTTCGGCATATATATAAAAAATATTTTTTTGGGCTTTTTAGATGTCCAAAAATTATGGAAAAAATATGGTCATTCTCATAAAAATGTAAGAAATTTTATAAGAGTGATTTGGGCATTATTTGAATGAAACACACTATGGTTTTGTGAATAAAGTACACAATTAGAACTATGGTTCTAGAATATACACTTGTGAAAAATTATAGCTTATAAGAATAAATTGAAATGGACTATTAGAAAGTGATTTGGAAAAAAGAACCTTGTTGTGTGACATAATACTATTTATTCTCACTTGAGAATAATGTGCAAAATTATGAAGTATGAATGTTCATTAGTGATGTGAATTTCAAATGTGAAATTATGAAGTGCATGAGTTCATGTATGATTATGGATTAATGAAGGAATTAGAGATCATGTTAATGAAAAAGAAATTCGTTGGCTATGAATATGAATTTTATGAGTTATAAGTACTCATTGTGGACATTGTGAATTGGAATTGAATTGAAAGAGTAGCTAAGTCTCCCCCGGCAATTGGAAAGAAAAAGGAAATGAAATATTGAAATGAAAGACCAAGGTTGGTCACGTTTGTATAAATGAATAAGTCCGGCTTAGTGGAGAGGCTAACTCTAGAACTTTGATTTTATTCATGATTCTATAAAACTAAGGACTAGTGCATAGTGAAGATGTGATGAAAGTAAGAGAAAAACATTGAGTATGAGGGCCCTGGGTAGCGGCGAGAGCGTATCCCAGGAATTCCCATGATGAGTCTGGGTGAGGATGCTGCTCCAGAGTACCGTTCCGGTGGCGACGCTCGTGGGATGTTTGAAGACTACGGGTGGTGTCATGTCTATGGTGAGAGCTGAATTACCACAGGATGTCTGCATGATGAGTCATGTCAGCGATGGGATTCCCTCCAGAGTGCCTAGACATGAGTTCGTAGGTCAGAAAACATCTAGGATACTTACCGTAATTACAGTAGTAGATTAAGTCATAACGAGGGATTGAACCCTACAAAGATGAAGAACGAATAAGGGCTTGCCCTCGGACCTATGTAGTATGGGATGCATAGAATCCGAACAAGTGCACATTAGTGTCATGTAACATAAAGAAATGCATTAAGGATTAAGTGCACAATCACAACACGACATCAATAGGGTAGTCCCTTTAGTTTGAAATGTGACAAATTTGTGTTTGCTAAATATGGAAAGTTGAGTTATACTATTTCCGGCATAGAGAGGATGGCCATGTATAATGATCGTCGGTTGAATAAACTGACGTACCTACAGTTTTATATGCAGGTAAATGACATGTTAAAGAGGAATGGATGCTTAAAGATTGTATCATGTTGTTGTACATTTATTTAATTGTTGTATTTTACTTCCGCTGTGCAAAAGAAAAGTGTAATATTGATGTAAACTCTGATGTAAGATGAAAAGTTTAAATTTTCCTGTAAAATTGTACTAAAGAAAGTGAAAAGATCCTGTAGAACATCTCGAATTCAGTGTATTTGGGTTTCGGGGCGTTACATGACCAACCACTTCTCCATTTAAAAGTAAAGGAAGGAATTATATAATTAAGTTTGAATTAATTTAAGGTAGTGAATCAGTAGGTGGTTATTAGGATTTCATGGTAGTTTTATAACTCCTACATGATGGATCCCCTTTATAATCCCCACCGGCCAAAACGCGGGGGGGGGGGGGGGGGGGGGGGGGGGGGGGGTTCGGGGGCGGGGGGGTTCTTTTTTTTTTGCAAATCAAATAATTTTTGGTTGGAGCTTTTGTTAGGAGAAGTGCTAGAAGGTCTCTATTGCAAGGAATACGTTTCAAAAGGTGGGTGTTTCCAATATTTTCTAATGCTTTGGTAGATTTGTTCATGCTTAGTCATAAATATATAGATGATTAATATTAGATGTGAAATGCATGTGAGTAGAAATTTCTCAAGATTTTGTCTAAATTGATATAGTAGTGATTATATTTAAATAACATGTAAAATGATGATTAGATTTCATGCATGAGGAAATATCATATGTGATTACTCTCTCTAAATTCTAGCTATTGAATGATTATTGTTCTATGATTTAATTTATTATCATGGATTTAAATCTTGAGTATGTACATGCAAATTGTAACCTTTGTTTCCGGTTGTACAGATTTTTTTTGTATTGTGTGATGTTCTCTTTTCTATTTTAATGTATTTTGGGTCTTGGACTTGTTGTGGGTCTTCTGTTGCAATTTATTGTATTATTGTTATCCTTGTTAGCTTTTGTTAGCCCAATCCTTTTTCAAGCCCATACGATTATCTACCCAAACCCATCTCCTTATTGGATCCTAAAACCAAATCCTAGTCTACCCACACCCACAAAACCGATATTCCCCCTAACAACCAACCCAGATCTCCTCAACTGCACACTTCCCCGTATCTCCTAACCACTCACGTTCTCAACCCCCACTATCTCCAACTACCCACTATCATATAATATTATATTTATTATTATTTTTATAAACCCAACCCCCTTCCCCTTACTCTCTCTCCCAGTCTCCCTCACTCCCCCTCTATTTCCCAAAACCCGACGGAACGAAACAGAGAGTTCCTTCCCCCACTTCGTCTTCCATCAACCTCGAGTTCCCCTACCGCTGTCGTCCTCAACTTCCGCAGCTCAACCCCGTCCTCCTCATCGCCGCCAGCACCTCATCTCTACCTCCTTCAATCACCGCAACCCCCTGCACCCCCGCTAGCCATTGTCGTCGCGACCCCATTATCACTGCCGGCAAACTCGTCGCTGCTCCTCCTCATCCCAGTCGAGTCTCGCCTTCCATCACCAACCTCGCCTCCATCCTCTCCACTCTGTCGAGCCTCCACCATCACCCCGTCCACCTCAGTCGACTCCCCGTGCTCGTCACTGTGCATCCCGCTCGCCTCGCCAACCTCATCGTCTTCCTCATCAACCAACTCTGCCATTGTCGTAGTCATCTTCTTCCTCCTCCGTTCGAGCTCCGAGCATTGCCGAAACCCATTGAAGCACAAAGAATTCCCCCCGTCCGTCTTCCTCCGATGCTCAAGTTCCGGGTATCGTCGAAGCCCTGTTCTCGTTGACCCTCCCCATCGTCTTCTCCAACTGCGACCAAAGCCACGACAGCCGCCCTTGCCTCACCTCCTGCCGTCGCTCCACCATTGCGGCGACATCCTGTCACCGTCGCCAGTCGCGCCACCCTTGCCACAGTCGTCCCTCCTCCCACCGTCTCTCTCTCTATCGCATTTGGGAAGAAGAAATGTTTTTGAGTTTGCTTTTCTGTGGAAAAGGAGATCGTGAACGGTGTTTGGTGTTTGGATCCAGTGTGTGTTGCTGTTTTATGGAGTGAGTTGCTATGTTTTGCTGTTTTGGTGGAGTTGTGTGCTATTTTGGTTTCACACGTGACTCGTCCGTGTTTTGGATCGTCGCCCGGAATTCTAATCCCATTATTCTAGTTATTCGAATCTCTTACACAAAAGGCAAGTCCACTTGAACTCGGTTTATTTTTCTAGTTCAAGATTATTGATCTCCTTTGCAAGTAGTTCTCTTTCGATTATCGTATATTACTTGTGTAATTTCCGTTGGGGATATCTAGGGTTTACACGAGCTAACCCGAAGTATTCTTGACTCGTGCTAATATCCATTGATTCAAACCCAAACTTGCATGCACACACGACATGAACAAATTGACTAGAACTTGCATATGAGATATATATAATGATATGCATACATGTTGACTGATTGAGATCTCGTGAATTGAATCGTGACATGATAATCTTGCCTCATACACAGTATAATTTCATCTCAACTTGTTGTACCTAAATGTTAATGCATTGCGTGATACAAGAACATGTTGATTATTCACTTTGACAAATATATATGATGACCTTTATTATGTCTTGCTGCCTATTCTGTTTTGTACTGAGGTTTCGAACCTGTTACAGTAGGAACCAACCAAAACCATATAAAAGAGAATTGTAGCCTAATGAATCTAGTTTTCAGAATACTTGACAGATCTAGATTCCGATCTGTGAGCTATAAGATATCGCAGTTTTAGTCATTGTTGGTCTGTAATTTCCAGATTGCAATTAATTGAAACACCGACACAACTTTCAGTTGAAACACCATGATAACAGTAGTGTAATGACTTGAAACTCTTCAGAAACTTAGTAGACATGTTTAGGATCCATTCATAATTTTTGTAGATTTTTATATTGATTTTACACCTAGTTTTCACCCATAAAATTTTGACGGTAAGCTGCTGCCAGAACAGCTAACCTGTAAAGATTAGGGTAAACGACCTAGTTACAATCAGAATCAACTGAAACTTGCTGAACATGAATTGTAGCCCCAGATGTCTAGTTTACTATACCTTCGACGGAATCGAATTCCAAGTTATAGTTTGTTAGTCACTGCTGTTTTAGTACTGCTGTGTCTGCTCTTTTTAGATTTACAATTACTTGTATTTATCATTCATGGTATCATTTCGTTGCATTCCTATTATCGCCTTGACACTCTTAGATACACTTGCATGACTATGAATGAAATAATAAAATATTAAACAAGCCGGGGTTAATAAGGGTTGACTTAGTAATGGATAATCTCAGAAAATGTACTCGGTAGGGCCCTTCTTGTGTACATGTACTATTGACATGGAAGGTGGAGAAATACATGTGAACTTGTTATCTTTTTATCTTTTTATCTTGTTACACCGAGTACACGCTTTGTTGATTCCACCACGAAGTCTAAAATGAACACTATTTTGTATGCACCGAACCTGTGGTATGGGATGCAGTAGTACGTATACTAGATAGAAAAATAAAATGTTAATAAACCTAAGTTGACATTTGTACACTTGACCATTGTTTATTGATATTGTTATTGCTTTTGGACTTTGATCTTGCTTCATACTCCTTGATGCACCATGTTTCCTTACTCTTTGCTTTTCACTACTTGCTGTTCATACTTGCTCTAAGGATATTTTCTTTTCCACTCTAGTTGATCCAGCTACAGGTGAACAAGGAGATTTGCCAGGAGGCATTGGTGAGAAGTTCTTCTAGGATTGAAGCAGGAGCTGTTTTAAAATATATTATCTTCTTCCATGTTATTCTTTTATCGCATTGTTATTCTTTTGTTGAACTTTGTATTCCAGACTTGTTGACCCGTAACTGTTGTTTATTTTTCCAGTTGTTGGTTATTATGTTGGCTACTGCATGTTTTTATCTCAGTTACTATTTATGTGATTATATTTATTTGCATGGTTGTGATTATTTCTTTCATGTTGTTGAGTTAAGACTAGTACAACTTATGGATGATGTTAATATCATTCGTTGGGCTTTCGTCACGGACTCGTATTCCCGTATTTTGGGAAGCGTGGCGTGACACAAATTGTATGCTAGATTCCATATTAATTAAAAGTAGATTGATATATGCATAAATCTATGTCGAAATGCACTAGATTAAGTAAAGTTTTTCTCTGAAAATTTATTACAAATCATTGTATGGTGTGTAGTAATTATGAGAAAGATTATAATATGAAGTCATGGTTAAAATCTTTTAAGTTAGAAAGTGAAGCAGAGTATGCGTTATAAGTATAGATAGACTTTGAGGCATGATAGCCTGGTTAGCGCGTTCGGGTTTGGGCACTCTGTACAGTGCGGACAATGGTTCGATTCCTTGGGGGGTTCTTTTCTTTTTGAAAATTTGGTTTAAATTAAATTGAGAGTTAGTAACCATTATAAAATTCCGTGACACATTTTTGGCAAGAATGAGAGGTTGAGAGACTGGTTTGAGCGCGTGGATTAGAGCACTGGGTGCGCTCTGGTTTGAAACTGGAGGGGCTTGGGTTGGGTTAAATTAATTCAATTTTCTTCTATTTTGCTTTTGGGAAAGGGTTTCTTTTAACTCAAAATTAATCTAGTATGTTATTAGATTATTTGAGATGAATATATAAATTTAAGATTTATTTTGTGGTTAAATTATGTTGAAAATTAGATTTGCTTAGGGGCTTGGGTTGGGTTTAATTAATTCAATTTTCTTCTATTTTGCTTTTGGGGAAGGGTTTCTTTTAACTCAAATTAATCTAGTATGTTATTAGATTATTTGATATGAATATATATAAATTTAAGATTTATTTTGTGGTTAAATTATGTTGCAAATTAGAATTTCTTAAAAAGTAAATTAAAATTGGTTTGATCTAAATTCAATGTAGAGTTTATATCGGTTTAAACCAAGTTTGATTCAAAGTTCATTCAAGTTAGTTTGGAAGATAAACTAAGATTTAACTAAAATATTGATTTGGAAAATTAGATTTTATGTATTTGAAAAAGTTTTATCAAGTGGAAGTTTTGTTGAAAATTCTGTTATAATGGATGAAGAGGCTATCTAATTATTTTGAGAAAAACTAATTAGAAGGAATGAATAAGATAATGAAATGAATTATACGAATAAATGAGGACTTTTATGAAAGAGGTTAATGGTAACCTATAATTTATGAACATTTTGGGAAAAGGTGGACTCTAGAGGTTGAGCAAGACCCAGGGTGCTAGCAAATTGTGTTTTATGAAATTTGTGAAATTGCTAATGTGGGTCAATATTCTCGTGTGTTGATTAAGTCTGGTAGGGTAAGCTAGCTCTAGATAATTTTACCTTTGTGTGAGTTTAAGGATAGGCACTACATAGGAGATGTGATGAAACTTGAGCAAACATGAGTATGAGGGCTTAGAATGATCCACGGAGCGAGACATTCCCAGGTGGGTGTCATGCCCTGCTTCCCAAAATATGGAATGACAGACACGTAAATGAGGCCTAGCGAATGATATAAGTATACCAACTCATATCATCCATAAACTGTAACATTCAACTCAACAATATGAAATATAATCACAACCACACATGAATAAATAATCACACAACAATGAATAAACTTCAATAATCCATAAAATAAATCAACAAAATAATATCCAACATCTGGGAGAAAATAAACTTCTGGTCAAAGCCCGGGCATACAATGTATGAAAACGACAATGATACTAGAAATATATAGCATAAACGGGGTAAATAAAATCGGCTAAGTTCTTGACTCCATTCCTTAGAAGATTTGCTCACCAAGTCCTTCAATCAATTCTTTTAGTGTACTTGCAAGCTCATCATCTAGAGTTGGGGGGAGGGATGTCTATTAGAGTAAGTTACGGACAGCAAAAAGTAATAGGTAAAGAGTAATGAAACATGGTATATCAAGAAAAGATGAACTAGAACAAAATCAAAGGTCAATAACAAGGGTTGAATAATAAGATCAAAAGTCTAGGATTAATGATGCAATAATCAATTACTACAATCAATAATCAAGGTCGATAACAATATCCATGATCAAATATGCAAGTGTCAATCTTAAGTCTACCAGTCTTTTATTATCCTATCTAATGCACGTAGTTCTGCGTCCCCATACCACAGTTACGGTGTACATCATTTAGACTATAGTGATGAACTTTACAGATCGTGTACTCGGCAACAATAATCAATAATCCATCATCAATAATCAATCGAGCAATAAGGGACCCTTCTCCGAGTACAGTTTCTAATATTGTCCATTACTAAGTCAAACCCTTTATTATCTCAGCATGTTATTATTTTATTATACTCAAATGTGAACATGCAAGGGGTACAGAAGTACCGAGGCAATATCAAGAAGGTGTCAGGGCTAAGCGATGAATAATATAATTAATTCTATTCATTAGATGCAAAATCTAACATGTTCATACGTAATAGCAATACAACAATATGAACACGATACCAAGGCAAACCCATGGAAATACCCCCTTTATCAAAGAAAAATAGACACTATGTAACTTTATCGCATTGGAATATACTATGTACCTAACCTTTTCAGAGGATTTCGTATGAGAAAAGGTTACTGTTTATTCTATTGAAAATAACGAAAGAATTCTGTTCATAAGAACAAAGAGAAGCAGATCTATTCTATACCCGATAAGTACCAATACGCAATGGGAGCATGGGTCCCTTTTTGGGGGAACAGATACATGGATACTTTTTTATTATTCGAACGATCGACCCCCCTTCATTAAACTTTTAAACACACATTCTGGACAGAAAAAATATTGTTGTACAAAAATTGACTTTCCCACTGCTACAGGAAAATAAAACAGGTTCTGTCAGGGGTTCTAGAAACTAGACTTCCTACCGGTTCCAATGCATATTCACACGAATTCTTTTTATTATAATAACTATATCAAATAATCAGTTTTTTATGAGTCTACTGTTCAGGCAGCAACTCAATATAAAACTACTACATGCATAATTCGACAAAAAACTTATTTAAAATTATTGCAAAAATTATAACCTAGTTGCTAAAACTCCTAATTAACCTTCTTGCAAATCTTAGGTCCTAATTCTCAAGTTAAACTACTGATTTAATTAGTTGAACATGGCCATGTATTTTAAAAACATAATTCTGGAGTTAAGACATTACAGTGGTAGAATTTGAATATCTTGCAATCCGGAAGTCGGATAGAAAAACCGTTAGATGGTTTGGATTCCAAACACAGAGGGATACGGCTATTGTTTAATAGTTCTAAGTGATTTAATATGAAGCTAGGTCAAAATTCTAGTTTTTTACTGATCTATTGTTCTGGTAGAAACCTAGTGTCAAGTTTTTTGTATGCATAACGAGACTAGAAGTTCATCAATTAATCTTACAAAAATTATAAAATAACTCCTAATCATGTCTAGCAACATCCTAGTTAATTTCATGTCTTGATTCTACTTTAAACACATTATTTTAATTAGTAAATCATGTTGGTATGCCATTAGACAGCAAATCGGAATTTAAAAACTAACAGTACTAAAAATATGATAACTTACAGCCTACAAATAAGAATGCAGATTTGTAAGAAGTTCTGGAAACTAAATTCAGTGGGATAAAATTTTCATTTACGAATTTCTAATTTATTCTATCATTAACTGGGTCATAATCTCACTACAAAATGGGATAAACAGCAGGCCAGCAACTTAATATTATTATTCGTAACAAATCGAGATACACAAAGCAAATAACCTTATGACAAAATTAACTGGAATTTATACTCAATAATTAGGGTGGATTCCTACTGTTAACATGACAAAAATTATTATTACTATAGCATTAAATTCACGAATTTAGTTATAACATTATGTACAACCGAAATGCATTCAAATCATTATTTCTTCTACTTAACGTGCTTCTAGTTTACGTTCGTGTAGTGTATGCATATGATGACGGATAAAATGGCTTAGAATTGAGTCAAGGATAAGACACGAAAAAATATTTACTACTTGGTTACCGATGAATCCGTAATAACCTCTTTGAAGGGTAACAAGTGAATAGAGATACGGAAATTGAAATAGGAACTATTTGCGGAGATCAAAATAATTCTTGAAATAGAGCAACAAGTTGGTTCAAGAGAACTAGCATTTTTCGACGATTATTCCGAATGTGATCGAAGGACGATAGGAGAGAGTGGCGAAAATACACGGGGAACATGAGTGATGTTGAGGACCTTGGGATGCACTGTAGTTGATGTTGTTCGGGCTCGAGGAGCAAGGCAGCATGTGCTTAGGTTGTGACCGCGATGGCATGACAGCGGGCGTGAGGAGATGTTGATGATGGCAGCGGGCCGACAGTGGTCGGCTTCTGTTAGGTTTCGAAGGCAATCTCAGATAAAATACACAGCAGAAAAATTACAAAAAAATATATCAAAATCTTGCCATGGATCCATGCGAAAACCATAAATCGTGTTTAGGAATTATACCTTAAAGATGGATCTACTGTTTCCATAATATGCCGATCACAACACTGTAATATTGCGGTGCCTCTACGGTATCCATATGAACAGAATGAAAAACGGCTCTCCCTCTGACCGCGGTGCTAGCTACGAGAAAGGGATGTTCCTTCTCATGATTTATCTCTCTCATGTTCTATGATGACTAGGGATTTTCATGTTTGTTTTTTCCACGGATATATATCATATATATAGGTGCAGAAAACTAACCTTAAGAGAGTAATGAGGTTGTTGGGCTCACAATCTGACCTGGGTCAGATTCGTGTGTGGGCCTTTGAACTTTAGTCGGCCAAATTAATCTAATAAATGTCCAACCAATGTCAGGAATGCAAGTCTTACTTGGATCCCTGATTAGATGAATTTAAATTCCAATTTCGATCCATTCTGAGTGTGTGACCATGTAGATTTCTATTATGTTGACAGTAATACTAAAATTATATTCTTGTATTACAAACAGTGAGCGGTATCTAGCAATACATCGCTGCTACTCAAGTAATGAGAATGTCAGTGATTTGAAATAGCATATCTGTCATCAATGTTACCATGTAGTCTAGTTCCTTTGTCCATATATCTTAATTGACCACAAGGCATAGAGCGTGTCACCCTTGTATAGTTCAATCTTTGGTTTCTTGATGTCCGAGTAGACTTACTAAAACTAATGAGCTCAATATCTCATATTGACTCATTTGAGCACTGCCATGTATTTTGCAGTCTCACTCAATCAAGGAGCCCGTAGATATCGCTCCTGTTATGTAAGAGGGACAAATCTTATCTAAGCCACTCACATCCCTCCACGTGATTTGTAGTATATTCAATAGTCGACTTTATAATCACCTTATTACATGCAACGCTTGACGGCGTTAAAACATATAACTTCTCATGTAAGGAACCATAGTGACTTCAAGTCCAAGGACTACGTACACTATGGTCACTGTGAGAACCGCTTATGACACTTACATAACGATCTATGCAGCGTTCTCATGGTAAATCAGTCTAGTACATTATTACTCTAAATATACCTCCATGATCCGTGAGAATGGTCATCAGTCTACGCACACACTTGTCTCTATGTATTATCATTGTCCTTGTAATACCCTGATTTTTCAATTAATGAAAAATTATTTTTTTTATTTTGCACGTAGTGTGCACGTGCAATATTTTGTTTGGATTATTTTATTATGATGTGTATAAATATTTAAATATGTGTTCTCAAATTATTTTTGTACAAAAAGCCTTTCTTTAAATAAATAAAAAGCCTTATTTTAATTTAATGAAAAGGCCCTTTTCTTAAAAGCCCAAATGTATTTTATTTTATTTATTTTAATAAACTATTTTGGCCCAAAAATAAAGCCCATGAATTAATCTATTTTTTTAATTAAACTTGTCATGTAGAAGACTAATTTATCATTATTTTATTTTTGTACAAAATTAAAATGTACAAATTTAGCCTAGTTGCATGCACGTGCACTACACGTACACGTGCTATGCACACTCTTGATGGGGCCGGTTTGCATCTTTTTGGAGGGAGGTTTGATTTTTTTGTCATGGTGATCATGGAGGTGGTTGTATAGTTGTGGGTAGTTTTTATAACTCCTACTCTAATCTTGGCCCTCCATTCTACAACCAACCAATCAATCTTGGCCCTCCATTTCACTTATTCTCTAGTATAAATACCCCCCCCCCCCCTCTCATGGCTATTTTCATATGCAATTTCATATTTCCAAACTATAGTCTTATTTTAATATTAGTGTGTGTTATAAAAGAGTGAGAGTTGTGTGCATTTTTGCTTGGAGAGGCCGGCCATTGAAGGAGAAGAAGCATTCGGTTTTGCTTGGTGGCTTGGAGCTTGTGCGCGCTTTTGGCTAGGAGGAGGTGCATCTTGTTGCAGGGCTTGTGTTGCTAAATTGTTTAGTTCTCTCCATACAAGGTGGGTAAACAATTCATATTTCTAATATAGGATTATATGCTAGATCTCATTAGTAAATTGCATGAAAAATGATTAATAAGAATGCGCCGTTAATTGAATAAATAATCTCTAGTTGAATGAATTATTGACATGTGAATTATATGTGATTGTATGCCATAAGAATGTGATTACAAAGTGAGTTGATCATCTTTTGTTTCTAATTAGAAATAATTCATGGAGAATGTTAGTGGATTACATTTTTAATGGAAAGTTAGTTTACAAATTGATTAGCATGATAATGAACAATGTGCATGTGATTATTATTGTTAATTAAGTTGTAGATAAAATTTTCCATGCTCATTAGAATAAATGGATGATGTTAGTATTGATGCTTGAGAATACTAATGAGGATGTTAGTTTAATTGAAAATTTTGAAGTATGCAAATTGATTAAGAAAGAGCACGCTTTTTAAGGAGCAACTTTCTTGTATGCTTGATGTGTGAACCTAATAATTGATAAATGACTATATATTTTTGTGATGCACATGATGAACTAGAAGTATATGTTGATTCAAAGAAAACACATTTTGCCATCACTAATTGCATGAAAAAGAAAATCTATACCTTGTTAGTGCTAATTTGTGAAGAGACCTCCTTAATTATTGTGGAGATGGACAAATTAAAAAGAAGTAGATTTGTGTGTTAGATGAAAGATTAATATCAGCAAAATTTGTATAAGAATTTTGGGTAGAAGAGATTTGAAGACTAAGTGTAACCAATGTCGAAAATAAAGAATATAGTGGTTTTGATGAATAATTCATGGATTTGTGTGAAAAAATATATTTTTATTAGTGCAAAAATTATTTTAATCTTACTGACATGAAGATCATGTAAGGAAAAGCTAATCTGGAATTTTTCAGTAACTTTCACAAAAGCAATATGAAACTAAGTTGATTTGAACATCGAGTTGTTTCTAACCACAGTACCAAAATAACTTATATGGGCTTTATACTAGCACTGAGACAACCTGAGCTAGTAACTCAGGCGGTCACGCCGTGCGGTTGGCTTCTCTGGGTTGAGCGGTTCGAACCCCAGTGTCTACACCACTTTTTCTACAAAATTTTGAGAGTTTATAACTCTCGGCCTGAACACAATATGTACCATTTCGACCCCTCTTATGTCGCTAGCACAGTTCGGCCGGTTGGCGGGTGCTCTTGGCTTTGGTTCCGTTGTGCCTGGGTTCGATTCTCCCCCTCGGCATTTATAAAAAAATATTTTTTTTGGGAGTTTTTGATGTCTAAAAATTATGAAAAAAATATGGTTATTTTCATAAAAATATAAGGAATTTTATAAGAGTGGTTTGGGTATTATTTGAATGAAATACAATATGGTTTGTGAACAAAAGGCACAATTAGAACTATGGTTCTAAAATATACACTTGTGAAAAATTATAGTTTATAAAGATAAATTGAAATGGACTATTATAAAGTAATTGGCAAAAAGAACCTTGTTGTGTGACACGATACTATTTATTCTCACTTGAGAATATTGTGCAAAATATGAAGTATGAATGTTCTTTAGTGATGTGAATTTCAAGTGTGAAATTATGAAGTGCATGAGTTCATGTATGATATGGATTAATGAAGGAATTAGAAATCATGTTAATGAAAAAGAAATTTGTTGGCTATGAATATGAATTTTATGAGTTATAAGTATTCATTATGGACTTGTGAACAAATTGAAATCATGAATTGAAAAGAGAATGAACATGTGAGTATGAGAACTCGACATGGAAATTTTTATAAGTTGAAGATTGTGAAATGAAATTTGAAATAGAGTAGCTAAGTCTCCCCGGCATTGAGAAATGAGTTGAAATGAAATTAGACCAAGGTTGGTCATGATGAAATGAATGAATAAGCCCGGTTGATGGAGAGGCTAACTCTAGAGATTAATTTTGTTCATGATTTTTAATAAAATTAAGGACTAGTGCATAGTGAAGATGTGATGAAAGTAAGAGAAAAACATTGAGTATGAGGGCCCTAGGTAGCGGCGAGAGCGTATCCCAGGAATTCCCATGACGAGTCTGGGTGAGGATACTGCTCCAGAGTACCGTCCCAGTGGCGACGCTCGTGGGATGTTTGAAGACTACGGGTGGTGTCATGTTTATGGTGAGAGCGTATCCCAGGAATTCCCATGATGAGTCTGGGTGAGGATACTACTTCAGAGTGCCTAGACATGAGTTCGTAGGTCAGATAACATCTAGGATACTTACCGTAATTACAGTAGTAGATTAAATCATAACGGGGGATTGAACCCTATCAAGATGAAGAACGAATAAGGGCTTGCCCTCGGACCTATATAGTATGGGATGCATAGAATCCGAACAAGTGCGCATTAGTGTCATGTAACATTAATAAATGCATTAAGGATTAAGTGCACAATCACAACACGACATCAATAGGGTAGTCCCTATAGTTTGAATTGTGACAAGTTTGTGTTTGTTAAATATGGAAAGTTAAGTTATACTATTTCCGGCATAGAGAGGATGGCCGTGTATAATGTTCGTCGGTTGAATAAAATGACGTACCCACAGTCTTATATGCAGGTAAATGTCATGTTAAAGATTAAAGAGGAATGGATGCTTAAAGATTATACCATGCTGTTGTACTTTTATTCAATTGTTGTAAATTTTACTTCCGCTGTGCAAAAAGAAAAGTGTAATTTTGATGTAATCTCTGATGTATGATGAAAAGTTTAAATTTCCCTGTAAAATTGTACTAAAGAAAGTGAAAAGATCCTGTAGAACATCTCGAATTCAGTGTATTTGGGATTCGGGGCGTTACAGTCCTAATTCACAATAATACTTGACTAGGGACATTTAAGAACAGTGTTCTGATTTCAGCCAATAGGATCTCACAATCAAGTCATGCACTTGATATCCCATGACATTGAACTTACTATTCTAAGGACTTCATTATGTTCATTTAATTCACAATAAATAATACCAAAAATAAAATGCCTAAATATGAAATAAATATCATGATAGAATGTAAACTAGTAATGTCAATACACAACTGATATCTAGGGCATACACCAACAGCTTCGGTGTTGTGGATGTGGCGGGAGGCAGCAGCAAGGGTGAGGAGGATGATCGGCGGGGTGCAGGTGGCAGCAATGGCATTCGCTAGGGAAGGTCAGTGTACAACAGCGGTGGCTATAGCAGTGTTGTGGCTTAGGGCACAACAGAGGTGGATGAGCGCAGCAGTTGAGATGTTGCAGGGACGCTCGGGGTTCGGTCGGTGGCGGAGACCGGGGCATTCGAGCGGTAGGGGGTGATGGTTGTGTGGATGAGGAAGAAGGCAGCAAAGGAGTTTGGAGGAGGCTTGGGTTGCGGTGGCAAGGTGGCAGCGATGGGATGGTGGGTTGCTGGGCTCGAGATCGCAACATGGGAAGGAGAAGAAGAGAGGGGTTAGGCAGCTGTATGGGGATTATGGTAGATTAATTAAGACTAGGGTTTAGGTTTAATGTATA
Organism: Hemerocallis citrina; assembly: GCA_017893485.1. Taxonomy (NCBI): domain Eukaryota; kingdom Viridiplantae; phylum Streptophyta; class Magnoliopsida; order Asparagales; family Asphodelaceae; genus Hemerocallis; species Hemerocallis citrina. The sequence goes on along the minus strand of CM030364.1, from coordinate 48,317,339 downwards.
TATGGATATTTATATAGAGAATTAGATTAGTGGGTTTTGGGTTTAAATTAGTACGTGCTTGCATTTGGGCTTGGGGTAGATGAAAAGAGATAGGCTCAGGATTAGACAACAATTAAATATATAATCAATAGGAATATAATAGATTAATTAAACACTCAACATAATAAAAGAAAATAAAGTGTGCTAGAATTTCGGGGTTCTAGCCAAAAGAATTCGGATGATCAAATGAGATTAAGTGGGTTCAAAGAATAGCAAGATTTTTATTAGATAACATGAATAAAAGAGTTGAAAAAGAGGAACATGAATACAAGTGAAACTCGTACATCCGGAAACATGGGTTAGTATGGGATTGGTCTCCAGAGTTCCGGGATGAGTGCAAAGCTCACGGGACATTCGTGCGACGAGGCTCCCAGAACGACCTACGGGGTGAGGTATTCTTGAAAATTCCTAAACGAGAGTGAAATAGTCTCCAGAATGATATGTGGATAGAGATTGAGTTCCAGAGTTCCGGGGCGAGAACCAATACTCAGAGGATGTCTAAATCTTGGCGTTCGTCATGGTTCTAGGTTTGCATAACAAGAGATTGAACCCTATAATGAGGAGTACGTTAAGGGCTTGCCCTCAGACCTATCTTGTATGGGCAGCATATAATCCGAACAAGTGCACATTAGAGTTGCATTGTATGCATAAGTAGTTATATTAGGCACTAAGTTCATAACATACTCTGACATGTTTAGGATATTCACATTTTTTGTTTATGCATTCAAGTGTGTAATTGTTAAAATTGAGAAATCGTTGTATTATAGCATTGCATCAGTTGTATTCGATTGAGTTCTCAAGTTGCATGATTTGGATTGGCAAGTGACGTTGGCGCGAATCAGTGATGATGAATGTTGGAAAATTGAAGAATTCTGATGACATAAGATATATTGTATTTATGTCTTTTTGTTGTGCTTGTAAAGAACACTATTGTAATGAAAAAGTTTTAAGTTTCTTATATTTTTGTACGACGTTGAAGTAAAAATTCTAGATGTACTACGAATTACTTGTTTGAAATTTGGTGTGTTACAGTAGCATTGTCTCATTTACTCGATACCCGGATCTGATCTGAACCCCGGCATTGGACCAGAACCGACCTGATCTATACGGATCTAGGTCCGGGTCCTAAAATAAAACCCGATGCACTTCTGGGTTGGGGTCCGGGTCTGCTCAAAATAGAACTGACCGGACCCGAACCCGGACCCATTAAAAAATACCCCCAAAATATATGCAATTTGAATAATAGGGTTATAGGGATATACATGTAAATAGTAATTGTTGAAGATAGATGTCTAAATATAATATTTATTCATGTACTTAAGTACAAAAATAGTTAAAACTGTAAAATATCGGGTGCAAAAATACTTAAGTGCAAATATTTATTTCCCGCTACCGGGCCCGACAGGTAGATTTTTTAATTAAGTTTCGAATCCGGTTCTCGTAAGTCTGAATCTGGATCCAATTTTTTAATTCGTGAGGTACTAGATCCAGATCTAAATAGTTGAGGACCCGACCCAATAGGACCTGATAGCAGTTCTACTTCTGGGTGATGGTCACAAATGCCCAGGGTCTAATATGATTATTGATTAATGGAATTGCTTACTCATTATAGGTTGGGACATTGAGATACTAGAAATACTATATGTAAATATGCATTTTGTCATTTTTTGACAATCACGACTGTGGATGCTCTTATACGATGATGAGAAGAGGAGGAGAGAGAGATTAATCACATTATAAGTGGAGTTATTACATATACCTACTTATAAGCGTAGTTATTATACATTGATGCATTTGTTTTTATCATCCATTAGTCTACCTATCTAAAATTAATACTCACAAATAATGCATGAACTAAAAATTAGAAACCCGAAGTCAAACACTGATTGCAAGAATTTTTTTTAAAATAAATGTAAAGATGACCAAACAACCATCCAAATTGCAAAAAATGTTTTCTAACACTAAATTCGGATCACCAACCGTTTCCCCCTAATTTTGAATAACACAACGCCTTCTCAGTTCTCACCACCAACCGGTTCCCCCTAACTTTAAATAACACAACCCCTCCTTAATTCCCTCTCGGCCTCTCCCTCCATCATTCCCTAATAGTAGGCAAAAAATTAAAACCTCTCTTTCTCTTCTTCCTCCCTCTCATTCTCCGAACACTTTCCTCCAATCACTTTTCAATTCCAAACAAACTATATAAAAATAAATAAAAAATCCACAAAACAAACTAATTAACTAATAAAAAAGATTAGGGACTAAAAAAGGGAAGGAAAAGAAGATCTATTGGATAAGCCACTAAACAAAAACAAAATGCCTGATTCTGACAGTGATAGCAGCCGTCGCAGGAAGACGCTCATTATGGGTGGCTCCTCTTCCCTCCTCATCCTTCTCATCGCTGGCGTCGTCGCCACTGTCTACATCTCATCTGAAAAACCCGAGCCCCCTGCAACCTCCACTAGTTCCACACTTCAAACCTCTTCAAAATCCGTCGAAATGATGTGCTCCTCCACTGACTACGCTGATAAGTGCCAAAGTTCCCTCTCTAAAATCATCAAATCTGATAATGCCGATCCAAAAGCACTAGTTGAAGCTGCCATTGAAGTTCTCTTTGATGAGGCTGAAAAAGGTTTCAACAAATCTCAACACATCCAAACCGAAGACCCTAGAGTTAGAGGCGCCATTGATGATTGCAGGCAAGAACGTACCAAGCTAGCTAGCTAGCTATATTGTTAATTAATGCTTAAGAAATTAATTAATTAATTAATTACACTTTATTTATTTTTTTCCTGCTTCATGATCGATCTACAGGGAGTTGTTCATGTCTTCCAAAGACGAGATGGAGAGATCACTATTAGCGATAGTGGACAAAGGAATTGACCACCTCCCAGAGCAGTCGGATAATGTGAGGGCATGGCTCAGTGCAGTGATGTCGTATCAACAGACATGTGTTGATGGGTTTCCAGAAGGGGATACGAGGAATAAGCTGGAGGAAGCGATGAAGGATTTTAAGGAGATGACTAGCAATGCTTTAGCGATTGTAGGTAAAGCGTCCAATTTTCTAACATTGTTGAATTTAGATGGGTTAATGGGAGGAAGGAGGTTGTTGGGGGCGGAGGATGAGGAACCAGTAGGATCAGATGGAGGATTTCCGACGTGGGTAGGGGATGGAGATCGGAGGACTTTGTTGCAGGATGGGAAGAACATAGTGTTGACACCAAATGTGACGGTTGCACAGGATGGAAGTGGGCAATTCAAAACTATTTCAAGTGCACTCGATGCCATGCCCAAGAAATACCAAGGAAGGTTTGTAAATATATATATAGTTCCATTTATGATCTGATACAACTGTTCAAATATATAGTATGTGATTTAATTATATATGTGTAGTTTTCATCTTTTATCTCCTTATTATTATTCTCTTTTTTTATCTCTTTGAGCATCTCCAATGGGGCTTCATTATCTCTATCTCCAAAATGGAGATTGGGTGAAAACGTCTCCAAATTTGGAGACTCTGCATTCCATCTCTAAATCACTATTCATTTTTTTTATTTCCCATTTTACCCCTCTTGACCTTAATATCTTTTTAAAAATTCCTTCCATGTCCTTTAATTAAAATGTGTATTGTATATTTCGTGAATGTATCTTATAAAATATTAAACAAAATTTTATTATTTTGGTACAGTTGGAAATGTCTTGACGATACCTTTAAAATGAGACCAATTTTGAATATTTTTTTATTATTTGAAAAAAATAATTGATACAATATTTATAGATATGATTATTTAGTTATTTTGTATTAGCTTAACATATTTTAAAAAGATTATTTAGTAATTTTACACTTGATTATTTTACATTGTTAATACAAGTAAAAAGTTCATAATTTAAAATTAGTTCCAAAAAGTACTAATATTAGGCTCGTTTTAAAGCTTTCGGCGAGATATTTCCAACAGCATAATTTTTTTTTTCCCAAATAGATTATTAATATAAGCAATTTAATGTAAAATTATTTATAACAAAATTAATCAAAAATTCCTATTAATTATAGAGATGCATGGTTGGAGTGGGTCTCTATTTTCTCATCTCTATAATGAAATATTCCCAGGAATATTCCATTATAGAGATGAGAAATAGAGACCCCCATTGGAGATGCTCTTTACGTAATCATTATCTCTATATATAGTTTTCATCGCTATCTTTTTACTTGTTTAAACTTACAAATAATTGGCTCAATGCCTCAATAAACATCTTCACCATTATTCTCCTTCCTATATATATCTTTGAATTTAATATGGTATCTGAGCTGTTTCTACTTTCACAAGGTTTAGGCTATTTATTTTTTTTGGTCGAGATGGAGTGATTCTGGCACCGGAATCACTCCACCTTCCATCACTTGTAACTAGATATCGCTTCCACTTTCTTCCTGTCTGACAGCTCGTCGAACCCTATCACACCTTTTCTTCACAGCAACCATTGCATGCATATCAAAGCACAACTCCAACTTGGCTTCTTCCATTGATAACAACTGATCTTAGTATGATGACTCTAAGATCCGTATTGCTTTTTCGTATGAACTCTATGTGCAATAGGCGCCCATAGCCTGGTCAGTTCGACTTTCGTACGTTGAATGCAACACTAGATCCATTCCGGATTTCGTGAACACATCGTGCAACGCACAACCTCGGTCCGTCCAACATTCATACAATAATGCAACCATGATTTGCTCTGCCGTTCGTACTCCGTAACTTGATTCCGTCGACTACTTCAATCTAGTTCCAATTCAAGCAAACTCATTCCTTGAGATTATTATCTGTTGTATCTATTTGTAGTTTTTATTTCCATGTAGTTCTCATTTTTATCTCTTTATTTTAGAAAACAACCCTCAATGATTGACCTTTTAATTGAAAACCCCATAGACTATATTATTATTATTATTATTATGCTAAACTCAATTTCTCATTTTTGCCCACTAAACACGAGTTTTAACCTTTTTGCATCAACTGTTAACTTCATCATAACATGACCCTCCAGGAGTATTGTACATACTTCTCATCGTTATATACCCTATTTATGATAGCATATGAAATGAAAAGGATAAATTTCACTTAAGTATCATTAGTTTTGGGCATTTAACAGATAATCTTCCGATATTTAGTTTCCATTAAATATGGTTGATGACTTATGTGAGGGATAAAAAAAAATGATCTTAATTGCAACAACTTAAGAGTTTTATGCGGAAAAATATATTTGAGGGGCTATGCAAAGTTTAACTCTTTGAGTAGCACGTACAATGTACATATTTATAGATAAAAGGATGTGTTTAGTTTATGGTTTGAACTATTTTGGGAAATAAAGTATTCCCAGAAATATGATGGAGGGAGTGAGTATATTACTGTGTTTAGTATTGTACACTATATTCCTGATAGTACTCCAATCTCATATATAAATTTACGATCTCATATATAAATTTACGAAAACACAAAACTAGGTGAAAAACAAAGTGAGAGAAACTGAGAAGGGCAAAGGTGAGCAACTCTGAAGGAGAGGCGATGGTGGTAGTGGCAGCGATGGCAGCGGTGGTTGTGGTGGTGGTGGGAGTGGTACCGACAATGGTGGTGGCGGTTGTAGTTCCGATAGTGATGACGGCAATGGTACCGGTAGTGGTGGTGGTGATGACAGTGGCAGCGACAGTAGTGGCGGCGATGACAGCGGCGGTGGTGGCGACAATGGTGGTGGTGTTAGTAGTGCCGATAGGTGGTGTCGGTAGTGGTGGCGGCGGCACGCAGCAGTTGCGCCAGTAGTGGTGGCAATGGTCGTTGTGGAAGTGGCGGTGACAACGGTGGTGGTGGAGGGCGGCGATGGTGGTGGCCGTGGTGGTAGAGGTCGACACAAGTAATGAGGATGAAATAATCTTTTATAGTTTTATTCTCATGGAAAAAGAGATCTCCTACATGTTTTGGGGATTAAAATTGTAAGATTTTATTCCTAGGGAATGGAGTATTCATTATGAAAATATGCCTACACTTTGCCAAATAAGAAAATGGACGCGGGAATGAAAGTATTCTCTCCTCTAATACACGTATCAAACATCCCCCAGAGGTTCAATTAGCTTATCACTATATCAGCAGATGATAAAAAAAATTAGAGCTAATCAGGAATAGTTTTGACCCAAAAAATACCCAATAGATCATGTGATAACATGTGATATGAATAACTGATGTAGGGTGTTGATGTGTGTTAGATATTATATTAGATTAGATATTAGCTTAGTCTCATATTGATTATGTATCAGTTTAGTATTCCTTTCTCTCCTATATATAGGAGACATATTATACTCAGTTTATTCAATCAATCAACAATCAATAATAAAGTATTTCTTCTCATCCATAATTCTAACATGGTATCAGAGCCAGGTGTCCTATAAGGCATATAATAACTTGATCCTCGTTATCGAGGTGGAGTGATTATCGTCTTCATCGGAATCACTTCACCTCCCAACATCTATCTCCCCATCAAGTCTCCAAAACCCTAGTCATAATCAAACAACAAGATCCAACAAACCCTAGCCTCCATTCCTATCTAAAACCCTAGCTGTCATCAAACAACAAGATCCAAAATCCTAGCCGTCATCAACTACCTCTACCGAAACCCTAGTCACCATCATCATCATGGCTTCCACCGCTGTCGATCCCACCGCCATCAGTGCCGCCAATGCCGCCGCCGTGGACGCACGTGCGAAGAAGCCGGTGTGGAACGTCCCTTCCAACGGGTCGATGTCGATCGAGGTTGGCCCGATCATAGGTGCCACCGATTTCTGGCCTGCTTTGTCGGAATCCACCAAACCCATCTTCAAATTGTCCCTGTCTTCCCCCAAATCTCTTAAGTCACTACTACCATCCGAGGGGACGGTGGTGTCATCCCCAAAACCAACTGCGGTCACTGCTCCAAACCCTAATCCGATTCCGAAGTCGATGCCTCATCTAAATTGTCAGAAATTCCACAGAAATCGTTCCAACAGTGGATTCGCACTGGCCTCCGATGGCATTGAAGGTTCCCCGCAGTGCCCCTGAGAAATCGGCCTTTTCGGAGCCGTCGCCTAGAGGTCTCAAGAGCAGTTACAACGACAACCAGAAAGGTGATCCCCACCAGGGACACAAAAATCGTGACCAGAACAACCACCATCATTTGCGGACTGGGCACTTGCAGCAACCACGAGGCATTCGACCCTTTCCATGTGCCTTGCACGTGCAGCCGCCACCTCTAAACCCCATACCCAAACCTGACACGTTTCTCCAAAGCAGACCCAAACCCATTTTCTATTTTTTTAAAAAAAAAAAATCTTGCAGGTCTTCAGCCTCTATAGTCTTCGTCAGCAAACTCATGCTGAGTTTGAGAGGGGGGATATCAACATCATCACAGTTCCCGTTTCCCTCACCTTCCGTCGACATCCACCATCTTCCGCATCCAGTTCTCAGTTCTGGGACAATTCTCAAGTCAGTGTTGAGATCCCAACATGTGCTAATAGTGTGCCACTTCCTTCCACAACATACTACCACGTCTCAAGTTAGGGGTGAGATCCCAACATGCACCAGTAGTGCGCCACCTCCTTCTACGACATACTACTACATCTCAAGTTAGGGGTGAGATTCCAACATGTGCCAAGAGTGCATTATCACACACTACTTCTTCTACTTTCGGGGTGAGATCCCAACAGATCGGGATATAGAAATCCCAACAGTGCGTCATCACTACTTCCTTCCACTACTACTACTATTCTTAAGTTTGGGGTGAGATCCCAACATTTCCGCCATCGAGCGTCTTCCCTGCGCCATCTACTTGAGAACTGTTCCAGCATTAATTATAGTTTGTTGTCCCTGCCACATCAACATCGTCAATATTCCAAACTCATATTTGCTTGAACCAACTTGAGTTTGAGAGGAGGTGTTAGATATTATATTTTTTTTGAGAAAGATTTTAGATATTATATTAGATTAGATATTAGTTTAGTCTCATATTGATTATGTATCAGTTTAATATTCTCTTCTCTTATATAGTAGACATGTTATACTCAGTTTATTCAATCAATCAACAATCAATAATAAAATATTTCTTTCCATCCCTAATTTTAACAATGTGACTGACGTTTCATAATGGAGAATCATGGTTAATTGAATATGAGAAACTAAATACCGATAGGATAGGTTATCTGTCAAACAGACAAAACTGGTTGTTAAGTGAAATTTATCCCCCAAAAAACGTACATTGGGTGCACCACAAATCCTGCATTATCTTTAAGCACGATTCTACTATTAATTAATCAAGAAAATTTACCGATGGTTTGTTTGTTGAATTGAATTATGTTTGGGATATTGTTTAGGTACAACATCTATATTAAACCAGGAGTATACGTTGAGTCATTCAATGTGACGAAGAATATGGAGAATGTAACAATGTATGGAGACACAGCAGAAAAAACGATCATCACTGGGAGCAAGAACTTCGTTGATGGAACTAGAACTTTTCAAACAGCAACAGTCGGTACGTTTACACTTATTGATTAATGCTTCGTCATGACTTTTTTTTTTAATTTTCAATTTACGACATGTCTATTTCTCGTAATCGTACAGTACTACCAAAATTGTACAGCATTTGGATAAACAATATTTGCTAATTACTGATGAAAACAAACAACTAATTAATGTTTTCAGCTGTAATGGCCCGTTCATTCATGGCCATAAGGTTAACCTTCCGCAACAGCGCTGGCGCAGAAAAGCATCAGGCAGTGGCCATTCGTGTCCAGGCCGATCAGGCCATATTTCTATTCTGCCACATGGAAGGCTACCAGGACACCCTCTATGCCCAGTCCCTCCGCCAATTTTACCGCTCTTGTGTCATCAGTGGCACTATCGACTTCATCTTTGGTGACGCTGCTGCAGTCTTCCAAAACTGTGTCCTTGTCGTCCGTCGTCCCTTGTCCAACCAGCAGAACATCGTGACAGCACAGGGACGAATTGACCGCCAAGAAACAACCGGGTTTGTCCTCCATCGATGTCGCATTGTGCCCGAGTCGAACCTCAAGCCTGCTGACATTACGTTCAAGTCGTACATGGGGCGGCCGTGGAAGGAGAATTCGAGGATTATCATCATGGAGAGTGAGATTGGTAGTCTCATAGTCCCAGAAGGGTATATGCCATGGGAAGGGACTTTCGGGCTTCAAACATTGTCCTACACAGAGTACAACAATGTCGGGCCTCGTTCCGATTTTTCGACTCGGGTAAAGTGGCCAGGAGTTAAACAATTGACCAAAGAAGAAGCCCAAAGGTTTACAGTGATTAATTTTATTCAAGGGGCTGAATGGATCAGGAAGATTGCACCAGGGATTGAAATTCCTGTTAGAATGGGGCTCTACAATTAAATCAATCCCAGAGATTAATTTTGCCTTGTTCATTAGGCTCTGATTTGAGGGTTCTTTTTAAATTTATTTATTTATTTATTTATTTATTATTATTTTTTGACTGTCCAAATGGCGGGCCTAGAGAGTGATCGAGTCTTGGAAAAAATAAAAGAAAAGAAAATATATATAAAAAAAAGAATAACAACATTGAAAAAAAAAAAACTGAGAATGATTATCCATGTAATTATATAAGTTGTTGTGAACTGTAAAATTGATTTGAGATATTATATATGTTTTGTACTCCACATTTTTCAAAATCTTGTATGATTTCCTACTTTCATATTCATTAATGGGTTATTAAACATATGAAATTTGTTAGAGAACATTTCTTGGGCAACTGTTTAATTATAAGAAAGAGCCGAATTTTGAATGGGATGCATGTGAGTTACTATTCTTCCAAATGGTAGCTCCAAATTGAGCCGGCAAGCCACTTAATTAGCAATAATCTGCTTAATAGATTATAATACCCATTATGTAACCTTCATTGCATATATATATAATTTTGTAATTTTGTTGTAACTTTCTTGGTGATGAGAAAGGCTTTAATACAATGGCATTTGACTTAAATTAAACAATCATGTTTGCTCTCTTCTTCCATTTGAAGAGCGCAATCTACCAATTGTGGTTAAACGTTGAACTTTGCCGATGCATGCATTGCTGCATGTACATTCTTATATTTGTGTGTTATAGGATAGATCCAGATACTTGTGATATATATATATAGGATAGATCCAGATACTTGTGAGATATATATATATATATATATATATATATATATATATATATATATATATATACATATACTAGATTTGCCCGTGGGCACGTGCCTAACGCACGTCTTCGAAACGATACAGCATATGAAAAGCCTTGTATATATAGCTCTCTGATAATAAAAAAAAACAATTATATAGCTCAAGTTTGAATAGTGATATGGCTAAAAATGGAATTAAATTGGAACCGTTCAAAGTGGGCACGAATCTTAAAGTCACAGGGGCAAGATGGTAATTTCATCTACAGACGGGTCCGAATTGGGAACCGGGTCTCTCCTCTTGGACCCGCTAACCCATGAATGGATTTGTTCAGCTGAGAACGGGTCTCAACCCGTTAACGACCAGTTCAACAGGATAGGAGGAAATCCTGACTTGTCCTTATCCTGAGGAGGTGGTTATAACCATCCCTATCCAGCCACACTGGGAAGTAGGGATTCATCCTGATCCTGAAAGAGATCCCCGCGGCGACTATATATACCCCCTACCTCCTACTGTCACAGGTGATCACTCTTTGTTTACTCAAACTCTTTCCTTTTACTTTTTTTGGTATTGACAAGAGCGTCGGAGGGTTCGTCGCCGGGATCCATCCCGGTGTTTCGAACGGTTGTGCAGGTCCACGGGAGCACCAAGTAGTCAACTAGCCAACAAGAAAGAGGTCAGATTCAACTTGTTCGAGTTCCTACGAACCTACAAATTCTATCTATTGCCCCCACACCAGATTCAGTGGCAACAGATTGGTGTCGTTTGTGGGAAATTCTCGGCAAGCAATCCAACCTTCCTCCTTCAACCAAAGCCACTCCCATCAATGTCTCCCAAGAAGAAGCCCACACACTCCAACCGTAGAACAACCTCTTCTTATCCTCCTCCTCCTCCGGAGGGCCTCCCTCCACCCAACCAACCAACCCTGCAGCTCGAACCACAGTCTCCACAATCTACTCTGCAGCCTATGGGGCCCCAAGCAACAGTGGGGGAACCCTCTCGACGAAGCTGCCACAAGCAACTTGTGCATCAGGTTCGGGTTTCCATCCCCAACGCCTCCACGGATTCTATGGCTTCCCATAGTCTTCCCACTCCAAAGGATCTGCGGGATGTGCTCAACAATCGGTTGACCGAGCATCGGTCCGACCTCCGGACCCGTTTGGATGCGATGCGAACCCTCACCGAAAGCATCAGAGAGACCAGTCGCCCCGTCGAACAGACCGCAGGGGGTCCAACTCTCCGCAGAGGCAAAGAGAGTCACCCCAGCATCGTTCAAGACGAAGCCGCTCCCCAGCTGGCCGTCCCGCAGCTCGAGTCAATCGCGAGCAGGAGGCCCCCATTACGAGGGTGGAATTCCAACAATTCCAGGAGGCAGTCCTCCGAGCACTCAATGCCGCCCCCAACAACGGCCATCGGGCTCCCAGCCCTCAGCCAGCTCCTCGCCATCCTCGCCGCTCCCGCAGTCCTCGGCTGGCTCCGAGCCATCGCCGCCGTTCTCTAAGTCCTACACTGGCTCCGAGCCATCACCGCCCTTCTCCCGATTACCACCGTCGCTCTCGAAGTCCGCGGCCCACTCCGAGTCACCCCTGTCATTCTATCAGTTCACCACCTACTCAGAGCCATCGCTGACGCAGCCCCAGCCCTCCTCGACATGAGGACGAGTCTCGGAGCTCAGCAAGGTATGACCGAAGGAAGGACTCGGTCTACCGCCATCTCCACGAGATGGAGAGGCACCTTGGCCAGCTCGACCGAGACGAAGAACGACGGGCGAGGGACCTCCGCCCAAGCAGGCCCCCATTCTCTCGTGCCATCATGGAGGCCCCAGTCCCAGACAACTTCAAACCTCCACACTTCGAGACCTACACCGGGGAGACGGACCCCGCAGATCACATTGAGAGTTTCAAAACTCTCATGATGATCCATCATGCATCCGATGTCCTCCTCTGCAAGACCTTTCCGGCCACACTCAAGGGGCCGGCTCGGCAGTGGTATTCTCAACTTGAACCGGTATCTATCTTCTTCTTCGACTAGTTCAAGGGTCTCTTCTTCACGCATTTCGTGAGCAGTCGCCGCACAGAGAAGACGAGCGCCTCCCTACTGTTCCTCAGTCAAAAGAAGGGCGAACGATTGAGGGACTACATCAAGCATTTCACTGCTGGGGCCAGATCCATCGCCTCCTTGGAACCCTCGATGGCCACGGTCGCCTTTCAGTCCAACGTCCTCAATGCAGATGTCAGGGCGTCCCTCACCAAGAAGCCCCCTTAGGACTTCTCAGAGCTCTTTCTCCGGAGTGAGAAGAACATCCAAGCGGAAGAAGCTCTCCACCACCCCACCTTTGAGGCGTCGTCTTCCGAGAATAAGCGGAAGGGTGCAGAAGAAGAATGAGCTAAGAAGCTCAAAAAGGACAATGGGGGTCAGCGTCGTCCTCCCCCTCGGTTCGAAAAGTTCACTCCGCTTAACGCGAGTGTATCCACCATCCTGATGGAGATCGGAAACGAGAATCTCCTACCGCATCCCCCTAAGATGAATATTCCGAGAAAAAGAAGGGACTGGAATAAGTGGTGTCGTTTCCACCAGGACCACGGGCATGACACAGACGAATGTCGGGCCCTCAAAGACGAGATTGAGGTCCTCATCCAGAAAGGACAGCTCGCTCGCTTCGTCCGGAAGGATCGGGCCGATCTGCCCCCACAGCCTAGGGGGGATAATAGGCGAACAAAGCAGCATGTGGGGACTCCGGAGGTCGAAGTAGAGGCCATCCTGCACCTGATACATGGAGGCCCAATGGAGGGAGATTCTAACTCCTCCCGAAAAGCCTTTGTTAGGAAAGTCAATTCCGTGCAGAGCCATCCTCCCCCCAAGGGCCTGGGAGTCCCTGTGACGTTCTCCGATAGGGACTTGGAGGGCATCCGCACACCCCACTGGATGCCCTCGTCATCAATCTCCGAATGGCAAACTTTGACGTTCGTCGAATTTTGGTGGACAACTGAAGCTCCGTCAGCATCCTTTTCTTGGAGGCTTTCAAGGGCCTCCAGCTATCGAGGGACCAGCTCAAGCCCGCAGGCTACACTCTTCAAGAGTTTACTGGGGTCCCGGTGATGATCGAGGGAGTTATAACCCTCGACGTAACTGCTAGAAAGGCCTCGGTAACTCACACGGAGCCAATGAACTTCATGGTGATAGCTGTCAAGGCCGCCTATAATGTTACCCTGGGTAGACCAGGTTTGGCCGCACTTCAAGCTATCCCTTCGGCCTATTACATGAAGATGAAGTTCCCCACGCCCTCAGGAGTGGGAGAAGTGAGGGGAAGCCACGAAGCGGCTTGGAAGTGCTACATGACCTCGATGGGGGGTCCAGTTCTCTCCCTGGAAGCACTCGAACTTCCCCAGGAGGGCAGTCAAACTATCTCCGAGCCCGTAGATGAATTGGAGGAAGTGGCCTTCTCCGAAGAAGGCGCCACTAAAATGTTCCACATCAGTAAGGCTCTTTTCCCCTCCATTAAGCAAGACATCTCCCGGTGCATATGGGAGAACCGCGACCTCTTCGCCTGGACTACGGCCGACATGCCCGGGATCTCAGAGGAGTTTTTAATGCACCGTCTGAGCGTCTTCCCTGGGGTCAAGCTTGTCCAACAGAAGAGGCGGAAGTTCGCTCCCGAGCGACAACAGGCGATCAAAGAGGAGGTCGAGAAGCTCCTCAATGCCCGATTTGTCCAGGAGGTAAACTCCCTGAGTGGCTCTCCAATGTGGTGATGTTCAAGAAGGCCAACGGAAGCTAGAGGATATGCATCGACTTCACCGATCTTAATAAGGCGTGCCCGAGGACCCTTTTCCCCTTCCCAGCATTGACTCCCTGATCGATGTGACCTCCGGGCATGAGCTCCTCAGTTTCATGGATGCCTTCTCGGGGTATAACCAAACCCGGATGTTCCCTCCCGACATCTGGAAGACCTCGTTCGTGATGGACTAGGGCCTCTATTGCTACCGAGTTATGCCATTCGGATTGAAAAATGCGGGAGCTACATATCAGTGCCTTATGAACAGGATCTTCCAAGACCAAATTGGCCAAAACATGGAAGTCTATGTAAACGACATGTTGGTCAAGAGCACCTGAGGGCAGAAACATGTTCTCAACCTTCAAGAAGCCTTCGGGGTGCTCAGGAGGCACAATATGAGACTGAATCCGAACAAGTGTGCGTTCAGAGTCTCATCCAGCAAGTTCTTGGAGTTTATGGTCAGCCAGAGGGGCACAGAGGCCAACCCTGAAAAGATCCAGGCCATTCTCAAGATGGCTCTCCCCTCCAGCGTTAAAGAAGTACAGAGGCTCACTGGGTGCCTCACCGCAATTGGGCAATTCCTCTCCAAGTCCGGGGAGAAGTGCCTCCCCTTCTTCAAGGCCCTCAGGGGGGCTAAAGACTTCGAATGGGGGCAACAGCAATAGGAGTCCTTCGACAAGCTCAAGGAATATTTAGCTAACCCTCCGCTCCTGAGCAAGCTAGCACCTGGGGAGGTCCTCTACCTCTATCTCGCAGCTTCGGAGCAGACGCTCAGTGCGGTCCTTATAAGGGAAGAGGATAGAGCACAGAAGCCCATCTATTATGTGAGTAAGGTGCTCCGGAACGCCAAGCTCCATTACCCAAAATTGGAGAAAATGGCTCTCGCCCTGGTCATGGCGGCCCGAAAGCTCCGCCCCTACTTCCAATCTCATTCGGTGGTCGTCCTTACTGACCAGCCGCTTAAACAAGTTCTCCACAAGCCTGAAACCTCCGAGTGGCTTATGAAGTGGTCCATCGAGCTAAGTCAATATGACATCAGCTACCAGCCCAGAATGGCAATAAAGGCACAAGCTCTGGCCGAATTCATTGTGGAGAACACCATCTCCGACTCTTGCAAGTCGTCTGCCGACCCCTTGGTCTGGACCGTTTATGTAGACGGGTCCTCTTGCACTGACGGAAGCGGGACTGGCATCATCTTATGTAGAACCCCGTATTTTCAAATATTATTTTAATTATTTGAAAATGAATTTAAATGAATTTTGAGGATTTAATTGATATTTTCTAAAAGATTTATCTTTTGAACACGTGCAAAACACGTGCAAATGACTTTTGAGATGTTTGAAAATTTTAGTTTTCTTTATGAAAAATCATTATTTAATATTTGGGATTTATTTACTATTTTTACAGATTTTTCTGAAATTAATTTAATCTATTTGCAATTTTTGATAAAAGAATGACCTTTTCGCAAAATTGACATTTTTAGGGGTTGAAATGCAAAATATGTTTTCTGGACGTTTTGAACTGTACCAATTGGAATTAATGAGTGTATTTTACTATTAAATCCTAAGTTAAATGGTTTTATTGAATTTTCAAGGATAAGAACTATATATGTAAAATTATGTTTTGAAAGGACTATTTTGCAAAGGTATTCCTAAACCCTAAAAATGATATTCCCGGCCTATATAAGAGAGTTTGCAGCCGTCATTCGCTGCACAACTCAGATCTCGTTATTTTATTTCTTGGTGATTGAAGAAGAAGTTTTTGGATCTAGCAAAGGAAGGCTTTTCGTGGATTTTCTTGATTCAACAGGTGAGTGATATTGTTTTGTTTGTTTTGTTTTGTGATATGAACTTTGTTTTGTTGATTGATCCATGTGAATGATTATGTGCTGTTTTGTTTCAATATTATTGTATCTTGTATGTGATCGATACAATAGTTGTCATCTATGTTATGCATATGAAATCCATAAAAGATTAGTAGATCTCGATTGACAAATTCTTTATTGCTTGAGAACATGTTAAGATTTGAGTATGGTTATGATAATAAGGAATTGGATAATTGAACATCTGGATCTTGTGATTACAAATCAGATTTGGTTGTGAGTTGTGGAGGATATTTAGTATTGAGAAATCCTAATGGAAGAATTAGGAGTTAAGAACATGAGAATTAAGTTTTGAGATAATGGTTGATTTGAGGAAATGAGGATTATTTGAGATTGTCAATTTTATCTAAATACAAATTATTTTAGTAAACAACAATTGCTTTTGGAAAACCCTAATTTTGATTATCATGAACAACCAAAACCTTGCAGACTGAAGGCCGACAGTCGACTGGTAGACTTTTCAGTCGACTGGTAAGACCCTGCTGCTGTATCTTTAGTTTTTCTTGAAAAACCATTCTGGACAGTCGATTTAGATCCTTTTCAGTCGACTGGTACACTTAGAATTTATTTTTCAAGTTATCTTAGATTTTTCTCTGGTAAGTCGACTTATGACCTTTTAAGTCGACTTATATTGTAGTTTAAGTCGACTTATGACTTTGCAAGTCGCCTTATGACACTTAGAATATTTTCTTAAAGATTTCTGGAATTTCTCTCTGGTAAGTCGACTTATGTTTTTATAAGTCGACTTATGTTCTTATAAGTTGACTTATGTCTCCTTTAAGTCGACTTATGTTTTCTGTAAGTCTACTTATGATCTGGTAAGTCAACTTATGATTTCTATAAGTCATCTTATATTGTTGGTAAGTCTACTTATGTTTTCTATAAGTCTACTTATGATCTGGTAAGTCAACTTATGATTTTTATAAGTCATCTTATATTGTTGGTAAGTCTACTTATGTTTTTATAAGTCATCTTATATTGTTGGTAAGTCTACTTATGTTTTTATAAGTCATCTTATATTGTTAGTAAGTCTACTTATATTTTTATAAGTCATCTTATATTGTTGGTAAGTCTACTTATGTTTTATAAGTCAACTTATAATACTTGTTATAATCTTGGATGTTGGTTTTAGGGGCAGTCGACTTATTACTATACAAGTCGACTGGTGTTGTACTTGTTTATAATCTTGGATATTGGTTCTCGGGGCAGTTGACTTATTACTATATAAGTCGACTGGTGCTGTTGAGTTTTTCATAAACTCGAATGACCTTTCAAGTCTTTAGTCTTTGTAGATGGATATGTTCTGCGGTGTAAGAGTCACTGTTAGTGATTGCATGCCGGGTATCCGATCTATATTATCTTTAGCCTTTGTAGATGGATATGTTCTGCGGTGTAAGAGTCACTGTTAGTGATTGCATGCCGGGTATCCGATCTATATTATCTTTAGCCTTTGTAGATGGATATGTTCTGCGGTGTAAGAGTCACTGTTAGTGATTGCATGCCGGGTATCCGATCTATATTATCTTTAGTCTTTGTAGATGGATATGTTCTGCGGTGTAAGAGTCACTGTTAGTGATTGCATTCCGGGTATCCGATCTATATTATCTTTAGCCTTTGTAGATGGATATGTTCTGCGGTGTAAGAGTCACTGTTAGTGATTGCATGCCGGGTATCCGATCTATATTATCTTTAGCCTTTGTAGATGGATATGTTCTGCTGTGTAAGAGTCACTGTTAGTGATTGCATGCCGGGTATCCGATCTATATTATCTTTAGTCTTTGTAGATGGATATGTTCTGCGGTGTAAGAGTCACTGTTAGTGATTGCATTCCGGGTATCCGATCTATATTATCTTTAGTCTTTGTAGATGGATATATGGGTATCCGATCTATGGCATTATTGGTGATTGATCGTTGGACATGTACCGTGGTATTGAGAATAACCGATGATCAGGTATTGGCAGTAACAGTCGACTGGCCAATTATTCAGTCGACTGTGCAGTGCAGTTGAGCTGTAATATTTTGAGAGTGATTGATTGAAGGGTATCTGATCGATGGCATTGTTTCTCGACTTGGTTCTAGGCATGTACTTCCTATCGTTTCTTGTTTCACATTACATGTTCAGTTTATGTATTTTTGTTCAGTACATGTTGCTTGAGAATTTATGTTTATTGTTTATTTATGATTGTTGTTTATATCACTCACACCATTTACGGCTGACCCCTTTAGTTTGGGGGTTAGGGTTCAACTCTAGCCTCATATGATGCAGGTTGTTGCTTAGAGTTGGAGGCTTGGATGCTTGGTTTAGCCTTAGAGCTAATGGGTGGTATAATAGAGCCTTGTGTAATTTTGTAAAGAGGAGTGTTGTAAAAGAATATTTTAATTCAAGGTGTTTGTATTTCCGCTGCAATTGAAAAAGACTATTGTAATAAGAATATGAAATAAAAAGATTTGTGTTTTTGGGCTATGTATATTGTTACATTGAAGTGGATCGCTGGGAGTGTGCCACGTATTTTCTAAGTTCTCATATTAGAAATTCGGGGCGCTACATCTTAACCGGTCCAGACTCTTTCGTCCTCTAATACTCTCTTTGCCTAAACTTCTCGGCATCGAATAACGAAGCGGAGTATGAGGTCCTCATAGCGGAGCTCTGCATGGCTCGCAAGGCAGGAGCTAAGTGCGTAAGGGTCTTCAGCGACTCGCAGTTGGTCATCAACCATGTGTCCGGGAAATACAAGGCAAGGGACGAGTGTATGGCCAAGTACTTGGCGAAGGTTAGGGAGCTTCTAGCCTTATTCGAAGATGTTCCACTCCAGTGGGTTCCTCGAGAGGAAAACGCGCAGGCGGATGCTCTCTCTAAGCTCACCTCCTAATCCCTCCAAGGTCTAGAACGGACCGTCTTGATAGAGGTCCTCCTCAGACCAAGTATTGATGAAGATAGCCCAGAGCCGATGGAAGCCTACCCCGTAACACTTGGGGAGAACTGGATGAAGCCCCTCCGCGAGTATCTCAAAGACGGACTCCTTCCTGAAGACCTAAAAGAAGCAAGAAGGATCAGGACGTGAGTCGAGCGGTACACACTCCTTGACAGAGTCATATACAAATGCTCTTACACTCAGATTGATAGGTGACCCTATCTGAGGTGCCTCTCCCCGGAGGAAGCGCTCTATGGCCTAAAAAAGGTCCATGACGGTATGTGTGGTGCGCACTTGGGAGCGAGATCCCTTGCCCATAAACTTCTGAACTACGACTACTTCTGGCCCATACTGCTGAGTGACTCCGAGGAATACGTCTGCTAGTGCGACTCCTGCCAAAAATTCGCCCCGAACCGTCGCCTGCCCCAAGCACAACTCACCTCCTTAGCAAGTCTGATCCCCTTTGCAATGTGGGGGATGGATTTGCTCGAACCCTTCCCTCCAGCGCCGAGTCAGCTGAAGTTCTTAGTCGTAGCGATAGACTTCTTCTCAAAATGAATCGAGGCTGAGCCTCTTTCGATGATTACCGAGAACAAGGTCCAGAAGTTCTTTTGGAAGAACATCATTTGCCGGTTCGGAGTGCCCCGCTTCCTCATAACCGACAACGGGACTCAATTCGCAGGAGCAACCTTTCGTAACTTTTGTACCGACCTCGACATCCAGCAGTGGTTCTCCTCGATAGCTCACCCTCAGTCAAATGGCCAAGCAGAAAACACAAATCGACAAATCCTCTCTGGCCTGAAGAAGAGGCTTGACAAATCCACTAAGGGGCTGTGGGTCGAACAACTCCCGAATGTGCTTTGGAACTGTCGCACCACCAAAAGAACTCCAACAGGGGAGTCCCCCTTCAACCTCACATATGGCTCCGAAGCTCTCATCCCCTTAGAAGTGGGTCTGCCTTCACCTCGGCTGATAGCCTACAATGAAGCATAGAATGCGAACCAACTTCACAACTGCCTAGACCTCATAGACGAGGTCTGCGAGAGAGCTGCCATTCGATAAGAGACCTACTGCCGTAGGATCACTCAGTCTTACAACAAGAGGGTATGGCCAGCCAATCTTAAAGAGGGAGACCTAGTGCTCTGAAAGTTGTCGATCTCCAATCCAAGCAAAAAAGGCAAGTTGGCACCCAATTGGGAAGGACCGTATAGGGTCTCCAGAGTTATTCGCCTAGGAGCGTATCAACTCGAAGACTCGGGGGGCAGAAGAATACCGAGGACATGGAACGCGGA
This sequence comes from Hemerocallis citrina, assembly GCA_017893485.1. Lineage (NCBI taxonomy): Eukaryota > Viridiplantae > Streptophyta > Magnoliopsida > Asparagales > Asphodelaceae > Hemerocallis > Hemerocallis citrina. The sequence goes on along the minus strand of CM030364.1, from coordinate 48,297,232 downwards.
GCACTTGATGAAGTACCAAGAGGGTGTCTAAACACCGCTCCAAGCAACTTCCCCAAGAACACTCCATAAGACATGTCTAAAGTTCTTACTTGTATTTTCATTATCAAAGTGTAAAAGCGATTCGCAACTTAGAAGTGCATGCCTAATTGTTTTTAATAAAAGCAATCTTTCCCTGCAAGTTCTCTATTTTTGAGTAATCCAATACTTTAAAAAAAAATTCTTCATTCATCAAAACGACATGCTTGGAGTCCAACGCTTGGTTCAACTCCGCCTCAACTACTTGCTTCTTAGCGAGTATGATGCGGATCACCATTCGGAATTGCTCCTGCAGCTGTCGATATTCTTTAAATGACAAGCTTGGAGTCCAACACTTGGTTCGACTTCGCTTCAACTACCCGCTTCTAAGCGAGTACGATGCGGATCACCATTCGGAATTGCTCCTGCAGCTGTTGATATTCTCTAAATGACGCGCTTGGAGTCCAACACTTGGTTCGACTCCGCTTCAACTACTTGCTTCTAAGTAAGTACGAAGTGTTTCACCATTCTAAATTGCTCCTACAGCCATTGAAACTCACTAAACGACAAGTTCGGAGTCCAACACTTGGTTCGATTCCACTTCAACTACTTGCTTGTAAGCGAGTACAAGTGGTTCACCATTCAGAATTGCTCCCACAACTGTTGACAATTACGAACACCAGCAAAACACACAAGTTCACAAAACAAGTACTATTTCATTGAAGTTTGAGATACAAGTCTAATTACAGACCAACTACTTATCTTTACATCGAGACACAAAACTTGTGAAACCAAAGATTACAAAGTCACAGAAAGCTACTTTAGCCCCTCCTAGGGGTAGGGATACTTTCGTTAAGAGACATACGAGGGCGACGAACGTTGTGCTGCCGATGCCCTATTTCAACGAACGTCCCTAGGCTGGCGAGCCGAGAAGCATCGTCTGCACCCGATCTAACGGTGGCACCAACAAATGCTCCACTCGACGAAGCTGCAACCCCACTCTACGCATCTCCAGTGTCTCAACGAATAGGGGATGAGCGAAGTGCAAGCTCGCGGAACGATATCCCCCTATTATACTCCTCTCGAGTGTAAGAAGAAGTTCTGACATTGCTTCCCTAAGATCGTGGTCGAAGACGAGCGATCTCCGCCTCAAGCTCAACAATTTGGTCTTTAAGCGACTTATCCTTCACAGTTATCTTCAAACGCGGCAACCGTGTTGAGCCTGCACCACGAGAGGGGTCGGTGAGTGTTCGCCGAAGGTGAGCAACCTCCATGCTCTTTTCGAGGGTCACCTTCTTCAGGTCATCTCTCTCCGCTGTCACCTTAGTCAGAGAATGCCGAAGGTGCCTAAGTCTCAAGCCGAGATTGGCAACTGCCAATGAGCCCACGTCATCGCCTTCGGGGGTTGTCTCGTTAATGATACCTTCCAATCGCCTCCTCTCAATGTCTCGTTGAACTAGGGTTGATTTCAGGTGATTCAGCTCATACTTCGCTATACGGAGATCCGAATCCACTTTGCGAAGCTGCTCTTGGTTCCTCATGAGCCCCAATCTCGTCGCCCCTAGACTAGTCTTGAGACGAGGCACTTCGGCCATCCGAGGCACTTCGGCGATCTGTAGTGCTTCGACAATCTGAAAAGAGCCAAAGCACGGAGCTACTAAGTTCACACAACTCGTACACTTAGATAAAGTTCAAAATTTCTCCAACACTTAGACAAAGTTCGAAATTTCTCCAACACTTAGACGGAAAAAGAGATAGAAATTTTTTTCATCAACACTTAGACGGAAAAAGAGATAGAAATTTTTTCATTCAAATGAAAGGCGGTGGCTAGTCTGCAACGAGGCAATACATAAGAAAAGAAAAAAAAAGAAGAAGAGATACAATTAAGTCAAGGAGCCACCTCGAGGTGCTGCTCTGAGGCGCTCTCGCTCGGTAAAGTCACGAGCGTCTCTTCGGGATTCGCCACCTCCTCGTCATCGCCTTCGGCTTCGTCACCTTCCCCTTCGGGCTGGACCTCGGCTAGCGGAATGATCTCCTCACCTTCTACTGGGTCGTAGAGGTGGTATCCCGAGCTGTCGAAGTCGGGGAGACGAGCCACCACATGCTTTAGGGCTCGAGCGTAGGCCTCCTCTATGTTGGTCATCATGTGGGCCTCCGCCTTATCTTGGATGGCCTTTCTCGCCTCATCCACTTTCGCCTCCCGCTCCTTTAGCGCCTCTTCCGATGCCTTCAGGGCCTTTGCCAGCTCCTCCTCGACGCGAGCCTTCTCCTTCTCCAATGCCTCGACCTTGGCCGCTTCAGCCGCTGAGCGCTCGAGTGCCTTGGCAAGAGCAGCCTCGAGGACGCCGACCTCGGCAGCTCGCGATGCCGAGAGCCGTTGCTCGGCCTTGAACAACTTCACTGCCTTGGCATGCTCCACCCGCTCTCGGTCGTTCGACGCCTTCAGCTCCTTTTCCTGCTCGGCAAACTGCTTGAGCATGTGGCTGAAGTGGCAGAGGGTCTGAAAACAGAAGGAGAAGAACGTGAGAACCAAAAATCATGAACTCCGAAATTTAAGAGAGCAGAGTGAGAACACTTACCGACATCGTCAATCGAGCGATCTCCAACACGTCGTCGCCGACCGTTCCAGCCTTCAGAGCCACGCGATCCTTCGGGGTCAGCAAGTGGCGCACGGCCTGCATGCACATTGCCACATTGCCGAGGAACCCATCGAGCTTCATCACTCTCCAGTGCGGGACGAAGAGCTTTTTGTGTTCCTCGGTGAGGATGACCTCTGCTTCGGTCATGAGCGGCGGCACCTCGAGAACCAGTGCAGATCCAGCCGAGAATGCCCTGCTCGAAGACCTGGGGCATCGGCCGAGGGGAGCGTGGCCTGTGGAACCGAGGGGGAGTTGCTGACCAAGTCGACGACGGCCGTAGGAGCCGAGGACATCTGAGCTGCTCGGCTGGAAGGGGGCCCCGTCGTCGTCCTCTTCCTCTTTTTGCTGTTTGTCGCCTTCGCCGCTGCCGCGCTCCTCTTCGCCATAAGAGCCTTGAAGTCCATGCCGGGGGCTTCTGAACAAGAGAAATCAAAAGAAGAGTTAGCGAGATAAAAAGAAACACATATAAGCTAAGGAAAAAGATGTAAATGGAGTGTACCAGGGTCGATCGGACTGAGACCCCCACAGAAAAGGACCTCCTCGGTGATATCTTTCCAACTGAGGGTCGGAAGACTGAGGATCTTCGATATGACCTCCTCTTCTTCCTTAGTCAGCACCGGCTCGGCCTTCGCCCACTTCGGAACGTTCTCCTTCCACATCGTCGGAAAGCTCCACGGCTCGGGGCCTCGGATCAAAAAATACTTCTCCTTCCAATGTTTAATGGAGTACGGATTCTTGATCAATTTGACCCCCTTTCTCAGCGACAGGTAGTACCGGTACTCCATCTTGCTCATTCGACAGATCCGGTAGAGGCTGCGAAGAATGAAGAGCTGAGGCTGGACACCGACCGCCTGGCTCTGGAGGATGAAGGCGATGATGTGCCGCCACATGTTCGACATGAACTGCACCGGACTCAAGCCGTACCACTGCAGCACCTCGAATACGAATGGCGGCAGGGGTAGCCGAAGGCCGGCATTGAGTGCGTCGTATGAGAAGACGCAGGTGTCTGGCGACATCCCCGTACATGCTCAGAAGCCTGGACCGGGGAGGAGCAGGATGTACTCCTTCGGGATGCGGAACCCCTTCCTAATTCAATGAAGGTCCGCCTCAGGCATGATCGAGGGGATCTTGTCCACCTTGGAAGGGTCCTCGGAGCTGTTCTCCTCATAGGCAGCCGATCTCCCTTGCACCGCCTTCGACAAAATATCTCCAGAGTAGCTTCTGACCATTCCGAGGCTCGACAGCGTCGACGGTAGCCGACCCAATGCACCAGCTTCCCTCACCTTCTCCACTATAGTTTCGACGACAGCTGACTTCGCCACTTCCTTCCCCTTGCTCGGGGGGGGGGGGGGCACTAGAGCTCGGTCGATCTCTTGGTTCGAGGTGGAGGTCTCATTCCCTGACGACACTCTAGACATTTTGAGTTAAAGTTAAGATGATTTACCTTGAAGTGACGTCTACGGTCGGAAAAATCGCCGGAGAGTAAAAACGCTTGGCCACAAACGCTAGCAGCGCCGCTCGAGAGCAAAAACGACTTGAGTGAAAAGTTAAGTAAAAGTGAAAAGTAAGAAATGAGGAGATAGGGGAGGCGGTGAAAACTTATAGCTCTAAGGCAGATTTGGGTGGGCTTTCAAATGCTTTAGGCCCCCACAGAGGCCCATCAAAAGCCTAAATGCCTCTTGCCTCAAGATTCGCGCCTGATCTTCAATCAGACGGTCCAGATCGTGCCACATCACTCGGAACCCAAACCTGAGCAACTTGGACACCGAGCTGCATATTGGAGAAAAACGACTTTCCCCTCGTGATTTGTGCCTGATCTTAATCAGACGACTTAGATTTCGTCGCATCGACTAAAATCACGTTATCTCGAGATCCAAGCCTTGTGCCTCGAGATTTGTGCATGATCTTCAATCAGACGGTCTAGATCGGGCCACGTCGCTTGGAACCCAAATCCGAGCAACTTGGACACCGAGCTGCGTATTGGAGAAAAACGACTTTCTCCTCGTGATTCGCGCCTGATCTTAATCAGACAGCTCAGATCTCGCCGCGTCGACTAAAATCACGTTTTCTCGTGATCCACGTCTCTTGCCTTGAGATTCACGCCTGATCTTCATCAGACGTCCCAGATTGCGCCACGTCGCTTGGAATCTTAATCCGAGCGACTGGCATTCCGAGCGGCTCATACGGAGAAAATGCTGCTGAGCCATGAGAACCGTCTGATCTTCTCAAAATTTGTGCCACAACCTGATGAGCATCCCTAATTCTGCCACGTAGTCGATTGCAGATCCACCGTTGGATCGTCAAGATATTCGTGCTGATGCCAGATGGACGGTCCAGATTGTGCCACGTCGCTCGGAATCCCAATCCGAGCGACTGGCATTCCGAGCTGCTCATACGGAGAAAATGCTGCCGAGCCATGCGAACCGTCTAATATTCTCAAAATTCGTGCCACAACCTGATGAGCATCCCTGATTCTGCCACGTAGTCAATTGTAGATCCACCGTTGGATCGTCAAAATATTCGTGTCGACTCCAGATGGACACCCCAAATTGCGCCACGTCGCTCGGAATCCCAATCCGAGCGACTGGCATTCCGAGTTGCCCATACGGAGAAAACTCTACAGAGCTACACGAGCCGCCAGATCGCTTCAAAAATCGCGTCACGACCCGATCAAGGTCGCAGATTCGTCCACGTCGCCCCACCGTCTGATCGTTCAGAACTTCGAGCCAACGCACGATGGGCGGTTCAGATTGCACCACGTCATAAATCCGGTGATAAATCCTTTTATTTTAATTAAAAGTCGAATTAATTATTTAAAAATTGCGAAAAAATAATTAAAATCGGAAAAATTAATTAAAAATTAAAAATTAAAAATAATAATTATAAATTCGGAAAAAATATTTTGAAGCTCCTGGATAAATAATTATTTGTTAGAATAATTAGTTAATGCTTCTTGAAATTAGATCGTTGCTTCGCAAAATTAAATAACTAATTCGAAAAAATAATTAAAAAATGGGAAAAATTACCAAAAACCCAGAAGAGCCTAGGAGCAAACTTGGGCGCATTACTCGCCCAGAAAAGCACCGTCACCCCTCCAACGAGATTCGAACACCCTTCGAGGGCTCCGATAAAGCCTTATACGCCATTAGAACAACAAAACTACTCCTCAAAGGCTGTAACACACAGTCTCTGAGAGTGGGGGGCTCGTGATAGTGCTAAAAATGGGGTTAAATCGGAACCGTTCAAAGTGGGCACGAATCTTAAAGTCATAGGGGAAAGATGGTAATTTCACCTACAGACGGGTCCGAATTGGGAACCGGGTCTCTCCTCTTGGACCCGCTAACCCATGAACGGGTCTATTCAGCTGAGAATGGGTCTCAACCCGTTAAGGACCAGTTCAACAGGATAGAAGAAAATCCTGGCTTGTCCTTATTCTGAGGAGGTGGTTATAACCACCCCTATCCAGCCACTCTGGGAAGTAGGGATTCATCTTGATCCTGAAAGAGATCCCCACGGCGACTATAAATACCCCCTACCTCCTACTGTCACAGGTGATCACTCTTTGTCTACTCAAGCTTTTTTCCTTTACTTTTTCTGGTATTGACAAGAGCGTCGGAGGGTTCGTCGCCGGGATCCATCCCGGTGTTTCGAACGGTTGTGCAGGTCCATGGGAGCACCAAGGAGTCAACTAGCCAACAAGGAAGAGGTCAGATTCAACCTGTTCGAGTTCCTATGAACCTACAAAGTCTATCTATTGCCCCCACACCAGATTTAGCGGCAACAAATAGTATGACAATAATTAGTTGTAAATAAAAGTTCATGTTTCCACTAGTATATGGTGAAAAATAATTACAAATTGGGGTATAAAATCCAACTTCTTATAACTTTGAGAGTGAAAATTGATGAAATTTAACTGTTGATGAGATATTTATTATTTTCAATGTAACATTAGCAATAAAAAACATAAAAATTCTGAAAATTTACAAAATTTTTAAATTTCTGAGTAAACAGATAGAAAATAAGAAAATGGGAGAGAGAAAAGAAAGAAATATAAAAAAGTGAAGAGAAAAAAGAGAGAGTAATAAAATAATGAGTTTTGTGTGTGTGTGTGTGTGTGTGTGTGTGGGGGGGGGGGGGGGGGGGGGGGGGGGGGAATTGTTTTGGACAGGAATGTCGATAATCCAGCCCAAGAAATGATTATCTATTTCACGTTACGACCTTTCCCTTTACAATCTATCAAATGATTATCGATAATCCTGCCATTAGTCCATAACCTATCAAATCAATCCATTATACTCCAAATTTCCAAAACATTAAAAATAAAAATGTTCACTATACTTCAAGTAGTTCCTTCCAAGATGCCAGTTTGCTTCTCTTGTCTATACTGCCATGCGAAGTGACTCCCTGTCAAGGCATGGACGAGAAGACCGTAATGCCCACACTGTATGCTAATTACTGGTCTACTTAGACGGCTAAAGTAGAAATTTCCACATGGGCATTTCAGTCATTTTGATCCAAGCTCAATATCATAGTCCACGCTGTGTAACAGGATATCCTTGTAGTAAGCTGACACAGTCAATTGCCCTCTATTGCCTTTTCTTCTCTATATATAAAATCATACCTAATCACCAGCCTAATCAAATCAAGAGCACAAAGATCGAGAGATAGAGAGAATTAAAGAAGTGAAGTATGGATGCCTGCATTAGCTCCTATCAATCCTATGGCAAGATGAGTGAGGCTGAAGAGAAAGAGTATCGTCGCAGAAAGCAAAGGCGTCTCATCATTATCGCTGTATCGTCGTTCCTCCTCCTTGTAATCGTCATCGGTGCTGTAGTTGGTGTTGTAGTCAATGACAATCGTAACAAACGCGACGAGTCCAGGCGCGTGACACCTGCCAGTTCAATAAAGGCCGTTTGTAGTGCGACTCTGTATCCAGACTCGTGCTATTCAAGCATCTCCGCAGCTCAGAAGGGCGATCCATTAGACGATCCTAAGGAGCTGTTCAAGCTCTCGCTTAAGGTAGCAATTGAAGCGCTTTCAAACATAACATCTGTTCCTGACACATTGTCCACTATGACCAACAACAAGGCGGTTCAGGGTGCGCTTTCCGTATGTAAAGAGATGTTTTCTGACGCGATGGATCGTCTCAATGACTCGATCGAATTGTTGACATCATCATCCCCCACTTCCTCGAAAATCACTTCTCTTCGCTCTTGGCTTAGCGCCACAATTACCAACCAGGTCACTTGCTTGGACGAATTAGAGAATTCGCCAGCGAACGTGAAGGAAATGATGGTGAAAGCTATGGTGAATTCGACACAATTCACAAGTAATAGTCTTGCCATTGTGACAAAAGTGGTGAGTACGTTGTCGGAATTTGACCTCACGTTTAACCGGAAACTACTTGCAACCACTTCCAATGACTTTCCTATCTGGGTGTCGGCTTCACGAAGGAGTTTATTAGAGAGGACGAGGGGACTGAGGCCGGACCTGACGGTGGCGAAGGATGGGAGTGGACAGTATGAGACAATCAACGACGCCTTGAAGGCGGTTCCAAAGAAGAACAAAAAATTGTTCAGTATCTATGTCAAAGAAGGCGTTTATAGGGAGATTGTGAAGGTGGACAAGGATAGATGGAATGTGTTGATGTATGGGGATGGCATGTACAAGACAATCGTCACAGGAAGTTTGAATAACTTGGATCGAGTGAGTACATCTCTGACTGCAACATTCAGTAAGTATATTTCAAGGTGTGTTACGCTATTTTCTCTTTAATAAAACTAGTAATTTACACGTGTGATGCATATTTTAATAATTTCAAAAAATAAAAATAAAAATAAAAACTCTAACACAGAGAGGATTCGAACTAGAAACTTTCTTTATATTAGTTATGTACGTGTGTTGCACATGATGGTAGAATGACAAAATGATAAATGACACTAAGGCTTTCTCCCACTAAAATATTAGAGATAGAGTGGTATATATATATATATATATATATATATATATGAGTAATGTGAGCCTCATATTTGTATGAGGAAATTTTCCTCATACAAAGTGATTATACTCACTTTGTGGGGCCCTTATGGAAGATCCAGTCCGTCCATCATTTTTATCATGCTAATAGATGTATGTGTAGAAAAAATCAAGTGGTTTGGAGGTCATTCACCTATGCATCATGTGGCTCCAATTTGTTGTTCGATTTGCATTACTGTTGAAATCGTTCATTTTTCAACCACATGATGCATGGTTGAATTACCTCCAAACCACTTGATTTTTTCTACACATACATCTCTTAGTATGATAAACATGATGGACGGAGTGGATCTTCCATAAGGACCCCACTAAGTGAGTATAATTACTTTGTATGAGGAAAATTTCCTCATACTCTATATGAGGCTCACTTTTCTCTCTCTCTCTCTCTCTCTCTCTCTCTCTCTCTCTCTATATATATATATATATATATATATAAGGTTTCTTCTATTGCAAACGGATCTATTTGCACAGACTCGTTATAAACGGCAATTTGAGTCATTGGATCGCTGAAGATCTGATCCAGCAGCTCAGATTGATCCCCCCCCCCCCCCCCCCCCCCCCAAAAAAAAAAAACTTAAGTTGAGAGGCGTATAATGGGTATTTCACTTCATTGTAATCCTTTAGCGCTCAACTCTCTCTCACACTTACTCTCTTTCTCGTACAACGTTTTTTTTTTGTTAAATTTTTTTTTGCAAAAAATATAACTTATTCCGTTGTTAGCATTGACGGGCTAAGTTATATATATATTTTTTAAAAAATACTACTAAGCCCGTCGTTGGCTACAACGGGTTAAGGTATAGTAAGGTTAAATTCTTTTTTTTAAGCCCTCAACACTCTCTCCTCTCTCTCTCTCTCTCTCTCTCTCTCTCTCTCCCCCTACTTGCTCTCTCTTTTTCCCGATCTCAAACCCAAACTCAACCCCCTCACTAAAATCCTCTCTCACTCCGCCGCCGCCTTCTTCTTCACTTCACTCTCTCACTCACCCTCTCCCTCTCCCTCTCTCTCTCTCTCTTCCGAAGGACCTCCCGAAACCCCAAGAACCCTAACCGTCGTTGAAACCTCTCCTCCGTCCACTGTTGCTGCATCTCATCCATTTTCACACTCTCTCTCACTCCCAGTCTTTGCTCCAATCGAAACCCCTCCTCCTCTAATCTTCGAAAGCAAATCGGGAACTCGACTAAATCCGAACTTCATCTTCGCCAACACGTAAATTGTGCAAATCTCAATTGTACAAGGTATTTGTGTTGAATTTATGTATTTATGTAGATTTTTTTACTTTGTAGGTGTATTTATGTAGATTTTTATGTTTACTAATTACCTAAATTTATTTTTGTCATTCGTAATTAAGTAGTTGCAGTAGTTAGTATGTAGTTAATTGATGGTTGTAGAAGGTAGGATTGTAAACATAGTTGTTGTTGTTTGCGAGAAATTTTTGCACTAGTAGAGGTTTTTAATTCTTCGAAATTAGTAAAACCGCACAAACGGCAAAAAAAATTCTAAAACTTTGCGAGTTGGTCAGATTCATGACACACAAGCTAACACAACTTCTAGGTATGAGTTTCGACTAACGGTTTGTAAGATACAACTGTGTATCGCTTTTGGTGAAAGAAAACCGAAATAAAGCGATACACAACTATATCTCGCAAACCGTGAGAGGAAACTTACCTCTAGAAGTAAAGTTGGCTTGTGTTACATGATTCCGACCAACTCGCAATGTTTCGAAATTTTTGGTTACCGTTTGTATGGTTTTCTCACGTTTCTCGAACAATAACAGTTATAACTTCAAACAATTTGAGTACGGTTATCTGAAAAAACCACACAAATGGCATCCAATGCGAGTTAGTCTGACTCACTACACACAAGCCAACACAACTTGTAAAAGTGAGTTTCGACTAACGGTTTGCAAGATACGGCCAAGTATCGCTTTAATTCATGAATAGAATGGAAAGCAATAAACGGCAGTATCTCGCAAACCGTGAGTCGAAACTTACTTCTATAAGTTGCGTTGGCTTGTGTAAGGTGAGTCCGACCAAATTTTTGTAATTTGTAATTTTTGGATCCCGTTTGTGTTGTTTTCTCACGTAACTATATACAAACTGTTTGAAATTATCATTGTTGTTCACGATATGTGAGAAAACCACACAAACGACATCCAAAAAATTTGAAACTTTGCAAGTTGGTCGGACTCACGTAACACAAGTCAATGCAACTTCTAGAGTTGTGTTTCGACTCACGGTTTGCGAGATACGGCTGTATCGCTTTATTTTGGTTTTTCTTGACCAAAAGCAATAAACGGCCGTATCTTGCAAGCCGTGAGTTAAAACTCAATTCTACAAGTTGCGTTGACTTGTGTGTCGTGATTCCCACCCACACGCAAAGTTTTGGATTTCTTTTTTCGTTAACGTGGTTTTACTACTATCGAACAATAAAAAATATGGCTCAATATAGAATTTGAGTAAACAACAACTACGTTTAAAATTTCACCATCTAAACTCATCAAATAACTACATACAAACTACATCTACAAAATTAAGAAACACAATAATCAATTCAAGTAATTATAAAACATAAAAAAAATTAAAAACAACGTAAATAAAACTACAAAGCCAATAACTTAGTCAATACCTTGCACAACTGCGAATTTCGCCAATGTAGGTGTTGTCACCGAACTAGGGTTTTCATTTCCCAATTTGCATTCAAAGTTTTTGAACTGAGATTTGGAGTGAAAGAAGTCGTCTCCGAGAATGGAGTAGCAGTAGTAGACGGCGGTGAAGGAGGAGGAGTTCGACTCACCATTGGGGTTAGGATTTCTTTGGATTTCGGGGGGTGCTTCGGAAGAGAGAGAGAGAGGGGGGGGGAGAATAGTGAGAAGAGTGAGTGAGATAGTGAAGTGAGAGAGCAACGGGATTGGGGTTTGCGAGACGACGGGTTAGGGTTTTAGAATGGGGAAGAAAAGAGATAGAGTAGGGAGCGAGTGAGAGAGATGTCACACTTAAAGATAAAAATCTTACATTACCTTAACCTGTCGTTGCCAACGGCGGGCTAAGGTATATGTTTTTACAAAAAAATTATTACTTACTCTGTTGTTGCCAACGACGGGCTAAGGTATATGTTTTTTAAAAAAAATTATAACTTACCCCATCGTTGCTAACGACGGGCTAAGTTATATTTTTTGTAAAAAAAACTGAATGATGTACGAGAAATAGAGTAAGTGTGAGAGAGAGTTGAGTTTTGAAGGGGTATAATAGGGTGAAATACCCATTATACCCCTCCCAACTTAAGTAAGAGAAGGGGGGGATGGGCGGGATCGATTGGAGCCACTGGATCAGATCTTGTGCAATCCAACGGCTCAGATCGCAGTTTGCAATGGATCTGTGCACCACAGACCCATTGTAATGGAAGAAAACTATATATATATATATATAGAGAGAGAGAGAGAGAAATAATTAAATAAATAAATGAGTTGTTTTGGGGGGATTTGAATTTGTGTTTTGGGGGAAAATTTTTTGGGGGAAAATGTGTTATGTGAGGTTAGATCTGGGTCTTTGATTTTGGGGGATTAAAGGAGAGCCACTTGATAACTTTCTTTGTGTTTTATTATATATACTAGGTTTGCCTATTGACACGTGCCTACGGCACGTCTTCGAAACGGTGCACCTATTTTGATTATATAAAATAGTTTTGGAGATCCAGCAAATTAATTGAAGTAGCAAACATATTATATGAGGAAGCAGTATATCTACCTTTAAGTTCAATCATTGTCTTCTTGATCATTAGCTTGAACTTACCGGGAATGCATATAGTTTGTTATAAACACTGCATAGAGTTTTTTTTAACTTCAGCATCACTTTTAAATACTTGTAATCGTTATGCAAAGACATTATCATATAGGTTTATAGAGCTTACTCTAATCCCATAACCACTATGAGCATGTCCAATGGTAACGCAAGTGCATGGGTGAAGGTATCTACAATACCAATAATCTAAATATTTATTTGTCTAAGACTCAGTTTGCAATTAAAATACATCTTATTATTATTTCAACCAAAATAAAATACAAGAAGTTCTCAAAACTCTAATCCAAGCTAATCATTTCTTTTATCTCCACTTTGTCTTCCCAATGCACCTTTATAAAAAAAATAATCAGAATGGATAAATAAAAAATTACTTTAGCTATCTTTTTTGAGTGGAGAGTTTGCACTCCTCACTGGTAAACTCCAGTCATCCCAATCCTATATATCCAAACATACACTAAATGTTCTTATATGTTATATTATCCATAGTTTCTAATAACCAGTGAAGGGAATACTTCACAATAATATTTTCCCTTGTAGTAAAGAAATTAATGTTGTATATTTGCCAAGTTATTTTAGGTTGCTGGTCAGCTTACCTGTCCTGCTATGGTTTGGAAGCCCAAATTGAGGCCACCAAATAATCCTTCTCTCACTTGTGTATACCTTAAATCAAAACCAATAAAAAACTCATCAAATAAATCACTAAAATAAAATTTTTTAAACCCAAAAATAAAACAATCATACCTCTTTGAACTTAGATCTCATGCACACACAAAATTCGAGTTAGCAAAAAACTCAGTAATCCCCTGCACACACAAAATTAAAAATTAGAATAAGAATCCGGTTAATGAGATAAAATTAGAGTCGTTGCATCACATATAGATGCTCTCGATTTGGTGGAGGGGAGTCGCTGATACGGAGTCGCTTGATATTTGCGCTCGATTTGGTGGAGGGGAGTCACCGATATGGAATCAGCATCGGATCAGATATCGGCGACGACCTCTTGATTGTGGTTCAACATTGGATTTGGATTTGGATTTGCTTTGAGATTTTCAAATTTACAAATTTTTAAAATATTTTTATTTTAATAACTTTTTTATTAATTTTAAATTTATTTAGTTATTTTTTATTTTTAAATTTTTTCAAAATTTTTAAAAATTTTAACTTTTTTAATTTTTTTTTTAAATTTTTTATAATTTTTTATATTTTGGATTTTTTGAATTATTTTCGAAGTTTTTAAATTTTAATTTTTTTTTAATTTTTAATTTTTTAAAATTTTAAAATTTTTATTTTCTTAATTTTTTGAATAGGAGAGAGAGAAAAAAATTTTTAAATGAATAAAGGATTTGTTTTGGGTGGGGGGATTTGAATTTGAGTTTTGGGGGGAAACATTTGGTGGGGAAGGGGGGGATGTGTTTTGTGAGGTTAGATCTGGGCCTTTGATTTTGGGGTATTGAAGAAGAGACATGATATCTTTCTTTGTGTTTTATTATATATATTGGATTTGTTCGTGGCCACATGCCTACGACACGTCTTCAGAACGATACAACATATGAAAGCCTTGTAAACAATAAATTAACTATTATGTAGTTGAAGTTTGAATAGTATGACAATAATTAGTTGTAAATAAAAGTCCATGTTTCCATTAGTATATAGTGAAAAATAATTATAAATTGGGGTATAAAAGTCCAAGTTTCCACACACACACACACACACACACACACATATATATATATATATATATATATATATATATATATATATAGAGAGAGAGAGAGAGAGAGAGAGAGAGAGAGAGAGAGAGAGAGAGAGAGAGTAAAATAAATAAAAGAGTTGTTTTGGGGGAATTTGAATTTGAGTTTTGGGAGGAAAATGTGTTTTGTAAAGTTGGATCTGGGCCTTTGATTTTGGGGGGATTGAAGGAGAGCCACTTGATAGCTTTCTTTGTGTTTTATTATATACTAGGTTTTTCCGTGGCCGCGTGCCTACGGCACGTCTTCAGAACAATACAGCATATGAAAAGTCTTATAAACAGTAAATCAACAATTATGTAGCTGAAGTTTGAATAGTATGACAATAATTAATTCTAAATAAAAGTCCATGCTTCCATTAGTATATGGTGAAAAATAATTATAAATTGTGTTATAAAATTCATGTTTCTATATATATATATATATATATATATATATATAGAGAGAGAGAGAGAGAGAGAGAGAGAGAGAAAGAGAGAGAGAGAGAGAATTAAATAAATAAATGAGTTGTTTTGGGAGAGATTTGAAATTGAGTTTTGGGGGGAAAATGTGTTTTGTGAGGTTATATTTTTGGCCTTTGATTTTGGAGGATTGAAGGAGAGCGACTTGATAGCTTTCTTTGTATTTTATTATATATACTAGATTTGCCCATGGGCACATGCCTACGGCAAGTCTTTGGAACGATACAACATATGAAAGCCTTGTAAACGGTAAAACAACAATTATGTAGCTCAAGTTTGAATAGTAAAACAATAATTAGTTGTAAATAAAATTCCATATTTTCCTTAGTATATGTTGAAAAATAATTATAAATGGGGGTGTAAAATCCAACTTCTTAGAACTGTTGATGAAATTTAACTGTTGATGAGATATTTGCTATTTTGAATGTAACATGAGCAATAAAAAAATGCATAAAAAATCTGAAAATTTACAAACCTGAAATCTAAAAATATAAATTTCTAAGTAAATAGAGAGATAATGAGAGAGAGAAAGAAAGAGAAATAAATAAGTAAATAAATAAAGGAGTTGTTTTGGGGATTTGAATTTGAGTTTTGGGGGGAACTTTTGGACGGAAAAATATGTTTTGTGAGGTTAGAACTGGATCGTTGATTTCAACCCTATTGAATGAGAGCCACTTGATAGCTTTCTTTGTATTTTATTATTATTATTATTATTATTTTATATATATTATATATATATATATATAATAATAATAATAAAATACAAAGAAAGCTATCAAGTGGCTCTCATTCAATCTCCCCTAAAACTAATGGGCTAGATTGATTCTCACAAAACATATTTTCCCGCTCAAAATTTCAAACCCCAAAATTAAATTTTTTCCCCCAAAACTAAAAAACTAATTACTTTATTACTATCTCTCTTTTCTCTCTTCACTTTTTCATATTTCTCTCTTTCTCTCTCTCTCCCATTCTTTTTTAACTTACTTAGAAATTTAGATTTTAAGATTTCAGGTTTGCAAAATTTTCAGAATTTTTATGTTTTTTTATTGCACATGTTATACTGAAAATAGCAAATATCTTTTCAACAGTTAAATTTCATCATTTTCCACCCTTAAAGTTCTAAGTAGTTGGATTTTACACCCTCATTCATAATTATTTTTCAACATATACTAATAGAAACATGGACTTTTATTTACAATTAATTATTGTCATACTATTCAAACTTGAACTACATAATTGTTGTTTTACTATTTACATGGCTTTTCGTATATTGTATCGTTCCAAAGACGTGCCGTAGGCACGTGTCCACGGACAAATCTAGTATGTATATATATTTATTCAGCAAGTACATTATTATTTTGAACCTAGGTCTTTTTTTATTGTTATGTTTCTTTACTCTGTTGACCTATTGTTGTACATTTTATACCAGTCACAGTCATACCTAAAACTTCAGAGAAAAAACATGATAAAGGGTGGCTATTGCTACCTTTGTTTCCACCTCCTCAAAAACAAGTAGTAATAATGAAACAAGATAGTCTAAAAGTACAACAAAATTAAAAAAAAATTCTTGAGGAAATGTAACTTTATAGAAAGTTATAACATGTTTTTTCGTTAAGGTGCATTAATTATGTACATTTTGAAGAACATGTATTATTTGGGTGAATCCACTTAATTTGTTTATGTTCAATTGTTTTTTATACTTCAAAAAGAAAATTTTGATTCATGGTCTTATATTTGTGGATTTAACTTTATTGTATTCAATGACTACAGCTATAGCGGGCAAGAACTTCACGGCCAAGGACATGGGCTTTGAGAACAGCGCCGGCCCCAAGAAGTTCCAAGCAGTAGCCCTTCGCTCCGCCTCTGACTTCTCCCTCTTCCATCGCTGCTCCTTCGTTGGATTCCAAGACACCCTCTATGCCCACTCCCTTCGCCAGTTCTACCGTGACTGCGACATTGTTGGCACAGTCGACTTTATCTTTGGTGACGCGGCCGCCATCTTCCAGAACTGCTCCATTCGCCCCCGCCAACCCTTACCCAACCAAAAAAACACCATCACTGCCCAAGGCCGAAGTGATCCCAACGAGAACACAGGCATTTCAATCCAAGGGTGCACCATTTCACCATTTGACAATGTGACAGCCCAGACATATTTGGGTCGGCCATGGAAAAATTGTTCGGTTACAGTGATTATGGACACGGACATCGGAGAAATGGTTCACCCTGAGGGTTGGTTAGAGTGGTTCGATGATGTTATACCGCCCGACACTATATTTTATGCAGAATACCGGAACCATGGGGCTGGGGCTTCTGTGGCCGATAGAGTGAACTGGCCAGGGTATAAGCCTACGTTGAGCAAGAGTGAGGCTGAGGGTTTTTCTGCAGAATCATTCATACAAGCTAGCGACTGGTTGCCTGGGGCCGGAGTTGAATTTTCTGAGACTGTTTGAACCTGATGATCATCAATGTATTTAATTTGCATCTCTTCGGGTTCTTGGTTCAAGACGATAATGTAATTGCACATTTTGCCTTTCATTTTTGCTAAAAGTAATTGCACATTTGTTGATTGATGTGAAAGCTAAGTAAATTGTTTTTTTTTTTTGATGAAACGGATAGAGTCTAATGACTCCAGCCAGGCAATCAATATATAAATAAAGAGTAAGTACAAAGCGGGTTTTACCAGAAGTAAAATAGGAAAGCAGAGAAAAAAACCAAACTAACGGTGCTAATACAAAACTCCTAGCAAGCTGCGACGCACAGAGAAGCTAAATTATCAAAATACATTAGAGAAACAGAAAGAAACATTTGTGGATATTGCCTAGTCAGTCGGTGAACAGTTGCAGCCATTAGCGAGAGGACCCCACGAAATAGCCACCGCAGGGAGAGAGAGCACGTACCGAACACACTCTTAGTGGCATCAAACGTGAACTCAATAGGGGAGAGCCCAAAAAGCCATCGGTGGATACGCAAAACCGCCCATGGGAGAAAAACCACTGGACGCGGTCGTCGCAGGTGACCAAAGGTACACCGGAGACGGAGAAGGAGGAAAAAAACCCGACTCAAACATTGCCTCTCCTCCTACCAATCGACTATGCACTAAACATAATCAAGCTCAGACAGCGGCTACTAAAGGGGGGAAAAAACCGCATAGAAACGAGCCAACAACAATCAGCATTAATAAACAACTAACAAGCCACAATTAAAACCATGAGAACAACAACAAAGGAGAGGAGGTCAAGCAACAATAATTACCCAACACAACATAGAAATGGATAATCGATGGAAAGGTTGAACAACTCCACCTCCCATTAAGACCAACGAAAGCCAAGCCAACACGGCCTGACACAACCACTGTCAGAATATAGAAAGGGATTGAACCAGAGCCCATCCAACATAACCCAGCTCTATTACAAAAAAAGGAAGTGACTACTTCAGAATATAAAAGTAGCCAAATCCTTCCCAAACATCATAAAAACACATAGAAGAAGAAAACATAACCACCATCAGAATAAGCTAAGATATATTCACTTGTGATATGGCTAAAAATGGGGTTAAATCGGAACCGTCCAGATTGGGCACGAATCTCGAAGCTCGGGGGTAAAAGGGTAATTTCACACACAAGCGGGTCCAAAGCGGGTTCTGAATCTCCTTCTCACAGATCCAATAACCCACCAATGGGTCCGCTCTAATCGGGCACGGGTCCCGACCCGAAGTGAGCCCAGACTAGCAAGAGACAAATCAGGGCCACTGATTTGACCCAATCAACGGTTCTGATTTGTTCTCACCGGGAATCAAGGAAAGATTTCCTAAACAGACTGAGGATTTTGCTCCCAGCTGTTACACAGGAAATCAGACCCTTAAACGGCTCCCTGGGCGACTATAAATACCACCCCTCTACCACCATGACGAGGTTAATCACTTTTTCACCACTTTTAAGCCCTTTCTCAATCTCTTCTGATTACTGACAAGAGCGTCGGAGGGTGCGTCGCCGGAATCAACCCCGGTGTCTCGCACTTCCTTGCAGATTGCGCCAGGAGCAAGAAGGCTTGAGTCAACTGTTCAGGTTGTTCTCGGACTCACAAATTCTATCTGTTTACCCCCACACCGAAATCAGCGATAACAGATTGGCGCCGTCTGTGGGAAACAGCCGCACGAACAGCCTCAGCCCCTTCTCTGTCGTCCTCTCCAACCATGCCTCCAAAGAAGGTCAGATCCCGAGGGTCCAACCGCGGAGCTAATCCCGCCGACCCTACAGAGGAAGCCCCCTTCAATCCTATTCCTCAGTCCGACCTTCCTCCTCTGGCCCAGCAGGGCCAACCTCCTCTTCCCAAGCAGCAACCCAACAATGGCCCTTTCGGCCATAACGGTCGGAAGCAGAAGCAGCCCCTCAACCAGGACCATGTCTCGGTCCATAATGGGTCCTCGGACTCGATGGCTTCTCACCATCCCGACCTCCGCAACACGCTCCTGAACCGCCAGAAGGACGACGACCTCCGCACACACCTTGACGAGAGGCGGGCCCGAGAGGGAGCCTCCCGCCAGCGTCAGGGTGAGCGGTCTCCTCGTCGCCGAGACGGTAGGAGGTCCCCGGACCGCAGGGGCCGGGCAATGTCTCCCGAACGCAGGAGGAAGAGGCCGCATTCCCCCGCGGATCGGCATCCTCGGAGGAACAATGACGCACCGATCACTCGTGCCGAGTTCCTGCAATTTCAGGACACTGTGCTACAGGCCCTCAATCTTCGGCAGAACGTCCAAAATGCTCAGAGAGCTCTGACACCCCCGAGGGACCCCAGTCCTCGCCGCCGAACCCGAAGTCCTTCCTCGGCTCCTGATGAACACAATATTGTTCACTTTTTAGAGCAATAATCTTAATATAATTAGACATTTAAAAGCTCTATATGTGGTATTTAACTCCTATTTTCTCTTTTCCATAGGAAACAGCTTATAACAGAAAAACGAAGCAGATTTAGGACTTCAAGGATAATACACAGCAAACTGCAGAGGATCAGTCGACTGGTTCCCCAACACAGGCGACTGGACAGGAGAAGCTGATTTTCCACAACTCTCGATACAGTCGACTCACTCCCAAGAGCAGTCGACTGGCCTGATCACAGATGAAATCTACATAAGTCTCGACTCAGTCAACTGGTTCGAAGATAAGTCGACTGGTCTGCGGCGGAGTAAACAGATAAGATATTCGAAGATACACCTGAATCTGATTTCAAATCTATTTGAATCAAGATTTTATGCAGCGAATCAAATCTAAAGACAGGGTATTTTCCAAGTGGACGTGGTAAACAAATAAGGAAGGAAAGGAGAAAAGAGAGAGATATTAATCATCAAATCAAATAAAGAAGGATTTTCCTGAAAAAGTGGAAACCCTAATTCTCAGCCGTGTTCTATAAATATCAGAATACCATCTCTAGAACATCTCTCCGCTCTCTCTGGACTCCACGACTTCATCCAAGGATCAGATATATCTCTGGGAAGCGACTCAATCACGAAGTTCCTGAACAAGCATCGAGAGCATCACTCCATCAACATCGAAGAAAGAGAGAGAAGATCCAGCAACCAGAAGGCAGTCGACTGTGTGACAGCCAGTCGACCATATTGCCGGAATCCATTAGTTTATTCCTTCTTCTCTCTTTATTCTTTTTATGTTGATCATGTATTCAAACTTGTTAAGCAATAAAGTTATTATTATGTGGAACTAATTTCATAGTTGGGTAGTTCGAAACCGTAGTTATGTAGTGCTATATTCTTCTGAGATCTTCTAATTACTTATTGATTGAATCTGGTTGAATTGACATAGATTAATGATCATCAAACTTGATCTCGAAGTCTGAGAGCAGTCGACTGAGGTGAGAGCCAATCGACTGACATACAGCACGTGAGAATATCAAGTTTATGTTATCCTTTATCTAAATCTGTTATATGAAGCATATTGAGACGACCGAATCTCGTGCTCATAATTTGTAACAAAAGAATCTTTAGGGGTTCTTGGTTCAATCAACTTAAGGGATCTAGATCTGATACCAATTTCTAGAACCTTGAGTGTTTGTTCGTTTCCACTGATCTTATGTTTTCTTCAAGTACAACTTAGTAGATACCATGCTAAACACTTGATGAAAGAAACGAATTAGAGTAGATACCATGCCTAATTCTTGGCTTAGGGAAACAATACTTTAAGGAGTAGATACCATGCCCTTGAAGTGAACAACATGAGTAATTAGAAGTAAATTCAGAAGGCACATTAGCATTACTAACTATTGGTGGAGATCAACAACCCAACTATTCAAGAGATATTTGTGATTCAACACCTCTCATCTTAGTTTTAATCTTTTAGTTCTTTTAGAATATTATGACAACTCTTATTCATTTTTATTATTAGTTTTATTGATTAGTAAGTTGAGGTCTACAATCTCTGTGGGATCGACCCTTGCTCGTCACTACGCTTTTCGAAACGATTCGTGCACTTGCGAGGTTTTTAATTTGTGTCTAGTTTTATCTATTTATTTAGGTATCTAGATTGCACAACAAGTTTTTGGCGCCGTTGCCGGGGATTGTTTAGTATTTTAACTTACAAGTCAGTAGAATTTTTATTAGTTTTTCTTTTCTTTTATTAATAATTTTTCTTTTAGGTTACAGGACTTCGGTGAATGCACGGTAGACGATCACTTCGTCCAGAGCTACTACCTATTGACGCAGAAACAGAACGAACTTTGCACAAACTAGGTAAACTTTTTGCAGCCAACCAGTCGACTGATACCAGGAGACAGTCGACTGCACAGAGACTAATCTCACAGACAACAATGGCTGAAGAAATACAAAATCGAGTGCCAATGCAGGATAAATTCACTCCTAAGAATATTGAGCAACCTTCCTGCATTGCTTTTCAACCGAATGCTACAGGGAACATGCACCTATCTCCTCATTTACTTAGTATGGTTCCCCACTTTAGTGGCAAACCAGATGAAGAGCCTCATCTTCACCTGCAAGACTTTTTCGATCTTTGCAGGACACAAAGCGTCCAAGGGCTTACCGCTGAACAAATCAGGTTAATCTTGTTTCCTTTTTCTTTAAAACTTAATGCTAAGTTGTGGTATAATTCTTTGGAACCAGGATCAATTAATTCATGGGAGCAATTGGCAACGAAATTTTTGAAAGAGTTCTTTCCAGTCCAGAAAACCAAACAGCTAAAAAGGGAGATTCAACTCTTCCAACAAAAAGATGGAGATCTATTCTTCGAAGCATGGAAGGATTTCAAGAGCAAGCTTCTCAAGTGTCCTACTCACAATCTGCCTAAGGATGATCAGGTACAAGCTTTTTATGAAGGTTTAAATGACACTAACAAGGCAATTGTTGATGCAGCTTGCAATGGAATTTTGATGAGGAAAAGTGGAGAAGAAGCCATTGAACTTTTTGAAGAACTCAGCGAGAACTCCCAACAATTCTCAACAAGAAGGGGACCTACGAAAAAACAGGGAGTTTACGAGATCTCTAATAATAATAACATTCAATTAGAAATGGCAAACATGAATAAAAAAATTGATATGCTTGTTAATGCAATGTCGACAATGGGTGGAGTTAAAAATCAAACAAATGAAATGTGTGCAATTTGTTCACATTTAGATCACACAACTGATACATGTCCCATGTCTACTTTTACAGATCAGGAGCATGCAAACTATGTGGGTCGAGGAGTGTTTCCACCAAAGAACAATCCATACTCGAACACATATAACCCAGGATGGAGGAATCATCCAAACTTCTCATGGAGCAATAATCAAAATAATCAAGGGAATCAATTCACACAAGGACATGCAAGGAACCCTCAGATAGGAAGTGGATTTGAAAGACCAGCTCCAGAACAGAAGAAGTTGGATTTTGAAACCACTGTTCTTCAATTGCTCCAACAACAACATCAAACCAGCAACCAACAAGGACAAGCAATTCAGAAGTTAGAAACCCAAATTGGTCAGATTGCAAAAGAGCTAAGCGAAAGAAAGGCAGGAGAACTCCCTTCACAAACCATACCAAACCCAGGAGGTCAAGAACAACTCCAAGCAGTGACTACTTTAAGAAATGGTAAGATAATTGACAACAAGGTTGGAACACACACAGACAAACCAGTCGACTGTTTCTACAAGACAGTCGACTGCACAGACAAATCAGAAACACAACCATCAAAAGCTTTGGGTTCAAGTAAGGTAAGTAAAAAAGTAGGGACAGTTCCACCACCATTCCCTCAAAGGTTAGTCAATAAAAAGAAAGAACAACATTTATTTGACGTCTTTGAAACTCTCAAAAAGGTAGAAATTAATATCCCCCTACTTGACGCTATTAAACAAATTCCTTCTTATGCCAAATTTTTGAAAGACTGTTGTACTCACAAAAGAACATTTCAGGTTAAGGAGGATGTGGCTTTGACAGAAGAAGTGAGCGCTGTATTATTAAGAAAACTACCACCTAAACTGAAAGATCCAGGTAGTTTCACCATTCCTTGCAAAGTTGGTGAGCACTTCTTTGAAAAAGCACTGTTAGACTTGGGGGCAAGCATCAACCTTCTTCCTTATTCTGTTTACGAAAAGCTTGGATTGGGGGAACTCAAGCCAACATCCATCACTTTGCAATTGGCTGATCGCAGCATAAAAAGACCTAGAGGTATTTTAGAAGATGTCCTAGTTCAGGTAAATGATTTTATTTTGCCTGCTGATTTTGTGGTGTTAGATATGGAGGAATCTTCAATGTCATCATCTCTACCGATCATATTAGGTAGGCCCTTTATGAGTACAGCTGATATAAAAATTTGTGTTAAAAAGGGTATTATAAGTATGAAGATAAACGGAGAAAAAGTGGAATTTAAAATGTTTGATACACTGAAATTACCACAAGATGATCATGAATGCTATAATATTGATGTGGTGCAGGAGATTGTTGATCAAACATTTCAGGTACATAGCGTTGAACCACTACAAGCCACAATCACTCAATCTCTAACTTTATCTCATGTTGAACAGGAATACGATGACTGGGAGATTGCAGAGACAGTACATCACCTTGAAACTCCACAGTCATGTTCAGGTAAGCCTGCACCTTTATTTGAAAACTTTGTGTCTGATAATCTTTGTTTTTCTACAGATCAGGCGCCTGGTGCACAGAGCAAGTCGACTGGTATTCTAACCAGTCAACCGAATCAAGACACCCAGACCAAGTCGACTGCTGTCATGGACCAGTCGACTGTACAGAAGCTTCCAGATATAGAACTCAAGCAGTTGCCCGACCATTTGAAGCATGCATTTTTGGGCGAGAACCAGACACTGCCGGTGATAATTGCTGCTAACTTAAGTGCACAGGAAGAATATAAGTTGCTGAAGGTATTGCGAGAACACAAAAATGCAATAGGATGGACCATTGCAGACATCAAGGGAATAAGTCCATCCAAATGCATGCATAGAATACTCCTGGAGAACGATGCAAAACCTAGCAGAGAGGCACAGAGAAGGCTCAACCCCAACATGAAGGAAGTGGTAAGAGCAGAAATTTTGAAGCTACTAGATGTTGGCATCATCTATCCTATCTCAGATAGCAAATGGGTAAGTCCTATACATGTAGTTCCTAAGAAAAGTGGAGTTACAGTGGTAACAAATGAAGAGAATGAACTTATCCCAACAAGAGTAACCACAGGTTGGAGGGTATGCATTGATTATAGGAAACTGAACAATGAAACCAGGAAAGATCACTTCCCTCTTCCTTTTATTGATCAAATGTTAGAAAGATTAGCAGGATATAGTCATTATTGTTTTCTAGATGGTTATAGTGGCTATAATCAAATTGCTATTGCTCCAGAAGATCAAGAAAAGACCACTTTTACATGCCCTTTTGGTACTTTTGCTTACAGGAGGATGCCGTTTGGATTGTGCAACGCACCAGCAACATTTCAGAGATGCATGATGAGTATATTTTCAGACATGGTGGAAAGGTTCATCGAGGTATTTATGGATGATTTTAGTGTTTTTGGATCTTGTTTTGATGAATGCCTTAACCATTTGCAGCTTGTGCTTGAAAGATGTGAAGAATGCAATTTAGTGCTGAATTGGGAAAAGTGCCATTTCATGGTACAACAAGGTGTTGTGTTGGGACATGTGGTGTCCAAAAGGGGAATAGAGGTAGACAAGGCAAAAATTGACATCATATCAAAACTACCCCCTCCCACTACAGTTAAGGATGTTAGGAGTTTTCTAGGACACGCAGGTTTTTATAGACGATTTATAAAAGACTTTTCAAAAATCTCCAAACCCCTTTGTGACTTGTTAGCCAAGGATGTTGAGTTTATATGGACTAAGGAATGTACAAATGCTTTTAATACATTGAAAACTCTTCTCATTTCTGCACCTATTGTCATGGCACCAGATTGGAGCCATCCTTTTGAGCTCATGTGTGATGCAAGTGATTATGCCTTAGGGGCTGTTTTAGGTCAAAGAATCAATAAGAAACCCCATGTTATTTACTATGCTTCTCGAACTCTAAACGATGCACAGCTAAATTATTCTACCACTGAAAAAGAAATGTTAGCTGTTATTTTTGCTGTAGAGAAGTTTAGATCATATTTAATTGGTTCTAAAGTTATTGTTTTCACTGACCATGCTGCCTTGAGATATTTGTTGGCTAAAAAGGAAGCTAAGCCTAGGTTGATCAGATGGGTGCTGCTGCTTCAAGAATTTGATCTTGAGATTAGAGACAAGAAAGGATGCGACAATGTTGTGGCAGATCACATGTCCAGACTAGTTCAGGAGGAAGAGAGAATTGTGCCCCCGCTGAATGAAAATTTCCCAGATGAACATCTATTTGAAATAAATGCTCAAACTCTCGGGGCAGTCGACTGGTCCTTCCACCAGTCGACTGGACTTTCTGAACAGTTCCCCTGGTTTGCTGATATTGTCAATTTTCTAACTGCTCATGTTTTTCCTCCAGGTATGACACATCAGGAAAGGAAAAGATTGGTGGATCTGAGCAAACACTATTATTGGGATGATCCTTATTTATTCAAATTTTGCTCTGATCAAATTATAAGAAGATGTGTGGCAGACGAGGAACAAAGGAGTATTCTACAACATTGCCACCAATATGCATGTGGAGGACATTTTGGGCCAAAGAGAATAGCACTTAAGGTATTGCAATCTGGTTTTTATTGGCCTAAAGTATTCAAAGATGCTTTTTCTTTTTGCAGGACTTGCGATAAATGCCAAAGGACAGGCAACATCTCTTCTAGAAATCAAATGCCACTACACAACATACAAGTAATCGAGCTTTTCGATGTTTGGGGAATCGACTTCATGGGTCCATTTCCTAACTCATTTGGTTATTTATATATACTTGTTGGTGTGGATTATGTGTCTAAATGGGTCGAGGCTGTCCCCTCACGAACTAATGATCACAAAGTTGTTGTCAAGTTTTTGCAGGAGAACATTTTCACTAGGTTTGGTACACCACGAGCAATAATTAGTGATGGAGGAAGCCACTTCAATAACTACCCATTTGCTTCTTTGATGAAGAAATATGGGATTACACATAGAGTGGGAACTCCATATCATCCTCAAACCAGTGGGCAGGTGGAGATTAGCAACAGAGAGATCAAGAGCATCTTGGAAAAGACAGTCAACACACGGAGGAAGGATTGGTCGCTACGCTTGAACGATGCCTTATGGGCCTACAGAACCGCTTTTAAGACACCCATTGGCATGTCACCATACCGTTTGGTCTTTGGAAAAGCATGTCATCTGCCGGTAGAATTAGAACACAAAGCTTATTGGGCTATCAAAAAGTTCAATTTTGATATGAAACAGGCAGGTGACAAAAGAAGATTGTAACTAAATGAGCTTGAAGAATTGAGGCACGATGCATATGAAAATGCCAAGCTATACAAGGAAAGGACTAAGTTATACCATGATAAACAATTAGCAAGGAAGGAGTTTTATGAAGGACAAAAGGTATTGATCTACAACTCAAGATTAAGACTCTTTCCAGGCAAGCTCAAGTCAAGATGGTATGGACCATATATCGTCACAAAAGTCTTTCCACATGGTGCATTGGAAGTTCACAGCGAAGAACGAAATCAAACATTCAAGGTGAACGGACACAGGGCGAAGCCATACATAGAGATGAGTCTAGAACCGCAAGAGGAAGATGTGAATCTTCAAACCATTCAATACATTGCATGAACTCATCATGTCTAGCTGAAGACATGAAACACAGCGCTTATTGGGAGGCAACCCAACTTTCAGGGGAGTATTTACACTTTCCCTTTATTTTATTCATTATTATTCATTTTTATTTTTCAGTCTCTCCTTACTAGATGGTAACACATGCCTATATCTTATGTTTTGTGCGAACATTGAGGACAATGTTCCATCTAAGTGTGGGGGTATTAGTTAGTTATATTTGGAATCTTTTGAATTTTTTTTAGGATAAACAATTTCTTATAAAGTAAGAGTAAGGATACTTATTTACTTTAGGATTGTTGAGTTTCATAATTCCCTACAAAAATTGTGTGCGTCATGCGATTATACATAATAAACAAATGTGATGCTTTTTCTGATAATTATTCCCTTCAGATCTAGTCCTAAATCGAGTTTAAGTAAATAGAGTGATACAATATATATATATATATTTGAATAAAGTCAGTCTACTCCAATGTTTTGAGCGCTTAGTAACTAGGGGTATTCATCACCAATGTTTACCTTTACGTCAAACGGCAACTTGAAATATGAGTATGCAAAGCACTTTAATGTTTGTGACTTGTTGAGTAACCGGGTGGATACATCACAAATGTTTCGCATTCGCGTCAAAAGACAAGTGACAACTTTAAAGAAGAGACTATAAAAAATAAAAAAATAAAAATAAAAAAAAAAAAAAAAAAAAAAACTCTAGTTTGCTACTGGATTTGTAGTAGAGAAAAGGGATAATCACAGACTGAGTAGATGCATACTATAACTACATTAATCGCATGACAAATATGATTAAGTTTGGGATTTATGAATAGACAATTGCACTAGAGAAAGTGGGTATGTTTAATTTTACTTTATCTGAAATTGTTTGTAGTTTTATATTTTTCATTTTGATGTCCACATAATAAGAAATCTTGGTGGTTGAATCTATTGTTATTATTATTCTTCCTATTCATAATTCTAGATTGCTTGAGGACAAGCAAAAGCTAAGTGTGGGGGTATTTGATGAACACAATATTGTTCACTTTTTAGAGCAATAATCTTAATATAATTAGACATTTAAAAGCTCTATATGTGGTATTTAACTCCTATTTTCTCTTTTCCATAGGAAACAGCTTATAACAGAAAAACGAAGCAGATTTAGGACTTCAAGGATAATACACAGCAAACTGCAGAGGATCAGTCGACTGGTTCCCCAACACAGGCGACTGGACAGGAGAAGCTGATTTTCCACAACTCTCGATACAGTCGACTCACTCCCAAGAGCAGTCGACTGGCCTGATCACAGATGAAATCTACATAAGTCTCGACTCAGTCGACTGGTTCGAAGATAAGTCGACTGGTCTGCGGCGGAGTAAACAGATAAGATATTCGAAGATACACCTGAATCTGATTTCAAATCTATTTGAATCAAGATTTTATGCAGCGAATCAAATCTAAAGACAGGGTATTTTCCAAGTGGACGTGGTAAACAAATAAGGAAGGAAAGGAGAAA
The DNA here is from genome assembly GCA_017893485.1 of Hemerocallis citrina. Taxonomy (NCBI): domain Eukaryota; kingdom Viridiplantae; phylum Streptophyta; class Magnoliopsida; order Asparagales; family Asphodelaceae; genus Hemerocallis; species Hemerocallis citrina. The sequence continues at coordinate 48,268,814 of CM030364.1, read as the reverse complement.
AGAGAGAGATATTAATCATCAAATCAAATAAAGAAGGATCTTCCTGAAAAAGTGGAAACCCTAATTCTCAGCCGTGTTCTATAAATATCAGAATACCATCTCCAGAACATCTCTCCGCTCTCTCTGGACTCCACGACTTCATCCAAGGATCAGATATATCTCTGGGAAGCGACTCAATCACGAAGTTCCTGAACAAGCATCGAGAGCATCACTCCATCAACATCGAAGAAAGAGAGAGAAGATCCAGCAACCAGAAGGCAGTCGACTGTGTGACAGCCAGTCGACCATATTGCCGGAATCCATTAGTTTATTCCTTCTTCTCTCTTTATTCTTTTTATGTTGATCATGTATTCAAACTTGTTAAGCAATAAAGTTATTATTATGTGGAACTAATTTCATAGTTGGGTAGTTCGAAACCGTAGTTATGTAGTGCTATATTCTTCTGAGATCTTCTAATTACTTATTGATTGAATCTGGTTGAATTGACATAGATTAATGATCATCAAACTTGATCTCGAAGTCTGAGAGCAGTCGACTGAGGTGAGAGCCAGTCGACTGACATACAGCACGTGAGAATATCAAGTTTATGTTATCCTTTATCTAAATCTGTTATATGAAGCATATTGAGACGACCGAATCTCGTGCTCATAATTTGTAACAAAAGAATCTTTAGGGGTTCTTGGTTCAATCAACTTAAGGGATCTAGATCTGATACCAATTTCTAGAACCTTGAGTGTTTGTTCGTTTCCACTGATCTTATGTTTTCTTCAAGTACAACTTAGTAGATACCATGCTAAACACTTGATGAAAGAAACGAATTAGAGTAGATACCATGCCTAATTCTTGTCTTAGGGAAACAATACTTTAAGGAGTAGATACCATGCCCTTGAAGTGAACAACATGAGTAATTAGAAGTAAATTCAGAAGGCACATTAGCATTACTAACTATTGGTGGAGATCAACAACCCAACTATTCAAGAGATATTTGTGATTCAACACCTCTCATCTTAGTTTTAATCTTTTAGTTCTTTTAGAATATTATGACAACTCTTATTCATTTTTATTATTAGTTTTATTGATTAGTAAGTTGAGGTCTACAATCTCTGTGGGATCGACCCTTGCTCGTCACTACGCTTTTCGAAACGATTCGTGCACTTGCGAGGTTTTTAATTTGTGTCTAGTTTTATCTATTTATTTAGGTATCTAGATTGCACAACAGCTCCCAGCCGCCAGTGGCAGCAATACAGTCCACGCCGATCCCAGGACTACCGGCGCCGCAGTCCGCGCTCCCCCTCCTATGAAGAGGAGTCTGGGGGGTCATACGATTACCAGCGGAGGGACGACGCCCTCATCTGCCGTCTCCATGAGATGGAAAGGCGTATTGGCCGCATGGACAGGGAGGAGGAGTCCCGAGCAGGAACCGTCCGTCCCAGCCGACCCCCTTTCTCGCGGTCGATCATGGAGGCCCACATACCGAGGGATTTCAAACCTCCGCAGTTTGAAACGTACTCAGGGGAATCTGACCCGGTCGATCACGTCGAAAGCTTCAAGACCCTGATGCTGATCCATCAAGCTTCCGACGCCGTGCTCTGCAGGACCTTCCCTGCCACCCTCAGAGGGTCGGCTCGGGAATGGTATTCCAGACTCGCCCCCTCCTCCATCTTCTCGTTCGAGCAGTTTGAAACACTGTTCATAACTCAATTCGTGAGTAGCAGGCGAGCCGAGAAGACAAGTCTCTCCCTGCTGAATATGTGGCAGGAAAGGGAAGAGAAGCTGCGGGACTATGTGAAGAGATTCACCGCAGAGGTCAGGTCTATCGCCTCCTTAGACCAGTCAGTGGCGACCGTGGCGTTCCAGTCGAACGTTCTCAATGCCAACCTCCGATCGTCTCTAGCCAAGAAGCCCCCACATGACTTCGCCGACCTCCTCCTGAGGTGCGAGAAGTATATCCGAGCCGAGGAGGCCGAAGCCCTTCCGAGCTTCGGGGGGCCCTCCTCAGGGTCGAAGAGGAAGGCAATGGGGGAAGAGGGGTCCAAGAAAGCTCAGAAGGACAATGGCGGTCAGCGTCGCCCTCCCCCCAGGTTCGAGAAGTTCACTCCCCTCACCACTAACGTCTCTACCATCCTAATGGAAGTGGAGAAGGAGGGGGTCATCCCTCCAGCTCCGAGGATGCACACCCCGGCAAAGAGGAGGAACAAAGATAAATGGTGCCGTTACCATCGGGACCACGGCCACGACACGAACGACTGCCGGGCTTTGAGAGATGAAATCGAAGCCCTCATCCGGAGGGGGCAGTTGGCCAAATTCGTGAAGGCTAACGATCGGGCGGACCGCAATTCTCCTCCGCCTCGGGGGGCTAACAAGCGTTCCGAGCGACGCGAAAAGACACCCGAGTTCGAGGAGGAACGGATTCTGCACCTGATCCACGGAGGCCCCATGGGGGGCTCCTCTAATTCCTCCCGGAAGGCCTTCGTTCGAGAGGTCAACTCGGTTCACAGTGCCCCTCCCCCCAAAGGTCTCGGCGTCCCTGTGTCCTTCTCCGATGCCGACCTCGAAGGGGTCCGAACCCCACACTGTGATGCCCTCGTCATCGACCTCCGCATGGCCAACTTCAAGGTGCAGAGGATTTTAGTAGACAATGGGAGTTCGGTCAATATTCTCTTCCTCTCGGCCTTCCGAGGCCTGCAACTCTCCCGGGACCGTCTCAAACCGGCCGGTTACACACTCCACGGGTTCACGGGGGTCCCGGTAACTGTCGAGGGGGTGATAAGCGCCCCTACTACCCGGACCGAGCCGATGGACTTCATGGTCGTCGACGTCCCGGCGGCATATAATGTCATCCTAGGCCGACCCGGCCTAGCCGCCTTGGAAGCTGTTCCCTCGGCGTACCATTTGAAAATGAAGTTCCCCACTCGGTCGGGAGTAGGGGAAGTTAGGGGAAGCCAAGAAACAGCCCGGAAGTGCTACATGACTTCCACCGGGGGACCAGTGCTCTCGCTCGAGACACTAGAAATCCCCGAGCCGAAAGCTCGGCCAACGTCCGAGCCAGTGGACGAGTTAGAAGAAGTGCTCTTCTCGGATGAGGACCCGAGCCGGAAGTTCCTCATCAGCAAGTCCTTGCCGACCGCACTGTGCTCGGACCTGATTCAATGCATCCGGGATAACCGTAACTTGTTCGCTTGGTTGGCCGCGGACATGCCTGGCATTTTCGAGGAGCTGCTCGTCCATCGCCTGAGTGTCGAACCGGGGTGCAAACCGGTTCAGCAGAAGAGGCGAAAGTTCGCTCCCGAGCGACAGCAGGCCATCAAGGAGGAGGTGGATAAACTGCTGAAGGCCAAATTCGTACAGGAGGTAAATTACCCCGAGTGGCTGTCGAATGTTGTAATGGTCAAGAAGTCCAATGGCTCGTGGAGAATATGCATTGACTTCACCGACCTGAACAAGGCGTGTCCGAAGGATCCATTCCCTCTCCCGAACATCGACACCCTTATTGATGCCACCTCAGGCCATGAGCTCCTCAGCTTCATGGACGCCTTCTCGGGGTACAATCAAATCCGAATGTTCCCTCCGAACATTCCGAAGACCTCCTTCGTCACCGACCAAGGCCTCTACTGCTACCGGGTCATGCCGTTCGGTTTGAAGAACGCGGGCGCCACCTACCAGCACCTCGTCAACAAGGTCTTCCAGAGCCAGATCGGCCGAAACATGGAGGTGTACGTCGACGACATGCTCGTCAAGAGCATTCGGGGCACAAACCATGTAGCCGACCTCCAAGAGGCCTTCGGCATGTTGAGAAGGCACAACATGCGGCTGAACCCGAACAAGTGTGCGTTCGGGGTCTCCTCGGGAAAATTCCTCGGCTTCATGGTAAGCCAACGAGGAATCGAAGCTAACCCCGAGAAGATTAAGGCCATATTAGACATGGCCCCGCCTCGGAACATCAAGGAGGTGCAAAAGCTCACCGGTCGGCTCGCTGCTATCGGTCGGTTCCTCTCGAAGTCGGGGGAAAAGTGCCTCTCCTTCTTCAAAGCACTCAGGGGGGCTAAGGGTTTTGAATGGGGCCAGCCACAACAGGAGTCGTTCGACCAACTGAAGGCATACTTGGTGAACCCCCCTCTGCTCAGCAAATCGGTCCCGGGCGAGACCCTCTTCGTCTACTTGGCTGCTTCCGAGCAGACCCTAAGTGCTGTCCTGGTAAGAAAGGAGGACCGGTCCCAAAGGCCCATCTACTACGTGAGCAAGGTGCTTCGGGACGCCGAGCTCCGCTATCCGAAGATTGAGAAAATGGCCCACGCCCTAGTCACAGCGGCGAGGAAGCTTCGGCCATACTTTCAGTCCCACTCGATCGTCGTCCTCACCGACCAACCCCTAAAGCAGATCCTCTACAAGCCTGAGACCTCGGGCCGGCTGATGAAGTGGTCCATAGAGCTGAGCCAGCATGACATCACTTACCAGCCTCGGACAGCAATTAAGGCACAGGCACTCGCCGACTTCATCGTAGAGTCCACTATCCCTGAGGTCGAACACATTCCGAATGGACCCCCCATTTGGACAGTCTTCGTGGACAGATCCTCTTGTAATGAAGGAAGCGGCGCTGGCATCATTCTGAATGGCCCTGACAACTTCGTCCTCCAGTACGCGATCCGTATGAACTTCAAGGCCTCGAACAACGAGGCGGAGTACAAAGCACTCATCGCTGGCCTCGGACTTGCACGAAGTGCTGGGGCGCAGTGCCTCCGAATCCACAGCGATTCCCAGCTCGTCGTGAACCAAGTCTTGGGCGAGTACGAGGCTCGAGATGAGCGGATGGCGAAGTACCTTGCTAGGGTTCGGGACCTCATGGGCCGGTTCGAGGAGGTGCTCATCCAGCGGGTCCCTCGGGAAGAGAACTCACAGGCCGATGCCCTCTCCAAATTGGCCTCGGCCTCACTTCAAGGTCTCGAACAGACCGTACTGATCGAAGTCCTCTCTAAGCCGAGCATCGAAGATGAGACACCTGGCTCGACGGAATCGTTGCCGGTCATGTTACAAGATAATTGGATGAAGCCTTTAGTGGAATTCCTAAGGGACGGGCTCCTGCCCGAAGACCCCAAAGAGGCTCGCCGAGTCAGAACCCGGGCCGAGCGGTATGTCTTGATCGAGGGCATCCTATACAAACGCTCTTTCTCTCAAATAGACGGCCGACCGTACCTAAGGTGCCTCTCTCCGGATCAGGCCGAATATGCCCTACAAGAGCTCCACGAAGGCATCGGAGGGGCACACTCAGGATTTAGGTCCTTGGCCCGGAAAGCTTTGAATTATGGGTACTTCTGGCCGACCCTCCTTCAAGACGCCGAGCGACACGTTCGACAATGCAGCTCTTGTCAGAGACACTCCAGCATCCGATGCCTCCCTCAGGCCAACCTCGCCTTCCTATCAAGTCCCATCCCCTTTGCAATGTGGGGGATGGATTTACTAGGGCCCTTCCCTCCGGCTCCGGGTCAGTTCAAGTTCTTGGTCGTAGCCATCGACTACTTCTCAAAGTGGGTCGAGGCCGAGCCCCTCGCCACAATAACCGAGAACAAGGTGGTACAGTTCTTCTGGAAGAGTATCATTTGTAGGTTCGGCGTCCCCCGTGTCCTCGTGACGGACAACGGGACTCAGTTCACTGGCGCAGCATTCCGAGCTCTGTGCGATGACCTGGCCATCCAGCAGTGCTTCTCGTCCATCTCCCACCCTCAGTCGAACGGACAGGCAGAAAATGCTAACCGGCAGATCCTCGCAGGCATCAAGAAAAGGCTAGACAAAAGTTCCAAGGGCTTATGGGTCGACCAACTCCCCAACGTCCTATGGAACTACCGCACGAGCAAGCAGACCCCCACAGGCGAGTCCCCTTTCAACCTCACCTATGGGTCCGAGGCCGTGATACCTCTCGAGGTCGGAATACCTTCCCCTCGGCTCACAGCCTATGACGAAGCACAGAATGCCAGGGACCTCAGAGCAGACTTGGACCTGATAGACGAGCTGAGGGAAAGGGCATCGATTCGGCAGCAGATTTACCGAAGAAGGGTTGAACTGGCGTACAACAAAAAGGTCCGACCCGCCAACCTTAAGCAAGGAGATTTGGTCTTGAGAAAGCTAGCCATATCCTTCCCCAGTCAGAAGAGTAAGCTGGCTCCGAACTGGGAAGGGCCGTACAGGATCACGAGGGTAGTTCGGCCCGGAACATATCGTCTTGAAGACCTAGAGGGCAGAGAGCTCCCGAGGACCTGGAATGCCGACCACCTCCTAAAATACCAAGAAAGCGCTCCGGCGCCACTCTAAGTATCATAGGATATCGAGCCATTCCAGTCCTCCGACTTGTAACCTATTTTCATAAATTGTACTATGTAAAACGGTTCGCCGTCGATTATTAATAAAGAAAGCTCTTTCGTGTTTTTGAATTCGCATGCTTCTCTCCCCTCTTATCAACTGCTTGTTTAAACTGAGATTTCAACCAACGATTCGGAGTCCACGTTCGGCTCGACCTCACCTCCTCGGCTCGTCCCCGGACGAACCAGAGGTAGACCGTCGTTCGGAACTGCTCTCACAACCGTTGAACTACACCGATGGTTCGGAGTCCAACACTCGGCTCGACTTTTCCTCCTCGGCTCGCCTCCGAGCGAGCCAGGGGTAGATCACCGTTCGGAATTGCTCCCACAACCGTTGAACTACACCGATGGTTCGGAGTCCAACACTCGGCTCGACTTTACCTCCTCGGCTCGCCTCCGAGCGAGCCAGGGGTAGATCGCCGTTCGGAATTGCTCCCACAACCGTTGAACTACACCGATGGTTCGGAGTCCAACACTCGGCTCGACTTTACCTCCTCGGCTCGCCTCCAAGCCAGCCAGGGGTAGATCGCCGTTCGGAATTGCTCCCACAACCATTGGACTAGAACGATGGACCCGGAGTCCAATACTTAGCTCCCAGTCCCCCCAAGCTTGCTTCGCAGCAAATCGGGACTGGTCCGCCCCTCTGCTCCGTCAGTGGAGGGACACCGAAGCTACGTTCGGCCACATAATCCGAGCTCTCCTACCTAATAGCCGAAGCCCGAAGCCCTACGCCTTCGGTCGGCTACCGAGCAAGTGCCTTCCCGAGCTCGCAAACGGAGAAAAGTCACTTTCTCCTCAACTTTCGCGCCTGATCTCGATCAGACGGCTCAGATCTTGCCACCTGCGCTAAACGACAAGATAGCGTTTTCTTGGGAACTGAGCTGCCTCGAGATTCGTGCCTACGTTCAACGGCTCAGATCTTGCCGCCTGCACTAAACGACAAGATAGCGCTTTCTCGGGGACAGAGCCGCCTAGGAACTCACGCCGTACCTTGTCAGAGTCACTAAACGACAAAATAACGTACGTATAGGAACCCGTTCGGTTCAACGCTCTCGCCGACGGAACTAACACGCTCGGTTCAAAGACCTCGGCGCGACCAACACAGTTATGAGCAAAACAAATGTGCAGAGCAATGAAAGATATTTTATTAAACAATCAGGCTGTAATACAAAGCGCATCTGTTCCATGGTTACAAAGTGTTTGCAAATGAAATACACGACACCGACCGACTACACTTGGCCCTCATATGGAAACATCCTCGCTAGACTGTTCAGCCGACTGTTCGTCCTCCTCGGCTGGTAGCCCCCCTGCATCGTTCCTGAGCTTCGCTACCACAGTCTGCAAGTGTCGAATCTCCGAGAGCAAATCATCCCGCTCGGCTATGATCTTCGACTGGTTGTGCCGAATACACTTGACCCGAAGAGCATTGCTGAAAGCGGTTTGCGAATCCTCATCCCCTCCTGCGGGGCTTAACTCGGCGATCCTATTCTCCAGGCGCTAGATCTCGGCTTCCCGAAGGTCGAGGACGGACGAAAGATGGGCCCGCTCGCTCTCAGCTCGGCGTAACTCCAGCTTAATGCTCCTAGGACTCGGAGCCGCCGTCCCAGAGGTGGCCTCGGATTCAGAGTCATCATCCGAACCATGGGATTCAGCATATGGGTTGGCCGTCTCGAGCTGAAAAGAAGGGCAAACGAACAGCAAAATTTCAATACATTGCCGAAGTCCAACACTTGGAAATTCTCTGAAGAAACTTTCAGATTTGCATTTCATATATATATAGTGGCTTCACATACATCAAGACCGACTCTACTACAACGTTTTACAACAAGTCAAAGGGGATGAAAAACGACATGATCAGGGCCTCTTCGGAAGGGGAATGCTTCGGTTTAGGAAAACGCGAGGACGACGAGGCCTGCCCTCCGAGCTCGATCCTAAACCAACGAAGCACGACCCCCCTTCGCTGCTGGCTCTAACTACGGTGCCGGCCGAGGCCCCGCTCGACGAGACGGCCGCACTGCTCTGAGCGTCGGCAGGACTTCGCCTGGTCATAGGCGAGCGTATCCCAAGTTCGTAAAACGTAATCCCCCTCTCGCTCTCTTCGCGAGTGCACGACGTACTGCGAACGTTAGCCCTCTCCGGTACAGGCTTGAGCGACGCGATCTCTTCCTCCAGTTCAATGATTCTGTCTTTCAGAGCCTCGTCCTTCGCCAACTTCCTCGGACGAGAGGGTCTTGACGAGCCAGAGACGGTGGCGCCATCAGTCGCAAGCCGTCGGAAGTGGGTGACCTCGATCCCCCTATCTATCATGATCCTTCTGAGCCTGTCGACTTCGGCCAATAGCCTCTTGCGCTCGGTCGACGCTTTCTCCAGCTCGGAAGTTAGTTTCTCTTCCGCTGCCGAGCGTTCCTTCTCCGCTAATTCCAAGTGTTGGACCTCAGCCAAAAGGTCGTCATTCTTTTGCTCGGCAACAGTGAGCTCTCTACGGAGCCGCTCGACTTTGCCTTCGAGACAAGGGGCTTGGGGGTACTTCCGCAGTTGCCACAGCTCGCGACAATACCTCCGCACAGCTGCCTTCGTCTCCTCCAGCTTTCCGAGCAGAAGAAACCGCCTCTGTCGGCTGTCCGAGAGCTCACCCTTCGTTTTGGCCAGCTCCTTACGAAGGTGTGCGACCTCCGTAATTGGGCCAAACCTTACCTGAAAATCAGAGATAAATCCGAGACCCAACTCTAGGAGAATTCTACGCCAAATCAAACACAAAATCCGAGACTCAACACTTGGACAAATTTTGGCCAAACAAAATGTTTCCATTCAAAACCAAGGAGAAAAGTTTTACAAAAGCGGTGGCCAGTCCGCAGTTAGGCTTACAAAAGAAAAAAGACTAAAAAAGACAACCGAGTCAGGGGTCGACCTTTTTGTCGTTAGGGTCCGTCGACCCCCCGACCTTGTCCTCGCCACCGCCCTCGCCTTCGTCCTCGCTCCCGCTCTCCTCCTCGGAGTCGTCCTCCTCCTCGTCCTCGGCTTCGGTCTCCCCTGGGCCTTCGACGCGTTCCGTCTCTCCCTTGGGGCCGAGCAACCCCTCAGGAACACCCTCCTCCCCTTCCACGAGGTCGTAAAAGTGGTAGGAGGACGTGTCGAAGCCCGGGTTCTTGGCGGCAACGTGGAGCAGGGCTCGACCGTAGGCTTCCTCCATGTTCTGGAGCATGTGCTGCGCGGCCTCCTCCTGCACGGCCTTCCTCACCTTCTTCACCTTCTTCTGGTGCTTGGCCATGATTCTCTCGGCCCTCTTCCGAGCCTTCTCCGCCTCCGACCGGGCGTTGGCCAGCTCCTCCTTCAGCTCGGCTGCCCCCTTCTCCGACGCCTCAAGCTTGGCCGCCGTGTCCTTCGACTGCTGAATGGCGTCAGCCAGCTGCTTTTCCAACCCCGCCACTTCGGCAGCCCTCTTCGTCGAGAGGAGCTGCTCGGCATCAAGCCGCTGCGTGGCCTTGACGCGCTCCACCCTCTCCCGCTCCTTCTCCTGCTCCTTGTTCGCAAACTCCTTGACCAGGAAATTGAAGTGGCAGAGGGTCTGAAAAAGAACAGCGGATTAAAATCCGAGTCCAAAGACTTAGAAAAAATTTCTAAGAAAGAAATTTTGATAAGGGAGAGCTCGGCCTACTTACCGACATAGTATTCCGAGCGATCTGCATCACGGCGTCCCCTGCCAGCCCGGCCTTCAGGGTCGCTCGATCCTTCGGGGTCGGCAAGTGCCTCACCGCCTCCATGCAGATGTTGCCGTCGCCCAAGAAGTCGTCGACGTTCATCACCTGCCAGTCGGGCACGAAGATCTGCTTGTGACGCTCGGTCAGGATCTTCTCCGCATCGGCAGTAAGGGGTGGAACTTGGAGGGACAACACCTCCTTCACGCCGAACGTACCGCTCGACGAACCGGGAGCATCCACCTTTGGGGTCGGAGTCGGCACCTCCGAAGCAGGGGGGTCGAGAACCCTGATCTCCCCCTGCTCGAGGACCGCGACCTTCGGTTGGTCGGCAGGCTTCTCGACCGAAGGCTTCTTCGAGGCCCGGCTGTCCTGAGGCCCTGCCGAAGGCCTCTTCTTCTTCGCCTCCTGCTCCGACCGGCCCTTCGCCACCAGAGCTTTGTAATCTAGCTTCATCGTCTCTGCAAAAGCCGAATGAAAAAACTTAGAAAAATTTTCATGAACTTTAAACAAAGAGTATAAATACCAGAAGCATACTAGGGTCGATCGGACTGAGACCCCCACGGAACAGATCCTCCTCGATAATGTCTTTCCAGCTTAGCGCTGGCAGGGCGAGGAGCTTCTTCTGGACCTCCGCCTCCTCATCACTCAGTGCCGCCTCCTTCTTGGTCCGCTTGGGCAGACCCTCCTTTGACCAAATCGTCGGTATCACCCACGGCGCCGGTGCTCGGATGAGGAAGTACTTCTCCTTCCAATGTTTGATCGAGTCCGGATTCTCGATCAGCTTCACGCCCGTCCGAGGCGAAAGATAGAACCTCTGTTCGTCTCGCCTTGGCTGACAGGGTCGGTAGAGACTCCGAAAGAGGAACATACTCGGCTTACCGCCGACCTCTTGGCATCGGAGGACGAAAGTCATGACGTGCCTCCATGTGTTCGGCATCAGCTGGGCGGGGCTCAAACCGTACCATGTCAGAACTTCAACCACGAACGGGTGGAGGGGAAAGCGGAGTCCGGCAATAAGGGAGTCGACCGGAAAGACGCACACGTCCGACGAGGCCTTTGTGTTGGCTCGGAAACCCGGCCCGGGGAGGAGCAGTCCATAGTCGGCAGGGATCCGGAAGCCCTCTCGGATCAGGTGAAGGTCACCCTCGGTGAGAGACGAGATGGTATGATCCACCTCGGACAGCTCCCTCGGCTCGTTCTCCTCCACCAACTTAGCCGTGCCTTGGGTTACTCTCTCTAAGGTGTCCTCGGGGTAATCCCGTACGCCTCCCACGCTCGACAGAGAAATGGGCTGCCGACCGAACGCTCCCGCCGTCTTCGGCGTTTCCACGATCGTAACCACGGCCTTCCCCTCCCGGGACACCGCCGCAACCTCTTTAGGCAGCTCGGCCACTTCGCCCTCTCTGTCCGGACGAACGACATTCTGATCGCTCGGCTCCACTACCTCCTTCCCTTTATCCCCTAGGCCAACGGCTTGATCCGAGGCGGGGGTCTCATCCGTGATCTTAACCATTTTTTCTAAAAGAGAAGGGAAAGAGACTGACCTTGAAGTGATAGGTACGGTCGGAAAGTTCGCCGGAGACAAGGAACGCTACTGCGACAGCTAGCAACGCCACCAGAGAGCTGAAAACTTCGAAGGCAAAGTAAAAACTGAAGAGAGAGAGAGAGCAAAAGTGAAAAATGATACTTGGTCTAAGGGGGGGTGAAGATTTATAGTAAAATGGAACGTCCTTTGGACTTCCAAACGAAGGAGCGCGACTTTTGGGCTGCTCTCGAAACGTCGCGAAGGCCCAACACAACTGCCTTCCTCACCAAGTCAACTAGCTCGGCGCAATGGGATCTGAATCCGAGCTACACGCAATACGAGCCAGATTGCAGAGCCTCCGGTCGGCTCCGAGCAAGTGCCTTTCCGAGCCTGCAAACGGAGAAAACGCACTTTCTCCTTAATTTTCGTGCACGATCTCGATCAGACGGCCCAGATCTCGCCGAGGACGCTAAACGACAAGATAGTGTTCTCTCGAGAGACACGCCCGTCTCGAGATGCGAGCCGTCTTCCAACGGTTCAAATTGCGCCAACTCGCTCGGATTGCCTATACCTGCTCCACACCCCACCTATGACTAGAGAAACCAGAGAAAGTTTCGATTCAAAGTTTTAAGGTACCGCCCTTGGCGAGCGCCCCCCGGGCCCCGGGTCTCGGTCGGTATTCCGCCGACCCACGGGCCCCGGTCGAAAGCAAATCAACACTCAGAGATCGGGAGGAACGCACCATTCCGAGCTAGTTGGTTGTAACTGTGAAGGTTCGGCCTGATAGAGGACTCTGGCAACAGAGCCTTCACAGTTGCGAACAAACAAGCTCGGAACGCCGAAGATCATGGCGAAAGAACGACCGCTCGCCCTTCCGAAGCAACTTGGCCCCCGGTTCCGAATTTGGATCGTCACCTCTTCCACCATGATCTCCTCCGACCCCGCCACCCACCTCGGGATAGCCGGAGTCGGCAGAAGACCTTGGTGGAAGAACGACCACCCATCATCCCGGAGCGACTCTTACCTCGGGTTCGGATCACAGTCGTCACTACTCCTGCCTCGTTCTCCCCCGACCCTGACACCCACAATAGGGACCGTCAGGAACGGGAGAAGAAAAAGACAGTAGAGTGACCACCCCTTCGAACCTATCAAGGTCAAGACCCCACAAGACTGGCGTCCGCCAGAGGCAGACACCACCGAGGTCTAAAACTCAACATTACTGCGACTAAAACGACAAGGGGAATGGAGTACTTATAGCTTAACCTCCAAGAACCAGCCATTATGACCCTCGGAAGTTGAAACGCCACGCTTTAATTGAAGGAGTTAACCTTAATGACCTGGGGAAGGTGGAACGCCGCACAAACCCCAGAGCACCATTAATGTCCTTAGGAACAGGATCGTCTCGAGACGGATTGCGCCGCGTCACTCGTCCTGCTGAAACCCCTGTCTTCGGTCGGATTCCGAGCAAGTGCCTTTCCGAGCTCGCAAACGGAGAAAACACACTTTCTCCTCAAATTTCGTGCGTGATCTCAATCAGACGGCCCAGATCTCGCCGAGGACACTAAACGACAAGATAGTGTTTTCTTGAGAAATGTGCCCGTCTTGAGATGCACGTCGTCATCCAATGGCTCAGACTGCGCCACGTCACTCGTCATCCCGAAACCCCCTGTTTCCGGTCGGACTCCGAGCAAGTGCCTTTCCGAGCTCGCAAACGGAGAAAACACACTTTCTCCTCAACTTTCGCGCATGATCTCAATCAGACGGCCCAGATCTCGCCGAGGACACTAAACGACAAGATAGTATTATCTTGAGAACTGTGCCCGTCTCGAGATGCGCGTCGTCATCCAACGGTTCAGATTGCGCCACGTCGCTCGGACTGCCGAAACCCCATACCTCCGGTCGGCAACCGAGCAAGTGCCATTCCGAGCTCGTAAACAGAGAAAAAAGACACCGAGCTACTACGACCGTTGGATCTCTCAGAAATTCATGCTTCTAATGATGAACGGTCCAGATTACGCCACGTGCACTAAAAGACAAGATAGCGTTTTCTTGGGAAATGCGCCACCATCCGATGGCTCAGATTGCGCCACGTCGCTCGGAACGCCGAACCCCTTAGTCTTCGGTCGGCAGCCGAGCAAGTGCCATTCCGAGCTCGCAAACGGAGGAAAAATCTGCCGAGCGATGGAGACCGTCAGATCTCTCAGAACATCACGCTCGACGACGATCAGAGGTCCAGATCGTGCCACGCCATAAATCAGTATTAAAAATTGTTTTTTATTCATTTAAATCGCTTTATTTATTTAAAAATTGCGAAAAATTGCTGAAAATTCGAGAAATTTGACTAAAAATTCTAGAAAATAATTGAAAATTCGGGGGTATATTTTTGGGCCCCTGAACGAACAATTATTGCCCAGAATGCACTGTTAAGGCCCCCCGAACGATTAGTAAACACATCGCAAAATTAAATAAGTAACCCGAAAAAAATAGATGAAAGACGCCAAATACTCGATATGGCTAGGAAACAGCACATGGCATCAAAAAGTTACCTCACTACCCCCTTGAAGATCCTAAGTCCTCCACATGGACTCCGATACAACTCCGCTAGCCACCAAAACAGTCAAACTACTCCTCAAAGGCTGATCACGCTCAGTCTTTAGGAGTGGGGGGCTCGTGATATGGCTAAAAATGGGGTTAAATCGGAACCGTCCAGATTGGGCACGAATCTCGAAGCTCGGGGGTAAAAGGGTAATTTCACACACAAGCGGGTCCAAAGCGGGTTCTGAATCTCCTTCTCACGGATCCAATAACCCACCAATGGGTCCGCTCCAATCGGGCACGGGTCCCGACCCGAAGTGAGCCCAGACTAGCAAGAGACAAATCAGGGCCACTGATTTGACCCAATCAACGGGCCTGATTTGCTCTCACCGGGAATCAAGGAAAGATTTCCTAAACAGACTGAGGATTTTGCTCCCAGCTATTACACAGGAAATCAGACCCTTAAACGGCTCCCCGGGCGACTATAAATACCACCCCTCTACCACCATGACGAGGTTAATCACTTTTTCACCACTTTTAAGCCCTTTCTCAATCTCTTCTGATTACTGACAAGAGCGTCGGAGGGTGCGTCGCCGGAATCAACCCCGGTGTCTCGCACTTCCTTGCAGGTTGCGCCAGGAGCAAGAAGGCTTGAGTCAACTGTTCAGGTTGTTCTCGGACTCACAAATTCTATCTGTTTACCCCCACACCGAAATCAGCGGTAACAACTTGCAATTAGGATCAAGAAGAAAAGAGAAGGAAGAGGAAAGCAACTCTCCCAGATCAAGAAGAAAAGAGAAGTAAGAGGAAAGCAGCTCTCCCAAATAGATAACCTGACTACCCCATCTTCATCAACACTGCGCACCCAGCGTAGCGAAACAAAAGGAACGAAGCCAAAATCTCCTTAACCCTGCAAGAGTAAGGGGTGAAGAACAGCATCAGCCAATAAGGAAACTCAATAGTAGCACATAATAACATAACATAATAGGAGAAGCTTATAAATCACAACAGCATCAGCCAACCAAGACAACACTCCAATAGGAAACAAATAGTAGAGCGTTAAAAAGCATTAAGGTTTCAAAGACATTGGAACGCCTTCTCCAGTCTACAAAAGAGAAGAGACTCTTTAGCTTCGAAATTTAAAGTCGAGGACCATAGATTAAAAAGAAATAGGAATTTCTCAATTATAGTGCGGGATGATGATGCAGAGTGACGGAAAATCCTCTTATTTCTTTCCATCCACGTGATCCAAACGATAATTTGAAACGACAGATACCACCATCTGTGGAACTTGACATTAGAAGGGAGAATAGACCAACAAACGGATAAATTGGAAGGAATAGAGGGAACTTCCCAGGCAAGAGCGCTAATTTTCCATAGAGGGCACGTGAATTCGCAAACCACAAACAGGTGATCCACATCTTCTGACTCGTTAGAGCACAGGGAACACAATTGACCCCACGCTAAGTTCCTTTTGTTGAGAATTTCGATGGTTAGCAACTTGTTGTTGAGAGCGAGCCAGGAGAAAATTTTCACTTTAAGGGGGGCACAGGACTTCCAAACGAGATCAGCGAAAGGAGAAAGAGTGCCCCTAAAGTTAAGAAAATGATAGAAGGATTTAACAGAGTAGTTCCCTGACGAATTCCAATGCCAAAAGAAATCTTCTTTATCCCTCCAAACGAAGTTGTTAAGGGAAAAAAGGAGATCGTTAAAATCAGAATCTAAATGCATAGGAAGATTGATCGAGAACGGGATCAACCACTGCCTTTATGAGTTGGAAATGATGAAAGACTCAGCTACCGTAGCTAGGGGGTTGGCGGCCAGTCGGAAGAGCGCAGGGAAAGAAGAGGCGAGTTTGGTGTTACCAATCCAGAGGTTAGTCCAGAACTTGGCCTTGGATCCATCAAAACAGACATGAGATAACCCGCATTGGAAAGCCGCTGACGCTTCCACACCCCCTTCTAGAAATGGGAGGCGTTACGGTGGATAGTGGGGGGGAAGCTCCACCACTGATCCATAGAGAAGCACCTAACCTTGATGCTAACGATCCAAGGTAAATTGTCGATTTTAAGGAACCTCCAAAGCCATTTACCCAGAAGCGCCAAATTTTGATGCCTGAGATTTAACACCCCTAATCCTCTAGCTTCCTTGGAAGAACAAATAAGTTTCCAGTTACTCAAGTGCGAGCCTGGCTTATGAGTGGATGAGCCAGACCAAAAGAAATTACTTCTGATCTGGTCAATCATCTTGATGACCCAAGAGGGAACGTAATAGAAAGACATCATATAAAGAGGGATAGAGGAAAGAACCGAATTGAGAAGGATCAGTCTACCTCCTCGGGACAGCAGTTTCCCGGTCCAGACGGACAGCCTGGATTCAACCTTATCTATCATGGGTGACCAGTCGGACTTATGCAGTTTACCCCATCTCAGAGGAATACCCAAATACGTGATAGGAAATGATGCAATAGGGTAGTTAAAGAAGTTGGAAATTTCGCTCTGGCGATTAGAAGAACCCCCCAGCCAGAGAACCGAAGATTTTTGAAAATTGATATTGAGCCCCGAAGCTAATTCAAAACAATAAAGAAGGAGCTTAAGGTTCCAGAGAGAATGGGAATTCAGTTTGGCGAATATGATAGTATCATCGGCGTATTGAAGGCTAAGCACACCATGGAAACCACATGCATTGCCTAGACCTTCAATAACCTGGGCTTCCCAGGCATTGCGAAGCAGTTTACTAAAAACATCTACCACCAGAGAGAATAGGAGTGATGAGAGAGGGTCGCCCTGGTGAAGGCCACATTTAATTTTAAATTTGTGGCCTTCGGAACCATTAATAATGATCGAGGAAGTTCCAGCGAAAAGGCTGGACTTAATCTAAGCGATCCACATGGGACCGAAGCCTCTATTGATAAGAATTTCGAATAGAAACTCCCAGCTAACGTTGTCGTACGCTTTTTGGAAGTCAAGCTTGAGTAGTATTTCTTAAGAATTAGAATTGTGACAATGGAAAATAATCTCTTGGGACGACGCCACACTATCAAGAATAAAGCGGTCCTTGATGAAACCCGATTGAACATGATCAATTAGGGGGGATATCACTCTGCTAAGTCTAGCGGAAAGAACTTTCATAATGATTTTGAACGTGGTGTTGATAAGATTAATAGGCCTAAAATTAGCCACAGAATTCGCTCCCATCATTTTAGGAATGAGAACAATGTGAGCATAATTGATGCGGTCAAAAGAGAAGGATCCTTGGTGAAGCTCTGAAAATATACGGAGGAGATCAACTTTCAGCCAATGCCAGAACTTTTGAAAAAAGAAGGCGGGAAATCCGTTCGGTCTTGGAGCGGCATCGCTTTTTAAAGAGAAAACCGCCGATTTAATTTCCTCCGCGGAAAATGGAACCTCAAGAGACGAGAGGTCCTGGTACTGAGAACCGTAAAGATGGTTCCAATCGAGACTAATGGCTTGTTGTTTGGACAAGCCAATGAGGTTTTTGTAGAAAGAAAGGAAAGTTTGATGGATCTCCTTATCGGAAGATAAGTCGACACCGTTATCGATGATCGAAGAAATTCGATTACACCGTTGTCTGTGAGAGGCAAAATTATGGAAGAAAGCGGTATTGCAATCTCCCTCCTTGAGCCATCGAAATCTGGCTCTTTGAGCCCATTTCAAGTGGTCTTGGTAGAGGAGGTCAGCAAAATCTTGTTTGCAAGACCGCCGTTCGGCGAGAATAGCGTCAGAGATGGGTCCTTGCTCTTCCATTTTATCAATAGATTCAATGGCCTCAAGGAAATAATTTTCAAGGAAGTTAGTATTAAACTGTCTTTCGTTACGCCAAATCTTACACCCAAATTTGATCACGTGGAGTTTCAAGAGGATGCTACCCATACCGGTGGATCCGATAACTTCGGATAAACATTCAACGATCATGTTGACAAAACATTGGTCTTGTAACCAAAATTTTTCAAACCTGAATTTATGAGAATGAGGGAAGGGGAAATTAGAGTAAAGGGCGATAGGAACATGGTCAGAGGAAGGATTGGGTAGAGCCTTGGAAAAAGTGTTGTGAAATTGGTTAATCCAGTTTTGGGATACCAGGAAACGGTCGAGTTTGGCCATCGTCGGGGAATGATGAAGGTTCGACCACGTGAATGATCTACCGGAAAGGGGAATATCGGTCAATCGCAACATGCGAATGCAATCGTTGAAGTTGGCGGAGAGGTGATCATGTTGCGATGGGTTCGACCTTTCAGACGCGAATCTGGTGATGTTAAAATCTCCACAGAAAACACAGAGACCGTCCGAATAAGAGAGAAGCGATTGGAATTCATTCCAGAAAAGTTGACGCCTGTCTGAGGAGGACGGCCCATAATCAGATATCACCGTGAGATTGCAGTCGTGAGTTGCCCAGTACAGTTGGACAATAAGAATAAAGTTGAGACGATTAATCGCTATAAGCGAGAAAACGGACTCTTTGAAGCCGAGTAGGATACCTCCCCTAGAACCAATGGCGTCTAGCGAGATCCATTTAGACATAATGGATCCTCCAATAGCCCGAAGAATAGAAGGGGAGGGATACTCAAGCTTAGATTCTTGAATAGAGATAAGGTCACAGTGAGAAGACGATATCAGATGAAAAATCGCCCTTTGTTTAACGGGGCAATTGAGTCCCCGTATGTTCCAAGAGAGACTAATCATTGACAACCAGTTGCTCCATAACTCTGTGACGTTCTTTCTCCCTGATGGAGTAAACAACAGGCGAAATACTTGTGTTAACCATAAAACCCAAATCTTGGGTGATGCTAACTAATTCTTGATCAGACAAAGAGTCAAATTGGATTTGGAATACAGAGCCTAATAGGTTTTGGTCTGACGAGGGATGGTGGAGAGAAGGAAATCCTCCAAGGGCCTCTACTGGAATAGCCGAAGCTTCGGGAGAAAGGGAGATAGATGCTAGCGCTGTTTTTTTGGCTTTTAAATGCGCGCTAGATCTAATGAGACGGCGCGGAGGCTTAACCCCTGTAGTGACCTGATCACCGGGGCGCCTAACCTCCTTAACCGTAGTAGGGGGAGTAGAAGAATCACATTCGATGCTAGGAGAGATAATAGAAAGAGAAAGATAAGGAGAATGCGATGGTAAAGGCTTCGAAATAGCTTTAGGAACCAAAGAAGTCATCTCTCTATGGTCAGTGAGGCGAAAGTAGGGTAATGAGATACCCAGTTTTGCCTCCACTGCTATCTTATGGTCAGAAGAAACTAAAACGGGAGCTCCCATCAAAATATTAACGGGAAGAAGAGCCCGTCGAGGGCAAGGAAAACCACATAAATAATACCAAGCAACCACTTGCTGCTGCGAAGCAGCTACTAAAACAAAAAGTTGGAATTTCATGGATAAAAAGATAGGATATACCTTATTGAGAGAGGTCCCGCTTCCGGTCTGCTTCCTCTTCCTCAAGCAGGTTATCTTGATCGATCCAACTCTCTCCTTTCGAGGGTGGAGAGCTCTTGAATTTGATGGGTGAGAGCTTCGAATCCGTGGCAGTGATGTGGGAAAGATGAGCTTGCCTTCGGAATTTATCCCAGTCAGACGCAAAATGTGGGTTGACCTCCCAAGGAGACCATTGAGTGGAAGGAGTTTGCAACACTGAAGCATTGGTAGTTGAAGAGGGAGGGAGCTGGGCAGTAGACGACTCTAATTGAGCATGCTTAGGAGAATCTGTAGAAAGGGGAATTGGAGGTCGAACGGTCGAGGAGGAGGATAAGGTTGTAGGCACCTTTCTGGCCTGAAGAGAGGGTAAATATGGGTTTATCTAAACCAAGTTCGGAGCCTTGGTGGGAGAAATTTTCGTGCTGCTAGAAGATACCAAGCTTTTAGTAGGAGGAGGGAACTTTTTCCTTGACGAGAACTTATTTGAACCCTTCCATTCAACTTTAGAAGAAGAAGAGGTACCGGGGTGAAAGAGAGCGGGAGAAATTGTCGGCTTGGAGACAAACTTCGGGGGTCCTGAGGGAAGCGGCGGAGCAGCCCCACAAGAGATCACTGAATCGTGATATTGCACCGATATCGGAAACGAAACTTTGCCATCATTTAGCAAATAAGCCTCTATACGATCCTGGTTCTCAGGAATATTGAAAATAGCTTCCACTTGCATACACCCCGAAGCTAATTTAGCCGAAGAAGAAATGCTGATGATCTCTCCGATACATTTAGACATGTTACCCACAAGACGCAGAGAGTCACAAAAGGGAGGAAGACCAAGAAGCGTAACCTTGGTGGAGGATAAGTTGGGAGGTAGTGCAGGGGGACAAACCTGCACCCATTTCCGAATGGCAAGCGAAATAGATCCAATCGCTAACGAAAGGTTCTCGATCAACTCTTGAAGCAACTTAGGACAAGGGCAGTGAATCACGACGTCTCCATTAGAGTAAGAATTGAGAACCCAATCCCAATCCTTAACGTTGCATGAAATGCACAGGAATGAGTTTAAGGTGAAAATGGGAATGGATCCTCCGCTGAAGGAAATGGCCCCATAAGTATTAAAGAATTTCAAACGATCCGATAGTTCCGTGCTCGGGATGAACACATGTGAAACTCTCGGTTTGGATGGGAGCACCTGAGGAGAAACCTGAGCGACAGGGGGACAGGGAACGTTTTCGGAGAGGCAATTAACAAGAGGAGGGGTAGGGAGGAGGGGGGATTTAGAGGAAGTCTTCTGCTTCTTAGCCTTGGCGCTATTATCATTGGCTAGCTTGCGCTGGAGAGAAGGAAAGTCGAGAGCCGCCAAAACATGCTCAGAAATTGGGGCACCCAGGGAAAGCCCTAATAACTTCTGTAACGCGAAGCAGCGTGGACGAGCGTGGCCAGGCTTGAGGCAAAAAAGACATCACATGGTGAAGGAGCAGAATTTTTTTAAATGACCCGGTTGGAGGCACTGAAAGCAGATGATGGGAGAGCGAGATCAAAAAGAAGAAAGGGGAAAAGAAGATGAAAAGGAGGGAGGAGAGAAAAGGCGGGAGAAATGATGGATAGAAGCCCCGGGAAGCTTCTCGATCCTGGGCTTGGTGGGCCTAGAAGCGCTCGGCCCACCACAGGAATAACTGGGACCATGGTTATTAATGCTGAAAACTTTTTTTTTTGATTTTTTGACCACTTCAACCCACGATTGCTCCATGGGCCAAAAATAACGCACAGGAGGGGACAAGGCCCAAAAGAGGGGGAGAGCGGGGTAAGAGCAACAGAGTTGGGGAACTAGAGCTAACGTCGGAGGTAGATAAGAGGCGACCAGAAGAGACTCAGAAGTGAGAGGAAAAGGGGGAGGTCACTACACAGCAGTAGATGGTCAAGGCAACCACACCAGTGCCTTAAGTTGAACTCAGTGGAAAAAACACGCCGAATCAGAACCTTGGAGAAGGTCCAGTAAGAGATCTAAAGAAATAGGTAAGGAGAAGAAAACGGAGTAGAGGGGAAAATAGCCCAATGTAGTCGAGGAATTCGACCGGATACAACAATGGCGAAGAAGCCATAATCACACACAAATAGCCACACATTGGCCAATCAAACCACAGCCACACCAACCAAAATAGGGAAACTTAAAATAAATACTTACAGTGATTGGAAGCTCGCCAACGAAACAGAAAATCACACTATAGGGCCAACCCCACTGAATGCGTCCCACGGGGAGGAAGTTGATCGAACGAGAGACGGAGGCCGGGCGAACAAGGGTAAGGAAGAGATCCAGACCACTAACTTCGGCGATGCTTCGTCGGGAGAATCCAGTTACAACTGGAAGCGAAGGAACAGAGGAGAAGCCGACCGATGCACCGGTGGGGGGGGGGACTAATAGATCGAGCGGGAAAAAGGATGGAGAGGTCAAAGAGAGTGATCTGGAGATCCTTGAAAAGGGTATGCAACACTTGGGGAGGCGAACAACTTTAAAGAAAGGGAGGAGGGGGGAAGGGGGAAGAATCTGCCAGATCTGGTCTCGGAAGAGCAAGGTAGAGAGGCGGTTTTTTCAAAAACAATGATAAAATTTTGTATTTGAAGACAGTTAATACATAGAAAAACGAGCATCACTCAAAGCATGTAGAAAGCCCAAATACAGTAAAAGCCCAACAAAGGGAAGACCAACAAGAGATCGATAGTTATAAGTTTTATTTACACCTTTACCCTCCGATTAATGAGTACTAGTAATTTACACGTGCGATGCACGTTTTAATAATTTTAAAAAATAAAAATAAAAACTCCGATGTAGAGAGGATTTGAACTAGAAGTCTTCTTTATATTATAGGGGTGTATTGGATTGAGATTTCAAAAGATTTTAAAAGAATTGAGAATCCCAGTATTTAAGGAATTTATGGAGAATTCACCTAAAACTTTGACTGGGATTTATAAGAATTTTAAAATAGTTTGATGGAATTCTTATTATGAATTTGATGAAATTCGAAGGAATTCGATGACAATAGAATTTATAATTAGTTCATTTCCTACACAAGATTGTCATTCTCATAAAAGTAGTACGAATAAACATCAAGGCACCTCGCAAGTCATAAAAATGTCATTCTCATAAGATTTTTCTGAAGTACTAGAAGGACACCCACATAAACAAAAGTAACAGCAAAAAAGAAAGAGCCCTACATGAGAGAGCTGTTGATGAGTCCATCAACTCGATACTCGCTGTTTTAACATTCTGAAATAGCATAAAATAATAATAACTAATAATACCCGGTAACCAAAGTCATGGAGCAAAAGATCTATAAAGAGCACCAACTCTCCCGTTAGGCATCATAACTCTACCACATCTCCTCATCAACTTAGTACTCGTTGTTTCTGCACCATATGTCTTCTAGTTAATAGTTTCACTATATAGGCCACATCATACAAACCATGGAACGTTATCCACTTCGTCCTGTACCTGCAACGAGAAACCAATTTATGCCATAGCAATCTTGAGAATATTTTTGAATCAACTCCGTTGCGTTGATTTTGATTGAAATTGATTCCATCGTCTTTCAGGAGGCGGATTGAGGCCTCTTGCGTGGGGTAGGTGGTTGGGTTGAATTAGGGTTTGGGTTGAATTAGGCCTCTGCGTGGGGATCAGAGGTCGGGAGGTAGAAGAGAGGAGGAAGAAGACGATGGCGAGAGAAGGGGGATTGAGGTTTGGGTTTATTTGGGATTAATTTGGGGCATATGTACAGGAAACAAAACCATACTCACCAATGGCTTGAAAGTTTCTACAGACAATGTGAGAATTGCAAAACCTTTTGGTATTTATACATCAGACCTTAGATTCCATCTAAATCCTCCAAATTTTCAATTCTACCAAAAACAATAACTTTTTGAATACACTAAAAATTTAATGGGGTCATTTAAAATCTCAATTGAATACACCAAGAATTGAATAGACTCACTTAAAGTCTCAATTGAATACACTGTGACTTTTATAAACTCCTTTAAAATCCTAATAGAATACACTAGGATTTTCACATTCTTTTAAATTCTTTTCAAAATCCAATCCAATACACCCATTTTAGTTATGTATGTGCGTTGCACATGTTGGTAAAATGACAAAATGACAAATGACACTAAAGCCTTCTCCCATTATAATATTTGAGTATGGAAAAATGCTAAGTGTATGATGTTTCTCCGTTGTTGACCTTAGAGATATACATTAACTAATCATGCAAGCTTGATCTAAAAACCTCAGGTGATCAAGTGGATTGCTTTAAAAAGTTAAAAAACCAATGAATTAACTTTTTTTGCTAAACCATTGAATCAATTATCATATAGTAATGGGATGCAACTATTGAATTGTATATTATAGATGGTAAGCATATATTATATATAGAAATACATCCCTTTGCGTTCAGTGATCATCATCCCTGAATTCTGATCTCATCTTTAAATTTATTGCAAAGAACACGTGGCAGTGATGTAACGTAATAGACTTTAACGAAGACCCGTATCCAAGTAGCTTTGTCCGGGTTTATAGAACTCTCTCTATAAAGCCTTTCTCCATTTTATGTCATTTTCATCGTTTTCTTACAATTTTAAGGTCCTTTAAGATCGTGATTAAGGGCAAAATCAGAATAATTTTATCAGAGGACCAAGCCATGTGTAGATATATAGATTTTTTTTAATAACTATTTGTTGGGGGTGTGTGCGGGGGGGGGGGGGGGGGGGGGGGGGGGGGGGGGGGCACATAGCTCGGCCCCAGATCGTGATCAATTTTATCGAACTAATTCGATTCCTTGATTCGCTAGCTGTTTTGTTCTTAATTGTTACTTATTACTTCAGTTCATAGAAAAACAATATTCATGCACGGAAAGCTTCAGACTTTGAAATTCCTTATTATCTCTAATACTACTAGTAATATACACATGCAATACACATATTAATTTATTTTAAAATAAAATAAAATAAGAACTCCGATTTACACATGCAACGCATATCTATTTTCTATTATAAAAACCACAATAAATCTGTTCATAGGCGATCTCAATCATCAATTTAGACAACTCGATCTTAACCATTCATATAAACATCATATGAACCGTAGATCTAACATGATCATCTTAATCCTAACTGTTAACTTTTTACATCATCATCTTAAAAAGGCATCCATATCCCCCAAATAATACCGATCGAAACCCTCAAATCAAACCCAAATTGAAACTAAATTCCAATCAATTTTTTGTGGATTTTAGTTAGTTTTTGTTGATATTTTTTCGTATTCGTGTTTTCTTTTGGTTGAACCCGAAGAACAAGAGTTTTGCCGCTGTAAACCCTAATCTCTGCCGCCCTCTGTCTTTCTTCGATCTCGCAACCATCAGTGACGCCGCCCTCTTTCTCTCTTCGATCTGACTATGAGATCCTAATCAAAACCAACACCGTCGACTACGCCATGGAAATCCACACGACCCTCTACCACGCCGAAGATGGTCCTCGAGGTGATCTAGGGTTTTTGTTTTTAAAGTACCTGCAATTTATGAATTTCATGTCCTAATTCCATTATAGTTTTGTCTAGAATTTAGTTTTTTGAACATTATTGTTATACATGATGACATGATGTTGTCCACTGTACTTTTGTATTATCTTAATTGTGTCAAGTTTCTTATATTGAATTCAGTTGGTCTTACAAGTTCAAATTATACACAAAGATTATTCATGATTGTTAGTTAGAAAAAAAATAGTCCGAAATCATCTTTTTATGGCATAAGATAGAACATCTAAAACCTCATAAGATAGAACATCTAAAACATCTAATCATACTCAAATTGGTTAGCATAAGGAGTTTTTGATGAAATTCTTATGAGAACTTTAGATGCTACACTTTAGTTTAACTTCAGATGATGTTTGATGAAATGGCCTTAACTGCAAAAGGCCTTTTACCTATTGTGGTTAAAATGGTACTCATATACATTTTTAGAGAAAATATTCTGATATGTCGAGAGGGCTGTTATGTAGACATGTAGGTTTGTGACACTGGATCTTGAGCCATTTAACATGCATGGTGTGTAAAGGACTAAGTTTTTTCTCTATGAATTAAATATGGATGCCTCAATGTATAGAATTAAATATGTTCATTGTAGCATTAGCAATTTAGCACGGCATAAACAAATGAGTAGTTATTTCACCCACAAATGTATAGAATTAAATATGAATTAAATCTCATCTATCTCTCATCTCCTGGAAAAATAGAAGGGTATCATAGTAGAGGAATCACCCATTAATCACACTGATCTGAGTGTAGATAGCATAAAAATTTAATAAATTCCAAGTTTGAACTGAAAGCAATACC
Organism: Hemerocallis citrina; assembly: GCA_017893485.1. Classification (NCBI taxonomy): domain Eukaryota; kingdom Viridiplantae; phylum Streptophyta; class Magnoliopsida; order Asparagales; family Asphodelaceae; genus Hemerocallis; species Hemerocallis citrina. The sequence continues at coordinate 48,242,903 of CM030364.1, read as the reverse complement.
TTAATACGCATTCAAATCAAACCAGTCCACATATAATAGACAACAGAAAGAAATTTAAGATATAGAAGAAGCAAAAAGAGGGTGGGCAAAAGTTTTCAACTATCTCCTAAAAGTAAATCATAGATCGTCATAGGGATAGTAGGAGAGGACAGATGTTTCCGAGTATTTCCAAATAGTAATCATAGATTGAGCTGGACAAGGGAGAGCAAGTAAATCAAAGATGAAGATCATCTAAGGGTAGGTCCCATTATGGAGCTTTCATAATGCTTACTTTAGACTAGATGAGAAACAAAATAGGCACGAAAGGGCATTTTCCAAATGCAATTAACTGACAGAAATGTGATGCAGAGCACAATCTCATTACACATCAATGGCTACCAAAGTGTTAAATATAGTTTAAAAACCTAATATAACTCTTGTAATGCAACTCTCCTCTCTAAGATAATTGCTCTCCCCCGTGTCTCCTCTAACGCACACGCGCGCGCGCTCGCGCCACACAAAAATAATTGTTTATACACCACCACAAAAAGGAAAACTTTCTCAGATATTACACAAAGATGACTGAAAATTTACGAACCTTCATGTGATCCATCAACTGAATCTAAGATCTTTCCAGTTTCAGCACACAACCATTGCAATGTAGAACCACAAGTAGTTGCCAGATTTTTCCCATCAGGTGAGAGACTCATTTGGTCATAGTGTAAGGTAATACCTTTTGCATCTCTGAGAGGAATGGGAAAAACTTTCAGGGTCTTCGGATCCTGATCAAGATGATAGCGAACTTGCAGGAGCAAAGAACATAATAAGAAACAAGAAAGTTGAAGGATAGAAGAAACAAAATTATCAAAGAATAAAAAAGTAAGATCAGTAAGAAAGAGAAAATTTATGTTGGAGAAGTTTATTATTTGATCCAAAACTATATCTAAGTCCATTCTTAAAAAATAGCAGGACTTATTCCTTCCCTGAGCTTTCTGGAGTAAACATATGAATATATATCTAATTATACCATTCCCTTGTTGACTTGAACATGCTTATAATAGGATTTCCTATTCACAGCCACAACATACAATTCCCCATACAAGCAAGAAGAAATTTTATAATGATTGGCAAAGCGAAATAACCTAAAGACACCTAGATGCTACCTAGAGTTCAAAATTTGTTAAATAAGCATACTCTTTTATTCTATTGCTTGGAAGATCACCTATTGTGCAGTTATCTCTTTCAAAAACAAAAAAGGCTAAATTATGCAAATCTACAAGCTACCTCATATAACATACCATTGATATTCCATATTCTTATGGAACCATCTTTTGATGCTGTAATGACCTTCTCTGAATCTGGAGTGAAGCACAGGCAAGTAACTGCACTCTGTAAGCAAATGAAAGTTACTTGATACAGAGAAGCTTGGTGTTAAAGAGGTGCAAAATAAGATAGGCAGTTCAACAAATTCCAGTTCAACTTGCAAGATGCTAAATACCTAATGCATATACATGAACTTCATATTCAAGAAATTAAATATAGAATAGCATTTTTATTAAAGAAAAATGGTTTGGGACACAGTGAGCAACAAGTATGAATGTGAATTATGTGAGTTCAATTAAAAACAAAATCCATAAGACGATAATTAGTGATTCAATAGAACCACAGTATTGTAAAATGGAACATCATTACAAGACATATATTAATAACCACTCGGTTGTTGGAAAATACCCTATGCACTTCTAGGAGTCAAATATTTTTATTTCTCGCAAAAGACCGAAGGCCTGTACGGCCTATAGTGATCTATATATTGTAAATGCTCTACAGTGTTACTCCAGCAGAGGGTGCATCATAAACACGAGTCTAGCACTTGTAATCATTCAGTCGACATAACCAAGTCAATCCACATTGCCCAACTTGAACAATTTAAAACTTCACAATTTAAAATTTCCCTTGTACAACAATGTTTGAAGGATAGATAAGATTTGACTGATGCCCTTGCCAGCCCCAGCCATGGATGTCCGAATTTTTATCCATTTGTGCTTTGTTTTGATTGAAATTTTGCTAGAATTGATTAAACTTGGGTTCTGTGCACCAAGTCACGTGCACTTTATGCACGGTAAATTCCAACTAGTCTTAATAAATATGATTATATATATTTTTAAAAGTAAATGTGAAGACTATAATGGGAGAGTTGGAGTTGCACGTAAGTAGGTAGATTTACAACTCCAACTCTTCTATTATATTAGTTATTATATATTATATTATAGATAGATAGATAGATATATAGATAAAGAGTAATGCTTCATCCACTACCAATTTCACTACCATTTGGTTCACTACCTTATGTGGCATATTCCTATTGGAGAGTTCTCCCACCTACTCTATCTTTCTCTACCTATTGAAGTGTGCCACCTAAGGTAGTGAACAAAATGGTAGTGAAATTGGTAGTGGATGTAGCATTACTCATAGATAAATAGATAGATAAATAGATAGTAATTTACACGTGTGATGCACATTTAATATATTTAAAAAATTAAAGTAAAGTGATGACTCGAACCTGAGACCTCCTTCGCATTAGTTATGCACGTGCAATACACATGTTGGTAGATTTACAAATGACACTAAGGTCTTCTCCCATTATAATATCTTTACTATTTTAATGTGAGAGTTGGGGGTTTGTAACCAAACAAGCCCTAACTTTGTAACTAAACAAATCCATGCAATACACATCCAAATTAAATCCAACCATATATATGTGTACCGCATGTGTCCCCAAATCAAAACATTCAAATATAAACTATTTCATTTTTGATTCGATATATATTCATTTAATTTAATGACTATACTTTTAGTAGACGTGCATCGCACGTACAATATACTAGTTAGATATAATTAGAGACTTGGGATTGTATAATTTGTAGACAAATAGCTATATAATTTGAGAGTTATATTAATCATCTATTTACTCAACTGCTGTTAGTTACCACAATACTCTCAAAGTTCAAATTTATTTACAACATAATTATTTACAAAAGTGACACTCATATAAAATAAAAATTAATGTCACTAAGGATAATTTATAAAGAATATGGTAAGGGTTTGAGATGGGTAAAGGAAGATTTCAAGTTCGAGGCCAAACTACATCGTAGTTTTTACTTTAAAAAATAAATATTAGGACGTGTATCGTACGTGCAAATTACTAGTCAATGATAGGGTGACGGTTAGGATTTTTCAAGCTAAATATTCAATTGCTTTCAACATTCGTTTTCACAATATATTGAAACGTAAAATAAGAAAATTTTATATATCATCCCCACATTATGTAGTTAAGAAAACTTATATTTTAGTTTATATAACTTAATTGAGAGGAAAATAGCATTAAATTTTAAATAAACTTATTTTCCGCAAAAATCAAATGGCTCTTCTCAACTTGGGTTTTCACCAATTATAACATGTTTTCTTTTGTAGCCCACCAACATCACACGCTATCTGTTACTTTTTCTAATAGCAGTCCATCCCAACCAACCATTTTATATTTAGTTTAACTTCAATAGATTATAGGGTTTTTAACATTTATGTCCTCACAAATATATATTATCATATTTGTCCCCAACAATGTATGCTACATTTCTTAATTATTCCTCTAGTTAGAAAAAAACTCAAAACTTTGGAGAATTTTCATTTTTTTTTAATGGACTTCATGAAAAATGACTGAAATATTAACTTCTTTACCATTCAAACTTTATCTTCTTCATCCTTGTAAATCCGGACAATTGTTAATCCAACCGAAACTCATTAACTCGTCTCAAAATTTCTTTATTTTTTCAAGAAATGGACCAACTAACAATGCATCTTTGAGAACTACATATTCTTCCTCACGTTACTTCTCCAAATTTGTCATCAATCTTGTTTTTTAACGATAATTATAAGCTTCATCATTTATTTTCCCTTAAAACTCTTAAATCTTTTCTCGTTTGATTGTCTAATTTGATCTTTTAATTTGATTTCTATTTGTCTCTTAAGGGTAAAATCATGGTTAACTTAGTGATATCTTATATAAGGATAAATATAAAATATAGTTCAAATTGGTGGGGGCATATACGAAAATATACATTTGTGAGGGGTATATATGAAATTATCATATTTGTTAGGGGTATGCATGTTAAAAACCCTAGATTATATGAATACATTTGTAATAAAAATGATTTTTTTGTGCATAGGTCACTCAAAGATCTTAGAATCGTAGATTACTTTTTTTAAAGAAAAATGTAGAGTATGACCATTTTGTTTCATAAATAAAACTAGTAATCTGCATGTGCGATACACATCCTAATAATTTTATAAAAAATAAATAAATACTAAAACGTAACCTGGCATAGAACATGAAGTCTTTCTTTATTCATCGCATCCTCTGTACGAATTACCCTTAGTGGCAACAGATTTATTTTATATAAGTGACACTTTTGTAAATAGTTGTGTCGTAAATAAATTTGAACTTTGAGAGTATCATGGTAACTAACAACAGTTGAGAAAATGAATGGTTAATATAACTCCTACTTAAAAATGAATGGTTGAGATTAGATGATTGATTGTCTATAACTTACAGTTTTTTGTACAAATTACACAACCCCAACTATCATATTATAGTATTAGAGATGGTAACGAAACATGCCTAGAGGATTGTGTAACTGTACAAGAAAGCAAGAAAAGATACAGAATTGAAATAAAACATAACTCCTCCAAGAACCCTGGGAGGGTGGGGCTAAATTAATGATAAAGCAACATATAAAGTACGGAAAGAAAAAGAAGATCCCTCCTACAACAGCTTTCAAGGGTGGGAATCACAAATGCGTGTCGACCCTCGTCAGTCAAGAGTCGGCTCAATATATATTTCCTCGTCATCTTGTACTCTTCCACCTAAAAATCTATGGCTATCATCCTTCTCGATCTTGTCACCACAGTTGTGGCCCCAAAGAAAATAAGATACATAATCTGAGTTAAATTACCAAAAAATATTATTACAAGTATATTGCTTATTTACAAATCGCATTTTTCATATACCACAAAAAAAGGGGTAAAATAGTTTTCCTTGGTTATTTTCCATCTAAACAGAGAGAATATTCTCTTGTTTTAATATACTTACACTATTTTGACTGTTATACCACTATCCATTTATCTTTACTATTCCTAATAATTATTTTTTTCTTATTATATTGTGAAATCCTTGTTCTCAACCCTTTTTCACTTATCTTTAATAATCCTACACTAATGTAAAGGTGTAACACCCCGCAAAAATAACAAGTAACATTTTATTTATTTATTTATTCTTGCCTACAAACTAATCCGTGCAAAATATGTACATTGCAAGTGTTAGTAACACTTTCTCAATTCTATTTATTTTATTATTTATACTGATGGAAGGAATTGGTTAGTAGGCCATAATACTAATTAAAATTAGTCTTAACAAGAATAGGGTATTATTGAGCCCACGAACAAATAAAAAACATGGTAAAGCCCAACCCAACACCAAGTGCACTAACCCTAGGGTCAGGGTTGGCCAGTCAAACATGAGGGGATAGGGTGGGATTTGATTTGATATTTTTTAATTAGCCTATTATTTAGGGGTGAGTAATAGTAATATTTTTATTATAGTAACCATAAATCCCACAATTTTAGAGATAGGATCAAGGATATTTGAAATCCCCCTTGCCCTATTGGAGTTGGCCGACCAAGCATAAAAAGAGGGAGAAGGACTTGTGGAGGCTCTCGATCAAGAAATCCGACAATAGGTGGGCGATATTCTCTTCTTATGATTATTTTATTATTGTTATTCGTAGCATGATAGGGTTTTACTGATTGTGATTAGTATCTATCGATGCATGTTTTATTTTCGATGTTTGTTGTATGAATTGAACACATGATGGATTGTCTTTTATTTATCTACATAAAAAGAAAGCAAGTTAAAATTGTTTATATGATTTTTTATGAATATGGAATGATTAAAAGAGACAATAAGAACTTGTTAATCGTAGAAAGAACTAGTTGCTTGTTTAGTTCATGAATATATATAGGGCGGTGATCAGGTGCAAACCAGCTCGCACCTGATCACGTGCAAACTCGCGCTCGTAGTCGTCCAATCATAATCATGATTAGATGGCTACGAGCGCAAGTTCGCACGTGATCAAGTGAGAACTGATTCGCACATGATCATGTCACACCTGATCACGTGCGAACTGGTTCACACAGCGTTTATATGTTGCAAAAAAAGAGAATTCGAATCATGCAAGAAACACATCTTTTGAATTCTTAATTTCATGCCATAGTATGATTTGTAGACTTGAGTATCAGTGACGATTAATATCATGAAGATTGAATGATTATTAAGCACAAAAAACATCAATTTTTATGGTTATTTCTCACTATTTTGGGGCCTGGGTCAGGTTCAGTTGTTGGAGCTCGGGTTTGGGTCCAGAGGAGATAGAGTTTGGGTTTAGATGTTTGAGGGCAGGTTTGGGCCAGAGGGGCACGGTTTTGGGTCAAGATGGGTCGGGTTTTAAACCCAGAGTCGGGTTGAGTTGAGAGTAGTTAGTTTAATCAACCTAGAACTAGTTATATTCTAGCTCACTTTATTTTTAACAATCGATGAACGTGAGTTGTTTATCAAGAACAAAAATATGATAATAAAACTTATTAATACTTGGGAAAAGAGAAGCAATAATTAGAGAATGAGTTAATAGGGAGTGAGAATGTGAATTGTGCGAGATTTGTAAGTCATGTACAGGTTAAAAGATTAGACTCCAGAGATCCGAGTGAATCTACTTATTTATATTTCGACCTAGAAATTTTGAGTAGTTAATAATTTCTAGTTTCTTTTTTACTTTAATAGTTAGGGTTGTCATAGAAACCCTATAGTGTAGCTTGGTGTAACGTTCTAGTTGTGTAGGGTTCTAGAGGCTGAGCAAGGCCCAGGGTGCCGGAAAGGTTATGGTTCATATAATGTAACATCCTGGAATTTTAAATAATATTTTAGAATTTATAAATGAATTAAATTTAATTTTTGTGATTTAATAAATATTTTTCTGAAATTTATTTTTTTGCACGTGCAAAACGCGTGCAAATATTTTTCTTGGGAAAAATAAACTCAGAAAATCTATTAGGAAAACCTAATATTTATTAGTAGACATTAATTATAAATTTTCTGAATTTTTATGAATGATTTATGACATATTTGCAAATACTCAAAATGAAGGATTTTTGTGCAAAACTGTCACTTGGAGTAAAAACTCCAGATTCGGTTTTCTGGCATGTGCTTATTGGCCGGCCAATTCAGGAGAGTAAGGGGATTTAATTTAATTTTATTTTAAATCAATTTGATTAACTAATAATTGGAAGGATCCATGCATGTAAATAAATAATTTTCTTGAGTAAATTTGTAAACATTGTGAACCCTAAAAACTGGAATCCTGGCCTATATTAGGGGCAGCAGCCACCCATCCCCTGTTGTGTACTCAAAACATATTTTCTCATTATTTTCTTGGAGATTAAAGCTTGGATCTTAGACTTTTGCAAAGGAGAAAGAAAGAGTTTTTCTTTACTATTTCTTTTGTGCTTCGATTGAATCTTCTTGAGGTGAGTGATACTTTCTTACCTCTGTTTGCTATATGATTATGAATTGTTCAAGTAGGATGTATGATTAGAAGTTGTATGATTATGAAATGTGATGTGTGAATATAGATTCTAAATGAATAGATAACTAATCAACATATTTCATGCAGAAATATGAAGTTATGAGTAATTTTCCATGCTTAAATAGTTGATGTATGAGATACATAAAGATAATTACTTTTTATACCATGTATGAATAATCATGTTTTGGATTGATTTTGAATGCATATGAGATGTGTAGAGTTGTCATCTAATTAGTATAGATCTAAATATTGCTTGTATGAGAATTTCTTGATTTGTGGATGTATATTAGATATGAAATGGAATGCAATTGAAATAATGACTTCATATATGCACATGGATGAACAAAGAACCTTTAAGTCGTTGTTTTGCTTTTGTATTCGCTGTTTTGAGATTGAAGATGAAGAATTATTATTGGTTTGGATTGGGATTGAACAATAAGTAAAAGAACTTGATGTTGAGTTGAATGGATTGAGATATTTTGACCAATGAACGTGTAAAACAAGATTACTTTCAGTTTTAAACATGTTTGAAGTGTGTTTTCTATATATGAAGGAAATTTTGATTGCATCTGTAAGAGTTCAAATATTCATATGAGAAGTTCTTCAGAATCTAAATTTTTGCAACAATATGAATTTCGGGAAATTGCTTTTTTTGTGAAATTTATGAGGATCTGATTTGATGCATAAATTAAGTTGTTTTGGCCAAAGATGTACTTTTGCTGTTATAGATTTTTAGCAATTGAAATCATGTATTCGAAGTTTTAAACGTGTATCACTTTTGAAAGAATTGCGGAGTTCTTGGCTGTCGCAGACTGGGCATGCAAGTCGACTACAGTATATCTTTCGGTCGACTACAATTCAAATGAACGCGCAGTGCAATCGACTGTCATACATAGTCTGTCGCCATCTTCCCCTGTGCAGTCGACTGCAGCATTTTCTGTAGTTGCTTTCAGTCGATCGCCACAGTGTGAATAAGGGTTCTTTGAGTGCTGTCAGTCGACTGCCATATTTTATACTGTATATGACAGTCGACCGTCAAGCTGATTTATGCACGCTGTTTTGTTGAGTTTCGTTCAATTTCTTTAACGATTGTTTCTTCAAATATTCAAAGATAACTTCTCTGATTTCAAAGATTTAATTCAGATTACATCATTTCCAGAGAGTGTGGATTCTTAAGTTTTGATGGAGTTTAAGTTCTATTCTTGTGATTTTGGAAAGTGAACATTTCTTAATTTCCAAGAGTATTATATTAGATTATTCTACATTGTTTTTGAGAGTATAAGATCTCAGTTTTCTCTATACTTCGCTTCAGTTTTGATAAATTATACAATTGTACTTTGGAGGTATTTGATTTCTATTGACTATTGGCTTGAGGTAAACCTCGTTATGAGTTAGATTATTTGGATTTATGAGAAATCAAGAAATTTGGGGTTGGTTGTTTTGAGTTTTAAGACTCTGAGTGGGACCCTAACATGTCGGCGGTTGAGACTTTGAGCATATTTTGGCTGGTGGGGCCTTGTTGTTGAGTTAGTTGAATTAAGTCCAGCAGGGTACACCAACTCTATGGGGGAATTGTGACTTAACTAATAATAATAAACCTAAGGAAAGAAACTAGTTGGAGTTGTGATGAAATAAGAGCAAACATGGGTAGGGGGCCTCCTATGACCGGACGGTGGAAGATAAATCTCAGGAATTACCGGGGTGTGATCATGGACGGTGTGGGATGAATCTTTAGGATTACCGGGGGTTGAGGTAATGCTCATAGGATATTTGTGTGATGAGGTACCATTGGCGAACGGTGTGAGTTTCAATTTTCGAAATTATCAGGGTGTGAGGGTGCGAACCCAATATCATGGATGATAGGAAGTTGACTCTCAGGAATTACCAGGGCGTGGCACTAGATACTCACAGAATACTCTAAATCTTAAAGTAATCACCGTAGTAAGATTAGTTGCACAACGAGGGATTGAACCCTATAAAGTGGAGAACGACAAGGTCTTGCATCGAATCTATGTTGAATGAGATGCATAGAATCCGACAAGTATGCATTAGTAATCATCATATGCATTTGTGTTTTCTTGACTTGTTAATGCATGCTTATTTTCTATTGTTCTTGCACTTGACACTTAGCCTAGCTTCACTTGTTGACTTATAATTTTATTCTTTATGTTTTCATTTAAGTTTGTATTTCCTTTGAATATCACTCACACTTTTATGGCTGACCCTGTAGTTCTGGGGGTTAGGGATATCTCTAGCCTCATGTTTTACAGGTAAGTACCATTAGCATAGAGTTAGGAGCATGTGATAGAATATTTAATGTTTATGCATATCTTGTAAAAAGATTGATTGTAAAGAGGAAATTGTATTTATGGTGTTGTGTTGTAAAAAAAATTGTAATTCAAAGTGTTTAAATTTCGCCGTGCTTTGTAAAAGAGTTGATGTAATAAAAGTTTTTAAATTTTCATGTATTTGGATGCTATGTTTATGATTACAATTGAGGTTGATTCTGAAATTTATGTCATGTATTTCTAATTTATTTATTGGAAATTCGGGGCGCTACATAGAAAGCATGAATAAGCAAGGTTGGGCTAGTTTTCCTAGTGTGGTTGATTTAAGGCCAGTAGGGTGACGCTAGCTCTAGGAGGTGGTTGTTAATAATTGGCTATAAGGACAGACACGAGACATGAGTTGTGACGAAGCAAGAGCAAACATGAGAAGAGGGTTCTAGGATGATCCACGGAGTGAGATAATCTCAATATTATGAGATGAGAGATGAAATAGGCTCCAGAATGATCTACGAAGTGAGATTGGTCTCCAGTATTCCAGGACGAGAGCGACGCTCACGGGGTGTTCATGTGATGAGGGCACCATGATGATCTGCGGAATGAGATAGTCTCCATAATTCCGGGACATGAGATGAAATAGGCTCCAAAATGATATGTGTTTAGAGATTGATCTCGAGTATTCCAGAACGAGACTCAATACTCACAGGATGTCTAAATCTTGAATTTTGTCGCGAATATAAGTTTTGCATAGCGAGAGATTAAAACCTCAAATGAGGAGAAATGCTAGAAGCTTTCATTCAGAATTTATGTTGTATGGGCAGTATAGAAATCAATAAGCATGCATTAGAAAGAACAGTGTGTGCATTTTGTTTGTGTTATATTTCCAGGATCATGACATGCATTGTTACACTTATAATAAAAATGCTTTTCACATAATTTTGGCATCAAATCTTTTGATTGTTGAGAATTACAATATCACTATTATGACTAGCTTTGTGTCAGTTGAATACAACTGACGTGACCACAATTTGGAAGATTTGCAAGATTTGTGTTCAATGGGTGGCATGGACTCGATTTTGTCACAAACTCTAGTGGAAGACTGAAGCTTGAGTATTGGAACAAGTTGTAATTTATTGTATGAAATTCACTAATGTTTGTAATGAATAGTTATGTAATAAAGTTTTAAATTTTTTCCATAAATTGTACTATGAAGTAAAACATTCTAGATGAGTGGCAAATTTTTTGTGTATGGAACTTGGGGCGTAACAAAAAGGATTAAAAATTTTACTTTAGTAATAGAAAAAGTGAAATCAATTGTTGCAGTCAATAAGGAGTTAGAAACAGTGGTATGAGTACAATGATCAAAATACTCGAAAATGTGTCGAAAAAATTTATTTTCTATATTTGGGTAAAACAATAACCAAGATGAACTATTTTTAAATAGACTCAACCAAGTTATTTACAAATAACGATTTGTAAATGAGTAATTTGTATTTAAAAAATTTTGAGTGACTTGTGCACAAAAAATTTCTTTAGAGCAAGTCTAATGGTTTTGCCTTTTGTGACGTCACAATCCACACCCCACAAGGCTTACCAGCGTCACGATATTTTTTTTCTTCTATTAGTAGGAGGCAAAACATGTCACAAGCCGTTCCCCTATTAGAAAGTTGCAATTCTTGGTACGTCACAAACCATTTTTTATTTTAGAATAAATATTTATGTGTTATATTTATTTTATTCGCGACCGAAGTATTTTATACCGTACATGTATTCACGTATTTTGTACGTAATTTTTAAAATCCAATAATTCGGCAGAAAAAATATATTTTTATATATGAAAGCACGTTATACAAGAAAAGTCACACTTAACATAAATCAAAATTTCCTCACGCATCTTTTTTTTAAAAAAATTTCTTTAGCCACTTGTAACAAAATATTCCAAACTCTCTTCATTGAATTAATATTTGGAAGATTTTTTTTTTATATGGGAAATGAAGAAATGAAAGAAGATATGTGAAGAAAGATATGAATGTGGGGTTGCATTTATAGGGAAAATAAAAAATTTAGCAGTTAGAAATTTTGTAATAATAATAACAATAATAAAATGAGAAAAAACTGGCCGTTGGGGGGAGGGGAATCTTACCCTCTTTTTCTTCCCGGTCGGCCTTGTCGCCCCTCTTGTCTCTTGCCACTTGTTAGTGACCATTAGATGTAATTTTTATCCATTTTTTGCCTATATTGCTATTTGTAAGAGCATCCACAGTCGTGAATGGTTAGAAAATGCATAAATGCATAAATGCATATAGCATTTTCTCTGTTTGTTGCAGTCATCAAATGGTATTTTTTTAGCAATTTCAGATAAAATAATAAAAATCTCCTATCAAGACAGAGTTTGAAGTTGCGTCGGAAGAATTTAATAATTTTTTAATAGGTAGACGGAACTTCACTTTGCGTCGGAAGGAAAACATAAAAAAACAAAAAAAAAACAAAAAATTGAAGGGACGGAACTTCACTTTGCGTCCCACGATTTTAAAGGATTTTTTTATGATTTTGTTTATTAATTAAAAACATTATTTAAATAAAAAATAAAAATAAAAATATAGGTGGGCCCCTCCTTGGACGGAACTTCACCTTGCGTCCAAGGAATGGCCAGATTGTGTAGTTTAAATTCAATTATTTAAATTAAAAGACGTCGGACGCAAAGTCAAGTTGCGTCTTGTATAATATGCATTTCTCTCAAATCCTATCTCATATATAGTAATCTACTATCGCTATTTATGCATAAAATGCATAAATAGCAAACGACTGTAGCTGGTCGTTTGCTATAAAATCTATTTTCTATTATAAAAGAAACAATAAAATCTGTCTAGAGCATATCTCAGCCATTGATTTTGACAACTCCATCTTAACCGTTCATTTAAATATCATCTTAACCGTAGATCTGACATGATTAATTATCATCTTTTTAATCCCAGTCGTTAATTCATCTTAGAAATTCCATATCCCACAAAGAATCACGTTCAAAACCCTACATCAAATCTAAATTAAAAACCTTAAATGCCCAAATCGATCCCGTTCTTAACCGAAACCCTAAAAATCTCTGATCTCCAAAACGATCGCCTCCTTCTCCTCTCTCAAAGCCCCGATGCCTCCCTCCGTGATCGACATCTCCTATCAAATCCTAGATATCTGCTGTCGTGGCGCCTCTTCAACGCTGGCGCCAGAACCACCGTTGTCGTCGTCTCTTCTGCCTACGAAGTTGAAATGGAAATCCCAGCTCTTTCCCCCTCTCAAACCCCTAAATCTCTCCTAAAAAAATCGCAACAATCATGAAAAATTTGAACCAAATTCACAACCAGATCCAGCAGATCCAGTACTAGAAGAAGGAGAAGAAGACGAGGAAGAAAATTTCCGGCGCTTTCTATGGATGAGTTCATTCATTCTTATCGTCCAATTGATGCCTCACCCTGTAGTTCATAATAGCATGATCACAAAATGAAGGTAGAAAGTAATTTATGTTGCCTTCTACTTTTGAGATAAAGTTGACAACTTTGTTTCTATGCTCAAATTCCCATGCTTAATCTATTCTTATATATGTTTTAATTGCTAGATGTTCTGAAACTATAATAATGATTATGTGAGTAAAGTAACTTTGTATGATTCCCCCCCCCCCTAACTTTGTAAATAAGCGAAGAAGAATGAAATGAATATTTCATGATTGAAATTGTTGACTGTGGTGAGGCAAAGATAGATGAGGAGGCGATGAAGGCAGATAATAGGGAGATGATTGATTTTTTTGGTATAAGGTAGACATTTGATTATAGTAATGAGGAACGGACACGGGCATGACACCAATTTTGAAGTGTTGATGCTACAAATCTTTTGAAGCAAGATCTGACATGCACTAATATAGACATGAAATAACTTTCTATAGTAACAATGAAGGCCAAGGAAGAACAAGATCCACACAACAAGGAGGTAATTGTAATTAGCATACATTAAAAGCGAACAACATAACTGAACCCATGCATCTTAACTATAGCATAGAACATATAGGTTTGATATATAGTTAGAAACCTGGAAGTTGAAGTTATATATGGTAATGTGGTATTACATAATAACTATGGCATTTGTAGTTTACTAAAAGTGAATTTAAACTTTGACTTATAATTAAGAGACTTCTTAGTTCAGTAATGGTTTAACTTGATTTCGAGTTAAGTTCATTCGCTTAACTTTTTTTTTTTTTTGGAGAAGTAAAATAGTCAAAGTTCAACGATTCTTAATTTCTATTCAATGAAGACTTTTAAAGGAAAAGGAATGTTATCGTTCTCTTAACCTTATATTGAATGTTGTGCAGTATTGATAATGCAAAGTATCTGCTACAAGTAGCAAATGCATTTTAGTCCATCTTGTGTTTCATTATGGTGTTTCTTTTTCATTCATTTTACTGACATTCCTTGTGGTAATTGTTGGCAAAGTATGTCATTTAACTTGCTAATCGCAACTAAATATGAGTTTTTTTCTTAAGGTTGATATGGAGGTCTAATTTTATCCAAACATCTTGCAAAGGGAAAGGTCCTTACCGTGAGATAATCTTTGTTCTCCTAAAGCAAAAGTCGGCAACAACTACACATGCACTGGTAGTGTAGGGCAAAGAACTTGTGTATTCTTAGCCCTCACTGTGGTCGAGGAAGGTCGAGTTCCTGAATGAGATTTACATGTTAACACATGGCTTATGGAATCTCTCTCTAATGGAAGGTATCAATATCTATAATTTACTCTTTAGTGTGCAGCATAACAGGTTTTGACATCAAAATTGTTTCGATTTGTCAAATTTTATTTGAAGCTACATAAACTTTATTACTGAAAGCACCCTATAGCTTGTATGTCTAACAGATAGGAGGAAGAGTAGAAAAAATGTTGTCGTTCATCGCCTCCTATTAGTGTAAATACTATGTAAATCAAAAGATTACAAATATACAATCAAATTATACAATACGCCAATTATATAGGATTGACTCATCTCTCATTTTCTAAAGATTTTATTCATGCTCCTATGGTATTAGTAACAATCATGATGGTTGACGAATAGCGAATGTTGGGACACGAATCGAAATGTTGATGTAGTGGCTTGTACAGCCAGCAACGGACAAGAGTAGCTTTTAATATCATGGATTTTTCTCTCTCTTTAGTCGGTAATCTGTTAAGCATACACGATTTCAGTTTTAGCTTAGGTTGTTTACTAGAAGATCACAGGTGGACATTCAAAACACTAATGCTTCATAATTTTCATAATGCAGTAAAACAATTCATTTAGATAATCATGGTCCTAGGGAGACATACATATAATTGTATGGAAACTATAAGAAATATAAATATATATATGTGAAATATTTTTCTCCAAAGTCAAACCAACAGAATAATTACAGAGAGCTAGCATTATAAACTTAGGATTGGTTGGGGCACAAAACTGTCACAGACTCACAGTACTTCTCAAAATAAAAATCCAAAGAGAACACCATAATGGTAAAACTCATCTGTTAGGTTTCATGCATTTATTTATTTTTTAATCCTACATTATAAGTTGTACTATGTATATCGGTTTTATTTATTCTTGTTGCTTGTCCCTGTAACTAAAACAGTGTGTAGTGAAAAATATCTTGTGCTTCAATATGGTATGGAACATGCAAGCTTCTACTGCAAAAACATATTGTGGTTGTTGACATCAAGAAATCTGAGCTTATTTCTGCAGGAATTTCTATGGACAACTCTGGTGCACTACATTCCATTTCACTGAGAAATATTTGAGCAGTGTATCTACATTCTGTCTTTGTTTTCATTTTATGTTATAGCACATTATGTCTTCTTGATTCTATTTGTTCCAGTACATTTAGAATTGAAGGATTGATGTACTCAAATTTGTAATTTTGTTTTATTTTTCAGTAATCAGGAACAGAGTCGATTTTATCTGTAATGTTCTTTAATTCAATGATTGAAATGTTAAAGATATATTGTTATTTTATTTTAGCTCAGCCAGTGTTGTTCAGCAGAAGCTAACAATGATGTGAGACAAGTTCTTTTCAGTGAAATACTTGAGGCATCATTATCTTCTAATGCTGATTATCGACTTAAGGTGCGATTTATTGTTCATTTTTATTATGCCATGACCACTATACTAACTATTATTCATCTTTAAGTAATAATATTCTTCTGTGTCAGATGCAAGTGTTGTAGAACATATATGAATATCTTCTTACATGTCTCCCTTTCCTTGGTAGTGCTTGAAACTGATCCTCTGGATGCCAATTCAAAGTTGGCCCATCATCTGCTCATGCATATGAAAGAAAACTAAGATATCGGCCTCCAGTTGTCATTTAGGTTTGGAGAATAGATGCTGATAATGGCTAAATACATATTACATGTAGATGCTGGCCATACAAGTATTATCTACTAAAGAGATGTCAGACTCTCTTTTATTATTTGATGCGAGGCCTCAATCTATTATATAACTGTTTTGGTAAAAAGTGCCACAGAAAAATGTTCATTGCATTATATCTGTTGTCTCATTAATGCATATTGTTCCATATATTCATGTTAGGACATATATCTATATATTAGGTACTGCTAGAAAATTTTCTTTTCCATAATTTGTTGCAAAGCTGATTGTGATGTGTCTCGTGTTTGTTACTTAATTCTAGGATAATTGAATGTATTTCCATATTTAGACATACCGCATTCTTTGTTTTTATGTTCGTGCCTCTGTTTCTAATCTTGTCCCTATATTTTGCTACTCTAGGATCATCAAGGACTGATCTTCTAAAACCCACACTGAGGAGGTGTACATGATGTCACTTCAAATAGAAGAGCTAACAAAAGGCTTGAAATCCGCTACAGATAGGCTGCCTCGATCATGTTCTTGCTTGCAAGGGATGTCTTTGTCATCCATAGAAAGGTAAATCAAACTTGTAGTTTTGGAATGGAGAAGCTATCAGCTATCACAATTCTCAATGATCCAATGAGTCCATCTTCAAAGTTCTTGGATTCCTTTGCTATAAGAATTGGAGATTTATCTTTCCTGTATGTCATCGGCTTTAACAGACTAATTGAATGGATCTATATAAGTTTTGAATTAAAAATCAGTGTACTCGGGGAAGGGAGAAAGGAAAAAAAAGGATCTTTAGAAGTTTTTGGACATTCACCAGACATGTTTGATCTTTGTGTACAACTCTGAAACAAATTGTTCAGTGGTGAAACTGATTGTTGAGAACTTTCTGCATCTCATTCAGAATGATTGGCTGAAGCTTGAGGATAATGCATCTGTTTGCAGTTCTACTTAATAGATGCTTATATATATCGACAATTGTCCTATTTATAGAAGGTATTGGAGCTTGAGCAGAAGGCCTTACTTAAAGGTTACCAGTCTTCAGTATTGTGGAAAATGGGGCTTCGAAAGAGATTGAAGTTCGTTCTAACAGGCAAAAAATGGATGGAAAAATGTACAGGTGCAAGTTACACTGTAAGAAAGGATAAAGATGCATTTGTTGCTCGGTGGACTGATACATGATGTTCGGGTACGGAAGAGTTCATGGACCTTTTACGTCTCTTCTGCAGGACAGTTGTTCATGAAGGTGATCAAATTGAGTACTTGACGTATGTGTGAATGTCACAACCACCTAGCTGTGTGTGTACTGTCTTGTTCACAACTTCCTGTAGACTGTTACGTTTAGTGAAATATTTTTTGCATTGTTATTTGTAGAGCTTGTCTATAAAAAAAATTTATTCGGTGTCTCCTTATAGAAGCAGTTTCTTGAGGTAATCTGATTGAACTGTTAGATGTTCGTTATCATCTTTACTATTTTCAGAGTTTGTTAACTTTGTTTGTTTCTTTCACTTATAGGTCTCTGTTGTATTTTGTCTTTCAGAAACTAAAGAATCAACCAGAAAGTTTTGGAATGGAACCTAAGCTGAGTATAAATAATGAGGACATAGACAAGAGAATTGGAGAGATTAAGTAGTGACCATGGTGTTTGCTCTGCTGCAGCAAGTGTTGGTATCGCAGCTTCACAACCACTATGTTTGGTTCATTGCAAATCGAGTTGAATTATGGTTGATATGATATTTATAATTTTCTGATTTATTTGTATCAGTAGTTTAGATATCGATTTAGCAAAAAAAAAAAGAACTTTAGATATCAATTATTCACTATGATAATTAGAGGGTTGGGCTACGTTGTGTTATATTGTTTACATGATCGGCTATTCATGCGTATTTGTCAAATTCATTGAAAATTGATAGCTCATTGTTTAGACAACAAACGAGATTCCTTATTATTATTATTTTTAAAGTGCATTGTAAGTTCAAATTAGTCAATAGCAATCATGGAGATAAAGGACATGCTTAATTTGGTATAACTTGCCTGAACCTAACACACTCAACAAGCAAAATTTATATATATATATATATATATATATATATATATATATATATATATATATATATATATATATATATATATATATATATAGTATAACTTGCCTGAACCTAACACACTCAACTATATAGTATAACTTGCCTGAACCTAACACACTCAACAAGCAAAATTTATATATATATATATATATATATATATATATATATATATATATATATATATATATATATCTTTCCCCTTCCTATCGGCCTATACTACCTTTCATAAACATCCTAACACCATGCAAAAGTTTTGCTTCGGACTAATCCCATTGAAAAATAAATAGGACAATGTGCTCTAACAATTATTTTGTTGATGGAATTAAATGGATAATGCTGAATGAAAGCTATGAGTTATTTAAAGTAGTCAAAGATGAGTTGGTCATTGAAATTTAAGTGAATGGAAGTCTTTGTAATGGTCTTTCAGGATAAATTTTGTGTAAGCAACTTCAGCTATTATATAAAAGTTTTTAATTAAAAAATGAGTAACCTATATTTATTGCTCAATTTTGTTAGCAAAAATTTGCAGGATGATGTTGGCATGGTTTCCTTGTTACATTCTTCAATCAAATATAAAAAAGATTATTAGTTAAGAATAAATTATTTCATATATGTATTCAAAATCACAATAAAAGATACAAGTGCATAGGTAAAATTGACTTTATATGATGAGGAAGCAAGGTGCATCATGGGCTGTTCCACAAAAGTACTGGAACATATTAAGAATAAGGTAGAATATGTTATTTCCATAATGTTTTTTTTAGATAAGTTATTCCCAAAAAATAATCAAGAACTAATTACTTAATTCTATATGTTGTAGGAGCCTAGGTGTTTGCAGCACCCGTTCCCTACTATATGAGTCTGGATACAATCACTTTGTTTCGCATATCAACTTATGCAGTTCCTTGTATTCCTATTAAGTTTTACTCATTTACCTGTTAACAAATGGGCATGCAACTTGTGCAGCCATTTCATACTTTCGTCGTCCGGGATCTCTTCTGATTCTAAAATCTTCCCCAACTACTTTATGAAATCATGGGAGAATTTTATCTCAGATGGGTGCTCTGAGAGATTTTTAGGATTTAGGAGAATTAAGGGAAAAAATTAAGCCATATGAGATTTTGTGGAGAAATATGAGGAATTTCGGATATTGAAGACGTTAAACTATAGCCATTTGAACTTTACCAAATCATTGTTACTCATTAACCATAAAACATTGTTCAAATATTAAGCTGACACGTCCACCAAACCACGTGCAATATTAAGCTGACACGTCCACCAAACCACGTGCACTTGGTGCACGGTAAATTTCAACTAGTGCATATAATCTATATAATAAAATACAAAGAAAGCTATCAAGTGGCTCTCCTTCAATCTCCCCAAAATCAAAGGCCTAGATCTAACCTCCCAAAACACATTTTTCCTCTCAAAGTTTCCCCCAAAACTCAAATTCAACCCCCTCCCCCCTTTTCAAAAAATTAAGAAAATATTAATTAATTTTTTTAAAAAAATAAAAAAACTAAAAAACTAAAAACTTTAAAAACTTTTAAAATAATTCCCAAAAAAAAATTTTAAATTTTTTTTTAAAAAATTCAAAAAATTAAACAAATTTTTTTAAAAATATTTTTTTTAAAAAAATTAAATTAATTAAAATTATAAACAATTTGAATTTTTTTAAATTTTTTTAAAAAAATTAATTTATTTTAAAAAAACATAAATTTAAATTTTAAATTTTAAATTTAAATTATTTTTTAAAAAAAAGTTTTGAAAAAATTTATAAATTTTTTTAAATTTTAGATTTTAAATTTTAAATTTTAAATATTTTAAATAATTTAAAATTTGAAAATTTGGAAATTTGAAATTTTAAAAATCTCAAAGCAAACTCAAATCCAAATTCAATGTCGAACCCCATTCAAGAGGTCATCGCCGATATTAGATCCGCTGTTGATTCCGTAACGGTGACTCCCCTCCACCAAATCGAGCGCGAATATCAAGCGACTCTGTATCGGCGACTTTCTCTACCGAATCGAGAGCCTCTATATGCGTGCGACGACTCTAATTTTATCTCATTAACCGAATTCTCATTCTAATTTTTATTTTGTGTGTGCAGGGGTTTAATCAGTTTTTTGCTAACTAAAATTGTGTGTGCATGGGATCTAAGTTCAGAGGTATGATTGTTTTATTTTTGGGTTTAAAAAATTTTAATTTGGTGATTTATTTGATGAGTTTTTTATTGGTTTCGATTTAATGTGTACGCAAGTGAGAGATGAATTATTTGGTGGCCTCAATTTGGGCTTCCAAACCATAGCAGGACAGGTAAGGTGACCAGCAACCTAAAATAACTTGGCAAATATGCAACATTAATTTCTTTACTACAAGAGAAAATACTATCGTGAAGTGTTCCCTTCAATGGTTATTGGAAACCATAGATAACATAACATATAAGAACTTTTAGTGTATGTTTGGATATATACAATTGGGATGACTAGAGTTTACCAGTGAAGGGTACAAACTCTCCACTCAAGAAAGACAGCTAAAGTAAATTTGTTATTTATCCATTTTTATTTTTGTTTTTAATAATGGTGCAATGGGGAGACAAATTGGAGATAAAAGAAATGATTAGCTTGGATTAGAGTTTTGAGAACTTCATGTATTTCATTTTAGTTGAAATAATAATAAAAAGAGGTATTTTATTTGCAAACTGAGTCTCAGATAAACAAATATTTAGATTATTGGTATTGTAGATACCTTCACACCTGCATTTGTGTTACCATTGTATTTAGACATGCTCATTGTGGTTATGAGATTAGAGTAAGCTCTATAAAACCTATATGATAATTTCCTTGCATAACTATTACAAGCATCTAAAAATGATGCTTAAGTTAAAAAAAAACTCTATTCAGTGTTTCAAACAAACTATATGCATTCCTGGTAAGTTCAAGCTAATGATCAAGAAGACGATGATTGAGCTTAAAGGTAAATATACTGCTTCCTCATATAATATGTTTGCTACTTCAATTAATTTGCTGGACCACCAAAATTATTTTATATAATCAAACTAAGTGTACCGTTTTGAAGACGTGCCGTAGACACGTGTCAATGAGCAAACCTAGTACATAAATAGCACACACTGCGGATGCTCAAACGTCCCAAAAAGCCCACCAGTAAACTTGCCTTTACGGAACAAGTCCTTTTTCTTCTTTGAAATTCAGCAAAAAGAAAAGATAAAATACAAAACCCAAAAACCAAAAATGCCAAGAAAGTTGGGAATTTGAGTTTCTTCTCAAACCTCTCCCTATCCGGCAAATTCTATGGGTGCTTTAGTTTCGATGTAGACATTTTGGACCAATAGAATAACATCTTCGTTTCTTGGCCAACAGGGCACTCATTATTAAATCGCCATTTCATCAATGCGGCGATTTGCCATCGAAAGAGCTAAACGACTCCTTTCAACCTCTCTCTCTTCTCCTCTTCGCTCTTCATCATCTTCTCACACTCCTCTTCTTTCTGGAGCCGCTGCCATGTCTTCTTCTGCTTCTTCCAACGCCATCACCGTCGATTCCATCAATCCCAAGGTGAGATTTTTCTCCGATTTGATCCGTCAAGAGGGGATTTTGACTGGTGGGGCTTGTTCAATTTCGTGTTTTCCTATCTGGGTTCTCCCCATTTTATGATTTTTGTGATTGGTGATTGTGTTTGATTTGTGCCCAATATAAGATTGAGTTGAATTATGGGTTGGTTGATTTGAATGATGGTATAGATAGCTTTGCTCGACTTATAAGATCTGATATAATTTGATGATTTTTTTATTGAACATTTGGGTTACATGTGTTGATCTTTGAATGGCAGTAGTGAGAGTTAATTAGAGATTTAGGTTTTTTTTTGAAATTATTTGCAGAAAATGCCTAATCTCAAAAGTATTTGCAATTAAGGCCTAGCCTCCAAAAGTATTTGCGATTAAGGCCTAGTTTTTTAAAATAAACTTCTACACTTCCTTCTCTATACTATTTTCTATAGGATGTGTGACCTTTCTGCAATTTTAAAATTTGTTTTTGCAATTATTTCTATTATTCTTACATAATTGACTTTTTAACTGCTTAAAATGTATTAAATATTTTATGAAATTTTTTGAGAAAACCAGGTAAGAGTTTCTTACTTAAAAAACAAGGCTCTGATACCAACTTGGGGGCGAAACGTGAAATTTCTTCTGCGCGTGGAATCTCTTCTGCCAACTTGGGGGTGAAGCGTGAAATTTTTTCTGCGCGTGGAATCTCTTATGCAAAAATAAAATTAAAGAGTATCAAAAAACTTTAAAACTTTAAAGGATCAGAAAATTTTAAAGATGATAATTTTTTGTAAAATAATATTCTTCGAAATAATGTATATTGTCTATCTCAAAAAAGTAATCAAACGTGTCTTCAAGATCTCCCATATATTCTAATTCTATCTCAGATATTTCACTTTTACTATCATATGGAGGTTCTTCAAGTTCTTCTATATGTCTATTTCTTTCTTCAATTTGTTCATTTTCTTTTAGAAATTGTCTATATGCTGTTGTAGGGCTCCAGATATAACTACTAAATACACCATTCTCATAGAATAATAAAGATATTTCATAAAAAGTTAGATCATCAATTATTTCGATATTTATATTACTAGTTTCTCCAGGATTTATTTGGTTTATTGTTATAATTATTACTCGTTGTACACTAAAGAAGAATAGTTTGAATTCATAATAATCATTCATGCTTGTTACTCTATGAGGATAATAAAGATAAAAAACTAGCATTCTATCACTTCCTTGATAATTAATCATTAATTCAAAAATTTCTGAGGCAATACTCAAACCATTATTATCTATTAGCTTTATTGAACAACAATAATTATAAAATCAGGAGTAAAGAGAGATTTCTAAGGATACCCTAAAAATCAAAACAAAATGGCCCATCATGCTTCCGACCAAGTTAAACCTCTTTGAGCTGCTCTGTATCAGTTAGTACCAGTGGATAAAATACCTCTGGTATGCACCTCGATTTCATTGCTCCTTGTGCGTTCCTGTAGCGCCCCGATTCCCATATAACTGGAAAACCGTGACACCTGCCAAGATCCTTCCTTCAATTAGTCACGATACACAAAATGTTGGAAATTAAAACTTTTTATTCAATACAGAGTTACCCTGCAATAATTACAAATATCAGTTTGTAATACCAACTGTAGCGCCTGCCCTTTTTCCTTTTTGACTCCAAACTCAATTCTTCCAATTTCTATATCACTTTAACCATAAACTAAGATAGTTGTGTTTCAGGGAAAATTTCGGCAGAGTCTCCCCTGTAATTTCTACCCCGAAACACAAAAAGCTTACGAAATTCTGCTCTAAATTCCGTAGCTCACATCACAGGCAATAATATCACGGGCTCCCCAGGCCAAAATGAGCATCATCACACAGGCAATATATACATATGCTCTGGGGGCCAAACTCATAACGGTTTATCAATTATCAATTAAAAACCATAAATCCTTTTGAAAACGTAGTAAGTTTTCAGAAAATAACTTGTAAAAGCTTACCACAGTGTCCGGTACTCCACAACGAGATGGGTACGGGTCCAAACCATATCATGCCACTCCACACTCTACTCCCCATCATCATCCATATACTTATACATCAGAAATACAATTTAGAGCATAAAATCTTTACTATTTACAATTAAACCATAACAACAAATAGTAAAGTGAAGCTCCACTCCACCGGAACCTGAACCTATACCTCACCTCTGCACCGCTGAGGACCTGTAACAGTAGGGGCCTAGGGTAGTCCAGAGACCCCCTAACCCCCCAAACACTAAGGGGTTAGCCATTTCTGGTGTGAGTACAATATATTAATAAGCAAATAAATTAACTTGTAAGTAAAACCGAATGAACTTACGAAAACCAAGATAAACCTGAACATGTAAATATCATAAATGGAATTTCACATCAAATACTCACTGCATCACTTCCTGCATGCATATCCATACCTGCTCACAGCATACTTATCATAAGTTTGGAAATCATTCCAATTTGTCACTTAAGGCCCATCACTTTACGCCTTAAGCAACCATTCCTATAGCTTTATTTTTCCATAAAGCTTTACATTCAAAATACTCTACTATCACATAACTGCATCATATTTACCATTCATTGCAATTACAGACTCACGACTTATTTTCTTTTCCAATCTCATATCACGCAACACCGCATTCATTCATTTCTTACAATATATATCATCACGTCTCGCAATACATCACTTCCACTCATACTTCATCTTAAATGGAAAATAAACGTGTATCCTAATTTCCTAGTATTTGTGTATGTCATGACCTGAGTCTAATGCAACAATACAGAATATAGAACAGATGCACTTAATCTAATGTCAGCAAGATTCTGGATGCACATGCATCCCATACTACATGTGACCCAGGTCAAGCCAACAAACTTAGTCTAATGCAAGCGAGACTTTGGAAATGTGTGCATCCCATACTACATACTTTCCAAATCAAGCCGTTGTCTCTAAGTTTAGGGATTCGAACCCTCGCTATGCAATGCATTCTAATTTGGTCTACTTCCTGTTCCCGATAGATCGTGGCAATGAGGTTGCAGTTAACGGTCCCACCGTTCTGCAGTCAACAGCCGTGACAATAAAGATATACGGTCCCACCGTATGGCAGTCAACGGTCCCACCGTTCTGCAGTCAATAGCCGTGACGATAAATATATACGGTCCCACCGTATGGCAGACAACGGTTCCACCGTTTTGCAGTCAACAGCTGTGACGATAAATATATACGGTCCCACCGTATGGCAGTCAACGGTCCCACCGTTCTGCAGTCAACAACTGTGACAATAAATGTATACAGTCCCATCGTATGGCAGTCAACGGTCCCACCGTTCTGCAGTCAACAGCTGTGATAATAAATATATACGGTCCCACCGTATGGCAGACAACGGTCCCACCGTTCTGCAGTCAACGGCTGTGACGATAAATGTATACGGTCCCACCGTATGGCAGTCAACGGTCCCACCATTCTGCAGTCAACAGCTGTGACAATAAATGTATACGGTCCCACCGTATGGCAGTCAACGGTCCCACCGTTCTGCAGTCAACAGCTGTGACAATAAATATATACGGTCCCACCGTATGGCAGACAACGGTCCCACCGTTCTGCAGTCAACAGACGTGACAATAAATATATACAGTCCCACCGTATGGCAGACAACGGTCCCATCGTTCTGCAGTCAACTTAAACTTGAAGTTTTAGTCTAATCAACAGGTCGCTAGCTTGCACGTCCATAACTTCCAACACACAATACAAAATTGCTTGATACTATAAAACCTCATGTACTCTCAATAGTATATTCTTCTTGCACTCGCTGCACCTTTCCAATATCATAAGAGTGTGCTCACTCATCGGAAATTCTCGATTCCGAGTCCTATGGGAAGGTGGGAGTGTCTATTCCGACTTCTTAATTTGACTCTTTCCGACTCTATCATTTGAGTTCTCGAAAACACAAGTTCCATCAGGTGTACAAACAGAGAGAAACTGGTTTTCTTAGCCAATAATACTTTAACTAAGATTGGGTCTGTTCCATCTTTGGAAAATCATAACTCTCAACCTATAAACTGGAATTACAAAACTCCAGATGGGTTAGAAAGCTATGACTCCCTACTACGACTCTCTAGTTGGTCAAACTCCCAAAATTCTTAACAATAGTTCACAGTCTCTCATCTTTACCAACTAGTCAACTTATACTAGGCTGAACATAGCCTACCTCGAAGTTCAACAATAAGTCGACCTTGAGTCCCGTGCTCATGAAATTTGAGATTCTCAATCTACACATATACCCTTTCGTTTAAATTCATCTCACACAAAGAGCTACGACTCTTCCATCATAGCACACGAATTCGGCCACTCTTCCAGCAGAGCGTTCACTACCCTTTACTAATGAACTCTAGAATTTCTAGAACTTGAGAATCATCAAATAAACTCATACCCAGAGCTACTCTCAAAGTTCATAGCAATATCATACATATACAATTGGTTATGACCTTTTGGACTTCAGTCCAAAAGCAATCGGCTTCAGCTCTGCCCTTTTCAGACCAGCTGCACTCCACAATTTTTTGAGGTATCAACGATCTCGAAAATTTGTGAAATGTAAACCATAGTGGTGGACACATACAAGAGTGTCCACACGAATTCTTAGCTCAAAACATCCATGCTACACTAATGATACGAAATCGGAAGTACGTAGCGAATTGTAATTTAAAATCTTCATAACGCTCCATGTGCGTAAAAATAAGAGATATCATACTCACCATATTTGATATCATCATATAAATATAATTCATCCCCATATACACATATACATTGTTTTGATACCCTTGATCCAAACACGCCTTATCCGTAATTCATACCAACCATTCAGGTTATTATAATTTTTTTTCTTAAAACACAGAATAATAAATAAATTCATACTCACAAATTGTCCGTCCCGCGAAGACTCGAAGCGCCACCCCGCATCCAAAGTCGCCAACATATCCTATTATCAAATTTCAACGCAATTAAGGCTCAAATCATTCAAACCAGCCACGGGAAAACAATAATACTAATTATCTTACTATCACACAGACGTTTTATTGAATGTCTGGGATACACGTTCGGTGCACGTAATAATCTAATGTCTAAGGGATTTTTATTTCCCAAACAATTACCAAAATGACCCCCAACTTATTATAATAGTTCTACTAAAATTCTACTACTATAAAGGAGATAATTTTCACATATATAATTTTCTTTTACAAACCCAAAATCCTAATTTATTAACAACTTGCAAACTCCATAATAATATGCTAATTTCTCGCCTCTACCACTCCTAACATCTTCTAATCTCCCTACCATAATACTCTTACTCAAAATAAATTTACCACACTAAATTTCATACAAGAATAAAATCTTGGGTTTACCTTTTCGAAACCCTTTCGAAAAACGGACTCCGCCACGACGTAGAGGACCCTCCAATTAGTCAATCCCTCAATTTAATTTGGAATCGACGAAGGGATGGGGTGGATTTGAGCGGGAGAAGGGGAGAGCCGAATGGGTTCTCCGCCGTTCGGTTCGATCGGGAAGAAACAGGAAGAAGGGAAAAGAAGGAAAAAGGAAAGGAGAAAGAAGGAGGGGTTGGGAAAAATTTATAAAATATAAATATAATAAAAGGATTTTTAGGGGATATTTACATATAAACCCCCAATCATCAAAATATTTCAAATAACCCCAAAACTCTACTTTAACAATTAAACAATACAAAAATATATTAAAACTACCTCGTAATAATCCTTCAAAATTATAAAATAAAGTAGACAATAAATCCGATACTTCTCAATAACAATCAATTGTTATTAGAAAATACATAATCGTGTGCAATTCTCAATTGCGCACAGATTACGATGCAAAATAGCCATATGCTATTTTTGCAGGGTATTACACCACTCCCTCCTTAGAATCGTTCTGTCCTCAGAACGCTGCTAGTGGAGAGGAAAACAAAATACGAACATCAATGGTTCACGAGATATTTCCCTGAACCATCTCCAGTTCCTCGAGTGATAGTCTCGAAAACTGGTCTTCTACCAAGTTGAACTGTTGTCCTTCAGCCTTCTGGACAGACCCACTATGAATTTGATGCCGACCTTCCTCTGCTCTTGCTCTAGAGTAGAAAATGGCTGCATTACCTTGCTCTATCCTTGTCTACAAGTGATGTTGATTTACTCCTTGATTACGACTTCTATTGGTTGGTGACCATTCCCTCCTTAGAAAGGACGAAGTCACACATTGCTACTTCAGCCCCTGAGTAGCTCCTCTCAGTGACCTTGCTGAATTATTAACACCATTGCCCCCTGTCTGAACGAGATTTCCTCCCTGGGCGCGTTCTTAGTGGCTGCTTAATCATAAGCTGATCTTGGAGAATCTGTTGCTTCAGCACTTCAATCCTTGCATTTCCTGCTTAAGCCTTCTGACTTGCTCACTCGGACTCGGTTTTAGCTCCCATCGTGCCAAAACTGAGCTCTAAACTTGAGTAATCACTCTAATAATGACTTACTTGATCTCATCATCTAGCTTCTTACTTCTTTCACGGTCTTTGGTTGAGGTCAATCCTTCACTTATCTCGATCTTTTGCAGTTCAGTAGCCACTCTCTCCTTAGAATAGGGCATGGCCTATAATCATTACTTCAAACTTCCATGATTCTCTTCTGTAATTTCCTCGAAGCTGATGATCTGGATGGTGTATTCAAACAAATCCAATCTAGAGTTGCCTCCCGCACACATCTCAACACTTGAAAAATAATTCAGACAAAGAATGTGATGAACCACAATTGAACAAAACAGTTGTATGGATTCCATATATATATATATATATATATATATATATATATATATATATATATATAAATCCAACTGGTTACGAAAGTGTTTCATCATACCTTACTTCATAGTCCAAAATAATTTTCAAAAATACAACTTTTAAACTTAGTTGCAGTTCTATATGCACATACCGGTACTAGCACTCCTGCCTTCTACAGCTTGCTGGTAATAAGTGCGAACTCTACCCTTGGTGAACAGGCTCTTTTCCTCTGTTGTTCACCTTTGGGATTGATCTGCTGTTCTTTCTTATGAAGCTGGGGACAATCTGGTCGGATATGACCAATCCTCCCATGTTTGTGACATGCACTGGTATCTATCTAAGTGTCCTTCCTCGAACACTGGTTCTTGAGATGCCCATGCTCACCACATAAAACAACTTCCTGAGCTTGGTGCCTCCAAGGTTGCCCTCCGTTTTCTGAGTCTTCTGCTTCTGACCTTGGTCCTTGAACCCTGATGCTGGTGCAGATCTTGTCCCTTGTAGTCGTGGACAGACTGATTTCTTGTGCCTGACTCTCTCACAAGATTGCATACTACAACCTTGGTGGTCTTTGGAATTTGCTCCCATTCATGTTGTAGTCCTTGTGGTGGTGAAGTCTCCTTGGCTCCTTGCTCAAGGTTATCGGATCATCCATCGATGTCGGTTTACTCTCTTCCATCAACACCTCCTTGATTAGGACATCTTCGAACATCATTCATGTGTTTAAAGGATGGTAACACATACACTAGGATTAGTCCAGATATAGAAAAATTATAAAACATAAGTTGAAAGAGCCAACAATATGAATTATAACTATCTACAACTAGCTAAAACCCGACTCCTAAAGGGCATTCAAGTTTAATTTTCCTACTGTGTTGGACTGTAACTTGAAGTCAGCTCTGATACCACTCTGTAGTGCCCCGATTCCCATATAACTGGGAAACCGTGACACATGCCAAGATCTTTCCTTCAATTAGTCACGATACACAAAATGCTGGAAATTAAAACTTTTTATTCAATACAGAGTTACCCCGCAGTAATTACAAATATCAGTTTGTAATACCAACTGTAGCGCCTGCCCTTTTTCCTTTTTGACTCCAAACTCAATTCTTCCAATTTCTATATCACTTTAACCATAAACTAAGATAGTTGTGTTTCAGGGAAAATTTCGGCAGAGTCTCCCCTGTAATTTCTACCCCGAAACACAAAAAGCTTACGGAATTCTGCTCTAAATTCCGTAGCTCACATCACAGGCAATAATATCACGGGCTCCCCAGGC
The DNA here is from genome assembly GCA_017893485.1 of Hemerocallis citrina. Lineage (NCBI taxonomy): Eukaryota > Viridiplantae > Streptophyta > Magnoliopsida > Asparagales > Asphodelaceae > Hemerocallis > Hemerocallis citrina. The sequence continues at coordinate 48,212,773 of CM030364.1, read as the reverse complement.
CAAAATGAGCATCATCACACAGGCAATATATACATATGCTCTGGGGGCCAAACTCATAACGGTTTATCAATTATCAATTAAAAACCATAAATCCTTTTGAAAACGTAGTAAGTTTTCAGAAAATAACTTGTAAAAGCTTACCACAGCGCCCGGTACTCCACAACGAGATGGGTACGAGTCCAAACCATATCATGCCACTCCACACTCTACTCTCCATCATCATCCACATACTTATACATCAGAAATACAATTTAGAGCATAAAACCTTTACTATTTACAATTAAACCATAACAACAAATAGTAAAGTGAAGCTCCACTCCACCGGAACCTGAACCTATACCTCACCTCTGCACCGCTGAGGACCTGTAACAGTAGGGGCCTAGGGTAGTCCAGAGACCCCCTAACCCCCCAAACACTAAGGGGTTAGCCATTTCTGGTGTGAGTACAATATATTAATAAGCAAATAAATTAACTTGTAAGTAAAACCGAATGAACTTACGAACACCAAGATAAACCTGAACATGTAAATATCATAAATGGAATTTCACATCAAATACTCACTGCATCACTTCCTGCATGCATATCCATACCTGCTCACAGCATACTTATCATAAGTTTGGAAATCATTCCAATTTGTCACTTAAGGCCCATCACTTTACGCTTTAAGCAACCATTCCTATAGCTTTATTTTTCCATAAAGCTTTACATTTAAAATTACTCTACTATCACATAACTGCATCATATTTACCATTCATTGCAATTACAGACTCTCGACTTATCTTCTTTTCCAATCTCATATCACGCAACACCGCATTCATTCATTTCTTACAACATATATTATCACGTCTCGCAATACATCACTTCCACTCATACTTCATCTTAAATGGAAAATAAACGTGTATCCTAATTTCCTAGTGTTTGTGTATGTCATGATCTGAGTCTAATTCAACAATACAGAATATAGAACAGATGCACTTAATATAATGTCAACAAGATTCTGGATGCACATGCATCCCATACTACATGTGACCCAGGTCAAGCCAACATACTTAGTCTAATGCAAGCGAGACTTTGGAAATGTATGCATCCCATGCTATATACTTTCCAAATCAAGCCGTTGTCTCTAAGTTTAGGGATTCGAACCCTCGCTATGCAATGCATTCTAATTTGGTCTACTTCCGGTTCCCGATAGATTGTGGCAATGAGGTTGCAGTTAACGGTCCCACCGTTCCGCAGTTAACAGCCGTGACAATAAAGATTTACGGTCCCACCGTATGGCAGTCAACGGTCCCACCGTTCTGTAGTCAACAGCCATGACGATAAATATATACGGTCCCACCGTATGGCAGACAACGGTCCCACCGTTTTGCAGTCAACAGCTGTGACGATAAATATATACGGTCCCACCGTATGGCAGACAATTGTCCCACCGTTCTGCAGTCAACAGCTGTGACGATAAATATATACGGTCCCACCGTATGGCAGTCAACGGTCCCACCGTTCTGCAGTCAACAGTTGTGACAATAAAGATTTACGGTCCCACCGTATGGCAGTCAACGGTCCCACCGTTCTGCAGTCAACAGCTGTGACAATAAATATATACGATCCCACCGTATGGCAGACAACGGTCCCACCGTTCTGCAGTCAACGGCTGTGACGATAAATATATACGGTCCCACCGTATGGCAGTCAACGGTCCCACCGTTCTGCAGTCAACAGCTGTGACGATAAATGTATACGGTCCCACCGTATGGCAGTCAACGGTCCCACCGTTCTGCAGTCAACAGCTGTGACAATAAATATATACGGTCCCACCGTATGGCAGACAACGGTCCCACCGTTCTACAGTCAACTTAAACTTGAAGTTTTAGTCTAATCAACAGGTCGCTAGCTTGCACGTCCATAACTTCCAACACACAATACAAAATTACTTGATACTATAAAACCTCATGTACTCTCAATAGTACATTCTTCTTGCACTCGCTGCACCTTTCCAATATCATAAGAGTTTGCTCACTCATCGGAAATTCTCGATTCCGAGTCCTATGGGAAGGTGGGAGTGTCTATTCCGACTTCTTAATTTGACTCTTTCCGACTCTATCATTTGAGTTCTCGAAAACACAAGTTCCATCAGGTGTACAAACAGAGAGAAATTGGTTTTCTTAGCCAATAATACTTTAACTAAGATTGGGTCTGTTCCATCTTTGGAAAATCATAACTCTCAACCTATAAACTGGAATTACAAAACTCCAGATGGGTTAGAAAGCTATGACTCCCTACTACGACTCTCTAGTTGGTCAAACTCCCAAAATTCTTAACAATAGTTCACAGTCTCTCATCTTTACCAACTAGTCAACTTATACTAGGCTGAACATAGCCCACCTCGAAGTTCAACAATAAGTCAACCTTGAGTCCCGTGCTCATGAAATTTGAGATTCTCAATCTACACATATACCCTTTCGTTTAAATTCATCTCACACAAAGAGCTACGACTCTTCCATCATAACACACGAATTCGGCCACTCTTCCAGCAGAGCGTTCACTACCCTTTACTAATGAACTCTAGAATTTCTAGAACTTGAGAATCATCAAATAAACTCATACCCAGAGCTACTCTCAAAGTTCATAGCAATATCATACATATACAATTGGTTATGACCTTTTGGACTTCAGTCCAAAAGCAACCGGCTTCAGCTCTGCCCTTTTTAGACCAGCTGCACTCCACAATTTTTTGAGGTATCAACGACCTCGAAAATTTGTGAAATGTAGTGGTGGACACATACAAGAGTGTCCACACGAATTCTTAGCTCAAAACATCCATGCTACACTAATGATACGAAATCGGAAGTACGTAGCGAATCGTATTTTAAAATCTTCATAACGCACCATGTGCGTAAAAATAAGAGATATCATACTCACCATATTTGATATCATCATATAAATATAATTCATCCCCATATACACATATACATTGTTTTGATACCCTTGATCCAAACACGCCTTATCCGTAATTCATACCAACCATTCAGGTTATTATAATTCATACTCACAAATTGTCCCGCGAAGACTCGAAGCGCCACCCCGCATCCAAAGTCGCCAACATATCCTATTATCAAATTTCAACGCAATTAAGGCTCAAATCATTCAAACCAGCCACGGGAAAACAATAATACTAATTATCTTACTATCACACAGACGTTTTATTGAATGTCTGGGATACACGTTCGATGCACGTAATAATCTAATGTCTAAGGGATTTTTATTCCCCAAACAATTACCAAAATGACCCCCAACTTATTATAATAGTTCTACTAAAATTCTACTACTATAAAGGAGATAATTCTCACATATATAATTTTCTTTTACAAACCCAAAATCCTAATTTATTAACAACTTGCAAACTCCATAATAATATGCTAATTTCTCGCCTCTACCACCCCTAACATCTTCTAATCTCCCTACCATAATACTCTTACTCAAAATAAATTTACCACACTAAATTTCATACAAGAATAAAATCTAGGGTTTACCTTTTCGAAACCCTTTCGAAAAACGGACTCCGCCACGACGTAGAGGACCCTCCAATTAGTCAATCCCTCAATTTAATTTGGAATCGACGAAGGGATGGGGTGGATTTGAGCGGGAGAAGGGGAGAGCTGAATGGGTTCTCCGCCGTTCGGTTCGATCGGGAAGAAACAGGAAGAAGGGAAAAGAAGGAGAAAGGAAAGGAGAAAGAGGGGGGGTTTGGGAAAAATTTATAAAATATAAATATAATAAAAGGATTTTTAGGGGTTATTTACATATAAACCCCCAATCATCAAAATTTTTCAAATAACCCCAAAACTCTACTTTAACAATATAAACAATACAAAAATATATTAAAACTACCTCGTAATAATCCTTCAAAATTATAAAATAAAGTAGACAATAAATCCGATACTTCTCAATAACAATCAATTGTTATTAGAAAATACATAATCGTGTGCAATTCTCAATTGCGCACAGATTACGATGCAAAATAGCCATATGCTATTTTTGCGGGGTATTACAGTTCCTCCCATCTCAGGCTTACTATGCTCTCAAAGAGCTTCATCCGAGAGATACGTCTGGAACAACTAATAGCACTTCGATACAGGCAACCACAACCTAGCTCGTTTCCTGCTACTAGGTGTATAGTCTAACTTTAGAAGGTTACAAATGAGTTTTTTTGCAAGATCTTTGAGATAGAGCCTTACAAAACTTTTCCTAAGAAAATTTAGTTGCTCATACCTTATTTAGTAAAAAATCTTGTAGAAGAATTCATAGAAAGATAATTTTATTTCTTTTGATCTCCTTACAGACTTTTCTTGCAAGCTTATATGGAGGATCTAAATAGTCTGTCTTCTACCTTACTCAGCCTATCCTTTTATAGACCAAGAGATCAGCTTACAACAAGTTTACATACGTCATTGCTTACATCACAAGTCAAATAATTGCTGCTTACATCAGTCTTCAATAATTGCCTTGTGGACTACTCTAGAAAAAGAGATTTCTCCTGGCAGACATGTTCACATGTCTGCCATTTGTGTTGATGTTCTGTCTTCATCAAGCCATAGTAATATCCAGTTGTCTCTTCTGTCATTGTTATTGTTCATGTGGATAGTATTTGGTACCAGCTGTCATACAGCTCATGCTTATCTTGTGCCTGTTTTATTTTTGTTATACTATACATTATAATTTTTTCTGGATCTGGACTGTCATAGATCCATATGTTGTTGTCTCTTAGTTTTATATCCTTCACAATACATATTCTTGAAGCCCATGGCCCTTCTTTCTGAGATTAATTTATCAAATTCTTCAGTTTTGTATGGTATAATATTTGATGCTCCATAGATCACCTGGGTGGTCATCTTTATTTTTATAACGTGTTCTGCTGGGAGCTCTTCATTGTATTCAAGATATTCAGGGATGGCTGAATACATTCTGACATATATTTTTGAGGCTTTTGTGAGCCTAAAATAACTCTTGGCTGCTTTGTAAATTTCTCTTGGCAAGTTGACTAGTTCCTCACATTCTCTAGACAGATAGATGCAATGAATAAGTCCTTTTTCGAACAATATCCTGGTTGTTCTTGGATTTGCTCCTGATAGAATGATGGCCTTGTTCATATGTTGTTGTGATATGATTTTGATGAACTGGTTCACCTGACATAGTTTTTGAATAAAAATAATACTTTCTTTGATACTTTGATAGGAGCTTTCTCAGTAAGAAGTGTCTCCTTTTATGTAGTCTTATTTGAGAATGTAAGTGCATCATCTTTTAAGGAATGAGTAGATTCGCCAATCTCACTTATTTTCTCGCTAGTATTGTCCACCATATTTTCTGTGGTTATATGCTGACTTACATGCTGGTAGAATAGGCTTTGGAGCCTGCATATTTGCAATTGTAATTCATTAAATGCTCCTTTTATTTGCTCCACAATCTCCTTTAAGTAGACTATATCCTGTTCTATATACTGGACTCTATTTTTCATCCTATAAAAATAAAATTGTTAGCTTCTTGATAAGAAATCTGCTAGGATGTTATCTTTTCCTTTTATATTTTCTATTGAGAATTCATAATGTGCTAACTCCATTTGCCATCTTATTAACTTTTTATTTGCTATAGTTGGGTTTATTATTTTGTTAATCCAACTCTTTGCTTGTTTATTGTCTGTTCTTACTGTGAATTTTGTATATATTATGACTAATTCAAACTTTTTATAGCTTTTAAGATTGCTAGTATTTCTTTTTCATTTATGTGGTAATTTTGTTGGGTCTGTGTGAATGATCCACTAGTATATCTGGCTAGTCTTTCTTTTTCTTCACTTATTTCAATGAATTTTAATACTGCTCTCCAATTATTTTCACACGCATCTGTTTTTATTATCCATGAACATTTTTTAACAGGTAATCTAAGCTTATTTAATTCTGAAGTTTGTTGTTTTAATGTCTTAAGTCTTTCTTCATCCTCTCAGGTCCATTTCCATTTCTTAAACCTTTTCAGTTTTTGTTGTAACCAATTTGTTTTTGCTAATAAATTTGGTATGTAACCTCTTGTTTGATTTAGTAATCCTATTATAGATTGTACTTCTTTTTTTTCTTTTAAGACATTAGGAAATATCTTTATTTTTTCTGCTATATGTGGTTGTAATTCTATTCCTTTATGTGATAATTTTGTTTCCAAGAATTCTATCTCAATTTTGAATAATTCCATTTTCTTTTTTGATAGTATAATACCTACATTTTTCACTATTTCTATGAATTTTAGTAGATGTTCTTTATGTTCCTCGTTTTCGGATCCTAGTAGAATATCTACATATACTAATATGAAATTATTGTATTTTTCAAAAAATTTATCCATATATTCTTGAAATATTCCTGGGCTATTTTTATAACCAAATGGTAATACATTTCATTCATAAAATCTCTGAGGTGTGCTAAATGCTGTTAAAGGTTTTGAATCTTCTGTTAGTTTTACATAATAAAATCCTGATTTATAATCAAATTTCGAATATATTTTTCTTATTTTTACTGTGTTAAGTAGTATTTGCATGTCTGGTAGTGGATATCCAAACCTCTTAGTATTTTTATTTAGTTCCTTATAATTTACTACCATTCGAGATTTATCTCTTTTTTCTTCTGAATGCTTTCTTACTATGAATGCTGGTGATGAATGTGTACTTTGCGATTTTCTTATGTAATTATTTTATATGTATTTTGAACTCTTCTAGATCTGTTGGAGTATGTCTTATAGGTTTAATTTTTATTATTTTGTTCTTATCTATTAACTCTATATGTGCCGTGAGTTTATTTAAGTTCTATTTTGCCAAAGGATCTTCTCCGCACAGATCTTCTAATTGTTTTTGTAAAATTTCTTTTGTAGTTGTTTCTTGAACTTGTTGTATTCTAGTTTTGTTTGGTAAATATTGGTATTCACTACGCTGGGTTGAAGAAACGCTGATGTGTGGTAGGTCAGTTCTAGAATAAGGTTGGGTTATTCTAATTGCTATTGCTTGGTGTCGGCAAGGTGTCGTAAATACGACTGATTTATGTGATATGGTTATGGGATAGTATTGTTGGAAAAAGTCATTTCCTAAGAGTACATCATTATTCATATCATCAAACTGGTATATTATTGGTATTTTTAGTATGTAACTTTCTATTTGTACATTAATATTTTGTTGATACTTGTCAAGTATGATAGTTTGTCCAGTTAATCCAGTTATTGCTTTTTTATTATATCCATCTTGTTTTCATTTTGGTAGTATTTTCGTGGCATAGACTAGTGCCTGCTCCGGTGTCTATTAGACTATGATAGTTTTTTGATTTGTATCATTCGTAAACAAATTCCGTTAGTATGTATAATGTGTTTTTTGTTGCTCTAAATGGATTCATTTGCTCTATTCTATTTATTACCATACTTTCATTGTTTACTGTTATTGTGATTTTTTCTTCTTGAATTGAGTAAGGTTGTACTGATATAAGGAAGTCAGTTCCTAATAGCATTTCATTAGCATGGTGTTCTGGGTCTACGTGTAAGTGTAATAACATTTCCTTTTTACCATTTATCCTTAGTGGTAGTATAATTTTATGTGCAATTGGATGTCTATTAGTGTAATAGTCTAGGTAGTAATATGGGTTTTCTAATGTTATTAATTCAGTTGTTTTTACATTTGTTTGTTTAATATGTGAATTAGTAGCTCCTGTATCTACTAAGGCTATTTGTTTATTTCATTTCCCATTGTCATAATATTCTGTTTCTATTTTAAATTGGTTATTGTTTTGGTGTTCTAATGTATTTATTATTGGTATTAATTCTAATGCTTGTTGTTTATTTCTTATTTATAGTGATCAATTTTCGAATATTATTTGTGGTGCTTTTCCTTTTGCAGTTTCTTTTGCTTTATTAAAGTCGAATTCTATATAATTTGGTATAGTCATTTCAGGGTTTTCTCTAGATGGTTTGTATCTTACAATTTCGCTGAATAGCGGCTTTATTTTAAAATTATCTGTATTTCTATTTTTTACTTCGTGCTTGCTAGTGAAAGCATAAATATTTCTTATTTGTATACTCATAACTTTGCTTTTTTCTATCATTTCTATTCCTGATAATCTATGATACATGACTAGACTTTTGTCTTTATTTTCTTCTGCCATGCTTATAGAGAAATTAGATTTTATTGTAAATTTTATCTTTTCGTACATTAGGTTTTCTTGTACAATTCCTATTAAGGTATCTTGTGTGCTTGTTATTATCCTATCATCCATTAGGTATATTTCCAGGGGTGTATTTATCCCTTCCTTAAAATAAGCTTTTATTATTATTTGTACAACTCCTAAATGTATGTGCCTTAATGTTTTTCTGGTAGTCTCATTTATTTTTTTCATCTCTTGTCTTATTATTCTTTCGGTTATTAATGGGATTATGGTTTTTTCTTGTGCTTGTTCAATATCTATAGGTTGTTCATTATTCCTAGCTATTATGATGGTACTTTTCTTCCTTTCGAATATTGGTTGTTTAAAAATTTCTTTTGGATTTATATCTAATTTGGTAGCTCTTATTTTATCGTATTTTTGTATGTCAAAGCACATTCTTTCTCTTCTTCATTGTTTTCTTATCTTTCTGAAGGTTCTCCTATTTCTGTTATTTCTGTTATCACGTTTATTTCACATTCTTTTGTTTCACCTTCACTACTTTTACTATCTTCTTCCATTACCATTATTTCTTCATCTTCACTTATTTCTGACCATTCTTCATCATATTCTATGGGTTCATAATTTATGTTATTCATTTCTTCAATTTCTTCTACGTATTTTACATCTTCTTTTTTCATTCTTTTAGGACAATTTGGTGATACATGTCCTACCTCTCCACATATGTAACAATTATATTTCTTAGGGTTTTTCATATACTGTCTATTTTTATTTTTATTCATTCTTCTAAAGTGTTTTTATAGGGATTTTTATATCTCTAAAAGTTTTTCTATATTTTAGTTTATATTTTTGGAGTATAATTATAGTTATAATTACATCCCAAATGATTTGGTTTTGCATCTTCACAACAAATTCTTTGTTTATATGTCCTACACTATTTCATTGTTGCTCTAGCATCTTGGCATACTTTACCCCTATAATCTTTTATGAATTGTGTTCTATACCCTAAAGTGTCTACTTCTGGTTTTACTTTCTCACTTATGTATGCACTATATATGTTTATACTCCATGGATCAGGTAGTTTTAGAAAGAATGAGTCCAGGATTGGACTCTTTTCTTCTTCTGTGTAATAACTATCTTGAAAATATTCTCCGAATTCACAAGCATAGTTATCAAAATAACACATGTTGCATATTTCTAAGTTGCTTAGTCTCTATCTTGCTTGATTCTTTTTGTATATAGTGTGTTTTTCTCCTTTATCGTATACACTGAATTCTGTTCTTATTGCTATTTCATAATTTGTAATTATTTCTTTTAGACCTAAGGTTCATCGTGCTGAGGTTTCTTCAGTTCCTCTATCATCAGTTGGTCTTGATTTTCATATAGTATTTCTTTCTTCTTCTTTTAGTTCATTCCACCATTTTGCTATTACCCCTATAAAGGTGGCTTCTATAAATTTCTCAAATACGTTTCCTGTAAGATTTTGCCTGAATCCTACTATCAATGAGGACTTCACCCATTCTTCAATTGTCCTATCTACGTCTTTTGTGCAATCTAGGTCTAGCCATTCTCCATTTCCTTCTATTCCTTTTTCGTAGTGTTCTGTAGGTTCATATTTTGGGATTTCCTTTTCTTTGTCTCTTCCTAGCTGCATTTTTCTTTTTGTGTTTTGCCATTTGCATGGTAATTGGTAAGGTTTTTTGTTAGGTGGTGGTGATGTAAAACCAACCCTAAAATAGAGAATTTTCCAAGAATTTTAATGGGTTAATTTTACCAACATGAAAATGCGGATTTAGATTGGATATTTTAACAGTTAACAGGTTTGATGGGTTTTCAAGAATTGAATCAAATGCTAACAATCCCAATTAATAATTCAATCTTAATCAATAAGTAAATCCCTATGTGTTTTAGCAAGTAAAAATTGCAATATCAATTCGTACTCTAATCTAGCATGTGGATCACTCAATCTCAGTATTTTGTGGTCGACAGTCAAATTAGATAATATACTAGATGATAAGGCAGTAAAACATAAATACGGAAGAAATGGAAAGAGTATACCGAATGCGAAGAACCAACGTAGATCTCGGAGTTGGGCAGCAACTAGGATCGCAGCAACTCAGCGGGCAAGGTCAGCAGCGAAGCCCAGGGGGTGGCTGATCTGGTGGCCGGCTGTTGACGGTGAGCGAGGCGGTGGCGTCGGAATGGCGTGGCGCCGGAGCTGGGGTCAGAGAGTCGGGGCGAAGGTGAGGGAGAGAGGCAGCAGACGAGGAGGCCGTAGTGGTGGTGATGGTCGACGGAGTTTGGGGGTGAAGGAGTGGGTCGTCGACGTGGGTGGTGACGCGACCGAAGGAAGAGGGCAAGGGGAAGACGAAGCGGGAAGGGGTTGTGGTTTCCGTCGATGAGGGTGTGGGGGCGGGTTGAGGTCGATGGCGAAGGTAGGGGAGTTGGGTGCTGTTGGATTTGGATTGGGGGTAAGGAGGACGATGGGGAAGATGAAGGAGAAGTTGGGTTCTGTTGGCTATTGGGTTTTTTTAATGGAGAAGGGATTTGGGGTAGCGGAAGGGAAGAAGAAGAGGGGTTGGCGGCAGGTGTTGTAGGGGATTAGTGGATTAGGGTTTGTATTAGGGATTTGGAAAATTAGGGTTAGGGAATTTGTATTTGGAATTTTTTTAATTGGGGATAAATTTTAGAACTAATCACTAGTTCTAAAACTAGATTAGGATTTATCACAAACCCTAATTTGTATCTCAGTTGTATCACACAAAGGAGAGAAAATGAAGAGCAAAACTCAACACAGATTTTTTTTATCAATAATGGCATGCCTTTCTCATTCATCTCAGGGCCTTTAAATAGGCTCAATTACATCTTGAAACACATCTCCAAAATATTCTCAGAATCTAAAAATTACAAAAAGATTACATATGGCTATAATTGCCAGAAATAAAAAATGGTAATAAAATAAAAATCCTAAACTGTAAAGATGTCCTCATCAGGTGGCCTTAAGATTTCGTACATGTCATTTGGAATTTCTGAAGGTTTTGCTATGATCTTATCTTGGTCCATTTTTATTTCTTCATTTGTTATGTCTTGATTTTTTAAGGCTTGTTCTACTTTTACTGAGTTAGGATTTGCCATTAAATATTCTATATCCAAAATATTTATATTAAGTTTTGTTATTGCTTTTAACTCCTTCATACCTTCTTCCGTTACGCCTAATTCTTCTTCTGGGTAGTCAGTTATATATCTACCTAATTCTTTTATATTTTTATATATGATTTTTAAATCTTTTCTAATATCTCCTACGATTTCAGGACCATTGTAATCTTCTTCCAACTCTTGTGTGTTTATCATATAAATTTTTGGGCTTATGTTTGGATTTAATGCAACTGCTTCATTGGCCATACTTAGCCTGTTATTTTGTATGCTAGTAGGTGTTGGTAATACCAACTTGCTTCTTCGTTTCTGTAATCTAATACTTTGTATGTTATCTCTTTTTGTATTTTTCTCTAGGTAGTTTATTAGTTATTTTTCTTGTTAGTAACAAGTATTCTGATATTTCCCTATTAGTTATGTGTTTATTTTCTGTTAATCTTCTATCAATGTATCCAATTTTAAATTTTGAGAGATTTTTTAATCTTAATTTCTTTATTTTATGTGAAATATCCAGTTTTTAAATGGGGTAGTGAGTTATGCAATTTTTTGTTTTTATGCAGTATAAATATCTTTAAAGATAGGGTTGTTTTTGTAAGATTTCCTTCAACTTGCCTTTTACGCAAATAGTTTGGCTAGTGGCCCTAAACCGCAAATAGTTTCTTCTAACTAGCCTAAATGTGAGAATCATTCCAGTAGTGATTGATTGGTACTTGATTTGTCTGATTATAAGAGTTTGACCAATGACCAGTAAAGATAAAGCTGATGTTTGTCTTGATTAAGTCTCTGAGATATTAGCTGTTTTCTCCCCTTTTTCTGCAATTTGATGGGAAAAGTTTTTGTTTTTGAAAAAGGTTTAATAATGAGCTTGGTTTGTTCAGCTTGTTCTGTCAGGTATATTTTTGTGCTAAGTTGAAACGTTATGTTCTATTTCCTTGTAGAAGTAGTCGGGAAATAGGTTATAGTTGCTGTTATATGTCTCCATCTAGAAGCTTATTTGGGGTTGAATGTTTTGCTACAGTAGTTGATGGAAAGCTCAGTGTTTGGAACCTCTCCCATTTTCAATTCGGCTTTAGAGCTTTATTGTATTGTATATGCAACTATTTACGGGCGAACTATGGAAAAAACTTCAGACAGCGACCTTAGGGAAGAGTGGTAATAAGGTGGTGGACTTTTTGAAAGTTCTAGGTTAATACGTTACTAGTAATTTAAAACTAACACCACATCAGATCACTGTATGGAAGTGTTAGTAAGTACAAGCAAATTTTCTTAATAGTACTCGTCAGGGATTATTCATAAATTGCATTTGGGAGGCAGGAACTGGGATAACAAACACTTTTACTTAATCAAGCCAAGGTAGGGAAGTTTGGGGTGAAAGCCACAGGAAGCCACCATGTGGAAATACATATATGTTTTAAAATTAAAATTCACGATATCCCTCTTTTTTCTCTGCTCATTTCATTGGTTTTCAGTGTGTACTTAGCTTAGATTTAATTGGTTATCCCCTCATATTCTTTGTTTTCTCTACACTTGTATGTTATATCTATATGTTTTAGCTTGTCATAGCTGCTAACTACTTTTCTTCTCATAAATTCAGAAGGGAATTTGTGGATTATATTCTTTCTGTTTTATATATTTTTTTGTTATATGTTTTTGAGATGATTTTATTGCTTTTTGTGTACATTCCGTTATTTCTTATTTCGTTTTCCTTCTGATTTTGTTTCATTTCTATTATAAAATTTTAATTTTAACTATTTTGTTTTCATCCCAAAGGTAAATAGAAGCGTATAGCAAAATGCCCTTTCACATATGTTGGTTGTGGCAAGATTTGAGTGGTGATTTCTCATGTCCCACTCACATTCCTTACCCACTATTTTACCAGTTCCTCCTTTTCCATATAAGAGTTACCACTTTTTGATAGATATTGTATTAAACATGCTTCACGAAAGGGTTCTCTCAGTTTTCTTTTGTTCAAATGCTTATGATTCTAAAGTACAATTAATCTGCAAAGTTTCGTTCACGGATGTTCCTTCTTACTACTTTCTCGGCAATATTCTTTGTTATGCCTCGATCTAATTTATTACTTAATGGCTATATGGTATGGATTATTTAACTAAAACATCTCTATATGATTTTCTATGAATTTACTTGTTGCTTTGATGCTTCTCATCTTTCAGGTGCTAAAGTGCGAGTATGCTGTACGTGGGGCGATCGTTACCCATGCTCAGGTAGAGTTGTTACAAGTTGATTTATTATCTTCCGGTTACAATAATTGCAATTATAGTGAATTTATAGACCATTTAAGATGTAACAAGACTTTTGAAATCACGTTGTTTCCTTTCAGCGCCTGCAACAAGAGTTGCAAACAAATCCCAGTTCTCATCCCTTCGATGAGGTGTGTATTGTACTCAAAACCTGTAGGAAGTATCACTTTTTGACACCATTTTGTTCACTTTGGTCAGTTGATTTGGCCCTTTGACATGTTGGCATTCACTTCCTTTTGACAGATACTCTATTGCAACATTGGGAATCCACAGTCTCTTGGTCAGCAACCGATTTCCTTTTTCCGAGAGGTGAACACGTTGTCACTAGATATTTGACTTCAGTAGTGTTGGTTTCTCCCTTATGCTCCCTTACGCTTGCATGTTAATTTCAGGTGCTTGCTTTATGCGACCATCCAGCAATATTGGATAGAGATGAAACTCATGCCTTGTTCAGGCAAGTATTCAGTATTTACCAATATTTTCACAACCGTAAACTAGGCTGAGAATTACTGGTATCTGTTTTTCTGTTTTTGAGATGCAGTATGAGAGGCTGTAAAATTGTAAATTTAATTATAATATGCAGTATGTCATAGTTTTAGGCAGTGGTTGATATTTGATAACTGTAAGTAGTTGTCTCTATTGGAAGTTTCTTATTATAATAAAGCATCAGCAAAATGATTGTAAGCTGTAATGGGTGATTATTTAAATGATGGAATATGTACGAAGTAAGAACTATATGTTTACTAGGTTTGTCCGTTGACACGTGCCTACGGCACGTCTTCGGAACGGCGCACCTTGTTTGATCATATAAAATAGTTTTAGAGAGCCAGAAAATTAATTGAAGTAACAAACATATTATATGAGAAACTTTTGGGGGTCCAGCAAAAAATATATTATATGATTTTTTTGAATTATTTTAGAAGTTTTTAAATTACTATTTTTTTTAGTTTTAAAATTTTTAATTTTTTAAAAATTTTTAAATTTTTTTTTTTTATTTATTGAATAGAAAAGGGAGGGAGAGTGAGAAAAAAAATAATTAAATAAATATATGAGTTTTTTGGGTGGGATTTGAATTTGAGTTTTGGGGGAACTTTTGGGAGGGAAAATATGTTTTGTGAGGTTAGATCTAGGCCTTTGATTTTTGGGGGATTGAAGGAGAGCCACTTGATAGCTTTCTTTGTGTTTTATTATATAGATTTTCCTAAATAATTTCAGAGCTTTCCTTTGCATTCTGTACCTAAATGAATTTTGATTCTGAGCATTTTAAGCTTTAGCATAAAGGAAATATATGATAAGTAATCGTTAAACACATCAGGAGCCTTGTCTATCTATATATAGACTATTTATTTTGAATGTTGTTTTGGAATTTGTGATGTTATTATGTGGTATTGATAACTCTACTAGTTGCTGAGACGTTGGATTTAGCGATTTGATGGGCTCTGAAGATTAGAGAACCTTAAATGGGGAAAAGAAAAGAAGAAAAAAGGCGCACACACACAAAATAAATTAAAATAAAAAAATTCTTCTCAACTTCTGGAGAAATAATGTGAATTCCAGTTTATTACTACAATTCTAGGTAGGTCATAATTCTGTCAAATAATTCTTTAATATGGATTGTTGCAGTGCGGATTCCATATCACGAGCTTGGCAGATTCTGGACCAGATTCCTGGTAGAGCTACAGGTGCATACAGTCACAGTCAGGTAAGCCTCAAAACATCCTTGAAAGCAACTTTTCCCTTTTAATCTCATTAAACAATGCATCTTTTGGTGGGAATCTTATGTTTCAGGGTGTCAAAGGCCTGCGTGATGTAATTGCAGCTGGTATCGCTGATCGTGATGGTTATCCTTCCAGTGCAGATGATATATTCTTAACAGATGGAGCAAGCCCTGCGGTATATATAAACTTTTTGTCCGCTTATTATATTCATGGTTTTACATTTTGTGAAGAGTTTTCTTCTCATCATTTCTCCTCTTAGGTACACATGATGATGCAGTTGCTACTGAGGTCAGAAAAAGACGGCATTCTCTGCCCCATCCCACAGTATCCTTTGTACTCTGCTTCCATCACTCTTCACGGTGGTTCTCTTGTATGTTTAACCTTGCCAATAAACTCCATAACATTCATTATGAATGATTAAGTTAACTACGACATCATTTCTTACTAGGAATATAGCTAAAGATACCCTTTTTGACACAAGTGGTGTATTTCAGGTCCCATATTACCTTGTTGAAGAAACAGGGTGGGGATTGGAGGTTTCCGAGCTTAAGAAACAATTGGAAGATGCTCGATCAAAGGGTATAACTGTGAGGGCATTAGTAGTGATAAATCCAGGCAATCCAACTGGACAGGTTAGTTCTGATAATTTTGTTTGGTTTATGAATTTTGGCAGTTATACAAGGCCCGAGGCAGCTTCTTTTTCCTCTGAAATTAAAATGCACCAAAATATGGTATTTGCATAGAGATGATTTTCCGAATGACTTCTAATAGGACAATTCATGATTTGAGATATTATACTACCTAAAGCAATGCCTCGTATCTTTCTGATTAAAGTACTACCTAAAGAAATTCTTGGATTACTTGTAGTCATTTTTCTCTTCGACATATAAATGTTATGCTCCATTTCAGGTTCTTGCAGAGGAAAACCAGCGGGAAGTTGTTGAATTTTGCAAGGAAGAAGGCCTTGTTCTCCTGGCTGATGAGGTGGGAACTACTTTCACTAATATCATCACTATCTTACTCATCATATTTTATACCCAGTAGTAATCTGATTATAGATGTCTAAGTTGGTAATAAATTCATGATCAAAAGATTTTTTTTGAAGAGATGCAAAAATGGCTCCTTCTTATTTGTCACCTGGAATATTTCACCTTCCACTTGGAAGAGAAAATCAAAACTACCAAAAGAAAGCTCAAACATTGTTAATTGAGAACCTAGTCCAATGAATTTTACTTTTTTCCTAAATATCATTAATCGGGTTCTAACAAATTTTATTTTTTTACTAGATATCATTAATGGAATTGCTCTTCATTTTCATAGGTATACCAGGAAAATATCTATGTTGATGATAAGAAATTCAACTCGTTCAAGAAGATTGCAAGGTCAATGGGATATGGTGACAATGATCTTCCTTTAGTATCATTTCAGTCGGTTTCCAAGGGTAAGTGTTTTTCTTAAGTATTATGCTCTTGTTGAATAATGTAATAGAATTGTTGTGGGATACTTTTTTCATCAGGATATCACGGGGAATGTGGAAAAAGAGGTGGTTACATGGAGGTTACTGGATTTAGTGCTGAAGTGAGAGAGCAGATCTATAAGGTCGCATCAGTGAATCTCTGTTCAAATATATCTGGTCAGATTCTCGCTAGCCTTGTCATGAATCCACCCAAGGTAACTTTTCACATAAAAGAGATGAATTTCGTTATATTGGTCAATGATATGTTTTTTATTACAATAAATTATTTGTTGGATTGATCTCAGGCTGGAGATGAATCATACGAATCTTATGTCGAAGAGAGGGATGGAATTCTTAAATCGTTAGCAAGGCGTGCAAAGGTGTCTGCTAACTGAACTTCTATGCTAATTTCTTAGTCTTAACTTTTTTTTATGTAGAAAAATAAACATCATTATGTATCGAAATTTATCATCTCCTTTTATTGGATACAGGCGTTAGAAGATGCATTGAATAGTTTAGAAGGTGTCACATGCAACAAGGCAGAGGGAGCGATGTATCTTTTCCCTCGTATTCACCTGCCTCAAAAGGCTATTGAAGCTGCCAAAGCTGCAAATGAAGCCGCTGATGCATTCTACGCCCATCGCCTACTCAATTCTACTGGAATTGTTGTGGTTCCCGGATCTGGGTTTGGGCAGGTGAGTGTACTTGTTATGTAACTTTGCATTAAAAATATCAAACCAGTAGTTAACGCTGATTTGCAATGTGTTGTTAGGTCCCTGGAACATGGCACTTTAGGTGCACCATACTGCCTCAAGAGGAGAAGATCCCAGCCATTATTTCTCGCCTTAAAGAATTCCATGAAGGGTTCATGAACGAGTTCCGTGACTAAGCCTTGATTTCTCAGAGCGCAGCAACTCATACATTTAGTTTATTGCTTAATGTTGTTGGTACCGAAATAATAATTCCAGTTGGTTCCGAAATAATAATTCCATCCATGATTTTCTGCCATGGATGGATCAACTGCTGCATGCAGTTGTTTGGTTGTTTTCATATACAAACAATGTAGAATTTGGTAATCAGGTTTTGTTTGATTATCTGCAGCAATATGCATTTTGCCGGTGTTCCATTGTTTGATCTTTGACTGTTCTGTTCGGAACCATTTCTTGTGTACCTCTGTTTTCAGTTCTGAAATCTATCACACTGATACTTGCAAACAGGTTGTAAAACTTGATCTGCATTTGGGTTGCTTGTCCATTTTTTATTGTCAACCTGATACATTCAGTGCCCATTTTGTTTCATATAATATTCCACCCAGTTTTATGTGATCTTCAATTTGTAGATTATGAAATGTACATATGTTAGTTCCTTGAGATGTAGCCTGCGTCAAACTCCAAAATTAAGGCAAAGCTTATTGTATGTGGTGCAGATTTTGGCGAGATTTTAGAAATTGCTGGAGTTAATCAAAAATGTTAATCAGCACAAAGATCTGAGCATGATTGTATAACATCTACCGTCTCATCATCACAGAGCGTCACACGAACTTTTTCAACAACTCTTTAGCTTCAAGTAGTAACTGTCTTTATGCAAGCTTCAATTAGTACCTGTCTTTATGCAATGATCAGAAGGCTTTTGGCCAAGATAAACATATAAGCTCTGAGTTTAGACCATTCAACAATGTAACATAATTTGATTGGCGTAACCAGGGCAACCTGGCCGGCCCTGAGTTTCCGGGGCCCGAGGCGAAATGCCAAAATAATTATTTTTGGGAGCCCCTAACAGTAATATAATTTTTTTACGCACAAAAATGTATGCCTATATTTATAGGGGGAATACAAATTTGGGTCCTAAAATTGCAAAAAATTTGGGACCTGAGGCGGCCGCCTCACTGGCCTCAAGGTGGGGACCGGCCATGGGCTTAACGTTAGTTCCTAAATTGGTCTATGAAAAAGTTCTTTAAACAAATCATGGATACATGCAAAGAGGAGTGAACATGTGAGTCAAAAACTTGTAAAGGTTTTAGCGAGAATTTCTCTAAATGAAAAGGAGAAATTTGGCTTACCCGTGCATTTTTTTTTGAGGTTAAAGGTGGGATAACACCACCCTGTTTCATTAATAAGAGATTAATAAAATGCCCCGGAGTACCGGGAGAAATACATAAGTACAGTGCAGGAAATAAAACATACATCCCCAACAAACCCTGAGAGGTGGGTCTAACTATCCCTACATCAAACTATCAAAAGTACAGTAGGTCGATAAAACACAAAAAAGTAGAGCTGGCAGCTAATGAGCGGCTTGGTGAGTATGTAGGGCGCCATCCCTCAATCCAGTGTCGACCCAAACTCTACCTCTTCGTCACCAAATTCTTCTATCTGAAAGACTTGGCCGATCCTCCCTCTCGCTTCTGTGGCAGCAGCTGTAGCTTAAAAAGAGATAAATGCGGCTTACCCGTGCATTGCACATCCTAGATATGCAATGCAATACATAAGATCAAAGGGCAGTCATTGTTCTTCATAAATTTGCTCTGAAAAGTGTAATTTGCGCGCCCTCTAATATTTCTTTGAACTCTCTTTCTCTCTCTTCAGACGCCAATGGCGGCTCAGCAACAACAACAAGAACAAGATGCCGAAGACTTGCAGCATGGCCCTTTACCAATTGAGCAGCTTCAGGTAATATCATCTCATCTCATCTCATCTCATTTATTATTAGAAAGAAGAAAAAAAAACTAAAGAAACCCTAAGTTCCAACTCCCTTTTCGCTAACTCCTGATCAAGATCAGTCCTTTCTTGGTTTTTTAGGACTATTATCCATCTCTCGAAAATGGGTATCTTTCCATTTTTTCTGTTGGTTTAGATTTGACGCCTAATTTTATCCATTGGGGCCGAGTTGTTATCAAGATTTGAATTTTATGTAGAATTTTCTTTTTTAAATTTCTATTATTTAACGATGTGAATTGGGCATCATTCAAAGTTCCCTTTGATTGAATTAGAGCGTCGACCTCATATTGATGTGTCTCATGAAAAGAAATTTCATGGTTTTGGATGAATTTTACTTGTAAATTATTATTTTTGGATGTTAATCTCAATTAGTCATCATATTATTATAATTATCTAGCATTACTTATCCACTCCATTTGGGTACATTTGCAAGTGGAAGTTACTAGAGTTAAGCATGCAAAGGTATTAAATTTATCTCCTCGTTTCTCAAGAAATGATATTGGGGGTTTTGATACCCTTTTGTATGTGAGGTAATTTAGATATCAGCCCAAAAGATCCAAACTCCACCGCCAACTCATTTATTTCTCCATCACTCTCACACTCAAACTGCTTGCATAGGCAAATACAAAGAGAGAATTTTGTGTATCCCAAATCAGACTTGAGTTGCATATTGCCTCAATATGAACAATAACGCCAATTGTCGTAATTCGACATTTATATGTAGTGGTTGTGGTGATTTTTCTTTGTTTCAATGCTAAGTGAAATGGTGTTATCTTCTCGTATATAAGAAATGGATCTCTCCCTTACTCTGTGACTATGTGCCTCTAATATTTTTCATTAATGTGAGACATGATTTAGAAGTTTGGTGACAAGTTATCAAAAAATCTTTAGAAAGCTAACCACGTACTTTTAATGATGTGAATGTCAGGAAGTACGATGGGAGCCATTCATTATGATGGCACACCTGCAGTTAAGTGGGTGGTTTTTGAGAACAACAAAGTGATTCTCCCTCTCTGGGATAGGGTTGGTTTTTTGTTATTTAGCATCTAGATATGCCATTGTGTAATACATACTCTTCTCCCTGTAGCTTTGTATTAGCAAGACTATAGGAATAGGAAAAAGAGTTGCATTTCTCAGTAATGAATAATGCTTGCTAATCGTCGACCCTGTGCTCTGTCTTCAATACATTTGGTTGGTGTGCAGATGGTACACTTTTTTGTTGAAGGCGCATGCTCATGTTTTAAGCATCTATCTTCTATCATGAATTTAATTATTTGTCATTTATCATATCCTTATGAAGGCTTCTGGGATAGCTGCACTTGATGTTAAAAAACTCAAAGATGCTGGTCTTTGCACTGTAGAATCTGTTGCATATTCACCAAGAAAGGAACTTTTGCAAATTAAAGGAATTAGTGATGCTAAAGTTGACAAAATCATCGAAGCAGGCATGTCATCTTTTTCTTTTTCTTAATAACTGTAATTCCTGTTGCTATTTTTCTGCTATAAAAAATGATTATTGGTAATAGTTCTTCTTTTCTAAGATATCATAACAATAATATATGGAGTTCCATCGCAGCCTCAAAGCTTGTTCCGTTGGGCTTTACCAGTGCTAACCAACTTCATGCACAGAGGCTTGAAATCATTCAAATCACATCCGGGTCAAGAGAGCTTGATAAGATCTTGGATGGTAATTTTTGCTCTTGTGAATCTCGTAGTTTTTTTTACAGTGAAAAGAGGGAAAGGAGCTTGAGGCCTCTCAGCATAGAACAAGTGACACTTCTATTAAATTTACACAATTTTTTATCTGATAGGTGGAATTGAAACTGGATCTATTACTGAAATATATGGTGAATTTCGCTCTGGAAAGACTCAGCTGTGTCACACTCTATGTGTCACTTGTCAAGTAAGAATCGTTACATATAGCATGCTATCTTCACCAGCATGTGTTTGTTATACTTACAGTTTGGCATGGATCTGCTGGTATCTAGTAGAAAAATAAGGCATGATTAATATCAATGAGAAGTTTGCAACTTTGAATATGAAGTATGTATAACTGATTACTCATTGCTGGGAACAAGAATGTTAAAGGCTTTAATTATTGCATGATTAAGTTGACTGGTTATCAAAATTTGCATTTAGAATGAAATTTGATGAGGCTTGAAAATTTTTCCCGCCTTTGCTTAAATGCTGTTTTCTGGATCTGGCTTTCCGATTGTGTTACACTACTGCATCGCAGCTTCCTCTGGATCAAGGTGGAGGGGAAGGAAAAGCCTTGTATATTGATGCAGAGGGCACTTTCAGGCCACAGAGGCTCTTGCAGATCGCAGACAGGTGTCAGTTCTGCCATTTAGGTCAACTTAATTTTATTTTTTAACATTGTACTTCATTTTAAAAACAAAATGAGATGCTCAATTTTCACAGATTTGGATTGAATGGTCCTGATGTTTTGGAGAATGTAGCTTATGCTAGAGCATATAACACTGATCATCAGTCAAGACTTTTGATTGAAGCCGCTTCCATGATGGTTGAGGCCAGGCATGTTCAAATTTAAATCTAAATACTTTACTTTATATTATCATTCCAATAACAATTAACATCTAGCTCCCAATCACAATTAAAGAAAATTTATTCTCCTTGATACAAGTCATGCCATTGCCATCAAGTCCGTTCAAATAACATAGACAACTGTCACAACTCTTTGCATGATATTGTAGTTTAATTAGAATTTTATGTCATAATATAGATGTATTTTACTACTAATGCATTATAGACAAGCATTCATGCATTTTAATGTTTATAAGTATTCCTTCAAGAATTCATCAATGCTACTCCACAGTCCATAGTAGTAATGAACTTAAAACTATCTAGGTCTTCTTTTCATTTTTTGTAGGAGATAATCTTGCACTCTATTGATTCAGAATTGTCTTCGTTAGGTTTGCTCTCATGATAGTGGATAGTGCTACAGCTCTGTATAGAACAGATTTCTCTGGAAGGGGAGAACTGTCTGCAAGGCAGATGCATCTAGCAAAGTTTTTGAGGAGCCTCCAGAAGTTGGCAGATGAGGTAAGCTCTAATGTCTCTTGCACATCATTTTGCTATCCAGAGTTAATCCAGTCCTACTAATCTGTTAATTTATGTTAATGTGATTGATGGATCCAGTTTGGAGTAGCAGTAGTCATAACCAACCAAGTCGTTGCTCAAGTGGATGGCTCTGCGATGTTTGCTGGGCCACAAATCAAACCCATTGGTGGGAACATTATGGCTCATGCATCGACAACTAGGTTCTTTCTTTTATCAAAACACGTCAAGGTCTTTCTCATACATCAACATCTGTATCTTGCTTTCCTTTTTCTAATCTTTTTCTTTTGTTATTGTTATATAGGCTTGCCCTTCGAAAGGGAAGGGGTGAGGAGCGCATTTGCAAAGTAATAAGTTCTCCATGTTTGGCAGAAGCTGAAGCTCGTTTTCAAATCTCTCCTGAAGGTGTTATTGATGTAAAGGACTAATTGTTGCAGCATTCTCCTCAATTTTTCAACATGTGCTAGTAGATATATCTATTTCAAGTTTGTTGCCAGGCCAGCACCCTGGCTGTATCTTGATTCCTGCGTACCTTCCGAGCCACATGTCCGTATAGTTTGTTAATGTGGAAGTATGTTGTATTTTTGTGAGATAAAGCGCAAATGAAGCTCAAATGCGGAAGTGTGTTGTATTCTTGCATATGTTTCGTGTTTTTGAATCTGGGTTCGATAGCAGGAACAATTTGTAAGTGATTGGGTTGTTAAATGACTTTGATGAGAGTTATACCATTCATTTGGATCATGCTTTCTTTCAGTGATGAGAATTAGTTCCTCTGATTTCTTGCTATTTCTATGGAATTCTGTCTAAGTTGATCGTATTGGCTTTAAACTAGGTTATCGGGCACATGTTCTGCCTGTTGATCATTGTGATCATGAAGCAAGTACATTAATGTAGATTTATTGATTAAAGGCAAGAACTCCTATTTTTCTTCTCAGGATTTATTCAACTATTATACATGTGGAACAACAAAAGGCCAGAAGGATAAGCTCAGCTTCGAACTGATTCTCCAAAATGTGGATGGTGTATAAGCACTATAAAGGTCAGTGAATCAGTGATGCTATACAAATACAATACAAAAGTTCTGTTTTCTGGCCCTTCTCATTTCATCATGTTTGTAGTTTTCTAAAGTAGGCTGTATTAAATTTTACTGTTGCATCCACCATATATCACATCTGATTTATTCTAGGAAAGTTTTTATATTTTGATTAATTACAAGGAAAAGATTTTATCCTGTATGTTTTGCAGTTAGCAGTGCTAGAATTGATCATCTCCTCTATCACTGTAAGTTATTTTTTCCCCTTCTCTTTCTCTTTTTGAATCTATATTTCACTGAAAAGAGCTTAAGATAACATGACCACTATCTTTGCCCCTTTAATATGCTATGCTATAGCTAATTAGATTTAAAAACCGATGTTCTTATTGCATAACATAGCTCTTCCACTACATAATACCATAAAAAATGTCTTTCTCTTCACTACTTGAGTAATTTTATTGAACGTTGATTCTGCATCTACAGACTAGAACACATTTTCGACAAAGGACACCTACGGTTAGGAATTCTGAGGATCTTGTTGAGTCTTTGACGCAATCAACACAAACCATCAAGCAAAACTAGATCGCACCAATTACACAAAGCACACAAGAATTGTTCCGGTTGGGGCTTTTGCCTTAATCCGGGGGAGGAAGAACCGAGATATTATTCAACTAGAGAAGATACAAGAATATTACAATTCTCACAACGACCCTCTCTCAAACCTAACTGGAACTTGATGTTCCTTACAATGGAGAAACTATCTCACCCCTTTCTGTGAAGTACTCACTTCTTCTATTCGGCACTCAATAGAATCATATGGATCTATGAGCCATTACAATTGTTTGTATAGATCTAGAGACAAATCCTAAGTTGATATCTTGTTACAATAGCCATTAGATAGTACATAAGAGATAACCCTACGATAAGAGCCACACGATCTAACTTGAAGAGTAAGTTGGGCTTTTCACGAATCAGCCAGACTCAAGCCCGAAGCGCATCAGCGCCGCGAACGGTCGACTGCACCAATAAGACGGTCGATTGTCCTCCTTTCGGGAAGACATCGTGCAGGGATCGGTCGACCGCACATAGGTTGCGGTCGACCGCAACTTCCTCTCTTGCTGCCGTTGACTATCTTCTTCTTGCCTCCACTCTGTTTCCAATCGTCTCGATCCCTCCATCGTCTTATCGTCTTCTTATCCAACAACGTATGCAAAGACATAAACCCAACAATCTCCACCTTGGTCAAGAACTAACGAGAGCCCCCAACTCATCAGACCGAACGGAGGTCCACCTCAGCCACCCAAATTTGGAAAGATCAGCGACCAACCACACCAGAGGAGTCAATAAAGCTGCTCAAAAAGAGGGTCAAGCCCTGCTCGAGCTAGAAGAGGCTCAGAGTCGAGGGACAGAGCATGCACCCCCTAAATATGGCAAAGCCCCCACCTGCAATAGCATGCAGGCGCCTGCACCCTCTTTGAGGAAGGAAACAAACGAGAGAACCATCTCGACCAAAGAATGGGTTATCAAGAAATGGTTCTTTCCAGATAAAGTTAAAGGCACGTCTGAGGAGCAGGGGGGACAGAGGACAGTAGCTTTTCTGGGGATTGAGGCAGAGGCAACTTTGGGGAAAACGACGAGAGAGAGGCTGCTCACCCATAGCGAAAAGCACTCTAAGGAGAGCGAGATCGCCGCTGAGGGAGTGGGTAAAGCTATGCTTTTGAGGAACGGGGACAGAGAAGGCGAAGGGTCTACTTTAGTTGGGAAGGAGCTGCCCCACCACAGAGTAAAGCACCCCATGGCGAGCGCCTCTAACGTTGCGGGAGTGGGTAACATTACCATTTTCAGTAATGAAAACAACGAAGTAGGTGAAAGGGCCAGATCGCAGGAGGAAGAAAGAAATAAAGAAGGAAATAACCCTGCCTCGACTATTCTGCACCAATCATCGACTCCCAGGCCTACTGTACGCACCGCTGGCACCGCCTATTGTGCTTTGACAGCTGGCATGGGGGGTTATGTTACCGCTCCCCTTTTCGATGCTGTGAGGGGGGGTTTCGAGGAAAGGGGGCAGATGGAACGCGGAGGAGCGGAGGGTTATCGTGAACTTGGCGCTATCTGTAAGGGGCCGATGGGTACAACTTATGTAGGTGTTAATGGGCCCAAAGAGGGGTCCAATAGACACTTTATGAGCTCTGAGACTGACCAATCGTTAGTATTGAACATTCAGACACAGTGTCAGACTGTAAGCGGGCCCAGTGAGGGGACCGCAACAGAGTCCAACACTATGGTTATTGAATCACCAATCTGTGGGCTCAATGAGGAGTCCGTGATGAGGATGCATACTCTACAGCAGGAATTTCAACACACCGAGGGGACCGCTTTGGCGAACAATTATGTTATTAGTGAATCTCCAATATACGGGCTCAATGAGGAGTCTGCAGTGAGAGTGCCTAAGCTACAAAGGGAGATTCAACTCACAGATAGTGAGGAGGACCTAGAAGGGCGGCTCAACCTAGATGAAGAATTCTCGTTCACAGATGAGGAATCAGAGGATCTTGAGTTCATTGCTAACCCCCAGAGGGAGATCTCTCCTGAGATGGTTCTATCCACATTCCCAGAGTCACGTCCCAGAGGAAGCACAGGGCCGTCTAAGAGGACAGTTGGGTTCAGAGTTCAACGCGCTCCTAAGAGGGCTCATGCGGAGTCCTTAGATGACTTTTTGGAGAGAGCTACGGCCGCCAAAGCAGCTAAACACGTCAATGGAGGTACAAAAATTTTTCTTGCTAATATCTTAAATTTCATGTCAGACCCTGAAGTTTTTCTATTAGCTATGACCTGTGGTTTGGAAGTCTATGATAAAGAACGCAACGCGTTTCTTCTTAATAAAATGAGGGGTTGGGAAACTGAGAGAGCTAAATCTAGTGTTCATAAGGAACTAGGATCCAACTCTAGGGGGATAACGGTCTCTGAGGGCAAAAACCGCCCGAGCCCCTCACACACTGTCATCTCGGACATGGTTCCCCAATAAATACGCTATTCTGGAATGTCCGGGGTCTGGGGGATAAAGGTAAAATAGATATGGTTAGAGATGTTATCACGAAGTCCAAGGCGGAAGTGGTTGGGCTTCAGGAGACCAAACTTATTCATGGGACCAAACTCAAAAGAATAGGGGGGAACAGAATCAAGGAATGGGTTTTACGCCCATCCGCAGGAGCCTCAGGAGGAATTGCCATTGGCTTCAACTCGGACCTGCTCACTTGTTCAGAGGTCTATAATGGTACATTCTCCCTGACTACACGACTGGAACGACGATCTGATAAGTATATGCAGACTATCACAGTTGTTTATGGGCCGAACGTGGCTTCAGAGCGTGACGCCTTTTGGCAAGAAATAGTTAATATTCGTCTCCGTTGGCCGGGGGCCTGGATTGTCGGGGGGGACTTCAATATTACCCGATTTGCGTTCGAACACAAGGGTAGAGGTTCCAGTGATAGGCACAGAGCCGAGTTCAATAGGGTGATAACGGATCTTGAATTGATAGATATCCCTATTAATGATAGACTATTTACGTGGTCTAACATGCAGTCGACTCCGATTATGGCAAAATTGAACAGGATTCTCGTATCGATGGATTGAGAGGCTAAGTTCCCCCTCGCAACTGCTAGGTCGATCCCTAGACCAACGTCAGATCATACTCCAATCCTTCTTGACATTGGGCTTCAGGGAGCCAAAAGATATAGAAAATTCTGATTTAAGAAGGCTTGGCTGGAGATTCAGGGGTTTCACCACCTGGTGATGGAAAACTGGGCACTCCCAGTGACTGGCACAGATGCTGCAGGTCGATGGTGTGAAAAAATTCGCAGATTAAGAAAGCGGCTTCGTAAATGGAACCGATCTAGGTTCTCTACCATCTGGCGCGCAAAAGATTCCTTGTTGGAAGGAATTGATGAACTTGAAAGAGTGGAGGAAGCGAGAGACCTGTCACAAGAGGAAAGAAATAGACTTCTGGAGCTCCGTGAGAATATTGCCAATCTCTATAAGATGGAAGAAATTAAATGGCAACAAAGATCTAGAATTTCGTGGCTCAAAGAGGGAGACGCGAACACGGCCTTCTTCCACCGAGTTGCAAGTGCAAGGCGCAGGTCCAATCTTATTTTATCTTTAGAAACAAGCTCGGGGACAGTACAAGATGAACAAATGATTTCCACAGCCTTCCAAGGATACTACAAAGACCTCTTGGGGAAGAAGAATGACTTCCGGGTCCCACTCAGGAATAATTTCTGGCAGGCTTACCAGATCGAGTCATCGCCTTCGCTATCCTGCCTGGAGGCTCCGTTCTCGGAGGAGGAAGTTAAAAAGGCTATCAGTCAAATGGGAGCAGACAAGTCGCCAGGGCCAGACGGCTTCCCAATGATGTTCTTCCAAATTTTCTGGGAAGAAATTAAAGGGGACTATATGGCATTGCTGGATGACTTTTTTAACAACAAGCTCAGATTGGGTATGTTTAATTTTACGGATGTAGCCTGATTCCCAAACGAAAAGAGGCGTCGAAAGTGGGCGATTTTAGGCCGATCAGCCTCATAAATTGCTCGGCGAAGATCATTACAAAAGTCCTAGCTATCCGCTTGGGGAATATTATGGACAGCCTTATCAACAAATCTCAATCGGGCTTCATTAAGGGCAGAAATATCCTATATTGTGTAGCAACGGCAGAACAAGTTATCCACCGCTGCCATACGACCAACTCTAAGAGCTTTCTGCTTAAGCTGGACTTTGAGAAAGCTTATGAGTCGATTGGAAATGCTTGCTGGAAGCTCTCAGGGGTAGGGGTTTCGAAAATAAATGGATCTGCTGGATCAAGCAGTGCTTGCAGACTAGCAAAACGGCCATATCTGTGAATGGTAGGTCGGGGCAGCCGTTCCCTTGCAGGAAGGGTCTCAGACAAGGGGACCTGCTATCACCACTCTTGTTTACTATCGTAGCGGATGTGTTGAGAGTTATGTTGGAGAAGTGCCAGGAAAAAGGTTGGATCACGCCATTGGCCAGCTCTGCATCTACTAAAGGGTGTACGATCCTGCAATACGCAGATGACACCCTACTCTTTGGGAATGGGTCTAGACGAGAAACTGTTTGCTTTAAAGGGGCCATATACTGTTTTGAGGCCTGGTCAGGTCTGAGGATTAATTTTCACAAGAGTGCGCTGACTCCAGTCTCCCTATCCGATGATGAAGTAGGGGAACACGCTACTATTTTGAACTGTACGACGAGTGGCTTCCTTATCAAATACCTAGGGCTATCACTCAGACCAGGGAAATTATATAAAGCAGACTGGTTGCCTATCATTGACAGGGTGGAGGACAGATTGTCTGGTTGGAAAGGAAAATCTTTGTCTCTCGGGGGCAGAGTGGTACTCATCAACTCAGTGTTGTCTAACCTGCCAATCTACTACATGTCATTTTTCGAGCTTCCGAAATGGGTGATCCAGAGGATTGACAGGATTCGAAATCGATTCCTTTGGAAGGGGGCAGATTCGGATAAAGGAGGTTACCACCTCATCAAATGGAGTATCTCTTGCATGAAGAAGAGGCATGGAGGGCTAGGCATCATCGACCTCAGAGCTATGAATCTTGCCCTGCTGGGAAAATGGTGGTGGAAGGTATTCCACAACAGCGGGGAAGGTTGGCAGGACTTCATTCAACCTTATCTTAGGGGAAAAGGCACGAGAAACCTTGGCTTCCGAGTAGGGGCTAAAGCTTCGCGGCTCTGGAAAGGAATTGCCAAGGCTAGCGGCCCCTTCAAATCGGCAGTCACGTCGACTATCGGCAATGGCCGGTCCACCAGATTCTGGTGGGATAGGTGGTGTGGAGCCCACACCATGAAGGAAACGTTCCCAGAACTGTATGAGAGGTCGAGTCGACCGAATATGTCCATGGCCGAAGGTTGGAAAAAGGGAGGTTGGAGACCGGCGTTCCGAGGAACGCTCACCCCAAATCTTCACCAGCAATTGCTTGACATGCAAGCACACATCTCTCGGGCAGGCACAAGGTGCACACAAGGTCCATATCAGAAGCGATGGGGACTCGAGAGCAAGGGAGCTTTCTCGGTGAGATCTCTGTATCATCGGATTCACTTTCGAGGATGCAGACCCAGCTGGGCACAGGTGTTGTGGAAGGCGAAAACTCCCCTTAAAATCAGAGTTTTCTTATGGCTAGTGCTCAATAATGCTATCCTCACTAGGCAAAACCTTGCCAAAAGGCAACCACAGGTGGCGACCAATTGTGGATTCTGCGACACACAGGTGGAAGATCTAAATCACCTTTTCATTCACTGCCCTAGAAGTAAGGCAACTATGGTTGAGGTACTCCGAGCCTTAGGAACAGGTGACTACCCCTGCGTATATGAAGATTTGTGGATTGGCCCCAAATTTGCAACGATTCGCCATGATATGAAGGAGGCGTGGTACATCGCAATAGCGGCTACAACATGGGTGTTATGGCTTGACAGAAATAATTTTTATTTTCGTGCTTTATGTAATAGTATTTCTGGTACCTGACTCATATCATGCATCTAATCTCCTTTTGGGCTACAGCTGCGGCCACGGGGGCAAGAGGGAGGATAGCCAAAGTATTCCAGGTAGAGGAGTTTGACGATGAGGAGGTAGAGTTCGGGCCGACGCTGGACTGAGGGACTGACGGCACCAGTCATGACAGTACTTTTGCCAGCTTGTGTTTTGTTTCTACATACTGTACTCTCTGGTTGCTGGATGTTTGAGTAGTTAGACCCACCCCCCAGGATTTGTTGGGGGTGTATGTTTGTTTTCTTGCATTTTCTTTCTGCATCGTACTTTTGTTTTGTACTGTTGTTTTCTCCCGGTACGTCGGGATTGTTTTATTAACTTCTTATTAATGAAACAGGGTGGCCTTATTCCACCTTTTCCCTAAAAAAAAAAAACAATCTCCACCTTGGATTGCATACGCATGAATCCATACCTGTGTGATTTAAAACTCTTCTAGACCCTTCTTCTCCGCCTTGTAAACAACATGTTTCTATGGCTTCTTCTGCTAGTTGAACAAACCTCCACATGTTTTTCTCCAGATGTACTCCCCCCTCAAGGGCACACCCCTGTAAATGTAATCATGGAGGTGCCACCCTCCACACGAACTCCACCTACACCAAGGCTCTCTCCACCTTCCAACAGTATTTGAACGTTGCAGTCTTGTGTCGGTAATTCTAGTGACGGCTTACTAGATGATGTTTTAGGAACAACGGGCTTCCATACACTCAGGCGAGTTTTCCTGCTCCCACAAAGCTGGTAGAGGTTGTGCTGACCCTGCCCAATTTCCCTCTCACTTTCCATTACCTTACGACAACTATCCCAAACTGTCAAAACTCCACCTCAAGTTGTGTACCTGCACCACGAGCATCAAGAGTCCCAAAGGATATCAAATTCTGCTGTATCGAAGGAATATGCATGACCTCTTCTAGTGTGAATCATTTACCATCTGGCGATTCCAATTCAACTGTTCCCTCACCCGCTACTTCACAAATCTCACTACTCCCCGTTCTCACACTACGACATGTTGACTTGTAAGTAGAAAACATCTCTCTCTCAGAGCAAATATGAGAAGAACTTTCCGAATCAAGATACCAACTTGAATCCACATCTGAAGAACTTGAAACAAGAAGACATCGGTCTTCATACCTAGCTGGTTTAACTGAATCAGTTGTGCTGACTATATGAGCTTGTTCACCTTCTTTAGTAGCACCTTTCTGACTCAACCACTTGCGACAGTCTCTCTTGTAATGCCCAACACCTCTATAATAGTGGCAACGGATCTTATCCTTGTGTGTCGTGTTCCTTCCAATTGAAGTATCACCATCCACCGCAAAGCACCCTGTAGAAATAGACCCTCCTTTATGAGTCTCCTTTCTCAGTTCATCTTCTTTCAGACCCTTAATCACCCCAGCTACTGTAAGTGTCTTCTTGGATGACTTCCCGTGTAGCATGGTAGTTATCAAGTGATCATAAAAAGTTGGCAGTGAATATATCAAGTTGAAAGCTTTATCCTCTTCGCTAAGATCATCAGCATTAATCGCCTTTAGTTCAGATATTACCTCATTGAACTCCACAATATGATCTTGAAGATAGGTACCTTCCTTCATTGAGAACCTAAACAACTTCCTCTTTCAATACATCCGATCTAGCAACGACGATCCCGAGTAGTCAGATTTGAGTCTCGCCCATAGACTCGCCGCACTTATCTCCTCAAGAATATTACACTTGACTTCGTCCGCTAATTGCAACCGGATTAAACTCAAGGCCTTCAAACAAATCTCATCTCACTTCTCCTGCTTTATGTCGGTTGGCTTCTTCTCTTCTAAGGCAATGTGCAAGTCCTTCTGAACCAAAATATCATACATGTCCACATTCCATAGAATGAAGTTGATCTTACCGTCAAACCACTTGATCTTCGTCTTTTGATCTGCCATCTTCTCTAAGGAACTCGAATAAACCCACGAACCTGATTGCTATAATACCACTTGTTAGGAATTCAGAGGATCTTGTTGAGTCTTTGACACAATCAATATAAACCACCAAGCAAAACTAGATCGCACCAATCACACAAAGTACACGAATTGTCCCGGTTGGGGCTTTCGCCTTAATCCGGGGGAGGAAGAACCGAGATATTATTCAACTAGAGAAGATACAAGAATATTACAATTACCACGACCCTCTCTCAAGCCTAACTGAAACTTGATGCTGCTTATAATGGAGAAACTCCCTCACCCCTTTCTTTGAAATACTCACTTCTTCTATTCGGCACTCAATAGAATCACATGGAACTATGAGCCGTTACAATTGTTTATATCTATACTATTATTAAGCAAAGCTCAATTTTGGTGGCTTTTTACTATTATGCCCCCATATACATAAAAAACTAAAAAAATATATAAGGCTAATTCTGTAATTTTCACTTCACATTTAAAGTCTCCATAAAATTTTGTTCCCTCAAAAATCGAAACCGTCTCTTCCTCTCCCTCCATCGAATCCGTGCATTGCACGTGCGGATTACTAGTAAATCTAGAGACAAACCCTAAGTTGATATCTTGTTACAATAGTCATTGGATAGTACATAAGAGATAACCCTACGATAAGAGCCTCACGATCTAACTTGAAGAGCAAGTTGGGCTTTTCACGAATCAACCAGACTCAAGCCCGAAATCCATCAGCGCCGCGAACGGTTGACTGCACCAATAAGACGGTCGACTGTCCTCCTTTCGGGAAGACATCGTGCAGGGGTCGGTCGACCGCATATAGGTTGCGGTCGATCGCAACTTCCTCTGTTGCTGCCGCTGACTATCTCCTTCTTGTCTCCACTCTGTTTTCAATCGTCTCGATTCCTCCATCGTCTTATCGTCTTCTTATCCAACATCGTATGCAACATAAACCCAACACATATCTATATCTATTACGCATATGTGGATGTATTATAAGTGAACAGCGCATCTTGAACCGTCATACCGAGGGATTTATTTACACATTTTGGAATGTGGTCAGCATCAACGCATTCTTACAAGCAACAAGTTGAGAAGAAAGAAGAATTCCCCAAGATTGATCCTGCCTGTGGCTTTAAAGCCTGAACCTCTCTACTAGTGGAAGTCGTTTTCCTCTCTAAGGCAAAGTGCTCAACCCCTTTTTCGCAGTGGTGCCTGATCTATATGGATTCACTGCTAAAGCATTTAGAAGAGAATCTACTCACAAAACCACAGCAATGTATAGTAATATATATAAGAGAGATTACATTTAGAACAAGTGTAACCATATACATTGAATGGCACTATCACTAAACAATAACAAAGACCTCCAATATCTCATACAGAAATCTCTACCCTAGGCTCAAAAGAGATGGCCGACATGAACTCAGTGTCCCTCCCATTCATAGTACACTTTGGAAGCTCAACCCACTTGTTGCCTTCCAAATTACACATGACATACCTACAGGATTCACATGAACTCAAACAAATCAAGAATGAGTTGCCACAACCGATGCAGTTTATATCAGCCTTCTTTCCGAAAAACTCATGCGACATCCATGGTGGCATTGAAGCTACCTGATGCCAAACCTTATTTTCCTTCGAGAACTTCCATACTCGAACACTTGCAGACTCTAGGAAATCCGACAGTAAAACCACCATCATCTCTCCATTGCACTCAACCACATCGATTGAGTATTCAAAAAAGATTGGCAGTAGACTAGGATACTCGTTAAAGGTTCTTAGAGTGAGATTGCAAGAAACTACCTTACCTGATTGGTTAAGGAAGTAAACAACCTCTTCACCATCTTTGTCCACGATAAAAACTGATGAGTACTGCTTTGACGGGCTCCTCTGCATATTAGTAGCCACTACTTCACCAGATTTGCTAAGGAAATACATCGCATCTGGTTCATCCCCATCAATGTCATCTGATTCCAACGAGTTTTTCAGCACGAATTCCTCTTCCCACTGGTTTTTGTCAGAACTGAAGATTAGAACACTAAGATTGGGGAATTCACCGAATACTAGGACTATTCTATAGGAAGAAAGGTTTTTGGAGGAACATGCCATAGCAATAGCATGGAGAGTTTGGCTTTCATAGACATCATCAAAGGCAGGAATTTCGCGACATGAACCTGTGGTTGGGTTGGAAATGACAAATTTGGCAGCTGGGGATCGGAAAAGAACCAAACCACTGGATGAAGCAACGGGGATCGAATTGGAATAATGTGTTTGTTGGGGGAAATTGGGGTGATTGAGTTTTTTCCATTTTTTTTGACTGGTATCAAATATAATCGACCGGTTGAGGAGGTCCTGACCAACCATAAGGAACCAGGGTTCTCGAGTTTTGATTTCAGAGCAGGCAAGATGAAATGTCACAGAGTTTGCTACTGAGTTCCATCTTTTGCAGACAGAACGAAGGCGAAAGAACGTCGAGGGTGGAAGCCATGAGAGGACTCTTTCTAGAAGGTCTTGGTTTAGATCATCAAAAGGGAAAGTCAAATTGCTCGAGTGAGAGGCAGCAGGAGATTTTCGCTTTCGAGTATTCATTGCTACCATATTCATCATGTTGCAGAACAGATCTGCAGATTGAATGAAAGCGCAAATGAATTGAGTTAAAATCCAATATCAAAAGGAGAACAAAGTAAATTGAATTATGAGTGAGAACTACTATACTGAAAACATAACCAGGGCAATGCAGATATTGATTGAACATGGATGAGATGTTTGCGGTGTATCTTCATTAAAAAGAGAAGCTAAAACAAGAAGGTAACTCTTTTTTAACTTATTAAATTCCTAGAAATATACAAATTTTCTTGATATTATCTCCATACACACCACATATGTGCCATCCCCTCATCCTAGTACTAGGAAAGGGTCAAGATATATCATCCACAGAAATCACCAAGGCTGATGATGAAGTTGAAACCCCAATCCCAGATGGCCAAATTAC
Source organism: Hemerocallis citrina (assembly GCA_017893485.1). Classification (NCBI taxonomy): domain Eukaryota; kingdom Viridiplantae; phylum Streptophyta; class Magnoliopsida; order Asparagales; family Asphodelaceae; genus Hemerocallis; species Hemerocallis citrina. The sequence goes on along the minus strand of CM030364.1, from coordinate 48,177,698 downwards.
TACTAATCTGACCTCTTTAGAGCTAATCACTAACAAAAGTACATAACCCAGAATAGAATATCCCATCAAACACATGAAAATAACAAATGAAGAATTAATCAAGAACAACTAAATTCACACTAAAAAGTTAGGAAGTGTTTACTCTGATAAACACATTAACCATCAAAACCCACCCTTTCTGTCCGAAGTATTCAAAGCCCGCCAAGTTAAAAAAGACTAAAGTATAAAATCATGAAGACTAAACACCTATTAACATAAAGATGCAACACTTTCAAGTATAACAATCAATGAAGCAAAACAAAGAGCTCACCTTTGTTCACAAGAGGAGCTGAAGTAGCAGACAACAGAAACAAATGATGGGTTATCTTCCTCTTATAATGGAACATTTAGAGAGAGAGAGAGAGAGAGACTTCATGGGTTGCTCTTTTTGTTCTGCGTTGACACAGAGAGATAGAGCGCAAAAGCTAAAGAGAGAGAGAGAGGGAGAGGATTGGTTCTGCATTGGCATTTGGGCCAACCATGGAAGTGCATGTGAGTATCCAAAGACACTGACAAGACATGGGCATCTATCTAATTTTTTGAGAATTTCTTTTCTTTCATGCTCTTGCTAGGAAAAAAAAATTTACTTTAAGTACTGTTTGTTCTACTTTTTAGAGAATTTTTTTTAAAGAATATAAGTGATAGTTTATTGGTTTGCTTTTGCTTCATTTGCTTTTAGTTCTGACTTGTCGACAAGCTAAATGCATTAATTCATATAATTAAGACAAGAACTGAATTTAAAAAAAATGCAACATAATGTATATGAATCATAGCTATACTGTATCATTTTACATTTTTCTGAGTAAACTAAGTTATGGGGTTATCTAAAGAGATATTTATTTCTTGGAGATGAAGATATATTTTAAAATAATGAAGGCAAATGAAATAAAAATCTTAATCGTTAATATACTTTTCCCAGTGAGGGCTTTACTTCCTATCAATAATCAACTGATAATTCATTTCATGTTGGTCTAGCAAAAAAAAAAAGAAGAAAAGTAATCATGTATACTTCATAATACTTGTCGTATTGAATAATTATGATATCATACATCCAATTAATTCCCAACAAAAAAAGATCAACAACCTATTTGTTATACATAATTCAGAATGCATAATCATTCTAACAAAGAATATCATGCAATCAAAAAACATCAAACATCAATTATACAGTTTCATAACATTTTCTAGCTTTCAGGATTATGTAATCACAAGTTATTCTTAAGTTAGGCCGAAAATCTGAAATGTGGTTTTTACCCAGTTAATGTATTTCTTTTCGCTAATTGTTTTACCAAATGCATGATCAATTTACTTCCAATGGAAAAGGCTTTAGGAAATACTCTTTGAGAAATATATTGAAATTTGTTTAACATGTTTATTCTGTGTTGCTCTTAAAACACATTAAAATAATAATAATAATTATTATTATATGTTGAGGTCCCCATCACCCATGCTATTTAAAGAACTAATCTAAGCGCATGGACTATATATAGTTCGAGAGCAAGGCCAAGAACCCCATCTCCATCCCCATTTTGGTTCCATTTTGGTATATTCCTTAGAATATACCATTTTGATTTTGGGGTTTCAATTGAGGTGCTCCAATGATACCCTACTTTGGGGTTTCATAAAAAAAATTTGTAATTTTTTTTTTGCACAAAACTATTTTTTTTCAATGCAACTTTTTTGTAATCTTTAGTATAATTATTGATTGGTATGAATAATTTCTACACTTAAAACAAATCAGGACTAAATTCAATATTGATCTCATATTAAATATCTTGTTAAAAATTTTGCTTAAATTAAACAAAGATTTGACCTCTTCCTTGCGAGGAATAATCTCTTTGCAGACTCCCATAACAGTTCATAAAATATAACTATCCTAGATCTTTCAATCTTAATCGTTGCCTTTGCTTTCTACTATTCTGTAGAATTTAAATCTGTTGCCAGCTAGTAGAGATTTATATAATGTTTGTTTTCGCAATAATTTTTCAACTAATAAGTGATAAGTCCTTCTGATCTTTGCCCCCCCACCCACACCCACACACACACACAAATCTTTTTTTAGGAGAGTGAAATCTCATGTCTAGACAGTAATCCAGTCAATGAGGCTACAATCAAAGTAGATGAATTTCCAAATAGTAGAAGTCCAACACACAAGCGCAAGTATGGCAGAGGATCCAGAAGGCTACATAATTGTATTCATAGCTAAGAATATATACATATCATTCAATGAATGAGAATACATGATAAACTAAAATGAAAAGAAATGTAGGAAGGACTAAAAAGTTTTTTTTTAAAAAAAAACAAAGGAAAGGAAAAGGTCTAATGGTAGTAGGTAAAAGCTATGAAGCACGGACACGAGTAAGTGTATCCGGTACGCGGATACATTGATTTCTCAAAAACTAGGATATGGGTATATTAGGATACGAACTTCTACACTAGCGAGAGATTTCTCAATCTCTCGTCCTCGCCACTCGGCTCGGGCTTCTACACTAACGAGAGATTTCTCAATCTCTCAAGATCTTGCTGCTCGGCTCGGGCTTCTATGCTAGCGGGAGATTCCCTCTCTCTCTAGTCCTTGACTTTCGGAGTCGACCCTCACAACCGACGAAAGTCTTGATTTATTAAAATAATTTAAAAAGTTAATATTATAGATATATAACAGTAAACTAAAATATTCAATTCAATACGAACACGAAAAAATAAGAAACAAAAATACGGTAATTAAAATTAATACAAGCCAATGTCAAACAAAACATACTAATGGATCATTCCAAGTTTCCAACAACACTAATACCAATATTACATGACTAAAATATTCAAATAAAAGTAGGTCAGTCTAAAACTTATTCAGTAGAATCAATATCATAACTACATCTATCATAACTTCATAAGTCATAACCATAAACTAACCAAGACCCTTCAATACTACATTCTACTGACCTATATCTATCATTTTAAAGAAATCTAACACCCAAACACTAAAACGAATAAAGATACAGTAACTTGTACAATAATAGCAAGTAGTCAATCAACCAAAATAATAGCAAGAACTATATCTTACATCAATCATTTTTTCGACATCTTTTAACAAATGAAATAAAATAATATCCATTAATCAAATAAAATTATGATTTGAAAGGAGAAGACGAAGAGAATAGTAAGTATATATATATATATATATATATATAGAGAGAGAGAGAGAGAGAGAGAGAGAGAGAGAGAGAGAGAGAGAAAGGTTCGAGTGAGAACCATTCACTGGGGTGAGAACCTAAGGGCCTATCCCAGCCATTCATCTGACTAATATTAACGGTCTAGATGTTATCCGTTATAATTAATTAGATTAATTAATTTTTGCATTAAGATGTCAATCCCTTTAATTAAGGGATGGGGACCGCATAATAAAAGGAATGAAGATATTCGACAGATTATTAGGCAACATATATTGCCTTTTTTATTTTATTTAAAAGGAATGTAGATCACAGATTATTAGGCAACATATATTGCCTTTTTTATTTTATTTTCAGCCGAACCACAATCTTCATCAGGATGAACAACATTTGTTGCTACGTACAATGTTGCTAAATATGAAATTTTTATCTACTTACAATACAGTCAGTTGCTATATAGTGAACGAATTGGTGAAGGAACGAATTGGTGATGATTCTGAAGTTGATATTAAGTTGGGATACAAAATCTTCTCGAATAGCAACTGTAATAATTATAAATAGCAACTGTATAAATTATAAATAGCAACTGAAATAATTATAAATAGCAACTGAAATTGGTGAAGGAATACTATAAATAGCAACTGAAGTTAAAATTATAAATAGCAACTGAAGTTGCTATTGTATCTACTTACAATACAGTCAGTTGCTATATAGTGAACGAATTGGTGAAGGAACGAATTGGTGATGATTCTGAAGTTGCTATTAATTTGGGATACAAAATCTTCTCGAATAGCAACTGTAATAATTATAAATAGCAACTATATAAATTATAAATAGCAACTGAAATAATTATAAATAGCAACTGAAATTGGTGAAGGAATACTATAAATAGCAACTGAAGTTAAAATTATAAATAGCAACTGAAGTTGCTATTGTATCTACTTACAATACAGTCAGTTGCTATATAGTGAACGAATTTGTGAAGAAACGAATTGGTGATGATTCTAAAGTTGCTATTAAGTTGGGATACAAAATCTTCTCGAATAGCAACTGTAATAATTATAAATAGCAACTGTATAAATTATAAATAGCAACTGAAGTAATTATAAATAGCAACTGAAATTGGTGAAGGAATACTATAAATAGCAACTGAAGTTAAAATTATAAATAGCAACTGAAGTTGCTATTGTATCTACTTACAATACAGTCAGTTGCTATATAGTGAACGAATTGGTGAAGGAACGAATTAGTGATGATTCTACCTATGGATATATAAAAATTAGCATAAACTTGATTGTGGACATATTTATTTAAAAAAAATCTAAAAGTATCCTGTTTTGTTTGACATAAATAACTATAAATAGCAACTATAATAACTATAAATAGTAACTGTAATAACTATAAATAGTAACTGTAATAACTATAAATAGCAACTGAAATAGTTATACGGCAATACCTGACCACTTAAACAGCAACTGTAATAATTATAAATAGCTATAAATAGCAACTGTAATAATTATAATTAGCAACTGAAATAATTATAAATAGCAACTGAAATAATTATACAGCAATACCTGACCACTTAAACAGCAACTGTAATAATTATAAATAGCAAATGTAATAAACAGTAACTGTAAGCAACGAAATGGTGAATGATTCTGCAGTTGCTATTAATTTGGGAAACAAAATCTTCTCCAATATTTTACGGGAATAAATTATTTCTCTCTGCAATTTGACCAAATTTGCTTTAACCGTCGCACACAAAAAAAGACAATTTATAATTATTCCTTTTATTACGCGGTCCCCATCTCTTAATTAAAGGGATTGACATCTTAATGTAAAAATTAATTAATCTTATTGTTTAATTTTAAAAAATCTTGACCGTTAAGATTACATAGATGAATGGCTAGGATAGGCCCTTAGGTTCTCACCCCAGGGTTGGTTCTCACCCGAACCGACCCCTATATATATATATATAGAGAGAGAGAGAGAGAGAGAGAAAGGTTCGAGTGAGAACCATTCCCTGGGGTGAGAACCTAAGGGCCTATCCCAGCCATTCATCTGACTAATATTAACGGTCTAGATGTTATCCGTTATAATTAATAAGATTAATTAATTTTTGCATTAAGATGTCAATCCCTTTAATTAAGGGATGGGGACCACATAATAAAAGGAATGAAGATATTCGATAGATTATTAGGCAACATATATTGCTTTTTTTATTTTATTTAAAAGGAATGTAGATCACAGATTATTAGGCAACATATATTTCCTTTTTTATTTTATTTTATTATAAATAGCAACTAAAATTGGTGAAGGAATACTATAAATAGCAACTGAAGTTAAAATTATAAATAGCAACTGAAGTTGCTATTGTATCTACTTACAATACAGTCAGTTGCTATATAGTGAACGAATTGGTGAAGGAACGAATTGGTGATGATTCTGAAGTTGCTATTAAGTTGGGATACAAAATCTTCTCGAATAGCAACTGTATAAATTATAAATAGCAACTGAAATAATTATAAATAGCAACTGAAATTGGTGAAGGAATACTATAAATAGCAACTGAAGTTAAAATTATAAATAGCAACTGAAGTTGCTATTGTATCTACTTACAATACAGTCAGTTGCTATATAGTGAACGAATTGGTGAAGGAACGAATTGGTGATGATTCTGAAGTTGCTATTAAGTTGGGATACAAAATCTTCTCGAATAGCAACTGTAATAATTATAAATAGCAACTGTATAAATTATAAATAGCAACTGAAATAATTATAAATAGCAACTGAAATTGGTGAAGGAATACTATAAATAGCAACTGAAGTTAAAATTATAAATAGCAACTGAAGTTGCTATTGTATCTACTTACAATACAGTCAGTTGCTATATAGTGAACGAATTGGTGAAGGAACGAATTGGTGATGATTCTGAAGTTGCTATTAAGTTGGGATACAAAATCTTCTCGAATAGCAACTGTAATAATTATAAATAGCAACTGTATAAATTATAAATAACAACTGTAATAATTATAAATAGCAACTGTAATAATTATAATTAGCAACTGAAATAATTATAAATAGCAACTAAAATAATTATACAGCAATACCTGACCACTTAAACAGCAACTGTAATAATTATAAATAGCAACTGTAATAAACAGTAACTGTAAACAACGAAATGGTGAATGATTCTGCAGTTGCTATTAATTTGGGAAACAAAATCTTCTCCAATATTTTATGGGAACAAATTATTTCTCTCTATATAGGAACTGACCAAATTTGCCTTAACCGTCGCACACAAAAAAAGTCAATTTATAATTATTCCTTTTATTACGCGGTCCCCATCCCTTAATTAAAGGGATTGACATCTTAATGCAAAAATTAATTAATCTTATTGTTTAATTTTAAAAAATCTTGACCGTTAAGATTACACAGATGAATGGCTAGGATAGGCCCTTAGGTTCTCACCCCAGGGTTGGTTCTCACCCGAACCGACCCCTATATATATATATATATATATATATATATATATATCCCCTCCGTCTCTCTAAACCGTATCCAAGAGTATCCGACGTATCCGAGAGTATCTCTAGAGTATCCGATTTTTTTTATTTAAAATAATTGCTGGAATACGTATCCGATATGTATCCAACGAGTATTCAACGAGTATCCCACCAGATACGTATCCGGTACGAGTTCGGAAGAGTATCCGTGCATCCTAGGGAAAAAGAGAAAAAAGAGAAAGAAAAGATAAGGATTAGAATTAAGAGAGAGAGAGAGAGAGAGAGAGAGAGATGAGGTCGCTTGTTTGTTTTTGTGGCTGACCTTTGTAAAGCAGAACATGAAAACTCCCACCTCGTTGAGAGAATCTCTTAACCCATTTGACTTCGCAAAAGTAAAAGCGAAGATGCCGACAACAACCAAGCAACACGAGATGGTAGAAGAGAAACAGAGAGCGTGCATGGGGTTTGATGCATGCTCTGCTAAATTCATAATAAGACAGAAAAAAAATTACAAGAAAAAAATTAGAGGAGAAAAGTAAAAGCCGCAAGTTACGTTCATCTTTTGTTGCTTGTTGTTTGTATGCTGTCGTACGTATGTGCTTGTGTTTACTCTCCTTGAATTATGCTTCCATGGTCATTGAGCAGGGAAGCTATACTTTGGCCTACCTTCTACGTATACTATCTACTAGTCACACTGTACTAATTTCTGTCGTACTGTTTGAAATCAGTAAATTCACATCCCGGTGGGAATTACTGACACCAAATAGTGTATATGACCAGCATGTTTATTTTGGTACCATTTGGAGGATTATCAGGATGATGGTAGTCCATGATGATGATACTTAGTATATTTAGCAGATTTGGATATCTAGAATCATTTGTATTTGCTCGGGAGAATGGTGTCATTTGATTGAACTTGAGAGCATGAGAGTGAACTCTTGCAGGTTTATGAATTTTGATATACTTCAGAGCAGGAGCTGCCGTTGATATTTTTGGTGCTTGCTATAGCAGGCAGTGGCGGAGCACAGTGAGGGCCCGGGGGTGCCCGGGCCCCTTCTCGAAATTTTCAAAAACACCCTTCACATTATTGAAAATTTTATAAACCCTTAAAAAATTATAATTTGGCCCCCCTAAACTCTAAATTTTATTATTTGCCCCCCCCCCTAAAAATTATGAAAAAATCTCTATATGTTTACATTTAGTCATAGAATTTTTCTTTAGCCCTCCCGGTAAAATTGTTCTGCCTTCGTCCCTGATAGCAGGAATTCTTCTTATATATCTGTTATTCTTCCTAAATTGTGTAGGTTGTTGCGTTGCTTGCGCATTGTAATTTTGCTTCAATTTTAATAAAAATTTGATGGTCATCACCGTATTTAATAATAATAATAATAATAATAATAATAATTTGAATTTTTGAGAGTGGATAAGATGAATATGATAGTTGATGTGGGCTAATAATCCAGCTCAATCTGAGCCGTCAGGATCCACAAACTTCTACAGAATCAGACATGCATGTAGTCCCTATGGGCATTCTGCTGTTCCAGGCCTACAGAAGATGGTCAACCCAGTCCATTAGGGTTAGGGAACCCTCTCTCTGCCTATAAATACCAACCCCCCCTCCCCTTTCTGTATGTAATGTCACTTTCTCCACTCAAACCCTAACTCCACATTTTTTTACTTGCTGACTAGATCGTCGGAGGGCCTGTTGCCGGAATCTCTTCTGGTGTTTTTAGGCATTTTACAGGTATTCAGGGCGGCCAGTTACCAGCAGCACCTCCTCTCCTGCTCCTCATAAAATCCCCATATCAGAAACATGATTTGTGGTTGAGATTTGTCTCAGAACTGTCTTTCTCTCTACAAATAACAAGAACTCACATATGTTGCTCCCACCACTATTTCCGCAGCATCAGATTGGTGCCGTCTGTGGGAACAAACATACTGATTCGATTCCGACTCGGATCTCACCCCGAAGCCGTCACCCTTCATAGGACCCAAAGCTAAGAGAGCGCCTACGACGGGACGTCATGCCAACCCTCATTCTTCTCACAGTCACGTGAACACACAGGGGTCTCGAAGACAGCAAGTCGAGGGTCTGTAAGGACTTGGTCCGATCGCTTCACGCTCAGTCGTCATTGACCTTCGGTATGTCATCAATAATCGACAGCCAGTGGATGACCTCCGGCACCAGCTTAGCCGATCAAGGGGTGGGATCGCCCCCTCCAACCACGCTCCGACCCACAACATTCACCCATCCTAGGGTCGGGAGGCAGCCACTCCCCGAGAGAACGTCCACCCCCGAACAGTCAAGGCGAACAGGTCCCGATCACGAGAGCCGAGTTCCGAAATTTCAGGAAGGAGGTTCTCCAGGCCCTTCGAAGTGGCCCCAGTACCGAGCGTCAAAACGACAACCCTCGCTAGGAGGAAGCCCAGGGCGGTGAGTCTCACGGCTCAACTCAGTCGGCCAGATGAGAAGATGCCATCCTTCAGCACCTCCAAGAAATGGAGAATCGCCTTGCTTGGATTGGTGAGGCCGGGTTACAACCCAACCGGGGACATCAGCCTACCTGACCCTCATTCTCTGCTCGAATCCTCGATGCTGAGATTCTGTGGAGTTTCAGGCCACCTCAGTTTGAGAGTACAATGGAGAGAGTAATCCTGCTGAACACATGGAAGGGTTCAAAACCTTCATGATGATTCACAGTGCCTCAGATTCCCTACTCTGTCGTGCCTTCCCAACCACTGTACGTGGCCTGACATGGGAATGGTTCTCAAAGCTCGCCCCCAGGTCGGTTTTCTCATTTGACCAGCTCGAAGCAAGCTTCCTTGCTCTTTCGTGACCAGCCGCAAGGTCAAGAAAATGAGTGCACCCCTCATGGACCTCAAACAGAAGGAAGGGGAGTCCTTTCGGTACTTTGTGCAGAGGTTCACTGCCAAGGCTAGGGCGGTCTCTTCCCTCGATGCTGGCATCACGTCCGTAGCCTTCCGACACAATGTTCGCCACGTCCAACTGAAGGCCTCCTTGGCGAAGAAGTCGTCCCTTGATTTTCGCTGACTTAGAGTGTGTCAGCTATCCTCACAGAGATTAAGGACAAGGGGATGGTCTGCCATCCTCTTCGATCCAACAACAACAAGAAGACGGATCAGAGATTCTACTGTTGGTTCCATCCGGACCACGGGCACAAGATGGATAATTGTCGAGCCCTCAAAGACGATATTGTGGCCCTCATTCAAATGGGGTACTTGAGGGAGTTCACCCGAACTAACCAGAGGGCTTCTCCCCGTCCCCGTACTACTAACAGGTGTCAAGAGGTGGAACCTGAGTCTGAAGAAGCCGATGGGCCAGCCACTCTTCACTGTGTCCACGACGGACCTATGGGGGGAGAGTCGAACATGTAATACCCCAAGCTTTCTTTTAATAAAAATATTATTTTCACGTGTTGTGCACGTGCAATTTTAATATGTATCTTATTTATTTTTTTTTGAAATCTTATTTTTGAATGAACAAATATTTTATTTTTCTAAAAGCTTATTTCTAAAGCCCAAAACACTATTTATTTAGTTTAGCCCACTTTAACTAATTTTAGATTTGGTTGTCTTGGCCCACAACCTAAGCCCATTATTATATGAAACCCACAATTTAATTAATCAATTAAAGGGCTCACACTTGTCATGTAGAGACAAGTAGTGATCAAATTGATTTATTAAAATTGTACATTTTTTTATATGGGGACTAGGTGGCACGTGCGAAGCACGTAGTGTGCAATGCACACCATTCTTGGTGGCCGGATTGAGTTGGATGAGGGAGAGTGGGTTTGTGCACATGGGTAGTTATTTGAGTGTGTGGGTAGTTACTATAACTCCTACTCTCATCCTAACCCTCCATCCTATAACCATCTACTAAAACCTAGCCCTCCATCTCACCCAAAGATTTAGTATAAATACCCCTTTCACTCAATTGTCTTCTACACTAAAATTTTATTGAAAGAAAAAATATATTTTTCAGAGAGTTGTGAGTGAGTGTTCTTTGGAGGCCGGTCATCACTACTGAAGGAACTCTCGTTTTGGCAAGGATCAAGGAGGAAGAGTCATACTATCGCACTAGGAAGCTTTACGGATTTCGTTTATTTCTTCAAAAGGTGGGTGTTTCTCATGACTTCTAGAATAGAAATCATGTTAGGATTTAGATTGTTTTGTTATCATGCATGTGAAAATTTGATTGATAAAATGATGGTCATATTGAAATCCTCTATGCTATACATGAGGTGGAAAATGTGAATGAATAGTAAAGAACTAAAGACATTAGAGGAACTGGAAATTACCGGTACAGTCGACCGATCATGTGAATAGTCGACTGGTACGATGAGATAAAATATGTACAGTTTGAAATTCCATGAAACGATGTATTTAATGTGTGTTGTTATCTTGATTTTTCTATCATGTTAATTCGGAGTTAATATTTATCTCCGTAGACAAATAATGAGTAAAAGACGAATGTACGATTAGAAATTTTATTTCGGTGAAAGAAAATACTAGTTATGTGAAACCTACATTTAATCGTGAACTATGTTGTGATGCTGGTAAATGGATAACAATCGCATGTTTATGTTGACATTGAACATACTGTAGTTGAACAAATGCTGTGTGCTAATTGAAGAACAGAAGGAAGAGATATTCCTTAATTCGAAAGTAACTTTGATCAGTCGACCGAATATATGAAGCAGTCGACTGTGCTGAACATTAAAAGTTTCAATTGAACTCTACAGAACAGCCGACTGGTTCGGATGACAGTCGACTTTCCCGTAAATTATAATTGAATTTGAACGCTGCCGAACAGCCGACTGGCCACGTGCAGCAGTCGACTCTTCCGAGCAGTTTATTGAAGAATTTTCCTTGGCTGAACAAGTCGACTGAGTATGCTCTAAGTCGACTGTCCAGATCGCTTTTTGATATTTTAGAATTCTAAGATTTGCCTTATGATAAAGGTAATGAATCTACTATTGTTGAATGATTATTTGTTGTGACAATTTAGAAGCAGTAAATTCTATTTGTCTTCGCATGAATGTGTACATGAAATGAAGTAAACCATTTTATTGAATCTATGAAAAGTTGTATGATTGTGAAAGTTATGAACATGAAAAGGAAAATCATTGGTGACTATGAAAATGAACTATTGGGTTTGAAAGGCTCAATTCTGGTGAATGTGAATTGAAATTGAAACTAAAGAGTAGCTAAGTCTCCCACCGGCAATTGGAAAGAAATGAATTGAAATGGAATTTGAAATGAAAGACCAAGGTTGGGTCATGTTGAATGAATGATTAAGTCTGGTATAGTGGAGAGGCTAACTCTAGAGCTTTGATTTTTGTTCATGATTCTAATAAAATAAGGACTAGATACATAGTGAAGATGTGATGAAAGTAAGAGAAAAACATTGAGTATGAGGGCCATTGGATTGGCGGCGAGAGCGTATCCCAGGATGTCCCATGATGAGTCATGATAGGGCGTGGATACTGCTCCAGAGTACCATCCTGGTGGCGACTCTCGTGGGGTGTTTGACGACTGCGGGTGGTTTCATGTCGATGGTAAGAGCTGAATTACCACAGGATGCCTGCATGATGAGTCATGTGTCAGTGCGTTGGGATTCCCTCCAAGGCGCCTAGATATGAGTTCGTATGTCAGAAAACATCTAGGATATTTACCGTAGTTACAGTAGTAGATTAAGTCATGACGAGGGATTGAACCCTACAAGATGAAGTACGATTAAGGGCTTGCCCTCGGACCTATGTAGTATGGGATGCATAGAATCCGAACAAGTGCGCATTAGTGTCATATAACATAATAATTGCATTAAGGACTAAGTGCACAATCACAACACGACATCAACAGGACAGTCCCCTTAGCTTTGTTTGTGAACAAGTTTGTGGTTTGTTAAGAATTGAGAATTGTTATACTATTTCTGGTATAGAGAGGATGGCCATGTATAATTTTCGTCGGTTGAATAAATTGACGTACCCAAAGTTTTGTATGCAAGATAAATGCTTGATAAAGGGTAAAGGAGGACTGATGCTTATAGATAATTCATGATTATATTTTTGTATAATGATGTAATTTGCTTCTGCTGTCATTTACATGTAAATTATTTGTGATATATGCTTCCGCTGTAAAATGTAAAGTGTAAAGATCTCATGTAACTCTGATGTAAAGTGAAAAGTTTTTATTTCCTTGTAAAATTGTACGAAAGAAGTGTAAAGATCCTGTGGAATCTCGAATTCAGTGTATTTTGGAATTCGGGGTGTTACAGAACACCTCCCGCAAGGCCTTCGTACAGGAGGTTAACTCAGTCCACAACTATCCGCCCCCCAGGAATCGAGGACTAGCCGTCTCTCCAGCAAAGATCTGGAAGACACCCCACTACCTCATTGCGATGCCCTAGTAGTCAGTCTCGGCATGGTTAATCACAAGATCCGCCACATCCTAGTTGACAATGGAAGCTCCGTCAATATTCTATTCCTGACCACATTCAAGATGCTCGAACTCTCTCGCGAGATGTTAAAGCTGGCCGGGTACACCCTTCACGGGTTCTCGGGCATTCCTGTCCAAATTGAGGGAATCGTCACACTTGATATAACAACCGGAACGACTCCAACCATCCGGACAGAAGCAATGGACTTCATGGTGGTCGACATCAAGGACGCCTATAATGCCATCCTCGGTAGACCTGGCCTCAGCTTCCTCCAGGCAGTGCTCTCTGCCTATCACTTGAAGTTGAAATTCCCTACCGACCACTGGATCGGCATTGTCCGAGGCAATCAAAAATCTTCTCGTTCATGCTATAAGACTACAGCGGGGGCGGAGTTTTCCCCCTTGACGCAGTGGAGCTTCTGTCTGACAGGATTCTGTTGTGCTTGGAGCCCGTCGACAAGTTGGAGGAGGTACCCTTATCTGGAGAAGACAAATCTAAATGGTTCCAAGTGAGCCAGTCTCTCAGAGTTTTCCCCCTTGACGCAGTGGAGCTTCTGTCTGACAGGATTCTGTTGCGCTTGGAGCCCGTCGACAAGTTTGAGGAGGTACCCTTATCTGGGAAAGACAAATCTAAATGGTTCCGAGTATGCCAGTCTCTCGTTCCAGACCTAAAGCTGGCCATTATCTGCTGCATCCGTCGAAATGTCGACCTCTTCGCATGGATGCCCTCGGATATGTCGGGATTTCAGAGGACCTCATTCTACAGATGTTGAGTTGCCATGCCAACCTAGTCCGGTTCATGACTATGTTCCAAATGACACTGTATTTGAACTCTTTCAAAATGCTACCATTAACAACGACTTATTAGATGATGATGAAGAAGAGAAAGAAACAGACGATGAAGTTGATGATAGTGTAGAAAATGATGATGGAGATGAAGATGATGATGTAGCAAATGTAAATCCTACGAACAACAGTTCTAATGAAGTGAAAGCTACTGATAGCTATGTCAATGTTAACGCTTATGTCACCGAGGAGTTGACACAAGGTGCTAGAGTACACCAAGTTCCACAAGAGTCTTCTGGTTCATCCAACGTAGATGAATTGTACATTGGACAGGAGTTTGTAAGTAAAGAGTCGATTCAGCAAGCTGTCAAGGTGTAATCTATCAAGAAACATCGTGAATTTGTCACATTGAAATCTTCACCATCACTGTACACTGTTAAATGCAAAATGGCACATAGAAAACGTACAATTAAGGAGATTGTGCAAGGTCCCCTAGGAGTAAGTGATGGTGGATGCCCTTGGAGATTACGAGCAATTGTTCGGCGAGACAAATTTTGTGGTGAAGAACATAGTTGCGCCTCATACTTGTACGAATCCCACGTTGAATCGGACCACTGTAAAGTTGATTCTAACCTTGTTTGTAATTTGATTGTGGGTGTGGTGAAGAAGGATATTGGTTTAACACCGCTGGCAATTATTGAGATGGTGAAAAAATAGTTTAAACAAGCTCACATACAGTTTAAACAACTATTCAATCCACTTCCACATTCATTTCCACATTTAAGTTCAATGCACTCCACATTCGGTTCAAACAACTTCTCCACAAGCTCAAACATCTCATGAACATCTCATAAACATCTCAAACATCTCATAAACATCAAACATGTATTATATTACAACATCAAACAACAATCTCAAACATCTCTCCAAAAATATTACAACATCAAGCTAACTTAAAATATTACAACATCAAGCTAACTCAAAATGTTACAACATCAAACTAACATCAAGCTAATATATAACTCATAAGATAACATGCATTATAGACAAGATAACTCAAAAGCTAACTCAAGGGATAACTCAAAAATGTGGTTCCTTCAAGCACTTCCCTCCACTTGTTCCGTTCACCAAACATTTACCGAACTTACATTATAGACATGAATCAACTAACTCATAAATTATGGTGACAAAAATCAACAAAAATAAACTAAAGGTGAAATGCACCTGAATTCCTACAAGATCACAAAAATCAAGGGTCGGGTGTGAAGAAGTTAGTGGGTCTCCGTTGTCTTCTACCACGTTGTGGAGTAGCCTGTGTGACACCGGACATCGGGATATTCTCCTATTCTTGAATCTCACCCCCAACTTGTTGTTGTATCCCCTCCCCTTCAATCTCACCCCCTGCTTGTTCTTCGTCTTCTGATTCGCTTTGAGATTGAGGTGGGGGCCTTCGAACAACTCTCTTTCGTCGGAGACCAGAACGATCACTGGTTCGATGTGTGGGAGTCCTTAGTATTGCATCTAATGTTGCTCCCTCGTCCACAAGATCAGCTTGTGCACGGCAACATGTAATCATCTCCCGTATGGTTTCCTTCGTCTGATCCATGACATTGCTATTCAACAAAGTAGCACATTTCTTTGCTATGGCGCAAGTCTGGCTCATTGACAATCATGAAAGGTTGAAAGATTATGGTACTTACATATACACATACATATATAAAAACAAATTTTTGACAAAACTTTAAAAAATAAAACGAAACTTTAAAACTTACAAATTTGCGAACAGTGAATCCCTTAGGTTGGTACATATGCAACTTCATGGAATGTTGATCTGCTAGTTTGGCCCCTGGTCGACGAATCGGGACTACCACTCCAGCAGGAGTCTGCAACGTCGGAGAGATATATCGTTTAGTCACTCTCTCGTACCAAGCCATGTATGCCGCATGCACCGTGAGGTCAAATGGAGGAATGTCACTGATGATTTCATCGAACCGGTGTACATTCCATCTCTGAACATACGTAGCGAAGCATGCAACCCAATTATGTCAGGGCTGTCGACCCATTCCAGTAATATTGTGCATCTCCGCATTGAATGGCTCGGCAACTGGAATCCTTTGGTGAAGACCAAACTGGCGTAGCACTCTATCAGGGTAGTAACCCCAAAGTTGAATAAAGGTGCTTTCATTAGCCACAAATCACGCCTGTACGTGCAATTAGGCGGCAGTCGAAGTACACGCTCCTCCGTGTAAGGAAGCCACACGACACAATTAGCTGCCAACCTATCCAACTCATCGCGGTAGTACGTTAAGCACCTATTGGGGTTGGTTGTCCATGTAAGTTTGCCGGTCCAATAAACACCGATAGGAGGTAGCATGTGCACGTCATCGGAAAGATGTATCCAGTGTGGAGATTGGATCCGTACTACGGGCCGACCGACGTGAATGCGCTCCCAACTCTAGATTTGAAGTAAAATCATAGGCCCATTCATCTGCACTGAACCTATACTGGCCAAACACAAACTCCAGTACAGTGATGACAATACGACACTACCCCAACTGTAACGGCTAACGTTTTCTAGTTCGGCAATTAGTGGCAAGAACATCAACGAGACGGCATTACCTAATGAATTTGGAAACAATACAGTGCCAAATAGCGTGAGGATGTAGGCCCTGCAATAGCACTCCACCTCCGCCGCAGTTGAACCTTCATTCAATTTATTCCTAAAGATGTCCTTCAACCACTTCAACCGAATAAATTTACCACTAATCGCACCGGTTTCAACTTCGACACCTAAGTACTCCTCGATTAATAAACCTGGTTGAAGTCCATTGTACCTGTGACTGCCTCTCCATCGATTTGAAGCCCGGTGATTATGGAGACGTCCTGCAAAGTCATTGTCATCTCCCCAACTGGCAGGTGAAAGGAGTGTGTCTCAGGCCTCCATCTTTCAAGAAGTGCTTCCAGAAGAGGTCAATCGCACTTGATGGAGGTCATCCTTGCAATACCGTATAACCCACAGTCTCTTAGTATCTTGTGTATCCGTGGGTGCATAGGTAGTGGATGACCGGCCCTAAAGCGACACTCTGTAGACTCACCGTTCCACATATTCTGCGATCGATGTAACGGTTGAAGAGTGAAGAGTGAAGGGTCGAGGGGTCCTGGGCCTCCAAAAGGGATATACGATGATAAAGGGACTGAAGAAGAAGTGCCCGCCTCATTTGGATTGATTTGAACCTACATAACAATAATATTTACATCAATAGACCGAAATTTCATATAATTGTATTAGAATCAATAATTAATTACTTACATTAGTACCCTCGGCACGAGCACGACCATGTCCACCGCGAGTACGTGCTCCATCACCACGTGGAGGTCTACTACTTTCTCCTTCCTCCATGTTCCCATTGTGGGTGCTATTTACGATAAAATAAAAATCACTACAACTTCAAAAAAATTGTTATTAACTACACAACCTACATATCAAAACCAACATTAACAACAATTGTTAGATAACAATGCCATTTGCTACTCTACTTGTTTTTTTTTTTTTCATTTTCTAATTAAAAGCAAAATTAACAACAATGGCTACTCTACATTGTCAAGAAAATCACCAACATTGTCATATATATGACCAACATCGTCAACAAAATTGCCATTTGCTACACTACTTGTTTTTTTTTCATTTTCTAATTAAAACTAAAATGAACAACATTTGCTACTCTACATTATCAACAACAATTGGTATTTGTTACTCTACATTGTCAACAATAACACAAAATCAACTAAGTATCTTCACAATAACCCAAAATTAACACAAAATTTGCTTAGCAAAAGCTTGATAAATATACCGTTCGAATAGGAGATTCCAAGGCTTGATAGTGACAATGTAGAGTACTTCTAGATCCTTTAACCAAGATCTTCCCCCACCAAAGACGAAATTAAACGAGATCTAAGATATTGGGATTTAGAGTTTTAGGGTTTAAAGAAAGATTCAAATTTGGAAAAAAAAGATGGGGGAAATCAAAAGACGATGAGAGATGACTCGGTTTTGGGGAGTGAATCAATCAATTTGAGGGAAAATCGACTAAAAAAATAACTAGAGCGGCGATCGGTTTCGTTGAGGGAGAGAGGTAGAGTATATTGAATAGAATAAAGTAGAGAAGAAGAAGAAAGAAACAGATCTGAAATAACCCCCCAATCGACACTCGGTCTTTGAAAGACCGGGTTTAGTTAAAACTAACTCGGTCTATCGAAGACCGAGTGTTAGACTTCGAAAAATTCAAGACTAACACTTGGTCTTTAAAAGACCGAGTTAGTTTTAACAATTGTTTGGAAATTTTTTAAAAAAAATATGATAGTTTGGAAAAAAAACTTTCAAAAAGTGGGACAGTAAATTCCCAGAACCAGCATATATACCATGCTGTTAAACCGTGGGACCCTCACCATCCCACACAAATCTTTTTTCCATTTTATTTATCAAAGTGCCATCATGTAATACAGCCACTTATACAATTCAACTTCATATTCACATATTAATCTCCTTAAACCATTACACCATATAATCAGTATATATTATATATACTATATATTATTATTATTATATTACGGGAAGTTACACACACTTCAAAATTTATTTTGAAAACAAATATGCTCAAATACGTTTACCGAAAATACGTGCGTCGCATGTAAAATATCAAAAGGCGAAATCGCCTTTATCAACGGAAAATTATTGAAATGTAATTAAAAACAACATAAGGAAAATATATTTACTAATTTTATATTTTTCATGACGTAATTACTACGTACATGGAAAACACATGCATTACCCGTACAAAATTATCTTAATAAAAAATAAGGAAAATAAATTTCCGTTTTATAAAAATAGATTTGAAAAATAAACAATTGAAAACACATAAAATATCACCCGTAGCGGTAGAAAAATACGTGATCGATACGTGCATCAAAAGCACGTAAAATGCACGAAAAAATATAGAGATTGAAATATTATAGTTTAGTTGACTCAAATCAATATGGGAAATGCATAAATAGTCGGAATCCAAAATATAAAATGAAAACATGTTACAAAATACACGTGCGTAACACACAAGGGCAAAATTGTAATTTCCAATTTTGCGGGGTGTTACATCCTCGCCGCTCGGCTTGGACTTCGAGCCACAACGAGAGATTTCTCACAATCTCTCATGTCCTCGCCGCTTGGCTTAGACTTCGATCCCTAACGAGAGATTTCACAATCTCTCATGTCCTTACCGCTCGGCTTGGACTTTGAGCCCTAACGAGGAATTTCTCACAATCTCTCACGTCTTCGCTGCTCGGCTTGGACTTCGAGTCATAACGAGAGATTTCTCACAATCTCTGACGTCCTCGCCGCTCGACTTGGACTTTGAGCCACAACGAGAGATTTCTCACAATCTCTCACGTTCTCGCCACTCGGCTTGGACTTCGAGCCACAATGAGATATTTCTCACAATCTATCACATCCTGAGCGCTCGGCTTGGACTTCGAGCCATAATGAGAGATTTCACAACTCTCATGTCCTCGCCGCTCGGCTTAGACTTCGAGCCATAACGAGGAATTTCTCACAATCTCTCACTCCCTCGCTGCTTGGCTTGGATTTCGAACCCTAATGAAAAATTTCTCTCAATCTCTCACGTCCTCGCCGCTCAGCTTGGATTTCTCACAATTTCTCAACCTCTCAAAATTCCTTTCCATTCGGCGTCAAACCCGGACCTCAACCTTGCGAAAGTTTTAATTATATTTATGACCCTCGCATTCAGTAAGGACCTCGAGCTTCATGCCCCAAGTTGGTCCCTCTTCCACCCATTGATGACAAGGGATAGAGCAGCCTTCATCGTCACTACCCCTAACTGTTAGTGGGTAATAGAAGAACCACCAGTCAATGAGAGCTCTCAGTGAATTAAGAAAGGAGAAATGGATGGGGGAGGGGTTTTATAGCCCAAGGGGAAGAAGGAACTCGATAGTGGTGATGCTAATGTGGACAAATCCTGATTGTTCATCCCCATCCAACGGATCAGGAAGGCGTCGATACATCTCTTAAGGCCAAATGTTTCACCTTTCAATGAGGTGCATTTATGATGATCCATCAATCCACTTGGAAGACGAATCGTCTCCTAATCCAGCTCATTAGTATACTCGGAAGCAAAACGCATCACATTCAGCAGGTCCATCTCGCCAACATATCCGATCAAAGCCGTGCCAAAAAAATGGAAGGATCATTTTATTACAACATACAAATGTTCATTGATACAACCGGAGAGGTCCTTTGAGTTGTTATTACAAGTTATAATAAGTATGAAAGTTACAACTGATACACACTCGGCCTACCCTTCTTCTTGGGAGGCCTTAGGACTGGCACAAACCAGTTCTAGCCCAATCGAACATGTTTGTTTGCCGATGAGCCCATTAAGATCCCTTGGAGTAGCCACGGTGGACGCTCCGGCAATAGAGCACTGAGCATCACCCAGTCTTGCCGCCTCTAGTCTCAGGGTCGAAAATGGTCCCCCAATGGAGGGCCAACCGCTCCTGAAAGAACGGGTTCGGGATCCACCCACTTCGAGCATGGCCTTCAAACTTTGTATCTCCAATTTCTTCTCCATTATAACCTTGCGAAGGAATGATTTAGAGGTCGGCCACAGTGCGGAAGTACTAGACATTGACCATGTAGTCTCGACACTTCCCAAATCGTGATTGGTAATCGCCGTCTTCAGACGAACCGCCTCCAAGCTCAGTTCCTTTGACTTATACACAAAATAAGAAACAACCGCTTCCCGACCCGGGCCTGTATGCGATAGCGAACCAAGACGGACTCCCTGGATTTCAACTTGCCCCTAAGGTGCTCAATCTCGATGTCACGAGTGTCGGCCTCGAGGGACTCGTTCATCTGGCACAAAGGAGGAAATGACATATCATTCTGAGCCTCATAAACTTGACCAAATCACAAAACATCACATCACAAATATTATGGAAAAAATTTCAAAGTTAAATAGTTCGGACAAAAATCAATTTTATTCATCAAAATTCTTACAAAACAGTGGTGGTCAATCCGCACTCGGCAAATACAAAGAAAAAGAAAAAAATGGAAAGAGTGAAGCTACTGCTTAGAAGAGAGGGGCACCTCTTTGGTCGCCGATGCGTCGGCCACCTCCTATGCGTTCTCCTCGGCCGGCAGCTGTTCACCCTCCTCCTCACCATCTCCTTTGGGAGTTTTTGGATGCTCAGAAAGTTTCATGCCATAATGAAACTCCTTGAGCTCACACTCAGGGTAGTAGTACAGAACATGCCCAAGGGCCTGGTTGTACGCCTTATCCTAGGCCTTGATGACCTTGTCCATGGTGGCATTCCTCATCTTCTTCAGCTCCTTGTCGACCGCCTTCTTCATCTCCCCATTCACTCGAGCTCGATCATCGGCGAGGAAAGTCAACTCGGCTTTAAGGGTCCGCTCACGGAACTCAGCCACGTCTGCCCTCATCTTTTGAGCTCACGGGTATGCAGCCTCTTCATCTGGGCTCTGGCAAGTGTTGCCTATGAACGAGGGGCTGAGACTTGGAAAGGTGAAATGGAAATAAGTTTTATTTACGGAGTTAGGAAGTACTTACCAGTACGTCGGCCTAATCCCACCTCATATAACACAACTCAAGAGTCTCGGTCGCCAGGGCCTCCCTAACGCGGGGTGTGGCTAGATATTCCACCACCTCGATCGCTACTGGCCCCTCGGTAAGTGAATCGGCCGCCTTCACGGCCTAATTGAGTGCCCATGGCCTGAGCCCTTCTTCGTCCATGAAATCCTGAACGGCGGGGTGGATGGGTGGAATGCCGCTCCTTATCACTTCTGTAGCCTTAAGGTTACTCGTGTTCGGTGCCTCCTTCGCAGAGATGGGGGTCCCGGTGACCGAGAGGACCCTCTGCTTCTTGGACTTTAGATCAGAGGCCCCATTCGGAGCCCCCTCTGAAGAACCTCTTCTGTTGCTTCGACTGGTCGACAACCCTCTGCTTGGCCAATTGGCCCCTCCCTGTGTCGATAGTGGCATCATCCATTGCTACGAAAGAAAACCAAAGATATAAGAATGAAGGAAAAAAGTTGAACAAAAAAGGAAAACGAAAAACATATAATAGTCGATGGGGCTCAGTCCGATCCTGGCCAGGTGCCTCTCGGTCACGTTCGGCCAGTCGATGCCGTTGCCAGCGAAGATCCGTTCCACATTGGCCCACTCATCGTCCATTAAATCTTTCCTTTTCGGAGGCTTATGATTTGGCTTGTTAAAGTTTCAATTCGTGGGAACTTCCCAAGTCTCTTGATTTCGGACAATGAAGTATTTCTCCTTCCATCCTTTTAGGGAGTCCTGATGCCCATGAACTACCTTCTTATGGGTGCGAGGCGAGATGTAATATATCCCCTCGTGCTCTCTCAACGAACTGGCCCCCAGAACGGCTTGGAAGTGTTGGATCCTGTAGGCAAGGCAAGAAACACTAGAGGGGAGGTGAATAGTGTTTTATAAAAGTAATTGCGGAATTGAACTTTTTCTTCGATCAAGTCGACTTGAAAAGAGAACCCAGTCGACTGGGGTGACAGTTAAGAAGAGTATTTTAAGACGAGTCTGATCAGTCGACTTATATAAGGTTAAGTCGACTTACCTGTAACGCCCCGAATTCCAAAATACACTGAATTCGAGATTCCACAAGATCTTTACACTTCATTTAGTACAATTTTACAAGGAATTTAAAACTTTTCACTTTACATCAGAGTTTACATGAAACTTTACACTTTACATTGCACAGCGGAAGTAAATTTACAACATTTAAATAAATGTACAACAACTTTGAATAATCTTTAAGCATCTGTTCCTCTTTAATCTTTATCATGTCATTTACCCTGCATACAAAACTGTGGGTACGTCAGTTTATTCAACCGACGAACATTATACACAGCCATCCTCTCTATGCCGGAAATAATATAACTCATTTTCCATATTTAACAAACACAAACTTGTCACATATCAAACTAAAGGGACTACCCTATTAATGTCGTGTTGTGGTTGTGCACTTAGTCCTTAATGCAATTATTTATATTATATGACACTAATGCATACTTGTTCGGATTCTATGCATCCCATACTACATAGGTCCGAGGGCAAGCCACTTATTCGTTCTTCATCTTTGTAGGGTTCAATCCCTCGTCATGACTTAATCTACTACTGTAACTACGGTGAGTATCCTAGATGATCTATGAGTACAAGCACGTATACAGGATCTTGGAGGAGAATTCCACGCCATGTCTTGACTCATCAAGCATGCATTCTGTGGCAATTTAGCCTCCTCCCTGAACACGATCCTCTTGCAGTCACCAAACATCCCACAAGCGTTGCTAAAGTCCGATCATTACTGAGTTGTGCCCACGCCATGTCTTGACTCATCAAGCATGCATTCTGTGGCTCACACACCCGCACCGTAAACTCTAACTCTCATACTCGTGTTTTTCTCTCACTTTCATCACGTCTTCACTATGCACTATTCCTTAGTTTTTATTAGAAACATGAACAAAATCAAAGCTCTAGAGTTAGCCTCTCCACTAAACCGGACTTATTCATTCATTCAAACGTGACCAACCTTGGTCTTTCATTTCAAATTTCATTTCATTTCTTTCTAATTGCCGGGGGAGACTTAGCTACTCTTTTGTTTCAATTCCAATTCACAATTTCCAAAATTGAGCGTTTCCAACTCATAAGTTCATTTTCGTAATCATAACAGGTTTTCTTTTTCAATAACATGATCTCTCATTTATTCATAAGTCCATAGTCATACATGGAATTCAATTATTCCCTATGTATTTCATCAATATAATCACAACACTATTGAATATTCACCTTTCATAATTTTCATACTATTCTCCAATGAGAATAAATCACTTCACATCACTCCATATAATTTCTTTCTTTGCTATATTGTTTTTCTAACACTTCATTTCAAGTTCTTTTGCAAATTATAACTTCACAAAAATATAAATGTAAAAACCATAGTTTTATTTATACATTTATTCTCAAAACATACTTTACTTCATGCAAATAATTCTCAAATCATTTTTCACAAGTCCCACATAATTTTAGGATAATAAACACATTTTTTTAATAATTTTTTACTAACAAAAACTACCTCAAAAAAAAAATGTTTTTCCCAAATTAAACCCCAGGCCGAGACTGGGTTTCGAACCCACAACCAGAGGGAAACAAGCCACAGCGCAGACCACTAGGCCAATTGCGCCAGTGGTATGAAAGAGAGCTGAGAGCATTTAATGCTCTCGGCTGCAGTTCTTTTATTTTTTTAAAAAGATGAAACAAAAGTATGGTGACCAGGGGATTCGAACCAGCAACCTGAGACCCGAAACCCACTATAGCGAATAGGGTCATCCCAACCACTTGAGCTATGCGCTCGGGTTGTCAATAGTGCAACTCGAAGTCTATTTAAAACAATTCTCTCTGTTTATTAAACATTTCGATGTTCAACACGCTCTCATTTCATTTTGCTTTTATAGAATTTGCTGTAAATTTCCAGATTGACCAATACCATTATAAATTATACTCCAGTATATAGAAAATATTTTTTTCAGTAATTAATACATATTTTTCATACGATTAATTCGAATTATAAACTAATGCTGCCACATTTCTTCTTTTTCGACATTTCTTAACAATTAACATCACTAATCTTTTTATTAGCAACTTCTTACTAATTCTCTATTTTTAATCATTTCCCAAACCTACAATCTATATCTTAATTCATTCATTTCAACATTATCACAAAGATCCATTTAAACACATAAAGTAGCATTGTCAATCTACTAACTTTTGTATCTAATTTTTGATGTAAATAATAAAATTTTCTTCAAGCAATCCATGGCTATAATCAATTCACACATGACTTAAAATTTGATGATAGAACCATATATAATTTGCATATCACATTTCAATCAATCAATAGGTCATTTTTCTAATTAAAGTAATTTTATTAATCTTTTTCATGCATCATTCTTTCAATTCACATCTAGCATGTTTCATAATTAGAAATACGGAAAATTTGCCCACCTTAATTTGGAGAGAAATACAACTAACAACCTCCTAAACGAATGTCCTTGTCACGAGAGCGGTCCTCCTCCTAGATGCGCGCACACGAGCCTCCACAAAGCCAAAACCCGAGCACTCCACAAGCCAAACCGAGAGCTCCTTGTTGATGCCAGCCTCCCTTCTTCTTGATGCAAGCACAATTTCTCACACAAACTCAATCTTTTGACTCACTTAATAAACTACTAGATAATGTATTTTGAACTATAGGTTTGGAGGAAATAATTAGCACAAGAATAACTAGGTGGGGGGGGGGGGGGGTATTTATACTAAAAGTTTAGGAGAATGGATGGCTAGGATTGAAGTAGGAGTTAGGAACAGATGGCTATGATTTAAGGAGGAGTTACACTAACTACCCATGATCAAGTAACCACCACCACCATGACTCCACTTGAAAAATTCCTTTCCCTCCAAAAGCTTAAAACCGGCCTACTCCAAAGGTGCAATTTGCACGTGTACGTGTAGTGCACGTGCATGCAACTTGGTCTCCATTTTTTTTGTACATTATATCTTACATAAAAATAATATTTAAAATGTATTCTACATTACAAGTTGTATTTAAAAATAAATTAGCTCATGAGCTTTAGTTTATGGGCCAAAATAATAATTTATAAAAGAAAATATATTAATTCAATTTGGGCTTTAAAAAGAAAGGCTTTTGGTCTATTTGAAAAAAAAACTTTATACAAAATAATTAAAAGCAAGTATTTAAATATCTATACTCATCATAATAAAAATAATCACCAAAATATTGCACGTGCACACAACGTGCAAAATAAAATAATTTTCATTAAATGAAAATCGGGGCATTACATTACCAGACAAGTTTTTAGAGAGACAGTAGTACAAGTCTGACCAGTAGACTTAACAAAAGGACACAGTCGACTGTCCAGATAAGTTTCACAGAGAACTTAAAAAAGCAAGTAAATGAAATGTAAGTTCAGAGAAATACAACCACAGAGTACACACGATGTATCCTGGTTCGGTCCTCCCAACCTACATCCAGTCCCCAAGCAACCCACTTGAGATTTTCCAATATTCTTGAAAAAAATACAAGAATACCCTACGGTGTTAGACAACAACCTTGTCCAACCCGTAGTCCTTTCTCACCACTAGAGAAAGCAACCCACTCTTCCACCAAGAGTGAAAACCTGACTCTACACCCTAAAGCCCTACTCTCCAACTGAGAGAAACCACTCTCACAACCCGAGAGTGAAGAACAACAACAAAAATGTTTACAATCAACCTATAGCCTTGTTGTGAATGTGATTTTGTGCGTGGCTATTAGGTCAACTTCTGAAATCAGTCTAAAATGGAATCATTGTTATACTAGACCGGTTTCAGAGAACCAAAAAACTTAGAGGATTTGAAAGCTTGTGAACTCTTGTTATCTTTTTGAAAATAAGTACTTGTTGTAAACTTTTCCAAGTGATTTCTACACTCTATTTGTAGAGTTAGAATCACTGGACGTTGAGAAGCAGTTATACCGACTGTCAACCAATGGAAATAAAACTTTTGAATTTGAAAAATTAAGTTTTGAAATTAGTAAACTGTCGAAACGACTTGAACAGTCGACTGGGTTGCCGTTATAAGTCGACTGGTCAGAGTTTGAATAAGTTCAGACAGTTTCGTACTAGGACAGTCGACTGGTGCCTAATGGCGGTCGACTGGTACTTAACAGCTGAGCTTTTTCAATCTTGTTTCGGTCTTTTTAAGTTTGAAAAAGCACTCAATTATGTTAAAGATCTGTGAGAGTGTGTGTGACAAGGCTATTACAGAATTTCTAAGACTCAAAGAAATAAAAAAGTTACAATTGTTACAAGACACTTAATCCAACAAATTGAAGCATAGGTCTTGTCTTGAGTCTTGAGTCTTGAGATGGAGCTTTTAGCCTTCGTCTTTTTCTTTGAAGTTGGCAACCTTGTAGCTTTCTTGATCAATTAGCTATAAGAGCTTTATTTGTAACTTTTGCTTGATCAACTTACTTTAAGAACCTTGTAAAGCTTGTTAGAACATTTTGCCTTTGTGTATATCCTGTAATATCTAAGAAGTAGCACAACAACTTTGCATTGTGTTGTAATCATCAAAATCAAGAATCAACAGGAAGTACTTTAGCTTCAAAGGTACTCCCCTATCATCTCAAAACAACATGATGTACACGAGCTGCTTCAAAAAGTTTGGGCCGTACTGCATCGGGCTCAGACTCCCCCAATTCAACACCTTCTTGATGAATGGGTGCAGCAACAGCCGCAAACCCGAGCTGAAGGCATCTACCGAAAACATGCAATACCAAGGGGCCAAATTGTCCGTAGGACGTAGACTAGGGTTCAGAATCAACAACTCATACTCCAGCCCTCTGAAGTACTTTGCCTGTATCAACGGTAGGTCATCGCCCGTCAAAATATTTTGCGTCTTGTCTATCCTGATCTTTGGTCGGCTAGGCGAAGAAGGTTGTACCCTATACCGAACCAAGTCTTCGACATCGTCTGGATACATCCTAACACTACAAAACATAAAGCCTATAATGACGTATTTTTAGGCTATCCCAGCGTTTTTAAACACAATGATAGCACGTAGCGACATTTCTGGAAATGCCGCCAAAAATGCCGCTATAGCGAGCGTCGGGACAAATTGGGGGTTTATCCCGGCGTTTCAAAAACGCCGCGGTAGATATTTTTGATTTTTTTTTTTTAAAATCATTATCTGGCCGGTATAACTAACTTTTTTATTAATTATCTATCCCGACGTTTTTGAGAAAATGCCCAGATAGTTTTTTTTTTGGGGTGGGGGGGACAACAATAAGAAGTGATAATATGACAAAAAAATAAGTTAAACTGAAAGCAAAAACGAAAACAACGAATCTAACAACAAACTAAGCTGAAGAGCTTCATATATCGATGGAGAGGTATATGAGTTAGAATTTACATGCACAGAGAAATACTCTTACAAAACATTATAATTGAGTGACCATACGAATTCACATAGACAACCTTTGTGAGAATAAATTTATTTGAGATATCTAAGTCATTGAGGAGTTTTCGCAGCAACCTTTGCCTCTAGGTACTTCCACTCGATGAACAAGAGTAGTTTCCTTCCACATCCATCACTGGCATGACATCTAGTCAAGCTGCAATGAGCCTGATCAGTAGAAAGAATTAAAATTAGAGAGTGCACAAGTAAGATGTCAGCATGCGCTTTTCAAATTGTTAAAGCTAACTGAATTTCCATTTATTTACCTCTAAAGCAAATAAGGATCTAAGAACTAATTAGTTTTTGCACATTCTGTAATGTCCCTCCTAGATGAATGTCTACTTGTAAGTAGCCAATAATCTCGAGCCTCAATTTGGGTCAACCCAGTAAACAAGATTTATCCAAGATTTTTTTTTATATAAAAAAAACTATTTCAAGATCAGCTACCTTTACTACTTGATCTATGATGAACTATTTTCAGTCATGATGAACAACTTGTATTCAAAAACTCATTCTGTGTTCATGCGAATCAACTAAAAAAAAAAGATCAACCCACTAAATTAGGAATATGGTGTAACTCATTAATAGTGAAACTTACAAGATCAAAAAGATCATTTGTAAAACCTTAATATCCTTGCATAGGACAAGTTTAGTGAGCTTGAAATGTGCATTCGGTCCTTAAGGTACGTTGATTATCATCATGCCATTTGAATAGCCAACATTAGAAAAGTTAATTAACCAAAACAGAGGTTTAGATGGTCCTTCAGGTACGTTGATTATCATCATGCCATTTGAATAGCCAACATTAGAAAAGTTAATTAACCAAAATAGAGGTTCGGTCGGACCTTCAGGTACGTTGATTATCATCATGCCATCTGAATAACCAACATTAGAAAAGTTAATTAACTAAAATAGAGGTTCAATGTACCAACAACAATGCTTCAGATATTAAGCTATTCAATTAGAAGTACTAATTTTTAAATGAGAAATCTAGAAGCTCATCAAATGTATATTTACCAAAAGATAGAAGTTTCCTATATAGAAAATAACATAGCCGAAGCAGGAATTACATTGAATATAAGAGAATGTTATTCTTGTGAAAGATGTGCTGACTACTAACCTGATTCTCTCCAATCAGTATGGACAACTATAATTGATGTGAACTCTTTCTTGTTTGGAGAAGGAAAATGTACAGAATTACAGGAAATTCATTTAAATTTAAAGACAAAATATGAGTTATTAATTTCCTTGCATACTAACAAACAATACATTAAAACAAAGACATGAAACACCTGAAACTTCTATTTGTTTGTTGTGTGTCAGACACTAATCTACACTAATCTGACACGATACTTGATATGTCAGTGTAGCTTTCAAATTTTCCATGTGTCAGTTGTTCATGTGCATCATGTCCTAGCTTCTAATTAGAATATGTGAGGAGGAAAAATCTAACTTACTGTTTGGTTAGCGGATTAAGATGTTGGTCTGACTTGTGGCTAGCCGGGTCTCTGTTGATTTTGACCAGTAACTCCACTTGGCGGCATGACGACGGCGGGAGGTCGATTTGGGAATTCGGGTGAGAGAGAGAGAGATAGAGAGAGAGAGTGTGTGTGTGTGTGTCTGTGTGTGTACAAATTGGGTGATTTAGGATTTTGGATATAGGGGGAAATTAAAAAGTTTGGGGGGAAATAAAAACATGGCCTACTGCGGCATTTTTTTATAAACACCGTTATAGATAGAACATATCCCGGTGTTTATGCTTAAAACGCCGTTATAAACCCTATTTATTCCGGCGTTTATAACAATGCCAGGATAGATGGACAAAAATTGCAAAAAAATTAAATATTCCAGCATTCATACCCAAACACCAGGATAGACCTTGCGACTTGTAGTGTAATGAAGCCCGGCTGCTGAAGATATGGGTCGTCCGAGCCCATGTTTTGGGAGAAACTCATCCGACTGTTCCGGACTGTCCGGGAGGGTCCACATCAACCTCCTCCCTTGAATATGAGGAGCCTTTGAGGGGGACAGCATCGCCAACAGTTTCAGATTAGGGGCCTCACCTGACGGATCGACTCCCATAACCTCGTCCTCATCATTGTCACCAACCCCTCTTCCAACCACATCCTCCACATCTTGCTCGGTATATCCAACTTCCGCCACCTATCTCTCGTTACCAGTGCCCGCATCGACCGGTTTACCCTCATCAACCATCTCTACCTCTCCGTTCGAATCGCTTGATTCCACCACAAACGGCTTACGACTGTGAAGCGGCTTGACACGGTAAACCTTTTCACTCCTTTCCCAGGAAGGGGAGTCAGAAAGGCGATCTCCATCTCCCTGAACAGACGTAGGGGTAGAAGAACCAGACCGAGCCCTCGACATTATATTAAATATACTAACATGTGATCGTTTCCAGAAAGTTCAGTGTAAAGCTGATCACCGGTCACTAAACAGTTCCTAGAGAGAAGCTCTGAAAATTAGAGAGAGAAAGCAAAGTGGGAAATGAGAGGGGGAGTGAGGAAAAATAGGCAAAAAATGGTGCCTCGATATCCTCAAACAATTTCAGTCAACCAATGTAGATCATCTAAATCTAACGGTGGATAAGATTTCAAAGCCTCAATTTCCACAACCGTGACATTAGCATCACACATGCAATACACGTGTCCACTACAATCACAGTAAGCAGTTTATGGAGGCAATTGCAGCCAGGTTTGGGCTTGGCTCGACTTTGGTGGTGACTGCAGGCGACGGCGAGGGTGAGGATTTGAGGGCGGCGAGATGATGCTGACGAGGTGTCGGAAGGGTGGTGCAGGCGGTGAAGATGAGCGCGCGGGGGGGGGGGGGGGGGGGGGAGGGGTGAGCAGCGGAGGTTGATGGAGGACGACGGTGGCTCTGTTTCGAGAAGGAAACAGAGGAGGGAAAACAGAGAAAGTGAAGGCGAGCTCAGGCGATGGTGAAGCCGATGGTGGAATGGTGGTCGCGGTCGGGGAGTGACGGTGACGGAGGCTCGAGGGATGGCAGCGATGGCGCTGTGGTGAACGGCGAGGAGACAGGGACGAGGAAGGTGGCAATGGTTCTGGGGTTGGATGAGGATATGTGGAGGAAGGGCGGCGGGATGAGGAAGATGGAGGCGGATGCACAGTCGAGGAAAGGTCGGGGAACGGGGTGAGCAGGCGAGATGGAGGAAGATGATGGGAGATGATGGCTGATGGGTTCTTCGATGATTGGATGAGAGGGCGATGACTAGGGCGGGTAGCAGTGGATGCGCTGCGGTTGGTGAAGGACGAGGATGGACGAGGAGGACGGGAAGGCGAGGTGGCGTCGATTGGGTCCAGGGGGAAACAGAGAGAGAGAGAGAGAGAGAGAGAGTCGGGAAATGAGAGAAAGGAGGGGGCGACTAGGGTTGTAAAGGGTAGCAAATTTTTACCAAACTATCCCACTATTTGTAAGTATGTACCAAACTGTCCCTGTGTGAAAGTTTAATACCAAAAAGTCCCTGTCGCTAACTGAGATAGCGCACCTAGTAAAAATCTTCGTGCTATCTCCGTTAGCGTGTGTTAGGGGACACTACTTTTCCCCTCGAGCAGGGGTGTGCGGAAAAAATCACCAAGTATAGACACGCTAACTCCGTTAGCGCGCCAATTTAAACCAGGCGTGCTAACGGAGATAGCGAGTGTCGATTGGGATTTTTCTTAAATAACGCTCGCTGTCGCTGTCTTATTCTCTTCATATTCTATCTCTCTCTTCTCATTCTCTCCCAAATTCGAAACCCAACTCCCAAACCCTAGCATCCCAATTGGAGATCTTACTCCAAAAGACTCTACAAAATCTTAAAGGATCTTCTTCATCTCTCACATTCATATCTCCTCCTACTCTTAAATCCCTAAAACCATCTTCCAAAATTTCTTTGTTTGGGGATTTATATAGCGGATTTGTTATCAACCCAATCACTACGCCGTCTTCTCGAAGCTCAAAATTGCTCAAATTTTCTGTTCATTAATTTGAAGGTATGATTTGTATATCATTTTATCGCATATACTTTGTTTAGTAGATAATGATTATTTTTTTATATAAATATGTATAGGTATAGATTACGATATTCCTATTGGGCTTTATTTTGGTGGTGAAATTATTCGTGACCCAAAAATAGGTTGTTGTTATAGTGCCGTTGATCCCGAAATAATTTGGGCACCCTGTACAATCACAATGGAAGAACTTGTTAAAAAGTTTATGAGGTTACTAATTGGGATAGAGAACGATGGAATTTTAAAATTTTAGCACGTAATGCAGCGGGAAAAGGTGATGGTCAATATTTTATGACTGTGCCCGTAGGAAAAGGCAACTCTCTGAAGTCCATGATTGGTAGAACACTTGATCCGAATTTTAGTTGGTCTGCATTAGAGCTATATATTCAGCAAACCAAAATTATTAATGTCCAACCCAATTCTAACCCTAGTTCAAGCTCCGCACGTGAAGTGCGAATACATAAGATCAGTTCCAATCCAGTTCAAACATCTCATGCAATCCCACCGTCCTCACAAGAAGGCACGTTCACAAATACTACTAGCCCGGATCCTTCTGAACTTGAGTTGCCATGTCAACCAAGTTTGGTTAATGATTACGTTCGGAATACCAATGATTTCGGAATATTTGAAAATGCTACCGTTAATAATCATTTAGTCGATGATGAAGAAGAAAAAGAAGAAACAGACGATGAAGTTGAAGAGGGTTTACAAAATGAAGACGAGGAAGAAGAAGACGAATATGTAAATGTTAATATAAATTAGAGTAACGATGTCGATGTCAACCTTACCGATGGCTTCAATAATGTTAATGTTCATGTTACCAAGGATATGGCGCAAAGTACGAGAGTAAATCATGGTCCACAAGAATCGTTCGTTTCATCCACCGTAGATGAATTCTACATTGGGCAAGAGTTTCAAAGCAAAGAATCGATCCAACATGTGGTAAATCTATACTCCATAACAAACATCGGGAATTTATCACAATGAAATCTTCACTGATCATATATGCTGTTAAATGTAAATTGGCTCCGAGAAAATATTCACTTGAGGAGATGGTGCAAATCCCACCAGTTGCAAGTGAGGGTGGTTGTCTGTGGAGATTACGTGCAATCATTCTAAAGGGATTAGCGGTGCAAATATCCATGTG
The DNA here is from genome assembly GCA_017893485.1 of Hemerocallis citrina. Lineage (NCBI taxonomy): Eukaryota > Viridiplantae > Streptophyta > Magnoliopsida > Asparagales > Asphodelaceae > Hemerocallis > Hemerocallis citrina. The sequence goes on along the minus strand of CM030364.1, from coordinate 48,144,443 downwards.
TACGTGCAAAGAAGCTGCCCAATCATGGGCTGCTGGTCGACCCATACCAGTTACACTATGTAGATCGACATTGTACGGATGCTGCACTGGAATATTTTGAAGCAACCCAAACTGAAGAAGTACCCTATCTGGAAAATAACACTCAATTGTACCAAAGTGGATTAAAGGTGCTATTGTCAACCATAGTTGAGGGCTCGAGGTACAAACGGGAGGCAATCTCGGCTAAACGTTCCTCGGTATATGGTTTCCACTTGACACAATTGTCTGACAAGTTATCAAGCTCGTCCCGATAATATGTAAGGCATCTATTAGGGCTAGCCTTCCATGTCAGTGAACCCAACCAATACACACCTTGCGGCGGGCTCATTTTGTGTTCTTCGGGAAGATTTGCCCACTTTGGTGATTGCTTAGCAACAACGGGTCTGCCAAGGTGTAATCGTTCCTAACTCCAAACCTGTAGTATCAACATTGGTCCATTCATCTGCTTTGCACCGAGAGAGCAGTTGCACAAAGCTCTGTATAATGTAGCCAATGCAGCACTTCCCCAACTATACACCCTAACCGCCCCAAGATCGACAATTATAGGTAAGTATATTAATGGCACGGAATCTCCGGAGGAGTTTGGAAACATCACACCTCAAACAATGTCATTATGTAAGCCCGGCAGTAACACTGTACTTGGAACTCACTCGAAGCATTAGTTAACGTGTTGGAGAATGTGTCCTTAAGCCATTTTAATCTCACAGATTTGCCTACAAAGGCGGTACGATCTGCCTCCACCCCGAGATCTTCATGGATAATAAACTCTAGTTCAAAATCCATTGTGCTAGTTACGACCTGTCCATCGATTGAAAGACCCGTTATTACAGTGACATCTTGTAGTGTCACGGTAATCTCGCCGACCGGCAAGTGAAAACTATGGGTCTTGGGACGCGATCTCTCGAGAAGAACGGTTAGTAAGGGTCGGTAGGCCTTAATAGAGCTCATCAACCCGATACCGTATAAACCACAGTTCTATAATAACTCATGTATATGGGGATGTATTTCTAATGTGCCGTGCCCCCGAAAAGTACACTCCGAAGAATTCCCTTCCCACACATCTTTAGAGCGATGCTGTGCTTGTAAAATCAATAGCCTTGGGTCCATCGGACCAGGAACCACCGGTGGAACATATGATGAAGAAGATGGGCCAGACTCATTTGGTGTAGAAGAAGGGCCCGGTTGATCTGAAGGAGAAGACGAGCCCATTTGATTTGGCGACGAAGACGGACCCGCCTCATCCTACACCAAATAATTATAAATCAATATACAGATTTATAATTTTATTAATTTAAAATAAAACGTATGAAATAAATATCAAATCATCTTACATTGCTACGTCTCTGTCCACCACAGCTAGATTTTTTGGGAGGATGTCCATAACATGTTCGTGGCCCTTTTCAGTTTGTAGGAGGTCTACTACTACTTCCTTCTTCAGGCATACCCCGTGTTCGTGCCATGTGTAATATCAAATAGAATCCTACATGTTTAATTATATATATCAAATTTACCTTAAAATCGATATAAAATAATTCTACAATTAACAATTTCTAAGTACAAAAATTCAATAGCAAGCATTATTACTATCTCAGTCGACTACAAAAAATTCAATATCAATCCTACATCTCAGTCGGCTAGAACATACCAAAATGACCCAAAATTGCAAATCCAACCTGTCACGCCCCGCTTCCTAGAATACAGGAACACATGCACGTAAATGAGGCCCAGCGAATGATGCAGATACATCATTCATAAGCTGTAATTTAACTCAACAACAAGATAACAATTTCAACCACGAAAGCATAAAAAATCACAACAGGATAACAAAGTACATGACATATTACATGAACATAACCAACAACTGAAAAAGAAACATAGTTACGGGTCAAACACGCCCGGATTACAACAAGGATTACATGAATAAAACAATAATTAAAATAACATGAAATTAAACAAGACTAGAATCTCCGTTCAGCAACACCTTCGGGTAGTTCTCCATCTGGGCCTGCAAGTATATTATTACAAGGAAAAGAGACAAAAAGGTACCCATTAATGCAAGTCACGGGCCGCAAGTGGTACAAGCAACGGGACAAATATAGAATAAAACAAAAGCAGGAAAGAACAAGGAATCAAGAATCATATAATAGAGCAAATACAATATGCAACAGGATCAAGAACAAGGCCTCATGGAACAAAATAGCATGCATGTAAACAAGTAAATAATCCATAAGAACATGTTATATGTAAACGAGTAAGCAAGTAAACATGTCAACATGAACGAGTAATATGTAAACAAGTAAACAAGTCATCATAACCATGTAACATGTAAATGGATCAGGCAAGTGTACGTGTAAATGTCATGTCTTTTATTAATCTAACTAGGTAGCACTTCATGCGTCCCATACCACATGGTTGCTACTCGCAATCAAGTGAACGTTTCAATTAGTGGTGGATTCTATAGGTCACGTACCCGGGAAAATTGTATCTTGTTCGAGATACGTGCATGAGGACATAGTGTAACGTAGCGTGAAACATGTCAAGTAAACCTGTAATTTAGCAAACTTGTAACTTGTAACTTACAAATTTGCAGCGAGGAACCACGAGCCCCCGTCCGAGTACGCTCTTCTATATTGTCCACTACTAAATCTTTTCCCTTTATACCCCGACTTGTTATCTTTTTAATTACAATTAAACATGAACCATAACTACATGCAACAATAAGGACGGGTAACATGGTAAGGGTAACATAACAAGATCAAGTATCAAGACTTATACGAGGCAGAAAACATATTTCAGGACTTATAAAACATGTTGATGTGACTAACAGCATGCATAACACTTAATCAATAAATAAAGATATTATAACAACATGCAACCTAGTAACAAGCAATTCATGCACAACATCATGTATAGTTATAGGAGTATATATGTGTGTATTAATTTTTGTGTTCGTGTCATGCATATGAGAACAAAGTATTCACGATCACATGTGAATACAGATCGACGGATTAGGTATGGAAACGGTTATCAATTCGACTTATGAATGCGAATTGGAGTCAAAAGTAATATACTTGCGGTATTTTTACAAGGGCTTGTACTAGAACAAATAAAATTGTACAAGAGACACTTGCCTGGTAGTCGACAACGATAAAATTGAAGCAAGAATAATGGGATCAGTATCCCGGGCAGCAGAATGCATGCGAGATGTGTGGCAGCCACGCCAAATCAGCAACTCCAATCGGATCCTCCTTTGCAAGCATCCAACAGCAACAAAAGCAAAATCCAACACAAACTCCAAAGCAGCAACTCACTACCCAATAACAAACAGCACCAACTCCACTTCTCCACTCAAAACACCAACAGCAACAATCCCAAAGCAACTCCAAATGGAAACCAACTCGAAATAGTAAACACTCCACTCCAATCACAACAAACACTAACACAACTTCCAGCGCAACTATCTAATCCCCATAACACCAAACACCAACTCCACAACAAACAACAACAATAATTCCCAATACAGCCAATAAAATCCAATATAATCAGATCTCCAAACAACAGCAACAAAGTACCCAATACTGCTCCTTCTTCTTCTTCACTTTAACACAGACAGCGAGAGAGAGTGTGTGTGAGAGAGAGAGGGGGAAAATGGAACAGCGACGGCGGCACGTGGTTGAGCAGAGGGCGAGAGGAGAAGTCGACTGTGGGTCGAGGCTATCGAGGGGTTCTCGATGGGGTCTGTCGACAGCGGAGCTGAGTCGAGCGGAGGGGTTCGTCTAGGTCGGGCTGGAGGCAGGCAAGGGGAATGGCGACGGGGAGATGGAGCAGCGGTGAGGCAACTGAACAGCGAGCGGCGGAAGCTCGAGGGAAGGCGACGACTGGTTTGGAGCTTGAAGACAATGCGGGGTTGAGACGAGGTGGTTGGTCGAGGTGCAGCGATGCTCGGGGGTCGGCAATGGTGGGCTCGAGCGGAATGGGGGCGTCCAGCGACTGGCGAGGAGGAGGTGAGCGGGGGCGCGGTTGTGGTTCGGAGTGAGGTCGAGCGTGGAGTTTGACGGGGAGACGAACGGAGCGGAGGACACTGGGGATGAGAGCGGGAAGTGATGGAGAATGAGTTCTGTTGGGTTTGTTTTGTTTAGTTCCTCTGGTTTGGTTGAGAAACAAAGAAGAGGGAAGATTGAATAGGAGAGAGAAGGTACGGGAATGTGAGATTTTATAATAGTATAATAGGGAAAAGATAATGGGGGAGAGAAGTGGGGTAGTTACAAGGGGTATGGGGGAATGTGTTGTACGGGATTTGAGGAGTATGGGGAAAAGTGGTCTGCAAAGTGGGGAGTTGAAGTACGGGATAAAAAGTGGGTGAGAGGAAAGTATTATATACAGGTAGATGTATAATTAATCTGTACAATAGGAGTAATGGGTTTGGGCTTTAATAATGGGCTCAAAAATATTTAATTAAACAATTAGGACATTGGGCTAAAATATTTTGGGCTCAAATTAATTTAATTAAAATCAAATACGAAATTGGGCTTCAATAATTGGGCTTATAACAAAATAAAATAATAATTAGGGTATTGGGCTAAATAATTGGGCTCGAATTAATTTAACAAAATCAAATGCAAATTTGGGCTTAGAATAAACAATTGGGTTTCAAATTAATAAATACAAAATTGGGTTCATGAAACAGTTAAACAATTGTGCTTGAAAATAATTAAATAATTTGTATATTGAGTTCCATAAAATAGTTTAAACAATAAAATCAATTAGAAGAAAATACTTACAAAATACTAATGATTTAAAATACAGAAAAATACTTGAAAATTATGTATTAATGAAAACAGGGGTTACAAATCCTACCCACCTTACAATAAATTTTGTACACGAAATTTGCATAGGCTGTATATAGGATAGAGCAAAGAAGGCTATGGGAGTAACAAAAATAGAGAATTTCAAAGGGAATGAACAAAGTGGTGGCAATACCCAAATTTGAAGAGAATACGGCAAGAAAGAAATGCAAGTGTGATATTCAATATTGAATCAACAATGGGGATGAATGCAAGTACAGGAGAATGATGACTCAAGAATTGAAGTACGACAAAATAACAAAATACCTGTAATTGCACTCAGGTAGTCTGTGCTTCCACTGCAATCGGGTCGGGGGCTTGACGGCATTCTTCAGCTTATCCTCCACTGGGAGCTGATCCTCCAGTTGGTGCACTTCTTCGTACCCTTCGGCAGTTCCGAATCTTGTGATTCTTCGCTCCGCATGTAAGACATCGACGGTTGGCTTTCTAGCAATCCTTGTGTAGGTGACCGATCTTGCGGCAATAGCTACACGTCGGATTCTTCTTCTCATGGGTTTGCTTCATAATGGCGAAGGCGTGATGCTGCTGCGCAAATATGTTCAGTCGAGTGAGCTTTGCGTACTCCTGAATCCTTTCCAGATTGGCTCTTATCAGCTCGTTGTGTTCATTTTGTAGTTCCATCATTCTTCGCATCTCCTGAAGAGTGGCAGTGATATTCACTGATGTTTCGTCCTTGGGCAGGGGAGTCGAAATGTCCTCACTGGCCATAGTCTGCAAAACCATCAAGTTGGTAAGTATCCAGGTTGGTTATTCATTATCCATGTGATCAACGTGGTGCTCGTGTTGTTGAGTTAACCCGACTAAACTGTAATTAGAGTCTAACCTGACTGAGTCAAGCATGTCTAATGTATTAGTCAAACTAACACATTAGCCATAACCTGGCTCTGATACCACTAAAAACCTTGTCACGCCCCGCTTCCTAGAATACAGGAACACAGGCACATAACTGAGGCCCAACGAATGATGCAGATACATCATTCATAAGCTGTAATTTAACTCAACAACAAGATAACAATTTCAACCACGAAAGCATATAAAATCACAACAGGATAACAAAGTACATGACATATTACATGAACATAACCAACAACTGAAAAGAAACATAGTTACGGGTCAAATACGCCCGGATTACAACAAGGATTACATGAATAAAACAATAATTAAAATAACATGAAATTAAACAAGACTAGAATCTCCGTTCAGCAACACCTTCGGGTAGTTCTCCATCTGGGCCTGCAAGTATATTATTACAAGGAAAAGAGACAAAAAGGTACCCATTAATGCAAGTCACGGGCCGCAAGTGGTACAAGCAACGGGACAAATATAGAATAAAACAAAAGCAGGAAAGAACAAGGAATCAAGAATCATATAATAGAGCAAATACAATATGCAACAGGATCAAGAACAATGCCTCATGGAACAAAATAGCATGCATGTAAACAAGTAAATAATCCATAAGAACATGTTATATGTAAACGAGTAAGCAAGTAAACATGTCAACATGAACGAGTAATATGTAAACAAGTAAACAAGTCATCATAACCATGTAACATGTAAATGGATCAGGCAAGTGTACGTGTAAATGTCATGTCTTTTATTAATCTAACTAGGTAGCACTTCATGCGTCCCATACCACATGGTTGCTACTCGCAATCAAGTGAACGTTTCGATTAGTGGTGGATTCTATAGGTCACGTACCCGGAAAAATTGTATCTTGTTCGAGATACGTGCATGAGGACATAGTGTAACGTAGCGTGAAACATGTCAAGTAAACCTGTAATTTAGCAAACTTGTAACTTGTAACTTACAAATTTGCAGCGAGGAACCACGAGCCCCCGTCCGAGTACGCTCTTCTATATTGTCCACTACTAAATCTTTTTCCTTTATACCCCGACTTGTTATCTTTTTAATTACAATTAAACATGAACCATAACTACATGCAACAACAAGGATGGGTAACATGGCAAGGGTAACATGACAAGATCAAGTATCAAGACTTATACGAGGCAGGAAAACATATTTCAGGGCTTATAAAACATGTTGATGTGACTAACAGCATGCATAACACTTAATCAAGAAATAAAGATATTATAACAACATGCAACCTAGTAACAAGCAATTCATGCACAACATCATGTATAGTTATAGGAGTATATATGTGTGTATTAATTTTGTGTTCGTGTCATGCATATGAGAACAAAGTATTCACGATCACATGTGAATACAGATCGACAGATTAGTTATGGAAACGGTTATCAATTCGACTTATGAATGCGAATTGGAGTCAAAAGTAATATACTTGCGGTATTTTTACAAGGGCTTGTACTAGAACAAATAAAATTATACAAGCGACAATTGCCTGGTAGTCGACGACGATAAAATTGAAGCAAGAATAACGGGATAAGTATCCCGGGCAGCAGAATGCGTGCGAGATGTGTGGCAGCCACGCCAAATCAGCAACTCCAATCGGATCCTCCTTTGCAAGCATCCAACAGCAACAAAAGCAAAATCCAACACAAACTCTAAAGCAGCAACTCACTACCCAATAACAAACAGCACCAACTCCACTTCTCCACTCAAAACACCAACAGCAACAATCCCAAAGCAACTCCAAATGGAAACCAACTCGAAACAGTAAACACTCCACTCCAATCACAACAAACACTAACACAACTTCCAATGCAACTATCTAATCCCCATAACACCAAACACCAACTCCATAACAAACAACAACAATAATTCCCAATACAGCTAATAAAATCCAATATAATTAGATCTCCAAACAATAGCAACAAAGTACCCAATACTGCTCCTTCTTCTTCTTCACTTTAACACAGACAGCGAGAGAGAGTGAGTGAGAGAGAGGGAGAGGAAAAATGGAACAGCGACGGTGGCACGTGGTTGAGCGGAGGGCGAGAGGAGAAGTCGACTGTGGGTCGAGGCTGTCGAGGGGTTCTCGGTGGGGTCTGTCGACAGCGAAGCTGAGTCGAGCAGAAGGGTTCGTCAAGGTCGGGGCTGGAGGCAGGCGAGGGGAATGGCGACGGGGAGATGGAGCAGCGGTGAGGCAACTGGACTGCGGGCAGCGAAAGCTCGAGGGAAGGCGACGACTGGTTTGGAGCTTGAAGACAATGCGGGGTTGAGACGAGGTGGTTGGTCGAGGTGCAGCGATGCTCGAGGGTCGGCAATGGTGGGCTCGAGCGGAATGGGGGCATCCAGCGACTGGCGAGGAGGAGGTGAGCGGGGGCGCGGTTGTGGTTCAGAGTGAGGTCGAGCATGGAGTTCGACGGGGAGACGAACGGAGGGAGGACATGGGGATGAGAGCGGGAAGTGATGGAGAATGAGTTCTGTTGGGTTTGTTTTGTTTGGTTCCTCTGGTTTGGTTGAGAAACAAAGAAGAGGGAAGATTGAATAGGAGAGAGAAGGTACGGGAATGTGAGATTTTATAATAGTATAATAGGGAAAAGATAATAGGGGAGAGAAGTGGGGTAGTTACAAGGGGTATGGGGGAATGTGTTGTACGGGATTTGAGGAGTATGGGAAAAAGTGGTCTGCAAAGTGGGGAGTTGAAGTACGGGATAAAAAGTGGGTGAGAGGAAAGTATTATATACAGGTAGATGTATAATTAATCTGTACAATAGGAGTAATAGGTTTGGGCTTTAATAATGAGCTCAAAAATATTTAATTAAACAATTAGGACATTGGGCTAAAATATTTTGGGCTCAAATTAATTTAATTAAAATCAAATACGAAATTGGGCTTCAATAATTGGGCTTATAACAAAATAAAATAATAATTAGGGTATTGGGCTAAATAATTGGGCTCGAATTAATTTAACAAAATCAAATGCAAATTTGGGCTTAGAATAAACAATTGGGTTTCAAATTAATAAATACAAAATTGGGTTCATGAAACAGTTAAACAATTGTGCTTGAAAATAATTAAATAATTTGTATATTGAGTTCCATAAAATAGTTTAAACAATAAAATCAATTAGAAGAAAATACTTACAAAATACTAATGATTTAAAATACAGAAAAATACTTGAAAATTATGTATTAATGAAAACAGGGGTTACACAACCCTAGACCTTCTTCGGGCATACCCCGAATAGAATCCTACATGTTTAATTCTATATACTATCAAATTTACCTTAAAATTGATATAAAATAATTATACAATTAATAATTTCTAAGTACAAAAAATTCAATAGCAAGCATTATTACTATCTCAGTCGACTACAAAAAATTCAATATCAATCCTACATCTCAGTCGGCTAGAACATACCAAAATGACCCAAAATTGCAAATCCAAACCTGGACCCAAAATCACCAAATATTAAATAGCATAAGTTAAGAACATATACACACAATTGTTGGATACAAGGACGAAGTCGAATATACCACTAGGTAGCAAACCAATCCTCTCCTTCCGAAAATTGGATGAAAAGGTTTATGGGTTCCCCAAAATTTGGAGAAATTGTTGGTTGAGGTGAGAGTATTGTGAATTATGAAGAGATTTAGGAAAAAATTCGAGAGATTGGGTTGAGGAGAAGTCGAATTCGGGGCTAGGGTTTGAGGGGTTGGATTTCAGATCGCACGAGCGGTGAGAGAAGAGAGAAGAAGTGGGAAGAGAGTTAGTCAGCGACTGTGTTTTAAGAGAATACCCAATCGACACTCGCTAACTCCGTTAGCATGCCTGGGTTAAATGGGCGCGCTAATGGAATAAGTGAGTCTATATTTGGGATTTTTTTCCAATCAACACTCGCTAACTCAGTTAGCATTCCTGGGTTAAATGGACACACTAACGGAGTTAGCGTGTCTATACTTGGAAATTTTTCACACACTCTTCATTGAAGGGAAAAGTAATGCCCCCCTAACACTCGCTAACTGAGATAGCGCACAGGTTTTTACCAGGAGTGATATCTCAGTTAGCGACAAGGACTTTTTGGTATTTAACTTTCAAAGAGGAACGTTTTGGTACATACAAAAAGTGGGATAGTTTGGTAAAAAAAATTCGGGGGTAGCACAGTATACGGGGTAAGGTTAGGAAAGTTAGATTATATAGTATATATATATATGGTTGAATTGAGATATTGGGTTATTGGGTATAGGGTTTTGGATCCAATAAGAAGGGTTATAGGGTTTGGCTTAAAAATCTAATAAGTAAGTAAAATATCCAATAACATAGGATTTATAACAAAAATATAATTCGTATTACATTATAGAAATTTATTTGAAATAACTACAAATACAATTATTAAATAGAAATGGATTTTTAAGAATCAATCAATCAATCAATCAATAATAATAATAATAATAATAATAATAATAATAATAATAATAATAATAATAATAATAATAATAATAATAACGATAACAATCTCTAATATTGTAATGGGAGAAGGCCTTAGTGTCATTTGTAAATCTACCAACGGTTGCATTGCACGTGCATAACTAATATGAAGGTCGTCTCAGGTTCGAGTCCTCACTATGTCATATTTTTTACTTTAATTTTTTATATAAATATATTAAATGCGCATCACACGTGTAAATTATCTATCTATATCTATCTATCTATCTATCTATAATATAATATATAATAAGTATTATAATGGAAGAGTTGGAGTTGTAAATCTATCTACTTACGTACAACTCCAACTCTCCCATTATAGTCTTCACATTTACTTTTAAAAATATATAATCATATTTATTAAGACATGTATCGCACGTGTAAATCAAAGTTTTTACTTTAATTTTTTTTAAAAATAATACGTGCAACGCACGTGTATATTACTAGTTATAATAATAACAACAATAATAATATGATAACAAAAAATAATAATAACAATAACAATAATAATAATAGTAATAACAAGATTATATAACAAATAGGAATTCGGTTTAACAAATTTATTAAAATGACCCAAATACTAATAATATTTTTGATTTGGGCTCAAATATAAATAATCGTTCAATAAGGATTATAAAACAAAGTTAAAGTACACCACTATTCGAAAATGAATATAATTGTCAAATATAAGATATTTTAATATAAAATCACAACCGAATTTAACGCATAATGAATTTATAAAAATTTGAAATACAGGAAATACTCAAGAAATATGTATTTGCGGGAACGGGGGTTACAGCTAAAGTTGTACGACGAGATGAGAATGAGTTATAGCGCATGTATATGATACAATAAGAATGAGCATTAAAATAAGCGATATGATGAAGATAGGATGAAAAGAAAGTAAATTATAAATTATAATAAGAAGGAAGGTGAATGTATTACGGAATGTTATAAGATATGATTGAATGTGATGTGATGCAATAAAATAAATTCATGTGATTAGATGCGAGGGAAATGTATGGTGTATTATATGGATGAATGCATGTGAAGTTGTGTGATGAGAATAAATATCAATATGTTGTAAGCTTAATGAGTGTAATGTTGTGTAATATGAGAATGAGATGGAAAATGGATATGAATGGAGATGAGGATGAAGGAACATAAGTCATGAGTTTGTAAATGAAAATAAATGATAAATGAAGTATGCGGTTAACTAAGTATGAAAAATGAGGTAATTGCATTATATAAATTGCAATGAAAAAAAAAATGGTGGTGTGAAGATATTCATGAAAAGAGGAACATTGTATATGTGATTAAATATGAAAAGTAAAAGAATTATATATGTGAATTAATATAGTGTTATGTCTTTGGATATAAAGTGAAGGAATTATCTACATGAATTGATATGATGTGGCATATATGAGATTAACCACGAAGAAATTATGTGCATAAAATTAGGGTGAATAACTCGAACAAATTGTGGTATGGAAAAGAATATGAGAAGTAAAAAAAGTGGTATGTATGATATATTATTATATGAACGTAAAGTAAAGTTATATGTGATATTAGTAGAATGTATAAAATTAGGTGTGTTAAGTGAGGAATATGGGAATGATTTTAAAGCTAAAGATAAGTGTGATATGAGATGATATAAGTTGATATGCCTTGGAATTGTGCCGAGGAACTACCCGCCCGCTATTTCCATGGAATGGTGGAAACTACCCGCCGAGGCATAACTTCATGGTAGTGATAGTGGTTATGGATACGTAGATGGGTGTAGATTTAGAAGAATACTTTGATTTAAAGTCGTATTTATGATGCTTTTATGTTCAGATTTTAGGTTGAATTTTATTATCTGGATATTCGTAAGTTCATTCTATTTTCTTTATATAGTTTAATTTATTTGCAAAACTAGTAATTATTCTCACACTAGACATGGCTAACCCCTGCTATTTTGTTGGGGTTAGGGGAGTCCCTCCCTGAGGGTGGACGACCCTAACTCCCCTGTAGGTTCTGATAGCAGCAAGGTGAGATAGTTGTTGTAGTTGGGTAGTTGTACTTTTGCTTGTAGTATAATGGAGTATGTGTATGTATGTATTATTTTTAGAAATGGGACTAGAATGATGTATTATGGTGTATTATGGAAAATTGTGTGTATAACTGTAAGATGTAAGATTTATATAGTGCTGTGATGAAGTGCGAAAGCCCGTACCCACCTCGTTGTGGAGTATTGGGTTCTGTGGTTGGTTTTTGAAAGATTTCTTGAAAGTTTTTCTAAAACTCATATATGTTTTCAAAAGAATTTTTGGTTTTCAATTCATATCTTACTTGTTATGACGTATTATGCCCCAGAGCTCCATATATAATTGTTGAATGATTTGGCCTAGGGAGGATTGAAAAATATTATAGGTACATTGTTTTGTGTGATTGTTTGCAGATTTCCGTAAGAAAATTCTGTAAAAGGGCTAATATTTCAGGGGAAACTCTGCCAAAAATTTTAATAAAATCTATGAGGTATTTTCCTAAATAAGAAATGGTGTAGATGATAGTAAACATTTGGATAAGGATTAGTTAAAAAAATAATAATAAAAAATAAAAAATGCGTTACATTAAGCCCATTTGTACTCATTTTGAGATTCGGACGACCGTTTCCTGTTGTTCTGAGAATGACTACAGGATTGCTTCAAGACTAGTGTGACACTAGTTTCAAAAAGGACCATGGAAGCTGAAATCGTGCTCTACGACTCTACCCCCTTGTCTGTGTTGAGTGTCTAAACATTTTGCATCCTACAACAAGGTTTTTATGATCCATTTTACAGTTGTGTCTCATTTTTTATTGGCAGTGACATGTTGACCAGATTCTGATGGGACAAATTATACGGTGATCACTCTTTAAGAGAATTATTCCCTGATCTTTTTGATCTCGCTTCCCAACCCTATATTACACTTGCCGAAACTTAGAAAATGGGAACCTGGAGGCCTTCTTTCAGATCGCATCTTGACCCGAAATCTCAATTAGGCCTTGAGGCCCTACAATTTTACATTGTCCAATCTGGAGTTATATGTTCTCAAGGACCAGACCGAAAAGCTTGTGAGTTAGAGAAAAATGGAACCTTCACGGTTCGCTCTCTATATAACCATGTTCAGTTTAGAGGTAGTAGTCCAAAATGGTCTACGATTCTTTGAAATGTCAAAGCACTGATGAAATTTAGAGTCTTCCTTTGGTTAGTCCTCAACAATGCAATTCTGACTAGAGAGAACTTGGTTAAAAGGCAACCACACATCGTGATTAACTGTGACTTTTGCAATGCTTACGTGGAATCAAAGATTAATTTATTCTTAGATTACCCCAGAAGTAAGGTTGTTCTGTGTGAGGTCTTGATGGCCTTGGGGACATTGGTCTATCATTAGGTTTATAAAGACATTTGGACAGGGCCCACTTTTGCTAACGAGAGATGTGAGATGAGGGAAGCGTGGTATATTGCAATCGCAACAACGACATGAGTTTTATGGCTTGATAGAAATAACTTTTATTTTCGTGGGACTTGTAATAGTATTTCTGGCTATCTTACTCACATCATGCATCTTAATTCTTTTTAGGATATAGTTGTGGCGGCGGGTCGAAGAGGAAGAATTGACAGGGCTTTTGAGGTGGAGCAGTACGAGGATGAAGATGTGGAGATAGGTCATACTCTAGACTGATACGGAGCTTCATGATCTGATTGCCCACCCTCCCGGGCGTTGTTGGAGGGACCGCTTGTATCATGTTGTACTTGCTTGATGCTTTTGTCTGTTTAACTTTTAGTATTTTATCCCACCCTCCTATGTCCTTTGGATGTGTTATATTTTATTTCTTGCTCTGTAGTTGTTTCGTAATTGCACCCAGTACCCTGGGTTTGTTTCATTAAATCCTTATTAATGAAACATAGTGGCTATAATCCTCATTTTCTTCAACAACAAAAAAAGAAAGATAAAAGAAAAGGGAGAAGGACGAAATAACACCTGAAGTTTATCCTAATTCTCAAATAGCACATAAAGTTTTTTAAATGCCTAATAACACCTGAAGTTTATAAAATAGGACAAAAAATTCATTACATTAAAATTTTAGCAGAAATAATGTGAAATTAAAGAAATACCCCCAACCTCTCTTCTTCTCTTTTCATTTCAAATTTTTTTATATTTAAAAAAAACGGTGGAGATAAAGGTGATGGTGATGAGTTTCGGAGGTGGTGGAGATGGTGGTCGGTGGGGATGGGTTTCGAAGTGCTGGTGATGGATTTCTATGGTGGTTGGAGATGGTGGTGGAGATGATGGTGAAGATGGTGGTCGGTGGTGGTGATGGTGGTTGGAGATGATGGTGGTTAATAGAGATGGTGGTGGTAATGGTGGTCGTTAACGGAGATGGTGGTCGGTGGTGGTGATTGTCGTTGGAGATGGTGTTCGGTGCTTGTCGCGGTGGAGATGAGTTTGGATTTTAAACCCGTTAAGAGGTGAGGGCTATTTTGATATTTCATACTCTTCTTAAGGGGTTTAAATCCGTTAAGAGGTATATTCGGGAAATATTCCATTAACGTAATGGAAAACATAAGAACATGTTATTTTTCATCCAGATTTAAAACTTCGACTCCTATTTGGGTATTTTAAAAACTTTGAGAGCTATTTGAGAATTATGATAAACTTTAAGTGTCATTTGGTCATTTTCCCAAAAGATAAATATCTTCACTTTGGGCAGTTCAATTTCATTCATGTCTTATTATTAATAAATGGAATTGTTACCAAAATACGTGAATGGTACAAGTTTCATAGTAGCCTAGTGGTAAGCCTCCTTGCTAATGAGCAAGAGTTCAAAAATTTGCTTGTACAATTCTCCAGTTATGAGAGAGTTGTGTGGAGTGGGTGTGAATCTACAACATTGTCAAAAAGTGTTGAAAGATATTGTTACTGGCCTATCTTATCAAATAAGGGGCATTGTTTTAAGGTTTTTTAACGTTTTCATTGAATCTGTAAATAGTATTATTTCTTTTGTTTTGATACAAAATTGGTTAATAATATTCAACTAGACCCCACACAAGGCTCTTGAAACTTCTGTTAGTGCTTTCTGCAACATTGGCTAATAACAGAAGTCTGTTAGTGCCTTCTGTTAGTGCCTTCACATACATCAACATTCAGGCTAAGGCTCTTGAGCCTCCTCAACAACATATCTCGGCCCCACTGCAAAAACAGGGCCCCACACAAGGTTTTTCAATAAAACTCATCGTTTTTCCTATTGTGGCCAGCTTGGCCATATCAAGGAGAATGGTTAGAAGTTGAATTTGTACCCCAGTAAGCAGGGTTATCATTCTAAAGGGAAGATGGCTATTCAGTTGGTACATGACCCAAATTTTTATGGAGTAACCGGCCAGGATCATACTACCACAGAGACTACTGCTCGAATTGCTTTGATAGGTGGTCAAGGTAAGATGGGTATGACTTTACATATTTCTGGCTTTGCTGGTTCTGATACTTGGATTATTGATTCGGGTGCCTCAGACCATTTGACTTATGACAAATCTTATTTTGCTAAGATGTCTCATCCACTAGTATCTAGTAATACTAATGCCAATGGTAAAGCTATTCCAGTATTAGGAACATGGTCAATTGTATTACTCCTACCTTAGAAATCCATCTTGTTTTATATGTTCATGACATGTCTCACCATTTAATATATGTTCCATAGTTGAATACTGAATCTAAGTTCTTTGTAACCTTTTAACCTGTGTATGTGATTTTTCAGGATCTTCTAACTAGGGAGATAATCGGTTGGGGGTATCTGAGGGACAAGTTATTCTGTCTGGATCAAATGTATGCAGGGGAGAAACTAGGAGCACGGTCCCAAGCCTCTTTGACTTCGAGTTCTGACAAGTTGAGTGAGATTTGGTTGTGGCATCGCCGTTTAGGCATCGCCATTTAGGACATCCATCTTATAGCCTTATGAAAAAAAATCCATGCCTACTTTGTTTATTGTTGTGGATGAGTCATTTTCCCACTGTGAGCTATGTGTTTTAGCCAGGAGTCATCGTACTACTTATTCTCCTAGTATTTCAAATAAAAGTTCCATTCCTTTTGAATTAATCCATTCTGATGTTTGGAGACCTTCTAAAGAGCCTACTGTGTCGAGTATGCAATATTTCGTTATGTTTATTGATGATTGTTCAAGGTTTTCATGGGTGATCCTTCTTAAAACCAAAGATAAAGTCTTTCTAGCCTTATGAGCTTTTTGTACACATGTCCAAATAACAACGACAACAACAAAGCCTTTTCCGAACTAGTTAGGGTCGACTACATGAATCATGGTTTTTCGTTTTGCTCGTTTAGCGCAATATCTTTTGTAAGACCACAAGCTATCATATCTTTTCTCACCGTTTTCACCCAAGTAAGTTTAGGTCTTCCCCTACCCTTAACTCTACCATCAATACTTTTCAAATCACTATTTCTAACTAGGGCACTACTGGGTCTACATGTGACATGTCCAAACCACCTGAGGCAATTCTCTTTTTATTTTTCTTGGATATGAGCTACATTTACCATGTCTCGTATATGCTTGTTTCTAATTCTATCCTTTATATATTTACCAAATATCCATCTTACCATCCTCATCTTCGCTACACTCATTTTTAGGACATGTTGTTTCTTTGCTGCTCAAGACTCTGCTCCATACATCATTAATGGTCTAACAGCCGTCCTATAAAATTTTCTCTTCAACTTCAAAGGTATTCGTTCGTCACACAAAATACCACTGACACTTCTCCACTTATGCCACCCGCCTTGGATCCTATGTATAACATCTTCACAAATCTCCCCATCTCTTTGTATAATCGGGCCTAAATATTGGAAATGGTTTCTCTTAGGTATCTCTTGACCATCAAGCTTACTTACTCATTTATGTTCAAAATATCCTAAAATTACACTCCATATACTATGTTTTAGTTCTACTTATTCTAAAGCCTATAACTTCCAAAGTTTCTCTCTACAATTCTATTTTAGCATTGACTTCTGCTCTAGTCTCATCCACTAAGACGACGTCTTCAGCAAAAAGCATATACCAAGGCACCTCATCTTGTATTCCTCATGTCAATTCATCCATAACCAAAGCAAAGAGGTAGGGGCTTAAAGCCGAACCGTAATGTAAACCTACTGTAATAGAAAAATCACTAGTCTCTCTTGTGGTTGTTCTAATTGTGGTCTTTTCCCCTTCATACTTTTTCTTAATTACCTCAATATACTTAATAGTTACTCTTTTATTATTTGACGCCCACCATAATATGTTTCTAGGGATTTTATCGTATATTTTTTCTAGATCTGTAAACACCATGTATAGATCTTTCTTATTCTTCCAAATTTTTGTATAAGTCTCCTCAGTACATAAATTGCATTAATTGTTGACCTCACATGCATAAATTTAAACTAATTCTCAGAAATTGTAGTTTCTAGTCTCAGTGTATGTTCGATCACTCTCTCCCAAATTTTCATCGTATGGCTCTTTAATTTAATCCCTCAGTAGTTTGAGCAACTTTGTATATCTCCTTTATTTTTATATATAGTTACTAAAATACTCTTCCTCCATTCTTCGGACATCTTCTTAGTCCCCAAATTTTCATTAAATAATCTTGTTAGCCAACCCAATCCTACATCCCCAAGACACATACAAACTTTAATGAGTATATCATCCGGTCCTAAAGCTTTTCCTATTTTCTTCCTTCCTAGATAATTTCGAACATCTGAAGTCCTAATTCTACAAGAAAACATATGCTCTCGACTTTCCTTCGAGTCCTCTATATTTAAGTTGCCCACAACCTTTTTATTTAATAACTTCTCAAATTAATTTCGCCATCTTTCCTTAATTTTCTCATTTTTTACTAATTTCTTGAATCTTCGCTCTTAATACACCTAATTTTATATAAATCTTTTGTTTTCCTATCCCTTTGTTTAGAAATCTTATAGATGTTATTTTCTCCTTCTTTTATTCCTAATTTTGTGTATAAATCATCATAGACTTTTTCTTTTGCATCTCTTACCGCTTTTTAAAATCTTTTCTAACGGCCTTATATCTCTCCAAATTCTCTTCATTTCTACTATTTTGCCATATTTTGAATGTTGATCTTTTCTCTCACACAATATTTTGGACTTCTTCTTGACACCACCATATTTATTTAGTTTTCTAGATTCTACCTTTAGATTCTCCAAGTACCTCATTTGAGATCTCTCTTATGCATGTAGCCATTTTAGTTCACATCATATTTGTCTTCCCTTCCCAATTTTATGTCGCTCATTTAAGGACTTTATCTCTAAAAACCTCTAGTTTCTCTCTCTTCAAGTTCCACCATTTAAATCTTGGGTTCCTAGTCTCCTTCCTCGCACATTTGTGTTTCTCAATCTGAACATACAACATCATTAATCTATGTTGTGAGGTTAAACACTCTCCCGATATAACTTTACAATCTTTACATGTCAAGCGATCAACTTTTATAGTAATGAAAAATCAATCTGGCTTTTATTTTCTCCACTTTTATGGTTATTAAATATTCATCCATCTTCCTAATATAAGTATTTGCTAGTATAAGATCATACGAAGCCGCAAAATCTAATGGAGTCTCTCCACCATCGTTCGTATTTCTAAATCCATATCTTCTATGCACTCTCTCATATCTCATATTATCTTCTCCTACATGTCCATTGAAATCTCATCCTATAAATAATTTCCTACCTAAGGGTATTTCTTAAATTATCTCATCCATATCTTCCCAAAATTTATTTTTAGTTTATGCATCTAATCTTACTTGGGGTGGATAAGCACTAATGATATTAATTATGTTTTCCTCTAATACAAGCTTAATTTGCATTATTCAATCACCTTTCCTATTAACACTTACAACATATCCTTTGAATTTCTACTCTATTTCTATTTCTAATTTTACCTGTATAATATAATTTAAAACCACCTATCTCTTTAGGTTTCTCCCTTACCCCCTTCATTTCTTATAAACAAGCTATATTAATATTCCTTCTAATCGTGGTATCTACAAGTTCCATACATTTTCCTATCAAGGTTATTCCAAGTCGCTAACCTAAGCATATTTTTCTAGACTAGCTTTTTTACTTGCACACTTCCAGATTGGTACAGGAACCCTTATCCATTTTTCACCGCACTTGGGTGCCGGTGCGACGCCCCTAGCATATTTTTCAAAGCACCCGGAGGCAGATATTATGCATCGCTTCCAGGGAATGCCCTAGCATTTTGCGTGTATATTTTTAGATTCATGTTCATAGGATTTGAGAAAGTTTTATACTGGCTGTCAATTACCTAACACAAATCTCCTCCTTACCCGGTTTGTGGCTGTATTCGTAGCTTGGGACAGGCAATGGCGGAGTTAAAGTTCTTCGATCAGATAATGAGGAGGGGATATGTGAATCATGTTTTCAAAGAGTTTTTTCAAACACATGGTATTGTCCGCCAAACCACTTGTCGACAAACACCTAAAACAAAATGGGGTGTCTGAAAGGAAAAGTTGTCATCTTCTTGATATGGCTCGTTTTGTAACACCCAAAAAAAATGAGTTATGATAATTTGGCTTCCGCATGTACAATTATGCACGGGTAATTTTGTACAATTTCATATAATGTCTTATGTAAAATATTGAATATTTTTAGATATTAATTTGTGGAATATAAATATTTGGGAATGTCCCATATACATATTTAATATTCTATTTTGTGAACTTGAGGACTTAAGAGCATTTGAGTTGGTGACTAGAGACTTCTAGAAAATTGGTATAATGAAAATAGGGCCTTAATGAAATTATCCATTTCTATCATGCATGGATTTTGCTAGTTAGTGACATAAGGGAGGCTTAGGAGAGGTAGTTAAATGATGTAGGAAGAGGTTTAGAGGAGGAGGTTAAATGATGCAGGAAGTGGTGATTAAATGATGTAGGAAGAGGTGATTACATAAAGAATGAAAAAAGACAAGGAAAGCTTGTGAGTTTTTGTATATAAAAGCCATGAATGCATCCCCTCATTCTCCATTATTCCTCTTTTCTCTTCCATCTAAACTGAAGATCTTTGGAGTTGAAGTTTTGAAAAGGTTAAGTTTATCGAGTTTGTTGTCGGAACACTTCGTGGAGCTTAGAAGCAATCAAATCCAGAAGCTATATGTGGGTAACAAATTTACTACTCTTGTTTCAATTATACTGCAGGGTGTATGCATGTTAAAGAACCTATATATGTTGTATTGGATAAGTATTCATGCTTAAATTGACTAAATCATGTGTGAATTATTTTCAATTAATTGTGTGGAATTACGGTAAGGTTAACTTGGAAACACTTTACAGTTTCTGTCTTAAATTTTGGACTTATTTCTGAAAATAATTTCTCTTTAACTAGATAAAATCTGAAGCTAAAACTTTATATATCCATAACATCTCTAGAAAACTTCATGATGTTTGTATGTCATTTAATATTTAAAATAAATCCGAACACATTCTTGGTTAAGAACTGAAACATGACATATTCTATAATTCTGTCATGAATATCATGCTTACTTCCAAAAATCATTTCTATCCAAATATATGAAATTAGAAACTGAAATTTTTATATGAGAATCTAGTATATATCTATAATAGTTTTACAAAATTTCATGAGGTTTGGATATCATTTAGTATTTTTTTTAAAAATCTGAACTTAGGACTGGTTGACAGTTTTGCCATGTTCTGAAAATTTGTACACATTCTAGTTTGTAACCATTTTAACCTCTTATATATAGTATTTAGAGGAAACTCAAAACTAAAAATTTGAACTAGATTCATCAATCTTTCTTCCTAGTCTAAGAAATCAAATTTCCATGAAGTATGGGAATTCCGGCGATTTTTATAAGTAGCAAAAGCTGCAGTTTTTTGGAACCTGAACCTACTGTTTTGCATGTGGATTTAGATAAAATAATTGTGGTTAAATTGAGACATCCTTAACTACAATGTTGTTGTGGACTTATTCTTGTTCCATATGAAACTAAAAAATCCATTTTATGATAAGTATTTGAATTTATATAGTTTTTGCAAGACCATTATGTTGTTGTCCAAATACATAGTTGAATGTTCTAACAGATGATTTTATATATGAGACTGAGGATACACCTAGTAAATCCACGACGTATGGGCTAGGAGTAGGTGGTAAGGTCCAATATCCTGGGGGTGTGACTTACATGTGATTACGCATTGAAATGCTAATCATTGGGTTTAAGCATTGCATAGTGAGGGATTAAACCATGTAATGAGAAGAAACGCTTGTAGCTTGCATTCAGAAACTATGTTTTATATTCAAATGTATGTCCGGAATATGGATCGTTCAGTCTAGGGTATAATTTTGTATCATTTAGACTAAGATATTGCATTAGTTAAATTAAGATTTTCTATTAGAAGAAGATATGACGGACATGTAGCTTGCGGTTCCTAGGAATGTTTGGGACTGAGAATACGTCCAGTAAATTCACGTGTGTGGGCTATGGATAGGTTGATAAGGTCCGCGAAATGGCTAGTAAAGAGCTTGTAGTTCATAGGAATGTTCGAGACTGAGGATATGCCTGGTAAATCCACGATGTGTGGGCTAGGGGTAGGTCGGTAAGGTCTGTAGCTATGGGAAATTGACTTGCTGGGGTTCATGACTGAGGATACACCCAGT
Source organism: Hemerocallis citrina (assembly GCA_017893485.1). Classification (NCBI taxonomy): domain Eukaryota; kingdom Viridiplantae; phylum Streptophyta; class Magnoliopsida; order Asparagales; family Asphodelaceae; genus Hemerocallis; species Hemerocallis citrina. The sequence goes on along the minus strand of CM030364.1, from coordinate 48,122,478 downwards.
AAATCCACGAAGTGTGGTTTAGGGGTAGGTCGGTAAGATCCAATATCCTGGGGGTGTGACTTACACGTGATTACGTGTTGGAGTGTTAATTATTGGGTTTGGGCATTGCACAGAGAGGGATTAAACCATGTAATGAGAAAAAACGCTAGTAGCTTGCATTCAGAAACTATGTTGTAAGTGCGGCATAACGTTTTAAACAAACGTGTATTAGAATAACATATTTGAATTGTGCTTATTAGTTTAGTAAGTATATGTGTGACACTCTAATAAATTAGTTTCACACTCACTCATATGACATTATATAATTGACTATTTTTCAATTACGTTTAACATATACATTGATTCAAGTTTTTCTTCTATTATGTTGTGTTTTGGGAGTTAGTTGAAGTTGTTGAGATTTTTACCGTCGTCCCCACAACCTGACGGTCCCACAGATAGTGGTTTTGCAGGTAAGGGTGCCTGAGGTTTTAGTGTAGAAGTGCAATATGCTGAGCCCGTCATCTTATCAATCCATATAATTTGGACTTGTAGTAAGTATCTGCATTTTTCCGTATCATATTATGTTTACGTAGTCATATGAAGTAAAAGTTTCTGGGTGGTGGTGTCACAAATTTTTCAGTATATGAAATTCGGGGCGTTATACGTTCTATTCTTTTTAGTGCTCATATGCCTAAGTATCTCTAGGGGGATGTTGTACATGCTTCCTCCCATCTTATCAATCGTTTACTATCTAGTGTTCTCCATGGTAAAATTTCTTTTGAGGTCCTTGTGTCTTATGTTTCCATACCATCATTCCATAATCTTCCTGCTCGTACCTTTGGTTGTGTTGTTTTTGTCCTTGTACCTAAGAACCAGAGGTCTAAGTTGGATGCTCGAGCGATTATGTGTGTTTTGTTGACTATGGTGGCTATCAAAAGGGGTGCAAATGCTTTAATCCACCAACCTGGAAGTATTATGTCACTATGGATGTGACCTTCAATGAAGGTATGAGCTAAATTTCATCCACTGACACTATTCTTCATGGGGAGAATTCATATTTTGAAGAGTTGTATCATTGTGAAGAATAAGAAACGTAGGAAAATGGTATTTTAATAGGTCAGATAGAAGTTCTCGATCTGTCGAACCGAGACACATAAGCAATATGAGTCCATACGCCAAATTCGAGCAGTCAAATTGAACCCTTCAACCCGTCGAATCCAGTTACAGCGAGAATGAAGAAAATTTGACCAGTCAAATTTCTGGTCTAGACCAGTTGAATGTTGTTGAAGATACTATTGCCTTCTCATTCATCACCCTTACCCCTGATCTGTAACACCCCGTGTTATAAAATATAATATATATATAAGGGGATTTGAGTTGGCCCTATAGGAGTTCCTATGGGGATTGTATATGGAATTAAATGTTGAAATGTAGGGGGGGAGGGGGGGTCCACACGTGAAGGAAAACAGCATGCATATGCTGCTGTGTGAAGCTTAAGAAGCTTGTGACGTCAGGGATGCTGACGTGGCTTTCACGTGGGGCCCGCTCCTATGTTATTGCTTCCGCTGTACCTTCCACCAGGAGTGAGAACAAGGGAGAGGTATGGGAATTTGTCCCATATCGGTAATATACATTAATAAAATAATATATAAATATAATTGCCCATGATCAAGAGTCACCTAATCGGTTAACCACCTTTTGAGAGACAGCCTGTGGTGGGCAGTTGTACTGCATAGTATCTAATTTGTCTTATAAATTATATAAATTGTCTGAGCTAGGGTCAGGGGAGTTACATGATCCCCAGCTCCCTGACACTGAAGATCGTCCCTCTAAGGTATGTACACACACTGATGCTAATAATAGTGAGTCTAGTGTTGAAAAATATGCGTTACCAAGCAGGTCTACTCATGGTCAGCCAGCCAAAAGGTATGAACCCACTGTTCATGCAAAGTTAAAATATCCAGTAGCCAAGATTGTCTAAGTCATATGAATCATTTTTGAATCAAATATCGCTATATTAATACCTAACAAAGTACATGATGCATTGGGAGATCCAAAGTGGTCAAAGGCAATGGAGGAAGAGATGGAGGCATTGCAGAAGAGTAATACTTGGGAACTTGTACCTCTTCCTTGGGGAAAGAAAGCAGTTGGCTGTCGTTGGGTGTTTACAATGAAGCATAATGCAAATTGGTCGGTGAACAGGTATATGACGCGCCTTGTGGCAAAGAGATTCACTCAAACCTATGGCATAGAATATGATGAGACATTTGCATTGGTGGCTAAGATGAACATTATCTGTGTCTTGCTTTCCTTTGCTGCTAGTCTGAACTGACCTTCTCCGGCAGTTTGATGTAAAGAATGTCTTCTTTCATGGCGAGTTGAATGAAGATGTGTGTATGAGTCTTCCTCCTGGGTATGTAAGTGCTTCCTCTGGTGACTTTGCGTATAGATTGTGCAAATTATTGTATGGTCTCAAGCAGTCACCTCATGCCTGGTTTTGGAGGTTTACACAGTCCATGCGCAATTTGAGTATAAACAAAGTAACTCAAATCGTACTCTGCTTCTCAAGCATCAATAAGGGAAGGTAAATATTCTGATTATCTGTGATAATGATATGATGATTACTAACAATGATACCATTGAGATTGGCAAGCTATAGTTACAATTAGCTTCTGAGTTTGAGATGATGGACTGGAGTGACCGCAAATACTTCTTAGGAATTGAGGTAGCTAGGGAGAGAGAAGGAATCTTCTTGTGTCAATGGAAGTACATACTTGATCTGCTAACTGAAACATGTATGTGAAACTGTAAGCATGTTAATACTCCTATTGAGCAAAATCATCGCCTAGCAGAGTACTCATATAAGGTTCCTACTAATCGAGCTTGTTATCAGTGATTAGTTGGTCGTTTGATTTATTTAGCTCATACTAGACGAGATTTTGCATATACAGTAAGTGTAGTCAGTCAGTTTATGCATAATCCTAGAGAGAGCCATATGAATGGTGTTGTAAGAATTTTGAGATATTTGAAGTCATCTCCAGGAAGAAGAATAATATTTTCTAGGGAAAACAATGTCTTTGAGATGTGTGGTTTTACATATGCAGACTGGGTTGGTTGTATCACATATAGAAGATCGACATCTGGTTATTTCACCTTTGTGGGAAGTAATCTTGTGAAGAGTAAGAAGTAGATGGTTTTGGCAAAGTCAAGTGTTGAGGCTGGGTAAAAAGGTATGGCTAATGGGGTTTATGAGCATTTCTGGTTGAGAAATCTCTTACAATATTTTAAAGTGCAATGCAGTTGTACTGTGACAATCAGACAACTATTGAAATATCACAGAATCTGGTGCAACATGATCGCTCTAAGCATGTGGAGATTGATCGTCATTTCTTGAAGGAAAAGCTAGATGTGAAACTTATTAGATTGCTTTTTGTTCCTACTAAAGAGCCACTGTCAGATTATCTTACAAAAGATATTTAATGGAAGACCTTTTATGACTCAGTGGGCAAGTTGAACATGGTCGATGTTTATGCTCCAACTTGAGGGGGGTGTTAGCGTGAGTCATGGTATCAAATTAGGAATGTTTGACCTATTGAAATTATAATTAGTAGGAATATATTGTGTTTAGTACTTTCCTAGTATGAGGATTATAATTGGTAGGAATATATTGTGTTTTGTACTTTCCTAATTGTACTATTTGTAACCCCTGTGTAAACCTCCACAGTGAGATGAATAAAGCATTCAAGAATTATCTCTCAAATACATCTCCAAGCTCGATATTTGAGTGATTCTGTCTTGAAACATTGTTGTAACATTTGGATAATCTACTTGTAAGAACTTGAAGCACTGTTTATGTCATGAAAACCAGTATAGTATGTGCTTGGAAGTTGAAATACTCGGCAGTATTTCTGCCCCTACAGAGCTGATTGCTTAGATTGCTAGACATAACCTACCGGCATATCTTATCCCTCAGCTCACGAAATTATCTAATCTCTTACGTTGTTTAAATTTGTTATAGTATTTCGTTAGTCTTATTGCAGATATGTATATTTGTCAATTTACTTAAAAAATAGAAGTGTGCTACTTTATCCTGGTAATTGTTAGGAAATATGGCTCGGCATCACAGTGGCAGTAAATGAGAACCACAACGATCAGGTAACAATATTTATTTTATAGAAGTCTAGAAATCCTAGTTTACAATCCCAAATATTTATTTCCAATAAAAACACAAATTCAAAAAAAAATATTGTAATTTCCAAGCTATTGTATTTCCCATCCTTATCTCTACCACTATGGAGTCGGTGTAATTTGTAGGCAAGCCAACTTAAATAATCTAATTTCAACTACACATTTTTAAGTGAGAGTTATACTAACTATCTATTTCTAATTAATTAGTCAGTTAGCATAATATCCTGAAACTTCAAATTTACTTACAACATAAAATACTTCCCGCTAAACTCATCGACGTGGAAGAAAAGAAAAACTCTCAAGATCTATAACGATCGTGACTGAAAAAACAATAAAAGCTCTCACACTCGGATCGTTGATTGAATGATTAGTTCAGAAGAAATATGATTGCAAAGGGATGAAGAATACTCAGTGAATTCGCCTATATTTTTAGAGCGAGAAAATGTATTTTTCCAAAAACGAAAAGATATTTTTGAAAATAGTCAAAACTGTACGAGTGCGATCGACCGCTTTATTGAGCAGTCGACTGTTCATTCTTCAACTAAAAATTCGAAGGGTGACCGATCGGCTGACTCACTTTTTGAACTAGATGACCAGTTGACTGTTGTCACGGTCGACCAACGTATTGTACGGTTGACCGCTATCGTGCAGATTCAACTTTTATTTGGCAAATTAACTTTTTATTCTTTCCTTGTCTAATTATTCAATCAACAATACTTTACATAATATATCATCTCATAAATAGAAATAAATAAACTATTTTTGCTGCCTTTCTTGAGATATGAGACACATGCTTATTTTCTTTGATGATTGCAATCTTCTTTGATGCATACCTCTTTTGCTTGATTGCAAATCATTTTGAATCTTTATTTTGATTTTCCTTTTCCTATAAATTCTGTAAATCTCAACTGAAAATATCTCTAATATTATAATGGAAAAAGGCCTTACTGTCATTTGTCAATCTACCAACACGTACATTGCACGTGCATAACTAATATGAAAGAGGTCCCAAGTTCGAGTCCTCATTATGTCAGATTTTTTTACTTAATTTTTTTTAATATATTAAACACACATCATATGTGTAAATTACTATCAATTTATCTATCTATAATATAATATATGTATCTACTATTTTAATGGAAGAATTTATCACCAAACAAACATCATTTGTAACTAAACAAACACGTGCATTGTAACTAAATAAACATGTGTAATGCACGTGTATAACTAATATAAAGAAGGTCTTAGGTTCGATGCCAGACAACGTCAAAATTTTTTCTTTTAAAAAAATATATTTATAAAAACGTGCATCGCACGTGTAAATTACTAGTTAGTTGTAAATGATATGTTTTGTGCCCACCAAACTTAAAGTCAACAATCTCCCCTTTTGGTGTTAACAAAACATACCTTAGTATTTAAAAAATATATTAAAAATAATAATCAAGTGCTCCCCCTTAATCCAATACTCCCCTTGAATTCATGTAGTGAGAGTTCTACATGGTATCATAGATTTGAGATTTCACCAATACAGATTAGAGAATATAATAGAGGAGATATATATGAGTTGAAAATTCTAAGTTTAAATATTTTTGAAAATTCTAAGTTTAAATATTTTCTATCCCTTTTTGGAACACACCAAAAGGTGCAAATTACAGCTGTGATAAAACATGAAGATTTGAAGAAAAATCCTGGGAAGAAGCTGGCAGAAGAGGCTCCGCTCGACCGGTCAAAAACAATAACAAAACATTTCGACTGTAAACAAAACAGAAAGAGGGATGGGCGATCGCGCAGTTGACCGTATACCCTTATAGGGTGATAGTCAACCGAATAGCAAAATTCTTAAGCTGAAATGTCAGTAAAGTTTAATTCTCCTTTCAAAAAGTGAAAACGTTTTTCATCTGAGGGTTTTTAAAAAATATCAGCTAGTTGTGATTTAGTTGAAATAGAATCAAGAACAATATCTCCCTTTTGAAAATGATCTTTAATGAAATGATAGCGAATTTCTATATGCTCGATTCAAGTGAAAATTTATGCATAAATGTGAGATTAAAGAAAACAGTTAACAAATTGGATAATTAAATTCTAAACAATTGGTCGTTTGACCAATTGATATGCTCAAATCAATATTGTTAGCCAGGCATATTTATATGAGAGTTAGCATCCATATATGAGCTTTCAAAAAGAAATTTCTAATCGAAGAGGAGAGACATTCAAGGGACTATCAAAGAGATTCAAGCCAACATGATGATCATTGCAAGAGATTACATTCAGTATCATGATAGAGAGTTTTCATAATAAGTTTCTAAAGGGGAGCTACATTTAAGCATACAGAAGAAACTACATATGTCAAAAAAAAATGCATCATCATGAATATTACATTAATTGTTTAGTTGAAAGAAATGAAATATTCTTGTAAAATAATAGAAACAATAAACAAAGAAAATAGAGACAAGATGAAAGAAGATTATTCTCATTCATAGGTTTTTCCTCTATATACAAACGATTCACCTAATGGCCTATTTATAGGCTTACAAATGATACAAAGAGACAATTACATAATTATTACATACTAGTAGTTTACAACGTGTGATGCACGTTTTAATAAATATAGTTTTTAAAAATAAAAATTCAGATGCAGTTGTGATTTGAACCTAAGGCCTCCTTTATAATAGTTATGCACGTGTGTTACACGGGTTGGTAGAATGACAAAATATTTACAAATGACACTAAGGCCTTCTCCCATTATAATATTATAGATGAATAAATATGAATGAATGTAGTGGTGGTGGTGGAGAATGTGGAATGAGTGGGGGGAGTTCAATAGACAATTCACACTTAATAATTTATTTATAACACTCCCCCTTGAATGTCTATTGAATGTAAATAAGAATATGCCTCGTTAAAACCTTACTAGATAAAAACCAAATGGAAAAAACCCTAGTGAAGGAAAAAGAGTAGATAATCTTTAACAATGATATGCAATGAAGATGCTACCTCGTTAAAAACCTTACTAAGAAAACCCAGTGGGACAAAACTTGATGAAGGGAAAAAGAGTGCAGCACATATCATCTCTCCCCCTGACGAGATCATCCGATTAGGACTTTCAAAAGTCGTATCTCGAATCTCGATCAATTCTACCATCCTTTCCAAAAGTTGGGGTGATAGGGTCATAGCGAGCAATCTTCTGGATTGTCGCTTGATTCAATGATTTCACCCTTTTAATTGAAACATGAGTGAAGAAAAATTTCTAGTGAAATATGTTTCGGCTGATCGCCTTTGAAGAAACCCTCCTTTTATTGAGCTTTAAAGCTGTATTATCTTCAAATAACGTTGTGAGTACTTCTTGATCGATTGAGGATGACACGTTCTCCAAATATATAAAGAAGTTAACCGATCAAACAAACACATCTATGCCTCGCATGGAGCCAATATCTCTTGATTGATATCTGGCTTTATAATGATATGATAAATACTCTGCATTTGCATAACCAATCAAAACTGATATGGACAAATTAGAATAATATAATCCCATATCCATGGTCCCTCGAAGTTATCTTTCATACCAGTCCAATGACTTCGAGTTGGCGAGGAATTTCATCTTACTAGTAAACCAACCGCATAAGGAATATCATAATATTTATTATTGATAAGATATATTAGTGCTTTAAAACTGATATTGCACTAAGAAATGGTACTCCAGGACCAAGCAATTCCAATGCCTTTCAAATGTTTAATTTGAAAAACCTGAAAAAATGATGACAAAACAAGAAATTTGCTTATCCAAGATCTTTTCGTCTTAAGATATTTCTTTAAACATTGCTCGGTAAATGATGATAAAACAAGAAATTTGCTTATCCAAGATCTTTTCGTCTTAAGATATTTCTTTAAACATTGCACGGCTAGTACAACTCTTCAGGAGTTCCAACAGACTTTGACCTTGAATATTTAATAAATATATGTGAGCTTATATGACCATTATTATGGTCCCCTTTATCGAAAACTCACTAAGATGGTTATATCACATTTTGTTTCGATTGTTTTAATCCATACAAAGCTTTGTTTCACTTTATTGATTAAACTTCCTGGGAATAGTTATTATGTGCTTCTGGCACTTTAAACCCTTCAGATAGTTTTCATATTTATGTCATGGTAATACAAACCAAACAGATAGTTTTTTATCACATCTATGAGGCACGTTTTCAAATATTCATGTACCGCTAGACTTCTTATATCCACCACAAGAGAATATTTCTCTTCATAATCAACACCAGGCATTTGGGTAACACCTTTTGCGACAAGCTGTGTTATATATATAGTAATATCATTTTATTCATTTGTTTTTTGCACAAAATACCCACTTTATAATCCACCAAATTATTGTCTTTTGGTGTTTGGACTATATGCCCTCGTTTTGCAAATGAGTCTAATTTAAACTTGATTGCCTCTTTCCATTTTTGGCCAATTTTATTTTATTTCTACACTCTCCCATAGAGATAGTTTCACGATCTTCGTTTTATTCATAATATCGCGTGCTATATTTTATACAAAACATTGTCGACAATTATTTTTACAATGGTTCCATCTTCTTTCCGTAATGACATAGTTAATCGAGATCTCTTTATTCTTATTCATTTCAGGTACCTGATGATTCTTTATATTATTAACTATATCAACGGTCTCTTCTGGAGAGACATCCTCGTTTCGACCATCATTTTTATTTGCTCCTTATTTTTCCGAGGATGTTTATAATTTTCTTTGGAACCAAGTAATCTACCACGCTTCAGGCGTGCCTTAGACTCACTAGTAATTATAGGTAATCCTTCAGGGATACCAATTCTGATTGGAGCGTTATCAGTTGGAAATAAGATTTGGTCAGTAAATGTCTGGCAGTTAATTGACATTATCTTGCAACTGAATTATCCTTTGAAATTTTGGTTCAAACTAATTTACTCGAGGATTAAAACTCTCAATGATAATTCCATTATATTTCTTTTTCCAACTGTTTATTTCCTCCTCCTGATGTTGAAAATTAAAGTGACAATCTACAAACCTTGCAGTAAATACATCTTTAGTCACTAGTTCCATAAACGTGATTATAGATGAAAATTCCCAACATATATTCCCATTTTTCTCTCAGGTCCCCTTTTTTTAATTTATTTATTATGCGTTGTGGTGGATAAATTCATAAATGGGAAATATGTGGTTCCTGACCATGAACCAATTGTCGGGGGAATAATTATTATAATTGGTTGGCCGGATGCGTGTAAGTTGTGATGAGTATAAAACGGCATGTCCCCAGATCCAAACAGAGAGATTAGATTTCATAATCATAGCTCTCACAATTCAATGTATTCGTATTTGAAAAATCTTCTGGTTTTTCAATGGACTGCCACATGAATTCTCAATTATTTTCGCATCAGTAATGAATCAAGATGGTCTAACCGGTCATGCCAAACCTTAACCATCTTTGTAAACTTATGGTTTACAATATCAGTAAATTTCGGGTTTACTGTGATATGATTCAACCATTCTTATATATGTATAATACAATCCAGATCACAAAGTGGAGTAAACTTTGCAACACACACCTTTTGATTCTCATACTTAAGGTAACGCGTATACCTTGTTCATTCGTAGTCTTATATCTAAACAAATTTATCGGGACTTTAGAAAAAATGGTGTATTTTGAATTCTGAATTTTGTGCCTTCAGGCATCATGGAATTAGCTCTTCAGGAGCTTATGAAATTTAACTCTTCAAGATTTCTAATTTCACACAACCATATAAATTTATATAATATTGATATGTGCTTCATCATATCTCAAATGAGAGAATATGTATTATAGAGTGTGTGTGGTAATAATGTCTTCAAGACGTTTGTCCCAACTTGAATATTGAATTTATACATATAAAAAAAGAAGAAAAAAGAAAAAAAAACAAACTTGTAAAGCAATATATCAAGTATATATGATAACTAGATTTACCCGTGGGCACGTGCCTACGGCACGTCTTCGGAACGATACAAAACACGAAAAAGCATGTAAACAGTAAAACAATAATTATGTAAACAGTAAACAGTTTGAATAGTATGACAATAATTAGTTATAAATAAAAGTCTATGTTTCCATTAGTATATGTTGAAAAATAATTATAAATGGGGGTATAAAATCTAACTTCTTAGAATTGTAAGTGTGAAAAATAATGCAATTTAATTGTTGAAGAGATATTTGCTATTAAAAATTCTGAAATTTTACAAAACCGAAATCTTAAAATCAAAATTTCTAAGTAAATAACGAAAGAATGAGAGAGAGAGAGATAGAGTGAGAGAGAGAAATATGAAAAAGTAAAGAAAGAAGAGAGAGATAGTAATAAAGTAATGTGTTTTTAGGGGAAAAATTTTGGTTTTAGGGTTTGAAATTTTGGAAGAAAAATATGTTTTGTGAGGTTTGATATGGGCCTTTGATTTGGGGGGAGGGGGGGATTGATTGTGAGCCACTTGATAGCTTTCTTTGTAATTTATTATATAGATATTAAACTTAAATAAACAGAATATTATCATAACTCATAACAGACCTGAGAAATAAAAAACAAAACTTATAAATAAAGTAACTTGAAATGATAAATCATTTTGATCACTTTTGGTGATCATGATTTTTATCTTCAGGATAGTATATTTATCACTTCTGGTGATTATCACTTCCATCTTCAGAATGGACAGAGAAATCTGCCACCTTTAAGTATATCATATTATTGAGGTTATGACCATCAGTTAATTCTTTCCTTTATTCTTTAATGATTCTTGATATAGATCAACAAAATACATTACCTACTACAGGTACGCGACCGATGGTCTTGCATCATACGCCAAAGATGGATTGTTTATACATTTTATTTTCTTTTCATTATCCAAGTTCACATCTATGGCCACGATGATGGGTACCCTCATGGCTAAAATTACTAGAACAATTATATAGCATCACATTCACTTCGGGGAATGGAGCATGTCCAATATATAAGACGAAATCGTCATTTTTCAATACATTTATAGTTAGCCACAGTTATACATATTTAGATCTACAGGATCGTCATCAATTCATGCTCATTATATTGTTATTATACAAACAATATTTTCTTCATTTCGAGAGATCTTCGGAATCTTTAATTTTGATATATCAATTCTCACATAATTCTTTTTGCTAGATGAACAATATTTTATTTAAATTTCAAGAGATCTTCAGGATCATTGATTTTGATACAATCATCTTTCACTCCTTCAGGGAAATTGTGACAAAAGAAAATTATAGCTTTCGTTATATCTTTGTATGATCTCATTTCGATGATTCTTTGAATCCATCAATTGTCTCTTTGAGACTTTCAGTATTCAAATGAATTTCAACATCCAAAACTCATTACAAGTAATTCTTGTCGGTTATTATCAAGAGCTTTGAAAAATAAGAACATAATGAAATTATATGCATAATTAGAAATAAAAAGACGAGATAAAAATATAACTTTTCTGATACACAAGATCCATAAAAAATGGTGAGTGTAGAGCATACTAAGTTATTTTGATCTTAAGGAAATGATCAAAAGTACAAAATAATAAGATGAACTCGAGATTAACATACTTACATATATAAGACCAAACATTTTTATTTTCCTTCGGATGAACTTGAGACTCGAAAGGTAGAGACTCGTGATATATAAGACCAAACATTTCTCTTTTTCTTCGGATGAACTTGAGACTCGAAAGGTAGAGACTCGTGCTGATAATGTCTTGTAAAATATTAGAAACAATAAACAAAGAAAATAGAGACAAGATGAAAGAAGATTATTCTCATTCATAGGTTTTTCCTCTATATACAAATGATTCACCCAATGACCTATTTATAGGCTTACAAAGGATACAAAGAGACAATTACATAATTATTACATATGAATAAATATGAATGAATGTAGTGGTGGTGGTGGAGAATGTGGAATGAGTAGGGGGGAGTTCAATAGACAATTCACACTTAATAATTTATTTATAACAAATATGTTTTAAGTTACTTATCAAAGTTCATCATTAATACACAAAAATGAGAACTAAACTTGGGTTACCTTTAAAAGTATGCAAAAAAAATATGTACTTTCTTTTTTCTCTTGATAGTGATGCAAAACATTTCGCTGTCACAGTCATATGAGTTGAGCATTCACTATCAAGATACCACCGATCTTTTAGGTTTGACCCATTGATGTACCTACATTAAGATTAGTAAATATCCAAGTAGGTACTATTTCTGCACCTGTATTCTTCTTTACCCAAACAAAGTTAGTATTCCTTTTAAAACACAATTGCAAGAAATATGTCATATTCTACGGCAATAGTGACAAATAATGTGATTATGCCTTGGATCATGCACATGTGCATAGTTATGTATTGGTTTGTAACTATTTTGGTGGCAATGCATATGTGTATGACAAGATTGCTTAGAATTTTAATGTTATATTGACTCACTGTAACAAAGTCCTCAATTATCAAGATATGACATTGAATTCTTTGTCATGAGATAATTGGGCCCTTCATATTCTTCAACCATTTTTTCGAGCTCAATTATTCTATTACAAAGTCTTTTTCTAGTTTTCGCATCGTCTTTGGTTTTCCAACGAAGAGTATCTAAAATAGAATCAAGTATCATGTTATGTTCGAGTGCTTCCTTATAACCTTCCATTACCTTATCAAATTTTCTTTTGCATTCAATTAGATCGTCGGTGAGTTTTGCAATATGAGCATATTTATCATGAATTTCCTTTAGGTTTCCATTATGTTTTGCCAGAGATTTTTGAATATGTTGTTTCAAACATTCATTTCCTTCTATCTATCATGATCCTTCCTAAATGACTCAAAATTTTCAATAATCAAGATGTTAGGGTTGTGTCTTGTATACTCGTTGTTTAGATTAAAAGAAAGTAATATGAAGCACGGAGGTCGAAGCGTCGAAGCGAGTAGAAGAAGAACTGCAGCAGCAGTAGGTGTAAGCTAGTTGCGGTCGACCGGTCTGGGTGACAGTCGACCGCACCCCCCGACCGCACCCCCAATCGCTTGTTGTACTGGGAAGTCAAAGAGTGGTACGGTCGACCGGTCTTGGTAGACGGTTGACCGCCCGTGGCGTTGTGTTCTGGTTTGGGCCTCGATTTGTTAGGTCGGTTCAGCCCAATCTTCAACTCCAAGTTAGATCGTACGGTTCCTATTCAGTTACTTCTTTTCCAGGTTATATCGGACGACTGAGGATCAAGATTAGACCTAGGTTTTCTCTCTATTCTTCTATATATATTGTAAACTCTTCCAATATGAGAGGGAGTACTTTATAGATTCTTTTCTCCATTGCAAAGAGAGGCTCGAGAGAGAGATAGTTCTTGGTGGCTGAGTTTAATTCCTTGTGTCAAGTGAATCAGTAACTTCTTGTAATATCTTCTAGTTGAATATCAGATCTCCCTATATTTTCCTCCGGATTAAGCAAAAGCTAACCGAGATAAGTCATCGTTGTTGTGTTTGTGTTAGTTTGGTGGATCTACTTGCTTGCTCAATTTATTCGCCTCGTCTACTTCGACTTCCTCATTGCTCTAATTAGTTCCGCTGCGACCAGAGGGCATTTGTTGACGCCCTAATCCCAACACAAGAAACTTTTATTTTCAACTTTTGGTTTATAGCAATGCAAGAGTTATGTGATTCATTAGGCATTTCCTTATATTATCTCAACTCACAACTTAATTTCTTTGTATAATCTCTTAAGCCATTATACATGTCAACTAGATCATCATAGATGGGTTCTTCGATTACCTCTTCTTGGAGTGATGATTGCACCTCACCATCCCCAACAGCCATGAATCCAAAGTCTTGTGTTCTTGCTCTTCATCGCTGGAGTCTGAATCTAGCCATATTGTCTTTATTGCTTTCTTTTTACGTTCTGAATTGGAGTGATAAGCATTGTTTCTATCTTGGGATAGGGGACAGTTTGGGCGGATATTTCATGTCTTCTTGCATTTGTAGCACACATCATCTTTGTCTTTGTCTTTTCTTCCTTTTAACTTGCCATACTTTTTGCGTTTGGGATTCTTATAAATTATTTAGTTAGCCGCACAATATATTCGTCTGATTCTTCATAGTCTGACTCTGATTTTGATGGTCGTGAAGTTTTTGCTTTCAAGGCAATGGTCTTCTCTTCATTTTTGGGTATAATTGCAATACTCTGTCGGTATCTTTTTGTTTCTTCCATCTTCATATCATAGGTTTTCAATTTTCCTTGGAATGAGTAGTAGTCGAATCTTTTTTCTTCGTGTGTCTCCCTCATTGCTACAGCCTCGATATCTTATTCTGATGTGAGACAGCTTATGAGTTTTCTGACCTTTTGATCATCATCTAACCCCTTACCTAAGCTCCCAAGCTCATATGCGATAATATTAAAACGGGCTAGCATCTGATCTATGTTCTCTCCTGGAATCATGCGAAAACAACAAACTTATAAAAACATAACGTAACTTTTGCCTTTACCTCATATGCGGTTCCTTCATGATGTTTCAACATGTTGTTCCAGATCTCATAGGTTGTTTTGCAGTTGCGTCCACATCGCATCAGTTCTTCATTATTCAGACCTGCATAAAGTTCTGTCATGACTTGGAGTTTGCAATTTTTAATGATAGTTCAGCTGCTGTGAAGGCCCTCTTTCCATCACTGACAGGGATCTCTATTTTATTTACACAAACGTTCCATACTTGTTCTCCCAACATCTACAAAAAATGAGACATACGAACTTTCCAAAAATCATAGCATTTTCATTCAAAATAAGGTGAATGTGTTAGACTTGTTCCATCGGATATGAATGGCTCCGATGTGTACAAATTTTTTGGAGGAGGGATTTCGATCAGTGGACATTTTGCTCTAGCTTTTAAGCTATTTAGGAGCACCTCGCTTTGATGTCACTGTACATCACCTTGCGGGGGGGAGGGGGAATTAAGGAGAATGTGTGGAAATTAAAAACTTAAATAAAATGCGTAAGTAAGAAAGTTGAGTTAGAGAAAGCAAACAAGGCAAGCGTGTAAGACACAGCGATATAACGTGGTTGGACCCCCCAGGTCTACGTCCACACCATCTACTTGTATCAATTCTCCACCACAAGCATTCCACTATACTTTAAAACCTTGTACAGTGATTCTCGGAATTCAGGCCGAGTGACCTATTACACTCGCAAGGCTTCTACAAACAAGTCCCGCTAAACTCACTGAAGTGGAAGAAAAGAAAAACTCTTAAGATCTATAACGATCTTGATTGAAGAAAACAATAAAAGCTCTCACACTCGGATCGTTGATTGAATGATTAGTTCAGAAGAAATATGATTGCAAAGGGGTGAAGAATACTGAGTGAATTTGTCTATATTTATAGAGCGAGGAAATGTATCTTCCCAAAAACGAAAAGATATTTCCAAAATAGTCAAAACTGTACGAGTGTGATCGACCGCTTTATTGAGCAGTCGACTGCTCACTCTTCAACTAAAAAGTCGAAGGGTGACCGGTCGACGGACTCACTTTTTGAACTGGATGGGCAATCGACTATTGTCACGGTCGACCGACGTATTGTACACCCGACCGCTATCGTGCAGATTCAATTTTTATTTGGCAAATTCACTTTTTATTCTTTCCTTATCTAATTATTCAGTCAATAATACTTTACATAATATACTCATAAATAGAAATAAACAAACTATTTTTGTTGGTTTTCTTTAGATTTAATACACATGCTTCTTTTCTTTGATGATTACAATTTTTTTTGATATATGACTCTTTTGCTTGATTAATTCATTTTAAATCTTTATTTTGATTTTTTTTTAACTGTAAATCTTATAAATCTAAAGCGAAAAAATTAGTTGTAAATAATATGTGTTGTTGACACTAACTTAAGGTCAACATATGAGAGTCCTTCTCGGTGGGAAAGAACAGTCAATTGAAGAAAAAAAGTTGGCCCCTTTCTTTGACTATAAATTTTCTCACCTTTTGGAAGTCTATGTTTCACCAAGGATTTTAGTACTTTCAAACGGGATGCGTAACCCAACAAATAAAAAAACCGAGTAGCTATTAGCCAATCTGTTGAAGGGTAAGGGGAAAAAAAACAAACAAAAACACATCATTTCACATGCTATGAAACTTAATAAGCCTATAAGAAACATTATCAAATCAAAATACGAAGATGCAGCGTTCTCAACAAATAAAAACATCCAAACATTGGTAATATTGGTAGAGCATCTAAAGCCGTGCATACTATAAAATATATATGCATATTTAGAAATAGCATTTAGTTATGTTGTTGTAGTCGTTAAATGACAAATTATAGCAAAGTTAGAGAAAACCTAAACGGACTAAACGGACGAAACATCAAATAAAAGTTTTTACTTTCTTATAACTTTTTTATAACTTTTTTAATATTATAGTAATTTTTATATATTTTATTATTATAGACGAAACATGATGTTTCGTCCGAGAAAAAAAAATTATGAAATAATATTTTTTTGCCGAGCGTTTTTGCGCAATCTCAAAAGCCTCAGACCTTTCGTCTCGGTTATTTGGTTTTTTTCCTTTTGTTTAGTAACTCATAGAAAATTATATGAGTCAATCAATAATCCATAAAAAATTCAATGGTCCCAATCAATAATCCATGAAAAATCATATGCAATCCAACCCATAGAATCTAAAAGAAAAAAATAAAAAATTTGCAATCCAGCATTCGAGCTCTGGATGAAACATTGCTTCTTCTTTTTTTGGGGTTTTTTTAATTATAAAAATTCTAATTTCATCGGACGAAACATCATCCCAAAAAAATATTATAAAATATTTGGGAAGAAACATGATATTTTGTCTGATGGATTAAAAGAGTATAAAATATTTAGGACGAAACATCATGTTTGTTTCGTCCGCTATAATATGCATATTGATATATCTTCTCTCAAATACAACATTCTATTGTAGCGAAAAAGCTAAAATATGACAGAATAACACATGACTAAGCGCTCTCATTGCTATAAAATGCTCTCATAGTAGTACAACGACCAAGTATCCTATAACCAATCAAAAACTAGATTCAAATTATACTGGCATCAAATTATGGGCTATTCTTAAAAAATAAAAAAATTGGTAGCCCCAATGTTTGGATTCAAAATTAATAAACCGTCCGCCGTTAATTTTCACTCACTTAGCACCCTACTTATCACCTCCAAAATTCAAGATTAAAGGTTGTTTTACATTCCACTTCATGTGCATAAGTGCATAACCCTTTCTCTGTTTATCTAATGTATGAATTAGCAAGTTATCCTCGCGTATTTAGTGCTTTAGTTCTATATATATAATACAAGATATTTCATTGTACAATATTCATTTGTTTGTTTTTCATTTTCATTTGAATTCGGGTATTATGTACTCTAAATATTTATTTTGTTATTTTCTCATTAATAAAGCACGGTGGCAACCATCTTAATTTGAGATTAAAAAAAACCTATAAATTAATTACATACATAAATATATTTAAAGAAATATCAATAATCGTGCCCTAGAAATATTTTTCTTTAGCCAATTTTGTTTATTTTCTCATCTAATATAAGAATCAAAATATATATTTTACCTTCACCGTGTACAGTATGCTAAGATGTATAGTTTCTTAATCAAATAGTCAAATTGTAGGATATTAAAATACTGAGCTTATAATCTAAGTTTCATATAATTAATTCCACATATATATGGAATATAAATTTAATATAGATTTATGGCATTCTCTTACGTGCAAAATTATTGTTGAACTAATTCAAAATTCTACTGTGATGTTTATTTATCTATACAATATATTATTCTAAAATCACTTTTGATTTAAAACTTTACCTTTTTTATAAAAAAAAAAAATTAAAAAGTAGAGAAAATGTAGGAGGCAAACCCCTTATCATTTCTGCATCCAAAATTTGAACTTGAATGCTATCCCTTAATCAAACACTAGTAATTTACACGTGTGATGCACGTTTTAATAATTTCAAAAATTAAAAATAAAAATTCTGACGTAGGGAGGATTCGAACCAGAAACCTCCTTTATATTAGTCATGTACGTGCGTTGCACATGTTGGTAGAATGACAAAATGACAGTAAGGCCTTCTCCCATTATAATATTAGAGATTAGAGATAAAAAGAGTACAATCTTGTATAAATGTTACTAGATGATTTTTTTCAAAATAAAAAAATCTCCTTTTTTTTGAAAACTCTGCAATATTGCAGAGGGTTACACTAGTATTTTTTTATTAAAATATTTTGTTTTGTTATTAGATTTTTTTTTTAAAAAAGAGAGAAATGGTAACGTGAGTGGCCTCCTACCTTTTCTCTGTTTTTTCCTTTTTTAAAATAGAGAATTGAGAAAATTTTTGGAATAAAAGTATTCTTTTTTTTAAATCATTAAACGGTGGGTTGAATACCCCCTGCGTTTCCTTAAAAAGAACTAGTATAATGTGCGTGCGATACACGTCTAAAAAAATAAAGTCATCAAATTAAATAAAGTTAGGGTTTCGACGTGTATAGTATAATGTACGTGCGTTTCCTTAAAAAGAACTAGTATAGTTTCGACGTGTATTAAACGTATTTATATAGTTACAAAGTTAGGGTTTGTTTGTTACAAACCCCGACTCTCCCATTAAAATAGTAGAGATTTAACAAAACATACAACCAAAAATAAGACTTATGAAGTTCAGATCCGAACATGCTAGGTCCTGAAACTCATACACGCCAACCAACAAATAAAAATACAACGAAATCTAATCCTACTGATCGGCTGACCTCGTCCAAGTCAATTTCTCGTGCCAATTTGAGCTCATTATCTCTCTCAGTCCCTTGCTTGTACACCGTCTATCTACTCCGTCGCCCCCATCAGTGACTCATACGTCAATTTCAAGCACCATATAAGAGACCGCAGGCACTCCAGCAATCTGACAACTCCCTGTACATATTGAGTCATAGTTCTCATCCCCTCGTTTGACCCTCGTTGACTCTCACTGGCACCTCGCAACAAAGGATGTCCTCTCCCATGACTGCTCGCACGGACACCTCTGTCGCCCCCATTAATGACTCACGCGTCAACTTCAAGCACCACATGAGAGATCGCAGGCACTCCACCAATCTGACAACTCCTTGTACAGATTGAGTCCTGGTTCTCATCCCCTCACTTGACCCTCGTTGACTCTCACTGGCACCTCGCAACGAAGGTTGTCCACTCCCCTGATTGCTGAACAAACGCCACCACCCCCTCCAAGCCCCCTGATATGAGAGAGACCTTAGGCACCCCTCACTTTGACCTGAATAGAACAAAGTAGAACACAAACTATAAAATTGTCGGACTACCGTTGCCCCACCAACTATGGTACATTTTCTTGCTAATTGTAAGTTGGTTGTAATTTGGATATTTAGGGAGAAAATTTGGATATTAGGGACTCCTCCGCTACTCCTCTCTCTCACACACACAACCCAATCTCCTATCTCCTCTTCCTCACATCTCCCAACACAGACCCAAGCTCAAACACCACTTCCCCATTCCAATTTCCTCACATAACACTCTCCCGCACCAAACCAAAGAAACTGTACCAGCCAATCGAAGCCGCAGATTGAAACTGCGCGTTCGAGGAATCATAAACACCAATGACGGTACAATGAATACCCATCCACAAAGAATCACCCTCACAGTTGCTTACCACTAATTCCTGTCCATAACTAGCCGCAGCCATCTCTTTCTTGACGATAAGGGACACACCCGACAAGATCATGACTCCACCACAGTCCGACGAGGGCCCCTACGACCGACTCCATGACCGAAGTCGACACCGTCCGGCGTCCGGTACCCCATGTCGTCGATATCGTCTTCCTCAACGAAACCATCCCCATCAGTGTCAGCTTGCTAGATCCACTACGGCTCTTCCAGCAGCTGGCCACCACCATCAATTGCAAACCACCAGCATCGGAACCCAGGGACATAGGGAGGATCAGAAGAGGGGAGGAGGGCGTTGGCAGCGGCAACTGGCGGGGGCGGGGAAAGAAGCAGAGAAGAGAGAGGAGGGGAGCAAACGACGTACGCGCGTGGAGGGGGGGGAGGGGGGTGTCGGAGAAATCTATCCTCAACTCGTAGTGCTAATAGTGGAAGTGCACCACAAGCAATAGAAACTCCAAAGACTTAGATGAACCAAGAACAAGCCACCAAAATACTAAGAAAGATCTCATAAGAACACAATCAATATGCAGAGATAACCAATACTTCTTATTCCCAAAGAAATACAAAGATTACAAAGAGATTACAACTCTCAATCTCTTTCTCTCTAACCTTTGAAACACTCGGCACAATCCCCTCTTGAAGTTGAACAATGATAACGGCTCACCAAATGTAGCGCCCCGAATTTCTAATATAATATCTTAGAAAATACATGGCTCAATCCCAGCATCAACTTCAATGTAACATTAAACACAATCAACACCAATAAAATTTTCAACTTTTATTACAACAAACTTTTACAAAGCACAGCGGAATTTAAAACATCTCAATCATAGTTTTCTTTTATTCTATTAAATCAATTTATCTCAAAACTATCTCAAGCATCCAAACCTCCAAACTCTAAGCAACAACCTGCAACACATGAGGCTAGAGATGATCCCTAACCCCCAAAACTAAAGGGGTCAGCCATAAATGGTGTGAGAGACATAAGAACAAACAAGCAACATAAATAAACATTAAGCAAGGATTCTTAAACAACATGTAGTGAACCAAAATACATAAAATATGAAGTAGCAAGAAATATAAACAACAAGTGATACTAAACCAAGTGTCAAGTGTAGAAAACAGGAAACCACATGCATAAAACCAAGTCAAGAAAATACAAATTCTATATGCAGACTCTCTAATGCGTACTTGTCGAAGCCTATACATCCCACTCTACGTAGGTTCGGTACAAGCCCTTAACGTCTTCACTTCATAGGGTTCAATCCCCCGCTATGCAATTAACCTTATCACGATGACTACTACGAGATAAAGATAAACTGTGAGTATTAGCCCATGCCCCGATAATTCCGGAGATAGATCCCACACCTCAGGTATTTTACCTGGATAATTCCGGAGATCATCCCACACCGAAAGCAATGGCCTCATCACGCGAATATCACATGTGCGTCGCCTCGACTCCGATAATTCCGGAGATCAATCCCACACCACAAGTAATTGCCGTGATAATTCCGGAGATATATCCCACACCACAAGTAATATACCGTGATAATTCCGGAGATATATCCCACACCACAAGTAATCTACTGTGATAATTCCGGAGATTAAATCCCACACCGAAAGCCATACTAAGGTACTTGACCCATGTTCTCGTTCATCATATCACCACTAGTGCCTGTCCTTATTATTTTGGGTTACTTAATTACTCAACGAATCTCCTAGAGTTGGTGTACCCTACCGGACTTAACTCAAAACTGAACAACTGAAATGCCTCAATAGGCCTCAACAAAAGAACTCAACGCCGGTATACTAGGGACACACACATCCTCTAGAGACTCAAACTCAAATGTCTAAACCAACTTTCCATCACAATTAGCTCAACTGAATATCTTAAAATCATATGCTTAACAAAAGACAAAGTGTAGGCTCAAATATCTGAAGACTAATCATTCTAAAGAACATACAAGCTTACGAAAACTCAACAGTACCAGTCGACTTATACTGTAGTAAGTCGACTGTACAGAGGGAACATATCCATGATTTTAAGAAAATAAACTAAGCAGTATAAGTCGACTTAAAAGATCATCGGTCGAGTTACCCGAGACAAATTCCAATAATTTTCGAGAAAATATTCTAAGTATTATAAGTCGACTTAAGATGTCATAGGTCGACTGTCCAGAGAGGAAATCAACTCTAACTTTGCAAAATAATTTTAAGTATACCAGTCGACTGTAAAAGGGTTAAGTCGATTGTCCCGAACGAATTTTCAAAAGAAACTAAAGACACAGCAGCTAGGTTGTACCTGTCGACTGAAAAGGCTACCAGTCGACTGTCGGCCTACAGTTTACATAATTTAGGTCTGTATACAATAATCAAAACTGGAATTTTTCTAATGATTCATTGTTTATGAAAATAATTCGTATTCAGGTAAAAATGACCAATCTAAAATAATCCTCATTATGGATACATTACTCAAAACATCCAATATCTCAAAACTCAATTCTCATGTTCTAAATTCCTAATTCTTCCATTAGGATTTCTCAATACTGAATTTCTTCCACAACTCATAACCAAGATCTGATTTGTAAACACAAGATCCAGATGCTCACCCATCCGATCATAACCATACTCAAATCTTAAACATGCTTTCTAGCAATATAATTTTATGAACCAAGATCTACTCAACATTCTTAGATTTCACATACATGGTACAAACAACAACCTTTGCATCGTTCTCATGCAAAATACTAAATAACGTACATGCCAAACAAACAACACAACAATCGTTCACATAAATCAAACCACAAAACAAATTTTGTATTACTCACAAAACAAAATAAAACAAAACAATCACTCACCGAAATCAAAACAACAAAACAAAATAAAGCAAAACAATGTCACTCACCTTAAATGAAGAAATCCCTTGACAAGAAGTCCCTTCCTTTGTGAGATCCAAAATCCTCTCCCAAGTTCTCCAATAAAATAATAAAGCTTTATGTTTTTGCAGCAAAAGACGGCTGCGAATTTCCCTTTAAATATCCGGGAAGGAGTTTAGGGTTTTACCCACTTTTGCAAAATAATCCCTTCAAAATACAACTTTATATATATAGCTCTATTCTTGAAAATTCAATAAAATTCATTTAAATTAGGATTTAAAAGTAAAATATAATTCTAAATCTCAACCGGTACTGTTCAAAACGTTCAGAAAATACATTTTACATTTTAACCCCTAAAAATGACAAATTAGCAAAAATGTCCTTCTTTTCTCAAAATTTGCAAATAGTTCCAATTAATTTCAGAAAAATCTGGAAAAATACTAAATAAATCCCAAATATTAAATAATGATTTTTCATGAAGAAAACTTGACTTTCAAACTTCTCAAGAAAGTATTTGCACGTGTTTTTCACGTGTAAAAAAATAAATTTTTCTGAAAATGTTCGTAAATTCTCCAAAAATCATTTTAGTCATTTATAAACCTTTAAAAATAATATTTTAAAAATACGGGGTTCTACACCAAAAGATCATCAAAGATGTCTAAACCCTAGAGTTTACGGCCATATATATAGCCCCCAAGTAAACCCTAATAGATAAAAACAAATCTAGCAATTGGGCCTTTAAACTCGTAAGCCCAAAAATAATCAGCCGCCGATGTCGGTCGACCGCACCCCCAAGGTCGGTCGACCACAACGTGTTGAACCAAATCCGAGAGCTGACCGGTCGACTGCACCCCCAAGGTTGGTCGACCATCCCTTCCTCTATTGGACCTGTACACTCGAAGAACTCTCAGCAGCTAGGGTTGGTCGACCGCATCCCTAGATCGGTCGATTGCATCCCTCCAGGCTACATTCTTCTACTTGCTGCTTGTCTTCTCTTGCTTCTTTGTCTCATCCTCTTCTTCTCCAACTTCAAGTACTCAGTGCCTACGTGTATTTGAGGCCACAATTCCTAACAATCTCCTACTTGGACCAAATACACCACGCTTCAAAGTTATTGCAATCTTTCCTCGCATTATCTCTGCCATCTCCCACTTTCATGGAAAACCCAAGTACTTCCACTCTCATGAAGAGCACCTCCGCCACTCCACCACTTGGAGTGCACCAACCATCCCTCATCGCCTCATGAAGGATGTGCTCCACCAATCGCATAGAGCACGAATACCGGAGAAACAATCTCCTGTGTCGGATTCCGTGTTATGAGACTCCCCACCTCGCATGATCTCCATCAACACCGGACATAGTTCAAAGCCTCTCAATTCACCATCTGCACTAGAAACCTCTGTGCACGACACATCCACAAACTCCGCAGACTGTTCAACCCCTACAGTCCCATTTCGGTTACCCTCATCGACATCACCCCGCACATCGATACCAGTGCTCTCTACTTCACAAGAGCGACTTGAAGCTTCAACTGCCAATTCGCAAAGTACCCTCTCTGCAGCAACGTCTTGCCCTCTAGGATCACTTCTATGGCCAGCAGCTCCCACTAAATTAGTAACCTTCCCCCCATAACTGAAAGAATTCGGTTGCACCCACACAACCTACTACTCAATTCCGGCTGAGAGTTAACTACAGGAGAAACGCCCCTCACGTCTCTAAGCAAATACAGTGTTCCCTCATGCTTTCCTTTTGCAATCACCCTTGAACCTGCAGCTATACACCACTCCCCACTACCAACTGTAGTAGACAAGCCCTCTTTGTCTAGCCTTCCAATCGAGATAAGATTTTCTTTCAAGTCTGGAACATGCTTGTCTCCCGCAAGACAACACTTTGTTCATCAATGGTGTTCAAGCGAACAGTACCAACCCCACATACAGGACACCGATGACCATTCCCCATGATCACAACTCCAAAACAACCCTCCTCGTAGTCATCAAATATCTCTCTCATCGGAGTACAATGAAAAGAAGCTCTCGAATCAATACACCAATCTTGAGTGCTCAACTCCTCCCGAGCTGATAAGCATAGATCCTCAACAAGTCCCATTTGAGCTTTCTTTGGAGTATCTCTCTTCGGATTCTCCTGCTTCTTCTTCATATAAGCCTTGCAACTGCGCATCATGTGACCATTCTTGTGACAATACCAGCACTCAGTCCCATGTCCCCCATCGCTGTCATCAGACCCACTCTCAGATGAACTACTCTGATCCTTTCTTCTTCAACTGCTCTTAGATCTCCCATATCTCTTCTCAACGTACATGGCGGAATCTCTAGAAGATGATGATGGATATCCCCCGTTTCTCACCCTTCTTACCTCCTCATTCAGAATGCTACTCACCATATCCTGTAGAGTCGTCGAATCTGTCATAGTGCCTGTAATAGTTTGTTCTACCATACCATAACTATCGGGTAAAGTAGATAGAAGTAACAATGTCTGCCCCCTCTTTGAAAACTTCAAACCTGCAGCTTCCATCTGGTTGTAAACCATACAATAATTGTTCACATGTTCTGCTACTTAACCCCTTTCCCTCAACTTCATATTAACCAATTTCTTCAGATGAAGAATTTGATTAGATGCCGACAGTTTCTCATACATATCCGTGAGAATCTCCATAGCCTCCTTTGTGGTCTTTGCCTTCGAGATATGAAATAACATCTTCCTACTCAGCCCAACTGAATCTGCCCCAGCGCCTTCTGATCCAAACAATTCCAATCCGCCAAGACCTTCGCATCCTTGTCTGCACCTACCGACTTCTCATCAAACAACAGACCATCAAGATCTTTCTGGCGAAGATACGCTAACATCTGAATCTTCCACATCGCGAAGTCACTCCCAACGAATCTCTCGATCTTCATCTTGTTATCGGCCATCTCGAACCAACTGATCTGATACCACTTTTCGGAGAAATCTATCCTCAACTCGTAGTGCTAATAGTGGAAGTGCACCACAAGCAATAGAAACTCCCAAGACTTAGATGAACCAAGAACAAGCCACCAAAATACTAAACAAGATCCCACAAGAACACAATCAATATGCAGAAATAACCAATACTTTTTATTCCCAAAGAAATACAAAGATTACAAAGAGATTACAACTCGCAATCTCTTTCTCTCTCACCTTTGAAATACTCGGCACAATCCTCTTTTGAAGTTGAACAATGATAACGGCTCACCAAAAGATCATCAAAGATGTCTAAACCCTAGAGTTTACGGCCATATATATAGCCCCCAAGTAAACCCTAACAGATAAACACAAATCTAGCAATTGGGCCTTTAAACTCGTAAGCCCAAAAATAATCAGTCACCGATGTCGGTCGACCGCAACATGTAGAACCAAACCCGAGAGCTGACCAGTCGACTGCACCCCCAAGGCCGGTAGACCGTCCCCTCCTCTGTTGGACCTGTACACTCGAAGAACTCTCAGCAGCTAGGGTCGGTCGACCGCATCCCCAGGTCGATCGACCGCAACCCTCCAGGCTGCATTCTTCTACTCGCTGCTTGTCTTCTCTTGCTTCTTCGTCTCCTCCTCTTCTTCTCAAACTTCAAGTACTTAGTTCCTACGTGTATTTGAGGCCACAATTCCTAACCGGAGGACGACGAATCCTAGCCGCCGCCCCCCAAAGAGCAGATCTCGATTTTTTTTTCTTTTTCGGAAGAGCTTCTCTCTCTAAAACTTCTCTCTCTAGAATAATTCTAGAGAGAGAAACTCCTATTTGAATTTCTAGAGGAGGGGAGCAAACTCCTATTAGAATTTCTAGAGCGAGAAACTCATATTCGAAAAATATTCTTAGTATAATATATTGTATAGAGATAGAATAGAATCAATTATGAACAAACGCTACATTTTAATCCATCAAATTATTATTCAAATCATGAATTCAACCCGCAAAAGGACAAGATGGAAAATTTCACTCAAAATTCAATTTCTCACATTCAAATTCCAAGGAGAGAAGGCAGCAAACCCATCTCCAAATTTCAAAGGAATCCCATTCGCACTTCTTCCAATATGGGTACATTTACTTTCCATTTCTTTGTTATTACCAATAATTTCATAAATAACTCTTTTTTGTTGTTGTGGAGAGTCCATCGCCAATAATCAATGCTTGCTTCCATTCTTTTCCCATCTAAGTTCATGCATCCTATCATTTTGTGTTGCCTTCTGTCATGCGTTGTCTTTCTTTGGTGACACGAAGTGCCTATTCAGTGGCTTTTGAGAGGGGGGAGATTGTGGGCATTTGGCATTTTTTTGCCTAATTTACCCATCTGGGTTCTCTTTGATTTATGCGAGTTTTAAAGGTGTTTCTAGAGATTTCCAGACTGTTTGCTTAGTGGGTTTTTGTTTGGTAGATGTCTAGTGGTGGTGATGGTGGTAGGAGGGTCCTAGTTTTTCTGAATTTTAATTTTTTTACAATTTTTTTTGTTCATTAAAGATGTATCAAATTTCTCCATCACCATTGAATCTTAAGTGTAGGATGCTTGCTGTGATATGTGGGCAGTATGTTAATAGATAGAGAGGGGGGTGAGGTTATTTTTTAATAAGATTTTTTGATGTGTAGGTTTGTGCTAGACACTTTTTATGAGCTGTAATTTAGGTTTGTTCTTGATTGAATGTAGGTCCATACACTGATCAATCCAACATTGGATGAATTCCGCGATGCGATGCGTAGGAATCTGACAGCCCGACTTTTGGGCATTTACAAGCACGGCAGTTGAATATGAAGAAGAGTGTCCGTTACTTGTTTGGGGAACTGAAGATGTGTTCGGACCCTTAATTGCTTAGTTCTCTAATTATTCGTCCACCTACTTCTGTGAGAAATTCTTCAAGTTTTAATCTTAATCTTTATGTAAGTATGCTTATAGTGAATGAGGGAAAAAATTTCAAATAACTTGATCTCATATCTATAGATTAATTTAGTCATGGAGATCAAAATGAACCGTGTGGATCATTCAAAGAATGTCCCAACATAGAGTTCTCATTTGGTTCTCACTAAAGGAGTTCTCACCTGATCATTTGACTATCACTGTTTTAAATTTCCTCCGGTACAGCCGAAATTTCGTTTCGGCTAACTTGCCGATACTAAATCACATATTTTATACTCTATATCGTTTTGGACCGAAATGTGTAGATTTCGGCCGAAATTGCCGAAATATCGGCCGAAATATTGCTGAAATTAGCGAAATATTAGCGGAAATAGACACAAATGTT
Organism: Hemerocallis citrina; assembly: GCA_017893485.1. Classification (NCBI taxonomy): domain Eukaryota; kingdom Viridiplantae; phylum Streptophyta; class Magnoliopsida; order Asparagales; family Asphodelaceae; genus Hemerocallis; species Hemerocallis citrina. The sequence continues at coordinate 48,094,411 of CM030364.1, read as the reverse complement.
ATTGTGAATATATATAAAAAAATTATTTTACCTTTTGCATATATATCTTTCAATATAGGACCTTAAGGTAAGATAATGTGCGGATTTCGTCTCGCTATTGTTTGTATATATGCAAAATCAAGTAAATTTATTAACTAGTACATTTTTTCTAATCAATGCAAATTCAATTTAGTTATATACTTATATTATATTCTCTTTTGTATTGTTGTTAAATTATGTGAATATTTACCGTATTGATTCATGTCATTAGTTACATTATACAATATTTTATTTTGATAAATGACATGTAAAACATATAATATCTTATTTAGTAACAAAAAAATATATTTATTGAGTATAGAAAATCAATATCCGATATGATTACATTTCCTCGAGATCTCCTCCGATATCTCCGATCCGAGACGAAACACCCCTTGCTGAGATGAGTCCGAAATCCGAGATTTAAAACCATGTTGCCTATATATATATATATAATCCGAGATTTAAAACCATGTTGCCTATATATATATATATATATATATATATATATATATATATATATATATATATATATATATATATATAGGGTAATAATCTAGTAATTGACACATTTAATAAGTTAAATAAGTGACACATTGTTTTACCCATCTCCACTTCTCAAAGTGATCACACTATTCAAAGTGATCTAAATGTCTTAAGCATAGGATGATAAAATATCACGAAGGATGGCAAATAAATTTCAAATGACTTGATTTTATATATTTAGACTAATTTTGACGTGTACATCAATGTGAACGGTTCAGATCGTCAATACGAAGGCCCAAAGGGCGAGTGCACATGGAGGTTAGTGCACAACGAAATATATATATATATATATATATAAATATATATATATATATATATATATATATATATATATATATATATATATATATATATATATATATATATATGGGAAAAAGAGGTATGAGCAACTTGCTCATTTAGTAAATAAGCAATTGATGATGTGGCATACATGTGATTGGAAAATCCTTAAAAGGATTAGTTGTCCAATGTATCACATGCATGCCACATAATCAATTGCTCATTTACTAAATGAGCAAGTTGCTCATATCCCTTTTACCATATATATATATATATATATATATATATATATATACACTTTGATATGGCTAAAAATGGGATTAAATCGAGACCGTTCAAACCAGGCACGGATCTTAAAGCTCTCAGGGGTAAAACAGTAATTTCCACTACAAACAGGTCCGAAATGGGAACTGGGTCTTTCTTCAAAGCCCAGTAACCCCAAAACGGATCTGTCCTATTGGGTATGGGTGGCAATCCGTTACAAACCAACTCAGATATTTAAAGAGTAATTCAAATTTGCGATTATCTTTAAGAGGCGATTTAAACCGCCTCTCTTATCATGAAACGAGTTAAAGCTCTTTTTCTTATCCAAAAATACCGGGACATAGAGATAAATGATTATCTCTAAACTGTATCTAAAGGTGACTATAAATACCCATTTCCCTCACCATAAGAAAGGTAATCAATATTTTTCCACAAATCGCTCTTTCATAATCTTCCTGGTTACTGGCTTGAGCGTCGGAGGGTTCATCGTCGGGATCCATTCCGGTGTATCAAACTTTTTGCAGGTTAACGGCAGCAGCGTGAAACAGTCAAACGTCGATCAGAAGTCAACAGGTTTTCCATATTTGTTTCCAAAATAATCCACAAATACATCGTTTGCTCCCCCACCAAAATCAGCAGCAACAACAGATTGACGCCATCTGTGGGAAACGAAAAAGCAATCCAGTCACATATCACCGGTAAAGGCAGTTTTCGAGTCATGTCTCCTAAAGGAAAAGGGAAGGCAGTGGCATCCAGCCGAAGAGCCACTCCTCTTTCTCCTCCTCCACAACTCCCATATCTTCCTCCTCAACTCGACCAACAAGTTTAGTAACCGCAGCCTGAACAGCCTCCCCCAGGTCTAGTGGGACTGCCCCATCGGGTTCCTGTCGGAGTCGTCAGGGACAACACTCCCACCATGACCACATCTCAGTTCACAATCCTTCAACTGACTCAATGGCTTCTCAAAGCCCCGTCGGGCCAGATCGTCATCAAGTGATCGTTAATCGTCAACAGGGGGTCGACCTCCGAACTCACTTAAATGAAAGGCGAACCCTGGAGGAAGTCCCTCAACCCGAGCACCAGAGTGCCCCTAGAGCCCGGCCCCCCGTAGACCAAGGCCTAGAAGAACCCTTCCCCGAGGAGGCGAAGGGAGTCCTCTTCACGTCGTCGACGGAGAAGTCATACCCCAATAAGCCGAGCCGCACCGAGGGACCGCTGAGCTGGAGGGGCGCCAGTCACTTAGGCCGAGTTCTAGAATTCAAAGAAGATATCCTGCGAGCTCTTAATATCGCCACGAGTTAGGACCAGCATGCGCCTAGTCCACCCCATGTTTCGAGTCATGACCAGCGCACACCCAGCCCTCGCCATACCGCCACTCATGAAGGAGAGTCCTGAGGATCGACTAGATCTGACCGGAGGGATGACTCTGTTCACCGCCGTCTCCACGAGATGGAGAGGCGCCTCAACAGGCTCAACTGGGAAGAAGAACAGCGGGCAAGGAATTTTCGCCCGAGCTGGTCTCCTTTCTCTAGAGCCATCATGGAGGCCCCGGTCCCTGAGGCCTTTAAGCCTCCCCACTTCGAGTCTTACAATGGGGAGACGGACTCTGCCGACCACATCGAGAGTTTCAAAACTCTCATGATGATTCACCAGGCATTGGATGCGCTCCTTTGCAAAATCTTTCCAGCCACGCTAAAGGGATCTGCGTGAGAATGGTACTCCCGACTGACCCCTGCCTCCATCTTCTCCTTCAACCAGTTCGAGGGGCTCTTCCTCACCCACTTTGTGAGTAGCCGCCATGCTGAGAAGACAAGCACATCTTTGTTGGCACTCAGTTAGAGGAAGGGCGAGTGCTTAAGGGACTATGTCAGGCGCTTTACTACTGAGGCTCGATCTATTGCCTATCTTGATCAGTCGGTGGCCTCTGCTGCATTCTGACACAACATCAATCACGCCGACCTAAAGGCGTCTCTCGCTAAAAAGCTGCCCCAGGACTTCTCGGAACTCTTACTGAGGAGCGAGAAATATATTTGAGCGGAGGAAGCCCTCCTCCTGCTTGATCAGAAAGAGCCCCTGTCCGGGAACAAACGGAAGAGACTAGAAGGTCTTAAGAAACTCCAGAAGGACAACAGCGGCGAGCATCGCCCTCTTCCCTGCTTTGAAATGTTTACCGCTCTGAATGCCAGTGTCTCGGCTATCCTCATGGAGGTCGGCAAAGAGGGCTTGCTCCAACCTCCTCCGAAAATGAATACACTTGACAAGAAGTGGAATAGAGACAAGTGGTGCCGCTTCCACAGGGATCATGGCCACGATATTGATGATTGCTGAGCCCTCAAAGACGAAATCGAGGCCCTCATTCAAAGAGGACAACTCGCCAATTTGTGAGGAAGGACAGAGTAGATCCTTCGCCTCCTCGAGGGACGAACAAGCGAGTTGAAAGACCTGTTGAGTCCCCTGACTCCGAAGCTAAAGCAATCTTACACCTCATCCACGGAGGCCCAATGGGGGGAGAATCGAACTCCTCCCGAAAAGCCTTCGTTCGAGAAGTAAACTCAGTACAGAACCATCCTCCCCCCAAGGGCCTTAGGGTCCCTGTCACCTTTTCAGATAAGGATTTGGAAGGTGTCCGAACGCCTCATTGTGATGCTCTTGTGATAAACCTCCATATGGCCAACTTCGAGGTGCACCGAGTCTTGGTCGACAACGGCAGTTCGGTCAATATCCTCTTCCTAGAAGTCTTTTAAGGCCTCAAGTTGTCTCGAGACCGCCTTAAACCCGCCGGCTACACTCCACGGATTCTCCGGGTGCCAGTGACGATCGAGGGAGTCATCACTCTCGACGTAACCGCTGGCAAAACCCCGGCCACCCAAACCGAACCAATGGACTTTATGGTTGTTAATGTAAGGGCCGCATACAATGTCATCCTTAGCCGACCCGGCTTAGCTGCTCTTTAAGTCGTACCCCCAGTCTACCATATGAAGATGAAATTCCCCACCACAGCTGGGGTGGGAGAGGTCAGAGGAAGCCAGGAGACAGTCTGAAAATGTTACGTGACTTCGGTAGGGGGGCCGGTCCTTTCTCTTGAAGCCCTCGAGCTCCCCCAAAGGAACAGCCAAGCCATTTCTGAGCCGGTCGACGAGCTAGAAGATATAGTCTTCTCAGAAGAAGACCCAACCAGAACGTTCCAAGTTAGCAAGGTCCTTCCCCATCCCGTCATAGCCGACATTATCCGATGCATAAAGGGGAACCGTGACCTATTCGCATGGACCGCGACTGACATGCCGGGAATCTCGAAAGGACTGATCATGACCACCTCAGCGTTGCTCCTGAAGCTAAACCTTCCAACAGAAATGTCGCAAGTTTGCACCAGACCGCCAGCAGGCAATCAAAGAAGTCGAAAAACTCTTGGCGGCTTGTTTCATCCAAAAGGTTAATTATCCCGAGTGGTTGTCCAACGTTGTGATGGTCAAAAGGCCAATGGGAACTGGAGAATTTGTATTGATTTCACAGATCTAAACAAAGCCTGTTCGAAAGACCCATTCCCGCTTCCTAGTATTGATGCTCTGATCGATGCTACATCCGGCCACGAACTCTTAAGCTTCATGGACGCCTTCTCCGGGTATAATCAGATCAGGATGTTCTCCCTTGACATTTCAAAGACTTTATTCGTAACAGACCATGGCCTATATTGCTACTGCGTTATGCCCTTCGGGCTAAAGAACGTCGGGGCAACTTATCAGTTCCTCGTCAACAAAGTCTTCAAGAAACAGATCGGACGGAACATGGAGGTTTATGTAGATGACATGTTGGTAAAAAGCCTCAGCAAGCGGGACCACGCGGTCGATCTTCAGGAAGCCTTCAATGTACCGTGAAGTCACAACATGAGGCTCAACCGGTCTAAGTGTGCCTTCAGTGTGTCATCTGGCAAATTCCTAGGGTTTATGGTTAGCCAAAGGGGCATAAAAGCCAACCCGGAAAAGATCCAAGCCATACTGAATATGGCTCCCCCGTCCAACGTCAAAGAAGTGCAAAGGCTCACAGGACGCCTCTCCGCCATATGACACTTTCTCTCCAAGTTAGGAGAAATGTGTCTCCCGTTCTTTAAGGCCTTCAGAGGAACGAAAGGCTTCGAGTGGGGGCAACCGCAACAGGAGTCCTTCGACCAACTCAAAGCATATCTGGTCAACCCCCCGCTCTTGAGCAAGCCAAAGCCTAGGGAAATCCTCTACATTTACCTCGCCACCTCAGAACAGACCCTCAGTGCCGTCCTAGTGAGAGAAGAGGACAAGACCCAAAGGCCGATCTACTATGTGAGTAAGGTTCTCAGAGATGCTAAACTCTGTTATCTAAAGATAGAAAAGATGGCGTATGCGCTAGTCATGGCTGCTCGAAAGCTCAGCCCTTATTTCCAATCCCACTCGGTGGTCGTTCTTATTGACCAACCTTTCAAACAACACAAGCCGGAAAGTTCGGGGCGCATAATGAAGTGGTCCATAGAGCTGAGCCAACACGATATGCTATCAGCCAAGAACCGCTATTAAGGCACAAGCCTTAGCTAAGTTTATAGTAGAGAGCACTATCCCCGACCCCTGCAAAGAAAGAAAGGAACCCCCGTTCTGGAGCATTTATGTTGATGGGTCCTCATGTGCTGATGGGAGCGGAGCAGGGGTCATCCTGACCGGCCCCGATGACTTCGTTCTTCAGTACTCGCTCCGCATCAACTTTCGAGCATCAAACAATGAGGCATAGTATGAAGTTGTAACACCCTGATTTCCAAATAAGACCGAATTCGATGTTCCACATGATCTTTACACTTTTCTTCGTACAATTTTACAAGGAAATTAAAAACTTTATTACATCAAATTACATTTAAACAGCGGAAGCAAATTTACATCAATTACATGAATGAAATAAAACAACACTTGAATAATTCTTTAAGCATCAATTTCTCCTTAGTCTTTTTCATTCACTTTATCCTGCATGGAAATTGTGGTCTCGTCAGTTCATTCAACTGACGCAAGGATATAATATATCAATTTTTTTTTACTTAGAAAGCACACACTTGTCACAAACAAAACTACGGGGACTATCCTATTGATGTCGTGTTGTGTTGTACCCTTAGTTCTTAATGCAGTTATTTATATTACATGACACTAATGCGCACTTGTTCGGATTCTATGCATCCCATACTACATAGGTCCGAGAGCAAGCCCTTAATCGTACTTCATCTTGTAGGGTTCAATCCCTCGCCATGACTTAAACTACTACGGTAACTACGATAAGTATCCTAGATGTTCTATGAGTTACGAGTCCATGTCCAGACAGTCTGGAAGGAAATCCCACGCACTGACATGACGCATCATGCAGACAGTCTGTGGACAATTCAGCCTTCGTCATGGAACGATGGCACCACCCGTAGTCACCAAACACCCCACAAGCGTCGCCACCGGGACGATAATTCCGGAGTAGTGCTCATGCTATGACATGACGCATCAAGCAGGCAGTTTGTGAATCACTCTCACACCGCCAATCCGATGGCCCTCATACTCGTGTTTTTCTCTTACTTTCGTCACATCTCCACTATGTATCTAGTCCTTAATTTATTTGAATCATGAATAAAATCAATCCCCTAGAGTTAGCACATTCTCTATACTGGACTTAACCATTAATTCAACAACATGACCCAAACTTGGTCTTTTCTTTTCAATATCTCATCTCAAAAATATTCTTTCAATGCTATAAGGCTTAGCTACCCTCTAGCTTTCAATTCCATTTCATGGCATTTGTGTATTCATATTCATAAGACCTTTCATAATTCATCATGATATTTGATTTCACTTTCATGTACAATTTCATGCATAGAATAAATTCATTTGTCACATTCATTTCCATTTTCCACATAATTATCTTATTCTCATTTTATCAATACTACATCTAAAATTCACACTTTCGATTTTCCCATTATCAAAATCTCTTTTCAAAATTCTTTTAAACAATACATTTATTTTTCTTTATCTAAAGATATTTAAAACTTGAAACCCAACAGTCAGGGCAGTCGGCTGTTAAAGCATAGTAGGCGACTATTCTGCGAGGATCTAGAACTCGAAAACCAAATAGTTAGGGCAGTCGACTGTTAAAGCATAGTCGGTCGATTGTTCTGCAAGCTTTTAAACTCGAAAACCAAATAGTCAGGGCAGTCGACTGTTAAAGCATAGTAGGTCGACTGTTCTGCGAGGATTTAATCTTGAAAATCAAATAGTCAGGGCAGTCGACTGTTAAAACATAGTTGGTCGACTGTTCTGTGAGGATTTAAAACTCGAAAACTAAATAGCCAGGGCAGTCGACTGTCAAAATATAGTAGGTCGACTGTTCTGCAACTAAAATCCGAAATTTATTACCTGACAGTCGACTGTCGACTCTAGTTCGGTCGACTGTCGATTGCACCAGGTTGCAATTTAAAGTAGATCAAAGATATATTTTTGACATTTGAGAACAAAATCACAATTTTCGCTTTATTCATAATCGAAGTTTTCACAAAATTACTTTTTCTCTTTATTACTAAAAATCTATTCTTTTAAATAAAATAGTCCTAATTCACAAAATGTTCGTTTCTCTTTTCCAACAAAACAAACATGCAAATTTGGGATTTTTAATACTAATCTCAAAACATGTATAATTTATTAGTCAGTTCTACTTTCATAGCATAAAGATTTCCCATAATTCACATTTATCCATAAACACATTTCTTCACATTGCATTTTCCCCACATACATGAACATCTTGATATAGAGATTCATACTTTCTTAATTAACATATCAATGCATTATCAAGTTAACAACAACATTTCTATTCACATCATTCAAACAATTTTTCTAATGATTTCATGCAATTCCACATGGGTTCACTTTCTCCTTAATCATGGTAACTAATCATAAAGCAATGTTCTCTTATTTATTCTAACATGATCACAAACACAAACTAGCATGGTAACTACTTAGAAGTTTGAGAAAATTGCCCACCTATTGGAGAAAACGAATAGAAAACCCCTAGAAATCTCCTAGAATGAGCGAATGGATCCTTCTCGTCCTAGTTTGTGCCTCCAACGCGCCTTCTCCTCCTTGCTTGTATGGCACCCGAGCTCTCTCTTGCTTCTTGAAGTAGGCCGGCCACCTCCTTGGATGAGCACACACACACAAAGACTCACTCTTTTAATTTGCAAATACTTTTAATCTTTTTCTCACTTTAATTCTTTTCTTTCTTTCTTTTAAATTCTTAATGTACTACATGAGAAGGGTGAGGGGGGTATTTATACTTTTTTGAGAGAAAAATAGATGGTTAGGATTAGATAAAATGGTTAAGAATAGAAGGCTAGGATGTGTTAGGGAGTTGTAGCAAGTACCCATGATCACATAACCACCCCATCCACTACACCACTCTCCCTATCTCTCTTGCTCCCATCTGGCCACACTCCCATGCTCACTAGACACGTGCTAGTGCAATGCACGTGTCTCTCATAGTACCCCCTATTAATTGCTGTACAAGATCAATTAATTTATTATCTACTAAATGTGTTTACATTACATGTTATAAAAATTAATAGGTAATTTAATTAGTGGGTCTCAAAATAGTGGGCCTTAGACTCATGGGTTATTAATAAAATATGTAATTAATTAGGATGGGTTTAAATTAGAAAAATAGGCCTTAGGCTTTTCAAAATAGGCTTTTAGAAATTAAAAAGAAGAATTTAAAATGACCATTTGTTCATGTTATAAAAGAGATAATTTTAGGGGGAAATGTACAAGAATTTATATGTGCAAAACACGAAAAATCAATAACTCTTCAATTAATTATAAATAGAAATCTAGGATATTACAGAAGCTCTCATAGTCGGTCTATTCCTGGCACGGAAGGCTGGTGCGTAGCGCGTCAAAGTGTTCAGTGACTCACAGCTGGTGTAAACCAGGTATCGGGGGAATACGAGGCGAGAGATAATCGAATGATCAAATACCTGGCTAAGGTCAAAGAATTGCTAGCCACTTTTCAAGAAGCAGAACTCCGACGAATCCCCCGTGAAGAGAATGTGCAGGCAGATGCCCTCTCAAAGTTAGCTTCCTCTTCTCTCCAGGGGCTTGAATGCACCATTTTGATAGAAGTCTTTTTTAGACCCAGCATTGAGGAAGAGCCCCGAACTTATGGAAATACTACCCCTGGCACTCGGGGAGAATTGGATGAAGCCCATTCTCGAGTTTCTCAAAGACGGAATCCTCCCTCCAGACCTTAAAGAGGCTAGAAAAGTCAGAACTAGAGCCGAGCGATATATGCTCATCGAATGGGTCATGTACAAGCGCTCTTATATTCAAGTAGACAGCAGACCCTACTTGCGATGCCTCTGCCTCGAGGAGGCCCAGTACGCTCTAAAGGAGGTCCATGAAAGGGTAGGTGGTGCCCATCTGGGAGCAAGGTCCCTCGCCCGTAAAATCCTGAATCATAGCTATTTCTGGTCCACACTCATCAGCGACGCCGAACAGCACGTTCGCCACTGTGCCCCCTGTCAAAAGTTCTCAACCATTCGGTGTTTACCACAAGCCGAGCTGTCCTCCTTATCCAGTCCGATCCCTTTTGCAATGTGAGGAATGGACTTGCTCGGACCCTTCCCTCCAGCGCCTGGTCAGCGGAAGTTCCTTGTCGTTGCATCGACTACTTCTCCAAATGGATTGAAGTCGAGCCTTTAGCAACAATTACAGAAAACAGTCCAGCAGTTCTTTTGGAAGAACATCGTCTGCAGATTCGGCATACCTCAAATCGTAGTAACTGACAACGAGACCTAATTCGCGGGGGCAGCCTTCCGCAATTTCTGTGCAGACCTCGGTATCCAGCAACGATTCTCCTCAATATCCCACCTGCAATCCAATGGTCAGGTAGAGAACGCCAACCGGCAAATTCTCTCCGGCCTAAAGAAGAGACTCGACAAGTCTGCCAAGGGATTATGGGTCGAACAACTTCCCAATGTGCTGTGGAGCTACCGCACCACTAAGCGGACCCCAACCGGAGAATCTCCTTTCAACCTTAATTACGGCTCAAAAGTCATCCTCCCACTTGAAGTTGGCCTACCCTCTTCCCGCTTGTTAGCCTTCATTGAAGAACAAAATTCGAACCAACTTCGGGGCAACCTTGGTTTCATCAATGAGATTCGAGAAAGATCCTTCATTCGTCAAGAGATTTATTGGCACAGGATCGAGCAATCCTACAACAAGAGAGTCCGCCCCACAATTCTCAAAGAAGAAGACATGGTTCTGAGAAAACTATCAATTTCTTTCTCGCACTGTTCTAAAAATCGGTCTAGCGGCCACCTAGGCAGCACCTAGTCGCTAGGCGGTCCCCAGGCGACTCGCCTAGGCCCTAGGCATTTGAAATAATCGGTTTGGCCTATTGGGCAAGTCCAGGCAGGGTCTAGGCAAGTCTAGGTGGGTCTGGGCAGATCTGGGCGGAAAAGACGGACCGGATCATAAAATAGAGCTTAACCCGATCCGACTCGATCCGGACCCGTTTAAAAATAATTTTCGGGTCTAGAAGGAGTTAGAGACTTGGTTCATATTAGTAGTAGTAGTAATAGTTCTTTAGTGGTGTCTTTTGCTTGTAGTAGTAGGTGTGGTCTGGTTGTTTATTTTCATCTTGAGGATTTAGCGTTATTGTTCCGATATCAACTTATCAATGAAACGGAATGCAACAGTCTTCCTATATTCAAATATATATATACTAATATAGCTACTACATATTTAGACAATCATCAGATTAGGAAGAGATGACTTATGTTATTTTTTCTCGAAATTGTTTTCATAAAAGGAGAACACGCAGCCCAACATTACAAATTTTCAGTTGGAGTTCACTGAAAACTACTAGTACAACATTGTTTGCCTTCAAGATATCAAATCTACCAATGTTTTTTGTTATGAAAAGATAAGTCAATCCAGATTTCAAAAGAGAGACTAGAACTAGTATAATAGTTTATTTTCTCAATACATCTAATTATGACATTAAAAATTCTAATCATTATCCTGATAAATCTTCGCTCTACCCAAATCTGTTACCACAACCAACATCTTGATGCAATTGTCTTTTAGACTATCTAAAGTTTATTTTGCAATAGCAAGGAGAAAATCAAGAGTAAGAATGGGGAGCAATAAAAAGCAAGATAATGCATGATGGAACAAAAAAAAATCAAAAGATAAATTGGGGGCAAAATAAAATAAAATAAAATAACGCCTAGTGCCTAGCTGCCTAGGCCCCGCTTACAGGTCTAGGCACTAGGCCTCCATCGGCCCTCGGACTACTGCCTAGCGACTTTTAGAACACTGCTTTCCCGAGCAAGAAAGGGAAACTATCTTCTAATTGGGAAGGGCCGTACAGGATCTCCAAAGTTGTCCATCCTAGCGCTTATCAACTTGAAGACCCGGGGGGAAGGAACATACCAAGAACATGGAATGCAGAATACTTGTTGAAGTACCAAGAGGGTGTTCAAACACCGCTCGAAGCAACTTCTGCCTAAAGCATTTCTTAATTTGTTTTTCTTCTTATTACTTAGTTGATTTTCTCAAATGTAATAAAGGCTTGCAACTCAGAAGCAGCCACTTAGTCCTCTTTTATAAAAGCAATTTACGTCTCAGAAAAAGCTATTGTCTAATTCTTCTGATTGTCTTACTCCAAAGTGTACACTTGAAGTACGAAAACTCTTAAATGACAAGTTCGAACGAGCAAGAGCGAAGTAGCTCACCCTTCGAAATTGCTCTCACAACTGTCGAAAACTTCTGAATACCAGTGTTGAAGTTACAAGTGTTATTGGACGAAAGAGGCTCATTACAAGATCGAAAAGGCGCAACCAACAAAGACATTGCTTGAATACTACAAATATCTTATTCCGCTAAAGTTGGAGATACAAGTCTTACTCAAGACCACACTACAAATATCTTATTATGCTAAAGTTGGGGATACAAGTCTTATTCAAGACCAAAAACTCCTACAAAACTAAGAGTCACCCTAACTCCTAGGAAGTGGGATGCTCCTATTAAGTGATATACGAGGGCGACGAGCACTGTGCCGCTCCCTCGTTGCCTCCGAAGAAAGCTCTAAACCAGCGAGCTGAGTCATACCGTCAGGACCCATGGGTCTAGCGGCCCCTTCAACCGAAGCTCCGCTAGATGAACCAGTCACGCCACTTTGAGCATCCCCAGGGTTCCGCGGTGGCATGCGTAACACCAATTGATGGAATGATCTTCCCGGGGCGTACTCCCTGCGCGGACAAGAAGTGCTCCTGACATTGCTTCCTTTGGAGAGTCGTTTTAAGCGAAGATTCTCTGCCTCGAACTCGACGAGCTGCTTTTTGAGGGAGTCATCTGTCACTTTAAGCTTCAAACGAGGCACCCCACTCGTGCTACCCCCTTGCGAGAGCTCAAAGATGGTCCTCCGGAGATGAGCCGCTTCTAAACTCTTCTCGAGCACCACATTCTTCAGCTCGTCCCTTTCTGACGTCACCGCGAACAAAGAGTGCCGAAGGAATTTCAGTCTCGAAGCTTTGCCGGTGGCCATAGAGGGGCCGACCTCCCCACCTTCGGGGGGCACTTCTTGGAGAATCTCCTCAAGACGCCTCGTCTTAACATCCCGGCGAGCCAGGATCAATCTCAAATGACAAAGCTCCAACTCCGCTTTAGAGAGCCTCTCCCGAGATTCAGCGAGTCCCAACTTAATAACACGAAGTTTGGCAAGGGGATGCGACGTCTCACTATCCTTTCGAAGTCAACCAAAGTGAGAAACATAAATCACTAAGCCTAAATGGGGCTACGAGATAGTTCTAAGGTGAATAGAGCTACAAGATAGTTCTAAGGTAAAGCGTGGCTACAAGAAGTGCAAAGTCTCACCGCCATACACAACACTTGTCCCAAAAGGAGATATTTCATTACTCCAACGAAGGTACAAGAACGGTGGTCAGTCCGCTATTAGGCGTCGATACAAAATACCTAGACTAAAAAGGCAATAAAAATACAACTGAGTCAGGGGTCGACCTTTTTCGAAGGATCCACGGTCACAGAAGGCTCGACCACGTGTGTTTCGGCGGCGACCACTAGGGGCAAAGAATCTGGAGCGGCATCTGCCTCCGCCTCGCCACCCTCGACCTCTTCCCCTCGGTCCTCTTCTCCGACTTTGTCGCCTTCTTCAGAAATGTCGTCGAACCCGGGGACAGGATCGGGGAACAAATGCCACTCGGCACAGTCGACGTCAGGAAACTTCGCTGTAACCTCATCTATGGTGCGGGCATAGGCCTTTGCTATGTTCACATAAAGAAACCCCTTGCCCTTCTCCATTGCTTGTTCTTTGGCCTCCTTCGCCGCAGTTACCTTCGCAGCCTCGACCGCCTCCTTTGCAGCGAGCTCCTTCTCCTTCGTCAGCCGAGCGATGTCCTCCTTTAGTCTGGCGACAACCGCTTCGAGGTGTCCAACCCTCGAGGAGCTCATCTCAGCTTGAATCCCCGATTGCTCGAGGTTTTTGGCGATCCTAGCCTTGTCAACCCGAGCTCTCTCATACTCGAGCTTCATCTCCTTCTCCTGCTCGGTCATCTTCTCCATCAGAAGGTCGAAGTGGCAAGTGATCTGCAAGAGAAGCAATGCCCAGTCATTCGAGCGAGAAAATTACCAACACTTAGCAAAAAGAAAAGGTTCAAAAGTGATAGAAAACTTACCGACATGGCAGAACGGGCAATCTCGAGCGCGTCGTCGCCAACAATCCCCGCTTCCATGGCAGCTTTGTCCTTCGGCGTGGCGAGATGTCGAACCGCTTGCATACAGGAGGACGAATTACCGAGGAATCCGTCGAGCTTCCTGACTTGCCAGTCAGGGATGACAATCTTCTTGTGCTCCTCGGTCAGGAACACCTTGGTTTCAGCAGTTAGGGGACCTCCAAGGCCAAAGCCGCTGACATGGGGAAGACCCCTGCGCCAACGGAGGCTGACGGAGCTGCCAAAGTCACCGGCTGCGAAACCACCGTAACCTCCTTTGAGAAGTGCACCTCGGCGACAGCAGTTGTCTTCACCTTCGGCAAAGAAATCTTCGTGGCCAACCTCTTCCTCTTCTTGCTGGCAGGGGCCTTGCTGTTTAGAACTTCACGCCCCGCAAGCATATCGTCGAAGTCCATCAATTCTGCAAAGAAGAAAATGCGCCGAAGATAAGGGCAAATAAAGATTCGACTGTCAAAAGAAAAAAAAAGGAGGGGGTGCTAAACTAAAAGAACAAAAGCGTACTAGGGTTTATCGGGCTGAGACTCCCCTGAAAAATGCCTGCTCTGTCAAGTCCTTCCAATCGAGCTTCGGCCGATCAAGAAGCGTCTGGACCATCTCTATTTCCTCGGGGCTAAGAACGGGGCTCTCCTTCGCCCATTTCGAAACCTCCTCGACCCAGGTAGTAGAATGTTCCACGGCTCTCGACTTCAGATCAGAAAGAACTTGTCTCTCCAGTTCTTGATCGAGTCTGGGCAGCCGACGAGCCTTACCCAATGCCTCGGAGACAGATAGTACCTGAACTCTGTCTTATGCTGTTGATGGATCCGGTACACAGTCTGCAGCACATTCAGCCGGGGCTCGAAGTTTGCTGCTTGACAATGGAGGATGAACTCGTTGATAAGCCTCCACACGTTCGGCATATACTGGACTGGGCTGATCCGGTACCACCGCAACACTTAGGCAATAAAGGGATGGAGCGGAAGTCAAGCACCGGCTAGAAAGGCATTAACGGACCAAAAACACATGTCTACCGGCATCGGCGAATTGGCCCTTACTCCGGGCCCTAGCAGCATCAAGTCAAATTCATTCGGGATCAAAAAGCACTCCCGAATTAACTTTAAATCCTTTTCGCTGAGTATGGAGATGGTGTCGTCGGCCTCTAGAGTCTCCCGAGCTGCGTTCTCCTCGAAGTCCTGGCCCCGACCGTACACAATACATTCGGTTAGATCATCCGAAAGTTCTCGAACTTGATGAAGCCCTGTCAGGGGCCCGGGTAGCCTGCCGAACTCCCCCATTCTTCGTTCTCTCTCAACGATGGTCTCCACCACTGCCGAAGAAGTCCCTACTACGGCCTTACCCTTGTCGGCTGTAGGAGCTTGACTAGAGGTCGGCTCAATGGCGACGATGGAGGAGGTCTCTTGCCCCGAAGTGACGCTAGACATTCTCTAAAAGAAAATTAAATTATCTGAGAATTACCTTGATAGAAAAGATCACCGGAAATAGAAAATCTTCGCCGGAAGCTCTCGTGAGAAAGTGAAAATCGCCTGAGTAAAAACTTAGAATGAGCGAATGAGGGGGGGATGAAGTTTTATAGAGAGGGGGGTAGTTGGCACACTCCCCAAGGTTACAAAGATTCCAAAAAACGCAAAAGCTTGGCCCATTTAGCGCAAAATGACAAGAAGGATGGGGAACCCAAAAGACACTTGGCTGGTCAATGGTCAACGGTCAACATCGCCATGTGTCATCTCCTCGAAGTCTCCCTAGACCTCGGCAGCTCTTTCGAAGCGTTCTTGTCACCAACGTCGTAATTGGAGAAATGGCGTTGACTGGTCAACGGTCAACATCTCCACGTGTCATCTCCTCGAAGTCTCCCTAGACCTCGGCAACTCTTTCCGAGCGTTCTTTTCACCAACGTCGTAATTGGAGAAATGGCGTTGACTGGTCAACAGTCAACGATCAACATCTCCACGTGTCATCTCCTCGAAGTCTCCCTAGACCTCGGCAGCTATTTCCGAGCGTTCTTGTCACCGACATCGTAATTGGAAAAATGGCATTAACTGGTCAACGGTCAACGGTCAACATCTTCACGTGTCATCTCCTCGAAGTCTCCTAGACCTTGGCAGCTCTTACCGAGCGTTCTTGTCACCGACGTCGTAATTAGTGAAATGGCGTTGACTGGTCAATGGTTAACGACAACATCTTCACCTGTCATCTCCTCGAAGTCTCCGTAGACTTCGGCAGCTCACGCCGAGCGTTCTTGTTACCAACATCGAAATTGGAGAAAATGGCATTGACTGGTCAACGGTCATCAACACCACGTGTCGTCTCCTCGAAGTCTCCCTAGACTTCGGCAGCTCACGCTGGACGTTCTTGTCACCGACGTCGAAATTGGAGAAATGGCGTTGACGGGTCAACAGTCAATGGTCAACAACTCCACGTGTCGTCTCCTCGAAGTCTCCCTAGACTTCGGCAGCTCACGTCGAGCGTTCTTGACACCGACGCCGAAATGGGAGAAATGGCGTTGACTAGTCAACGGTCAACATCTCCACGTGTCGACTTCTCGAAGCCTTTCTCGACCTCGACAGCTCTCGCCGAGCTCTCTTAACACCGACATTAAATCTGCCACATGTAAGCACGCCAAGGTGTCGACGAGGTTTGGTAAGTGGCGCCGAGCTTTCTTTACACCGACGTCAGATCTGCCACGTGTCGGCACGCCGAGGTCTCGACGAGGTTCGGTAAGTGGCACCGAGCGCTCATGCCGCCGACCTCCATTCGCACGTTGAAGCGTTGACCAGTCAAACAACACCAGCGGTCTGATCGTTCAGAAAAGCACGCTGAGACGTACGACGCTCCAGATTGTGCCACGTCGATAATTATTTGATTAATTCTTTTATTTTGATTATTAAATCGAAATAATTTTAAAAATTGCAAAAAAATGATAACAAATTCAAAAAAATTAATTAAAAATTCTAAAAAATAACTATAAATTCAGAAAAAATAGTTTTGAACTCCTGGAAAAATAATTATTAATTAGAATGATTAATTGATATCTTTTGAAAATAGATTGTTACTTCGCAAGTTGAATAAATGATTCGAAAAATGATTAAAAATTGAAAAAAATCATTGGAAGATCCAGCAAATCCCATAAACAAATCCGAGTGTTGTAGAAATTCAATTAAGTGCTGTTAAACCCCGTGTGCGATTTTGAAGCTCCTAAGAACTCCGATAAAATCCCGTACGCCATTAAAACAAGAAAACTACTCCCCAAAGGCAGTCAAACTCAGTCTTCGGGAGTGGGGAGCTCGTGATATGGCTAAAAATGAGATTAAATTGAGACCATTCAAATCAGGCACTAATCTAAAGTTCTCAGGAGTAAAACAGTAATTTTCACCACAAACGGGTCCGAAATGGAAACTGGGTCTTTCTTCAAAGCCCAGTAACCCAAAAATGGATCTGTCCTATTGGGTATGGGTGGCAACCCGTTACAAACCAACTCAGGTATTTAAATCCCCTCTCTTATCATGAAACGAGTTAAAACTCTGTTTCTTATCCAAAAACACCGGAACATAGAGATAAATGATTATCTCTAAACTGTCTCTAAAGACGACTATAAATACCTCTCTCCACCCACCATAAGAAAGGTAATCAATATTTTTCCACAAATTGCTCTTTCATAATCTTCCTGGTTACTGACTTGAGCGTCAGAGGGTTCGTTGCTGGGATCCATCCCGGTGTATCGAACTTTTTGCAGGTTAACGGCAGTAGCGAGAAACAGTCAAACGCCGGCCAGAAGTCAACAAGTTTGCCTTATTTGTTTCCAAAAGAATCCACAAATAAATCTGTTTGCTCCCACACCAAAATCAGCAGCAACAGATTTATTCCATTGCAAACGGGTCTGTTTGCACAGATCCGTTGCAAATGGTGATCTGAGTCATTGGATCGATCAAGATATGATCCAACGGCTCAGATCACCCCCGCCCAAACACCCCCCCCATCCCACTTAAGTTTTGGAGGAGTAGAATGAGTATTTTACCTCATTATACCCCCTATATATAGAGAGAGGGCTGATCGACTGCGAACCAGCAACGAACTCAGCTGTCAACCACAGGATCAAGATCACCATCATGAATATGATCAGACGGTGATAACATACCCCCGCTCAAGTGGGGGTATTTTAGTCAATTATCCCAAAACTTCTCTCCACATTTCTCTCATTCCCTTCTCAATTGTTTGATCTTCTCTCTCGTTTGAGCGACCCCAAATCCCCCCAAAATCCCCAACGCCCCTCTCCCTCCATCTCGAAATCTCTTCTATTGCACTCGAGGAAACCCCCTTCAAAATCCCCCTAAAAAATGCCCGACGCCTCTCTCTCCAACTCCCCCGTCCTTCGAAACCCTAACCCTAGCTCTCCATCTCCTAGCTCCCAAGCTCCACCTTGGCATTGCCCGACGCTCCTCTATCTTGTCATCGCCGACGCCCCCAACTACCTTGGTTAAACTTACACAAAGAAAAAGGTGTATGGGTTATTTCGAATTATTGCCCACATTGTGTTCGATCAAATTTTCAGAAATTTGTTTCAAAATCACTTAGAAAAGACTATTTCTACATAGTATTTTATGTTTATATAGAAATGCAAGTAAACCTTTAGATATGTGGCTCTTATTATTATTATTATTATTATTATTATTATTATTATAATACTTGAGCTGATTATGGTTCATCTTGTTTAGGTGGACGAACACATTTCATTCCTATTTATATATGTATGTAGGTACTCTTTTCGTGGACTAATCATCATTTGATTTTAAGGCAACAATATGAAGCTTGTCATTTGATTTTAAGGCAACAATATGAAGCTTGTTATCAGCCATCTATATTGCGGCACACATGAATTTTAGTCAGGGTGGGCAGAAGTAAATACCATTTGTAATACCCCTAGTATGTAAATTTTTCTTTCTTCCTTACAACGAAAATATATGTATGTATTGATTATATATATATATATATATATATATATATATGTGTGTGTGTGTGCATTGTTATTGTTAGCATACACTATGGTAAGATTCTTTTACCTGATGTGTTTTGTCTATTTTCTTTTATAAAAAGCCCAACTTTCCCTCTCTTAAAGCCCAATCCAATAAGACTTAGGGGTTAAGTGCAGTTTGTTAAAACCTAAGGGGGTAAATGCAAAAGGTGAGGACACCTAAGCCTTCTACACCCTTCCACATCTCTCTCCCTCTTTCTCCTTACTGCCGGCAGTAGCTGCAGCCTCTCCTTTTCCCTTTTCTCTATATAATTACCCCCTTTCAACTACTACTACTATACCACCTTACTTTTACTACTACTTACTACTCCTACATTTTTCTCCTTCTCTCTTATCTCTTTACTGCCGACAACAACAACAGCAGTAACTTCCTTTCATCTCTCTTTTTCTATATATTTTTTATACATAAAAGAGTGTTATACGATGAATACGATAAAGAAAGACCTTGTAATACATATGGGTATGTCGTTACAAATGGTAATATTGTGCTTGTGAGATGTGCAAGTTAGTATTCTGTCCAAGACTAATGATTGGTGGAACATTTCGGAAAGTTGCCATATGATTATTGCTTTTCCGAAGAGTCTTTAAACCTAGAACTTGTACTAGATAATATAACAAGTAATCTAGGCAATTAAGGAAATTAGAAGTGACGATAAATTGTTAGAATAAGCAATAAACCACTTAATTAATCAAGTTTCTGGTTTTCCTTAAGAACCTAGATTGTCCGTGGTTACCCATTAACTAATGCCACTTGTTTTAACGGAAACTAGAAGATTTAAGATAATTGGTAAGGACAGGCACTAGTTGGGCGTTGTACTATCCTGTCAAGGGGACACGTGCGGCATGGTCTCGTCTGGGACACGTACAACGTGGTCTCGTCTGTTAATTTATGGGATTTAGTGATAAGGACTGTATGGTGGAAGTTAGGGAATGGACCCTCCAAAGCCACCTAAGGTTCTATGTTGTTTAATGCGAACAGGGAGCAGAGCAGGGCTCTAGGACTCTTGGTGGAGCAGGTAGGACCTGCAGGGTCACCTTTATGTTCGTAACAACTTTTGGGTAAGGTTCGGGAGTGGCGTAGGACCACAGGAGCCGGACGGAGTATGACCGGGGAGTGACGTAGGACCACAGGATTTCGGCATACATAATGGCATAATCAATGATTCTGACTGCAGTGACGGAACTAGACCGAGCGACTGCAACCTTACCAGTCACTAGATGAATGTCAGAAACAGGAAAGAGTACAAAAGTAGGATGCATGGCGAGGGATTGAACCCTATTATCTGGAGAATACGAACTTGATTTGGGAAATATGTAGTATGGGATGCATATATTTCCAAATTAAGTTTGCATTAGAATAGGAACATCGTGTGCATTTATATGTGTGCATTAGATTTAGGTCATGACACACTCTGACATTTTGATTGCCTGCTTTTCACATTTCATGTTGTCATTTATATTAATCTTAATATTGGTTGATTGTGATGAGTGTTAAGGAGTGAAGCTCACTGTTTTTATCAGTTTGCATCAGTTGCATTCAACTGACGTGCCCACTTATCTTTAGATTGCAGGACCACCCGATATTAGACTTAACCGGTGTTGGGCATTCATACTCAAGAAGAAAGGCATTAAGGTAAGAAAAGAATTTTTTTAATTTCCTGATATTTTTCTGTGTTGTGTACTCGTTGAAGTAAAAGATTCTGGTTGGTGTCGCGAGTTTCCAGTATACGGAACTCGGGGCGCTACAGAAGTGGTATCAGAGCTAGACTTCAGTTGTAGTATGAACACAACAGGAAATTAGACTTGGGTGTCCATTTAGGATCAGGTTTAGTTTAGAATATGGAATGATCGTCAATCATGAGGTTGCAATTTACAACTTATGATTATGATTTTGCTTCCTATATCTAAACTAATCCCTGTAAATTCTCCTTGTAGGATGGATGATGAGGGACACCAGGTCGGGATGGAGGATGAAGAGGAAGTGTTTGAAGAAGAAGAGGAGCCTGAGGAAGAAGACCCTGAAGAGGACCCCCAGGAGCCTGTGGCAATTGACACCCCACCTCCTGTAGACTCTCCTGATGAACCCATCGACCTAAATCTTGTTGCATCTCGAATGAGAAATCGCCTTACTGTGTCACAAGCTTGAACTCAGAATAGAATTGCCGCACTTTGGTGCCATTTTTATGCACAAATGGAAAACGAGCCAGCTTGAAGATCAGGTCCATGATATGAAAAGCCAACTGCTCATGATAGAGAAGAAGTTGAAGAAGCTTGAGAAATTCAAGGCGCGAACATCACGGAAGATTACGAAGATGAAAATTTCTCACTGGTATAAAATTGCGTGCCTTGAGGAAAGACAAGGACAAATGCAGATCCAAATAGCCCAATTACAAATACAACTTGGTCGGCGTTAGGAAGAAGGCTTGGTCTAGGATTGTATGTTGCATGTTTTGTAAGGTTTCTTGTATATGTTTTGGACTGTTGTGCGTCTTTTGAACTCTCCCGTTTAACTTTCAAACCTTTTTATGACTTTTGGACTAGAAAGTAAGAATGCTAAAATATTGTAAATGTTGGTGTGATCTTTTAAATGTTTAATGATGTAAAAATAATATTTTGGTATGAATACTTGGTATGAAAGCTTACTTGATGATTGTCATGGTTGCTAAATACACTATGAATATCCCCGAAATATAATACTTACTTTTAACATAATTTAGATGTTGGGAAGAAATGTAGGTGGTGGTGATGGAAGAACAGAGGGTGAAGGTAGAGTCTATCAGAGAAACCGAGGTAGCAACAGCAAAAGGACTGAAGGTGATGGCAGTGGAGTTAATAATGTCAACGTCAATATCGAAGCAGAAATTGCGCGGGTATATCGCATAATGGGGACTTTTATGGAGGCCAGCCGAAATTCTGCACCACAGCCAGGAACCCAAGAAAGGAATGCAGGCGATGCCATTGCTAACCACATCAAGATGGTGGAGTCTTTTAAGAGAGTGAAACCACCAGTATTTGAAGGCCAAGCAGATCCGACAGCAGCTGATGATTGGATTCGTCAAGTGGAGACTGTGTTTGAGGTACTTAAAACGCCAGAAGAGAGCAAGGTTACATTGGCGACTATTCTTTTGGAAAAAGACGTGGGAGTGTGGTGGCATTCAATCAAGCGGGGCATGGGTGATGGACCAATTACATGGGAGGATTTTTTAGAAGAATTCAGGCAACATTACTTTCCTCTAGACGTCCAAGAAGAAAAAGCTATGGAGTTCATTAATTTAAGGCAAGGAAGCATGACCGTAAGAGAATATGAGACAAAGTTCTCCCAGTTATCTCGGTATGCACCAGAAATGATCCAAGATGAGGTAAAGATGGCCAAAAGGTTCGAACAAGGCCTTAGGCCCGGGTTAAGGTCCAGAATGGTACCCCTTGGCATTCGAAGGTTCGACAAATTGGTGCGTAGAGCTGCAGCAACTGAATTGGATATGAATCAAAACCAACAAACTCCAGGCAAGACGGGGACATGGAACAAAGGGAAAAGGCCTGTGACTGCTACAGACATCAAGAAGCAAGGTCCAATCCAAAAGAAAACAAATACTGGTGAAGGAGTAGCCCAAAACATAAAGTGCTTTCTATACGGCAAGCAAGGACATTATAGAAGTCAATGCCCACAAATTAAGTCCCAGAATGATACACGAACGTGTTTCCACTGTGGAAAAGTTGGACACATCAAGACAACTTGTCCGCAACTCCAGAAAGTCAACAGCGGGCAAAATCGGAAAGAAGATGATAAGGGGAAGAAGCCTTTTCGTCAAGGGCGAGTCTTTACTCTTACTGAAGAAGAAGCGGAAGCGGATGAGGCGGAGGGAGTGATTACGGGTATGGATAAGTAAGATGTTTGTTATGATTTGTGGGTAAAGAAAGGAAGTTAATATGTATTCTCTTTTGTAACAGGCTATGTAAATGTTAATGGGATCAAGGCTTGTATTTTGTTTGACAGTGGATCTTCTCATACTTTCGTGTCTAAAGCTTTTGCTCAAAAGTTAAATAGCACTCAGCAAGCAATTCCTGATGTAGCTATGGAGGTGGCTATGCCATCAGGAGTCACTCTTGTTGCTAATAAATACTATAAAGATTGTAAGCTTCAAGTTGGAGAAGAAACTTTCAGTATCGATTTACTGGAATTGGGCTTTGTGGGAGTAGACGAAATAGTTGGAATGGATTGGATGTCGAAGTATAAGGCGACAATTGATTGTAAGGCAAAAAGGGTGACCATTGTAATATCCGGGAAACCGGAAATTGTATTCCAAGGAAAGGGGAAGAAAGGTGACATGCCAGCAGCTGTAGCCAATATGAAGGTGCCAGAAGACATTAAGAAGATTTCTATTGTACGGGATTTCCCACTGGTATTTTTGGAAGAATTACCAGGGTTACCTCCGCACAGTGATGTAGAATTCAGTATCCCACTCCAACCAGGAAGTGCACCTATATCAAAGGCGCCATATTGAATGGCACCAGTGGAACAGAAAGAAGTTAAACAACAAATCGAAGAACTATTGCAGAAGGGATTTATTAGACCCAGTGTTTCTCCCTGGGGAGCACCAATGTTGCTTGTCAAGAAGAAGGATGGGACGATGAGAATGTGTATCGACTATCGAGAGTTGAATAAGGTCACAATTCAGAACAAGTATCCACTTCCTAGGATCGATGATTTGTTCGATCAACTTCAGGGAGCAGCCGTGTTCTCAAAGATTGACTTAAGATCAGGCTACCATCAAGTTCTGGTTAAAGAGGAGGATATACCAATGACAGCCTTTAGGACTCGGCAGGGCCACTACGAGTTCTTGGTAATGCCATTTGGAGTAACAAATGCTCCAGTTATTTTTATGGATTTGATGAATCGAATTCTACGGCCATACTTGGACTCATTCGTTGTAGTCTTCATAGATGACATTCTGGTGTACTCGAAGACGGAGGAGGACCACGCCAGACACCTAGCCGAAGTACTGAACAAACTACAGGAGCATAAGTTATATGCAAAGCTGTCCAAGTGTGAATTCTGGAAATATAAAGTTGCATTCCTTGGCCACATCATTTCTAAGGAGGGAGTGGCCACTGATCTACAAAAGGTCGACGCCGTGAAAGGTTGGCCCCAACCCAAAACAGTGAAAGAAGTTAGAAACTTTTTGGGGCTAACTGGGTATTACAGGAGATTTATCCAAAACTATGCTAAGATAGCAGTACCACTTACAGGATTAACAAAGAAGAACAAAAATTTTGAATGGACTGAAGCGTGCGAAGGAGTTTTCAAGAATTGAAGAACCAGTTGATTTCAGCTCCAATATTGGTCTTACCACAAGCAGACAAGGAATACGTGATCTACAGTGATGCTTCACACCAGGGTTTGAGGTGCGTTTTGATGCAGGAAGAAAGAGTTATTGCCTATGGTTCACGGCAACTCCGGCCACACGAGAAAAATTACCTCACACATGATTTGGAACTGGCTGCAGTAATTTTCGCTCTAAAAATATTGCGACATTATGTCTATGGAGCGAAAGTAAAGATGTATACCGATCATAAGAGCCTAAAGTATATCTATCATCAGAAGAATTTGAATCTACGTCAGAGGCGATGGTTGGAAGTGTCAGAAGACATTAGACCAGAAATCAAGTGTCATCCAGGAAAGGCCAATGTGGTGGCAGATGCACTTAGTAGAAAAAGGAGTTTGGCCACGTTAATTGCAACAAGGAAGGAATTGGATGATGAGATAAGACGAGCCGGTATTGAAGTAGTTGCACAAGGTGTGGGTGCAATATTGGCATAATTAGAACTACAGCCAAGTTTGAAGGAGCGAATTAAGAAGGGTCAGGAAAGAGATGCAGAAATTTTGGCACGTAAAGAGCAAGTGAATGCAGGAAAACTTCCGGAGTTCAATATAAGGGAAGGACTACTGTGGTTCGGAAACAGATTGTGTGTTCCAAAGATAGACAATCTGAGGGAGGAAGTCATGAATGAAGCACACACTACATTACTTGCAGTCCACCCAGGAAGTACTAAAATGTATCGAGACGTGAAGCAATGCTATTGGTGGGCCGGAATGAAGTGAGACATAGCAGAGTTTGTAGCTAGATGTCTCACTTGTCAAAAGGTTAAAGCAGAAAACCAGAAACCTGGAGGTTTGTTGCAGCCATTGCCCATTCCAGAATGGAAATGGAAAAATATTAGTATGGATTTCATTACCGGGTTACCCAGAAGTCCCAAAGGACATGATACTATTTGGGTTGTGGTTGACCGACTAACAAAATCAGCTCATTTCCTACCTGTGAAGATTACTTGGTCATTAGAAAAATTAGCAGAAGTATATATTGAAGTGATAGTGAAGTTGCATGGAGTACCAGTATCCATAGTTTCCGATAGGGATGTGAGGTTTACTTCGCGGTTCTGGCAGAGTTTACAGGTAGCCTTGGGTACGAGGACAGATTTTAGCACCGCTTATCACCCGCAAATAGATGGACAAACAGAAAGGGTGAATCGCGTCTTGGAAGATATGCTGAGGGCATGTGTTATGGATTTTGGAGGAAATTGGGAGAAGTATTTAGCCTTAGTAGAATTTGCCTATAACAATAGTTATCAGGCTAGTATTGGCATGGCTCCGTACGAAGCACTCTACGGAAAAAGGTGCCGAACACCCGTGTGCTGATTTGAAGTTGGAGAAAGGCAAATGTTTGGGCCCGAAATTGTGCAACAAACTTCTGAGAAGATTGAACTAATTAGGAAAAGATAGGAAATGGCTCAGAGCCGACAGAAAAGTTATGCCGACACTTGACGAAGGGAACTGGAATTTGAAGAAGGAGACTCGGTATTCCTAAAGGTTTCCCCAACCAAGGGTGTAATCAGATTTGGGAAGAAAGGTAAATTGGCTCCGAGATACATTGGACCATACAAAATCCTAAAGAAGATTGGGAAAGCGGCATACAAACTAGACATACCAACAGCATTGGCCCAAGTAGATGATGTGTTTCATGTCTCAATGTTGAGGAAGTACGTACCCGATCCAAGTCACCAACTAACCGAGGTTCCGGAAAATCTACAGGTGGACATGACTTACAAGGAGCAGCCGGTGAGGATAATTGATCGCCAGGAGAAAGTGCTACGAAATAAAGAAATTCCAATGGTTAAAGTGCTCTGGAAAAATCAGTTTGTTGAAGAAGCCATGTGGGAGCTGGAAAGCCAGATGAAGAATATACATCCTGAGTTGTTGAATTAATTTATGTTTTCTTTGTTTATCTCTCTACCTATAGTTTAGTTCTGAGGCCAGAACTATTCTAAGGAGGGAGTGATGTAATACCCCTAGTATGTAAATTTTTCTTTCTTTCTTACAATGAAAATATATGTATGTATTGATTATATATATATATATATATATATATATATATATATATATATATATATACATTGTTAATGTTAGCATACACTATAGTAAGATTCTTTTACCTGATGTGTTTTGTCTATTTTCTTTTATAAAAAGCCCAACTTTCCCTCTCTTAAAGCCCAATCCAATTAGACTTAGGGGTTAAGTGCAATTTGTTAAAACCTAAGGGGGTAAATGCAAAAGGTGAGGACACCTAAGCCGTTTACACCCTTCCACATCTCTCTCCCTCTTTCTCCTTACTGCCGGTAGCAGCTGCAGCCTTTCCTTTCCCCATTTCTCTATATAATTACCCCCTTCAACTACTACTACTATACCACCTTACTTTTACTATTACTTAGTACTCCTGCATTTTTCTCCTTCTCTTTTATCTCTTTACTGCCGGCAGCAACAACAGCAGTAGCTTTCTTTCATCTCTCTTTTTCTATATATTTACTACTACTTAACTACTTCCAACAACTACTACTACCTACTACTTCTTCAACTACTACTATACTACTTTACTACCACTACTATTATACTACTATTGGAGCAAGAAAGCCAAGTAAACTAAAGGTGAGTTTTAGTTCACACTTAGCTCCACTTTTTATTCTATATTCCAATTCTAATTAATTTACTACCAATTTCTTAGAATTATTGGAGTTTGATATCAAAAGGAGATTTTCAAAAGAGGATAAAGCAAGGGTTTAAGGTGGGTGTTCTTCCTCCTTGTATGTTTCTTTAATTTTTAGTATTCGATTGTTTGATTATTTGATTATTAATAGATTATTTTGGTAGAAGGTATGGATTACTGGATGATTTAAAATTTAAAGTTTGGATTGTTGATGGTTGTAGTAATTGTTAATGGTTTGTTGAACTAATAGATTAAAAATTATTGTAGATTAAAGTGTTAATAGAACACAAATGGTTATGAATGCATGCTTTTGTGTATGTTTGACATTGCTAAATTAGGAAACAAAAGGAAACGAAAAAGAAACAAAGTAGAAAAGAAAGAAAAGGTATGATTATTTAGATAATCATACAATTTTGAATTTGTTAGTAAGATAATAGATTATTAGTAATATGTTGTTTGATTACTTGGTAGTTTATTATCTCTATTTAAGTGAACATAGATAACCAAATAAAACAAATGCATGCATTAGAAAAGTTTAGTAGCTTAATAAACCTTGTGAATGAATTTGTAAATGAGTATTTGGTTATTTCACACATACATGTCTAAACAACATAATGTAGAAAAGAAGTATGTATTAAACGATGTTCATTGTTATACATAAAAGAGTGTTATACGATGAATACGATGAAGAAAGACCTTGTAATACATATGGATATGTCGTTACAAATGGTAATGTTGTGCTTGTGAGATGTGCAAGTTAGTATTCTGTCCAAGACTAATGATTGGTGGAACATTTCGGAAAGTTGCCATATGATTGTTGCTTTTCCGAAGAGTCTTTAAACCTAGAACTTGTACTAGATAATATAACAAGTAATCTAGGCAATTAAGGAAATTAGAAGTGACGATAAATTGTTAGAATAAGCAATAAACCACTTAATTAATCAAGTTTCTGGTTTTCCTTAAGAACCTAGACTGTCCGTGGTTACCCATTAACTAATGCCACTTGTTTTAACGGAAACTAGAAGATTTAAGATAATTGGTAAGGACAGGCACTAGTTGGGCATTGTACTCTCCTGTCAAGGGGACACGTGCGGTATGGTCTCGTCTGGGACACGTACGACGTGGTCTCGTCTGTTAATTTATGGGATTTAGTGATAAGGACTGTATGGTGGAAGTTAGGGAATGGACCCTCCAAAGCCACCTAAGGTTCTATGTTGTTTAATGGGAACAGGGAGCAGAGCAGAGCTCTAGGACTCTTGGTGGAGCTGGTTGGACCTGCAGGGTCACCTTTATGTTCGTAACAACTTTTGGGTAAGGTTCGGGAGTGGCGTAGGACCACAGGAGCCGGACGGAGTATGACCGGGGAGTGGCGTAGGACCACAGGGTCTCGGCATACATAATGGCATAATCAATGATTCTGACTGCAGTGACGGAACTAGACCGAGCGACTGCAACCTTACCAGTCACTAGATGAATGTCAGAAACAGGAAAGAGTACAAAAGTAGGATGCATGGCGAGGGATTGAACCCTATTATCTGGAGAATACGAACTTGATTTGGGAAATATGTAGTATGGGATGCATATATTTCCAAATTAAGTTTGCATTAGAATAGGAGCATCGTGTGCATTTATATTTGTGCATTAGATTTAGGTCATGACACACTCTGACATTTTGATTGCCTGCTTTTTACATTTCATGTTGTCATTTATATTAATCTTAATATTGGTTGATTGTGATGAGTGTTGAGGAGTGAAGCTCACTGTTTTTATCAGTTTGCATCAGTTGCATTCAACTGACGTACCCACTTATCTTTAGATTGCAGGACCACCCGATATTAGACTTAACCGGTATTGGGCATTCATACTCAAGAAGAAAGGCATTAAGGTAAGAAAAGAAAATTTTTAATTTCCTGATATTTTTCTGTGTTGTGTACTCGTTGAAGTAAAAGATTCTGGTTGGTGTCACGAGTTTCCAGTATACGGAACTCGGGGCGCTACACCATTTTTAAAATTTATATTTATTTATCGAGAAATGTAAAAGAAAAATATTACGTAAATATTTCATGTTGAACGGGAGTTTTTTACTTTTAACAATTTGTTAGTTATATGAAACCATCTATTATGTAACTACGGGATATTTAGTGATGAGATCTACTATTTTCTAACATATGGTTGAGTAAATATTTGCATAATATGTATAAGTTGAGTTGCACGCCTAACGAGAAGAAGACAATACTTGTAAGATTCAATGCTCATTTTATTTGAAATGATAAATATAAAAATATTGTTAAGAACATAAATAATTAGATTAAATTCAATTATATATTTTCAGTATGAAAATGTATTTTCTCAAGCTTAAATTAGATATTCAAAATTTTATAAATATATAGTATAATTGATCTAAAACTAATCCTAGGATAGAGAATTTCCAAGATTCTTAATGGATTAATTTTACCAACATGTAAGTGCGGATCAAAGTTGGGAATTTTAACAGTTATCAGGTTTGATGGATTTTCAAGAATTGAATCAAGTATAACACTCCCAATTAATAATTCAACCTTAAGATCAATAATTAAATCCCTAAGTGTTTAGCAAGTAATAGGTTCAATATTGATTCGTACTCTACTCTAGCATGTGAAACACTCAATCTCAGTTATTTTGTGGACGACAGACAAATCAGATAATATAATAGATAATAGGGCAGTAGAACACAAATATTAATAGTGGAAAGAGTATACCGAATGCGAAAAAAACCAGCGTAGATCTCGGAGTTGGACCAGCAACTAAGATCGCAGCAATCACAGTGAGCAAAGGCAGCAACGAAGTCAAAGTGGCTGGCAGATCTGGTCGACGGCAGGTTGACGGCGAGCGGGGGCGGGGGCGTCGGCGAGGTGCGACGGGGTGGTCGGCGTCGGGATGGCGCTGGCTGCAAGGAGGGGGAAACAGCGGTGGTTGTCGGCGAGGTGGTGCTGGTCGAGGACAGGAGGTGGGGTGGTTGTGGGCTAAAGGTAATAGCGATAAAGGGTCGGGGTTGTTGGTGATCGGGGGACTGGGGTGATGGTCGGCGCTTGAGGTTTGTTCGCCGGAGGGTGGCGACACTGGGGAAGGTCACCGAAGAAGAGGCAGATGGTGGTCGGGGGTTTAGGCGGGAAGGTGAAGTCGAGGATGAGGGAGTGAGGCAGCGGGAGAGTTGTCGGGATGGAGATTTGGGGCAGACGATGGGTTGGTTTTCTTTTTTTTTTTTTTTTTTTGTGGGGATCGGATTGGAATAGGGAAGGAGATGAAGGAGGGGTGGCGGCTGGTATGTGGGGATGCGATTAGGGTTTTGATATTTGGGATTAGGGAAATTAGGGTTAGGGATTTGTATTTGGGGGATTATTAATTTGGGGGTAGATTTTAGAATTAATCACTAACTCTAAAATTGTATTAGGATTTATCACAAACCCTAATTTAGATCTCAGTTGTATCACACAAAGGAGAGAAAAGAAGAGCAAAAACTCAACACAAATTTTTTTAATCAATAATGGCATATCTTCTCATTCATCTCAAGGCCTTTAAATAGGCTCAAAATACATCTTGATACAAATCTCCAAAATACTCTCAAAATCTAAAAAAATACAAAAAGATTACATATGGCTATAATTGCCAGAAACAAATATGGTACTGGAAATAAAATCCTAAACTAAATAAAGCAGCTGCTGAAGACGACGCCTGCGCTGATAGAAACGCCCGAATCATCTCGAACAGATGTCCTCATCAATAACTTTATTAAAGACATTAATGAAAGTTTAATCACAATCCCAAACCAAGTTATATTTAAAAAAATGAAAAATTAGTTGCTACTTAAGGGGGTTGAACCATGGTTCTCCTATTATGGATTTTGAACCACCTAACCACAAAGTCAAGTCTCTAATTTTTCAATAAAAGTATATATATATATTTATATATATATATAAAGTAATTGTATTCCCGATTTTGCAAAAACTGGCCGCTCACCCTGGGCCTAACGTGGGTCTGCCCCTGTATATATAAATTTAATGAAATAGGGTGGCAATACTAGATGTTATCTTCTGTTATTGTAGACTTTATTAAAGACATTAATGAAAGTTTCAACCTTGTATTTTTTTGCAGTCTCTGACCAGCCGAGCTTATGCATGTCAAAATCAAGTTGCGTATGTGTCAGTTTCCTTTTTTATCTCCTACAAGATGTCAAGAACAAAAAATTACTTTACCATCCTAGCAGCAAAAAAGTGAAGATCAAAAGGTGCACGCTACTTACAGTATTAAATGATGTAGTATGAATTTATGGAGTTTTTATAGAATGAACAGTTTTTCTTTGAGTTGTACAGTTTTGGCCATACATTTTTTTGTAATGACCAGATTAGTGCTCCTGTTTTGTTACAATGGCAAGTAATGATCATGTGTTGTCAATAGTAGAGAGTAAATGAAGTAAAATGAAGAAAAACGAAGTGAGTGAAGGATAGGAAGAATGAGTGAAAGAGAGTAAATTAGGAATAATAGAGTAAAATTTTAAGATTTGCTTGGGGGGACAATAATAGAGGGAAGAGAAGAATTATTGGAGGGAAACATTTCTTCCTGAATGAATATAATGGATGGAAGGAGGAAAAAGATGAGTTTGGATGGGAAAAGATGGGCTCTGGAGGGAAAAAACATTTTAAAAGAATATATAATAAGATCTTCAATATCCTACAAACCAATATTCCGGCATCACTTCCAGTCAATTTCTACAGATGGTAGCTTTTAGACTCAGCCAATTACTCACCGTACAAATGTACAATAGCAACGGAAAACTCTCAAATTCATCAGCAATATAAAAAGAAGAAGAAAAAAACAAAAGAAAGAAAAAAAAAGGGATATTTTCGAGCAAAATTCAAATTCCCACCATCCAATTTTGTGTTAGGAAGCAGACCAATCTCCAGATTTCAGTGGAATCCCGTTCATACTTCTGTTCAATGTGCTCGAGTACTAGCTTCCAAAATGGGTATAATTTTTTTCTTTGTTATTTCCAATATTTTTATTAATCACCCATTAATTTTTTTTTGAGAAGAATTCATCACCAATTAATGCATGCTTCCATTCTTTTTTCCTTTTAAGTTCACACATTCAACCCTTTGTTTGTTTTGTCTTCATTCTTCGAGCGTCCGCGTGTTACATGCATTGGCCTTCTTTGGTAACACGAAGTTCCTATTAAGTAACAAGTGGCAATTGAGAGGGAGAAGAGATTGGGGGCATTTGGCAAGTTTTGCCTATTTTCCTCACCCGGCTTCTCTTTGTTTTTTGCAAGTTCTAAAGGGTTTTAGAGATTTCGAGACTTTTTGCTTGGTGGGTTGGTGAAGGTCTAGCGCTGTGGTAGAAAAGGGTTTAAATTTCCCACTGTGTTGTGCTTGTGTTTTTTTTTTTTCGTTTCTAATTTTAGATTTTAATAAATTTATTTTGTTGATTAAAGATGTATCAAATTCCACCACCTCCGTTGAATCTGAAGTCTAGGATGCTTGCTGTTCTATGTGGGCAGTATGTTAATACGGAGAGGGAGGTGAGGGTTGATAGACCTTACTATCCCTTTCCTGAGCTAACCTCATTTGGTTCCCTCGAGGTTGTTTATTTTATTTTATTTTATTTTATTTTATTTTTCTTTTTAAGGTTTAGGTTAGTATTATTGAAAAACCCTTTTATCTGTTGTAAGGTTCATTGTTTATTGCATGTAGGTCCAAACACTGATAAATCCAACACTGGATGAATTTTGTGTTGCATACAAATCTATATGCCCGAGTGTTGTATTTTTACAAGGGCAGCAGCTTGAAGATGAGGAAAAGATTGGGTCACTTGTTTGGGGAACTGAAGATGTGTCAGACCCTGAGATTCTGTGTTCCCTTTTTGTTCCTCTACCTACAGCCGTAAGAAATTCCTCAAAATAGACTACCCAATTCAGCAAATTTTAATTTTAATAATTGTTTAAATTTGCTTCTTTGTTTTTGTTCATTTCACGTGCTTATAGTGATAACTGTTTTTACTTATGTATATATAGTTTGATAATTTTTTATATATGTGGTGGCAACAGTAATTTAGTTACCTTTTTTACTGTTGTTATCTTTCTCTTTATCGGCGTTACTACTGTTGATGTTATAATTATTATCTTTGCTGGTACAACTTTACTGCCTGACAAATAGCAGCTGCTTAAAGATTTGATTATAGTAGATTTTCTATATCTGATTCATCTGAAAGTTTCATAGATATCTCAGAAATCTTTGAAAAGGGAATGAAAAACTTACCAATCAAAGGTTGATACGATGTTGATAATAGCAAGCCTCAATTTATTTGAAGCCAACACCATAATTAGTTATTATTAATTATTAGATGAAAGGAAACCTCATACTTGTGGGAGCAAAGTTTATTCATATATAGTCGTTGTACTCTTTTGATGGGACTTTATTCGGACGACCAGTACTGTTCATTATGTTATGATGTCATAAGATGTTCACTATGTTCTGATGTCATAAGATGTACGTGCAAAAAAAAAATCGTTTGGAGGCTTCTTACCCGTGCATCGTGTGGAGCCAATTCGTTGTAATGTTGAAAACCGTTCATTTGACCACTTGTAGCATATGGATAAATGATCTCCATACCATGGTTTTAAAGATCCGCCGATTCCGATCCGATCCTACTATTACGAATCATTTTTCGAGGTACTGGATCCAATACAACCCTAAATATTGGAATCAGCAAGATAACTCGGGATCAAACTAGTTAGCAATTGGATTAGATGGGTCCACTCGATCCCAACCCAAAACCACCGATTTTATGATTAAAAAATTTAATATTTGAATTTTCTATTCGTGTGGATCCTCTTATCCAACAAAGAAATAATTGTGTAATGAACATCATTTGGTGTCTAGCTTATATATATATATATATATTTCCATGTATGTAATTTAAATTTGTATTATTTGCTCTACATGTTTCTATTGTTCCATATTTATTCTACATTAATAATTTTCTAAAACTAATTAAAATGTTTAAATCTGTCATTGAATATATTAAATTTGTAGAAAGAATTATTTAAATACATTATTTCATTTTTAAAAATTAATTATTATTTTTAAAAATGCATTGACGCAAGGAATACAAGATGAGGTGCCTTGGTGTATATTTTTTGCCGATGACGTCGTCTTAGTGGACGAGACTAGAACATGAATCAATACTAAATTAGAATTATGGAGAGAAACATTAGAAGGTAAAGTCTTTAGAATAAGCAAAACTAAAACAAAGTATATGGAGTATAATTTTAGCGATATTCGGAAAATAAATGAGGAAGTAGTGAAGCTTGATGGTCAAAAGATACCTAAGAGAGATAGTTTTCGATATTTAGGCTCGATTATACAAAAAGATGAGGAGATTTGTCAAGATGTTATACATAGGATCCAAGCAGGGTGGCTTAAGTGGAGAAGTGTTGTGTTTTGTGTGACAAACGTATGACTTTAAAGTTGAAGGAAAAAGTTTATAGGATGGCCGTTAGACCAGTAATGATGTATGGAATGGAGTGTTGGGAAATAAAGAAATAACATGTCCAAAAAATGAGTGTAGCAGAAATGAGGATGCTGAGATGGATGTGTGGTAAAACCAGGAAGGATAAAATTATAAATGAGCATATACGAGAGATGGTAAATGTAGCTCCTATCCAAGATAAATTAAGAGAAAATTGCCTTAGGTGGTTTGGATATGTCACACGTAGACCTAGTAGTGCCCCCTTTCGAAAGAGTGATTTGATAAGTATTGAGGGTAGAGTTAGGGGGTAGGGGAAGACCTAAACTTACATGGGTGGAAATGGTGAGAAAAGATATGATAGCTTGTGGGCTTACAGAAGATACCGAGTAAAGTTGAGAAAAAGACTTCGTTGTTGTTGTAATTATTATTTTTAGAAATAATGTAATTATTGAAACATATATATATATATATATATATATATATATATATATATATATTCAATTTAAAAAAAAACATGCACGATCTAAAAAACCGATACACCGATCCGACTGATACGGATCCCGATCCAAATATTTGGAAAATCCCGATCACGCCCGATCCCGAGTTTTAAAACTTTGCTCCAAACCACTTGATATTTTAGGATTTCTTTGGAAACATATCACAATTGGGACTACAGTTCTTCATCCATTGGTATTATTTGGATAGGACTACAGTTCTTCATCCATTGGTATTATTTGGTGGCATGTCACCCAGTATTTTGAAACTTTTATGGGTATTATTTGGATAGGACTGCAGTTCTTCGTCCATTGGTGGCATATCACCCAGTATTATGTTAGAAAAATGAATTGTTTCCTTGACAATAGTCAAATTCACCATCTGTATGATATTTGGAGAGCTAAGATTCCCTTACAGATGAACCTTGTCTTCTATTGATAATGTTATCTTTAGAAGAGATGATAAGTATCTGATTATATTATCAAGAGGAACTTCCAAGGCCATGAACTTTATGCTTAAGGGAAAATGCATCTGTAAGTATGTGCCTCAATGTCTCCAATCTTTGTTTGTGGTGACTCATTTAAATACAACTCTCTAATAAATTTTGAGATATTAGTTGGGGATAATTCTTAATCCTATTACAAGAATATATTTGATTAAGGGATTAAGTTTACTTGGGCTCTAAGTCAATGAATAGCTAATCTGAACTTATATCTCAAGAATACCTGCCCTTCAAAGCTATTGAGAGATTGTATTTAGAAACAAATGATAAAAGGTCTAAAAAATTCATGATGTCACAAAAACTTGTAATAGAGAAATGTTACGAAGTTTATATCTGTAAGAAGCACCCTACCTTGTAATTCCCACATTAATAATAAATTGACTGTTTAAAAATCCGCCAAATACTCTTCTTCTCTGCCTCTTATAGTTTCTATTTTTGTTAAATTTCCTATGTTATATTTCCCAAATTTCCCAACTCCTGCCCATGAGTGTGTCTATGGAATCTTCTTCCTTCTCTCATATGAAAAATACTTACTAATTGGAAGATTGAAAAATATGTAACAAATTAGTTGTCCTTTAAATAACTATTGAAAGGTTGTATTGAAACAATTCGCATGGAGAGTAAGATGTAGCCAAATATTGTAAACTAACAGGTTTTTCCATTTAGATACATCTTACCAAGTAAATCCTCAATTCGTAATATATTGACTGCTTAATAGTTCACCAGATATTCTTCATTGTTACTTATTTTAGTTGTCATTTCCAATATATTTGTCTTGTTTCTACTCTCCAAGATGTTTGTGTTTTGGAATCTTCTTCGTTCTCATGAATACCTTCTGCTGTCTTGCAAGACACCTAACCAATCTATATATATGCAGGTGGGGTCAATTGACTTGCAGATCCTTTGCAAAAATAGAATATAAAGTAATATGCACTATACATCAACACCTGGTTATGAATGAAAATTCAAAGAGTTTTTCATCACTGGTCCCCACGTATCTCTGTTATCATGTAAGATTGTAAGTCCCCGACAATGTAAGTCCCATTCCAAAATAGTCCCCCTAGTTATTAATTGGATGTTATATTGAGGAGAATGTGCCGTCAACTCTAATAGAATTCGGGTGGAATGTTTAAAATATCATCTTCGTCTACCTCCCCTAATCTTAACTCTTCTAACTCTAATTTGTACCCTCATCCTAACTATTCTGAATTCCATGGGGAGCAGGCAGAGGACAAAGGGGGGAAAGAAGGTAAAAAGCGGGAGGAGGATAAGGAAGTGGAGGTAGAGAAGATAAAAGGGGAAGAGGAGGGAGAAGGAGGAAGAGGAGGCAGACGGAGTTGGGGAATGATGAGGTAGAAGGTGGAAGGGAGGAGGTCAGGCAAGGCCATGGCTGCCATTGATGGAGAACGAAGGAGAGTCTGCTGAAGGTGGAACCTAGCGGCACTCCAAGGTGACTGATGGAGGGCAGGAGTCATGGTGAGGTGGTTTCCATGGTGGGGTGGGTTAGATTAGAAGGAGAAATCGAAGAAGAAGACATTACAAAAGTAATTTGGCAACCATAGTTTAGAGTTAACTAAGGTTAAATTAACAGAACAAAAATTAAGTGGGGGAGTAATCAAAACTTTGTTAGTGACCGCTGCGTAAAAAACCCTAAAAGGAAATAAAAATTAATCTTATATATATGTCATGAACTATTTAGTGTATTTATCTTAATGTTCGTATATTGAGTGATTGACTAATTTATAGAAATGCATATTTACTGGATTTGCAATAAAAATAGAGAATTACTAAGTTGTACACTACATGACTTTATTTTTTTCGTGCACATACACACAATAATAAGAGGATTGGAGCAACAACGGGCGTAAACCTCACATTTTGCTCTCTAGCTAAGAGATTTAGCACTATATCCTAATGGCCTTAGGAACACACACATACACACAAAATAATAATTGGATTGGAGCAAACGCGATGCGGAAACCCGACCTCTTCTTGCTCACTAGCTAAGAGGTTTAGCACTATAACCCTAATGTCACTCAGAAAACTATATGAACTTAATAATCTATGATTATAATATTGAATTAATATATGTAAGTAATGTCTTTCCGGTTATCAGTTTTGGATCCTTATGGATTCAGTTTTAGATCCAACAAGAAAATGTACTTATTTTTAGGATCTGTACCCATCCACATTCACGCTTCTATCTCCAGCGAGATGCAAACACCCAAACTCTTGCTCAATAGCTATGAGACTTACCACTTGACACTAGTGGCACTCGCAACGCATGTGGACTTAATAATCTATGAGTATATAATTGAATTAACATGTATGAGTTATGTTTTTCAGGTTATCTGTTTTTAATCCTCAAGAATCCAAATCGTTGATCTGTTTTTTGGGATCTATAGCCATCCAATTAGCTAACAGGTGATCCATTATGGAGGATCCGTACCCTAAACTTTAGGTCAAATTCAAATCGGGCTCAGGTTATCCGATAAAATTGATGCCCCTATAAATAATTTTAATAAAAGATTGCCAATCTGTCCAAAAATTATAATACTACTTTATCTGTAGAAAACTATGAAATTAAAGAAATGCCATAGTCCAAAGAATAGTATAAAAAACCACCGGCATAGAAAATTTAAAAATATTTGAAAATTATTGAATTTGTTTCTGGAAAGTGTTCATGAAGTGTGTAGGATGTGTCCAACATAATATATATTTTTTGAAATGAAGGACACAAGTGCAAAGAGTGTCCATGAAGTGTTGGTGTCTGATACGTGTCCATGTTGCATAGCCTTTATTGGTAATATGAATAGAAAGTGTCATGATAACTTGAGATCAATAAAATGAGTATGAAAGATTTCAAGCTAAAGGGCAGTCCGGTTCAGTAATTGATGCTGGATTCTGCTGGACTGGGAAGGATATGAGGTTCTCTATGTTAGCAATTCAAGTATAATAAATAGCTCGGAGATATTTAGTTATTTTTTATCCCAAAACACAAAAATGATTAGCTGGAGATACTTTATTATGCATCTGTCGAACATGCGCTCTACATCCTTAATTTTTTAACTTTAGGAAGCATGGGTGTCCGTGTGTAGTTGTGGATTACTCTTTTTTTGCATGTGTATTACAAGTTCTCATAAGTTAGTGTTTATATGTACTTCATCTGTCTCAACCTTCTGGATTATGTAGCAGTAAAACATCTCAAACATCTTCTCCTAATTTAGCAGTTGTGACTGTTAATTTTAATGTTCTCTTCAATGTATTGAACTTGGTTGCAGGTGTATTTGGAGGTTCCAAGCAGTGAAAGGACTGCACTGAAACTCTATGCTAAGGTGGAGAGTGGGAACCATTGTTATTTAACCCTTATATATATATATATATATATATATATATATATATATATATATATATATATATATATATATATATATATATATATAGGAAAATATGCGGTTGCGAACGGATTGGTGCGAACTGCTTGCGAACGATAACAATGATAACTGTTGCCGCTATTCTCAATAGTGGTAACAGTCCAAATGATGCCGCTATTGGGGATAGCGACAACAGTTCACACGCAGTTCGTTCGCAACCGAAGGGCCCCCTATATATATATGTATGACATCTGTTTTAGCATCATATGATACTTGATAAATCGAAAGCAAACAATTCAAGGTTTCTATGTTCCAATTTTTTATTTAGTATTATTGTTTCTTCTTCAATTTATAATAATCTAGTGAATATGATATTTCAGATTTATGCTCTTAATCCTTTATAGTGAGCTTAACCTCTAATAAGTTGTTTATATTAGCCAACAGAAACACTAAAGAATACAAATTGCCATTTTAAATCTAGAGCAGTCAGCAGTGTAGAAATATAGTTCCTCGTGCTTGTATACATATGATGTCTTTCTGTAGGTTAATTTGTTTCTTATTTTTCTTCCAGATTTTGCCTCTCTCTCTCTCTCTCTCTCTCTCTCTCTCTCTCTCTCTCTCTCTCTCTCTCTCTCTCTCTCTCTCTTACATGTGCCCGTGTGCCTCTCTCTCTCTCTTACATGTGCCCGTGTGCTAGATAATCCTTACTAATATAGCCCAGATAGATTGTTTTTAGGAATTATAATCTTTACTATTATAATTCCAGGAGGTTGTGTGAAGCCAACCTACGTGGTCTGTGAAACTAACCTTTACTGAAAGGGGAAACATCATTAAATGCCTGTGCAACCATACTTCACCATAAATTGTAGGAAATTATTTCTTCCTGGAAAATGGTAAAAACAATAATGTGCATTGCACGTGCAGATTAATCTAGTGTAATTAATTAGCACATTCTAGTTAATATTGTTTAAAATTTACTAAACTGTTGACTGAAGCTCTCTTCTTCGTCCTTTTCTCAGGGGGTCCCTTACGTAATCTATTGGGACAAACCATTTTCTTCGTATGAATCTTCCCACTTCCGGGAAGCACTGTTTACCATTACACAAAGGTTTTTCCTTTTCTTTTAAATTTTGTCTTCCTTTAATGTTTCCCTTGCTCCATACCAGAATAAATTTTGCCAATCTAATTACTGATTATTTTTTTATTTTTTATTAGAGAAATTATTGATTTTTTTGTTGCAGTTCATGCACGCATATGTGGGATGCATTTCAACTTGCTGAGGCATCTTTCAGGCTGTACTGTGTGCGTAATAAGTACGGTAACTTCCGAATTAGTGGCTGCGCACCTCGTTTACTTGGAGAATGTCCAAAAGTAAGCATCCCTGTATCGAAGAAATGTACAGGTGAAGAAGAAAGAAGCCTATCCGATACAAATCCTACCATAATAATAAATGACAAGGATGTGGATGTGAGGTTTCTTCTGTGTGGTTGGCGCTGCAACATGGTGAGTTGGAGCACATAGTCACTCGCTGTTTCTTTCCTTTCCCTCCCTTTTCTTTTCTTCATTAAACTGATTAAAGTTTTATTCCATAATATGTGATTGACATGCTTCAAAAGTAAGCCGTTCCAATAATCATGTGCTCTTATTTCCAGGAAGCTAATTTAAATGGTCATTTGAATGATGGCATCAATGTTCTCACGGATATGGAAATGTGTGATCAAAATTACTTTTCAGATTTGCTGTAAACCTTTAATCCAGTATCTATAGCTAAAATATATAATGGCCAGACATTATTGAAGTATTTTTTGAACTTCGTAGGCATTATATTGGGGTTCTTCCTTGAACTTTCTAGATGATACATACTAAATGACTTTATCTTGTGAATGCAGATGAAGGGAAAATTATTCAATAAATAACCATTAGACTTATTGTGAGTGAAAAGATGTTCATATTTCAATGGGATTATCTGAATTTAACGTTAGAATATTCATATAAATTCCTCAACCCTCACCACAACTTTGAAGTTTTTGGTGTAGTGGCCATGTCATTGCCACTAGAGCCAGTTGGGTTCAATTTCCCACCTTGCATACTTCCAATGGGTTATTATTAGTTAAAGAAAACCAATTTGCAAAGTCAAGGTCTATCAGTAAAAGTCTGTAGTCCTTTGGAATAATCATGTGCTCTTATTTCCAGGATGCTTGTTTATATGGTCCTTTGGAAGATGGCCTGAATGCTCTCATGAATATTGAAGTAAGTAATCAAATTTACTATTCAGATTTGTAAACCTTTAATCCAGTAGCTATCTAGCTAATATATAATGACTAGACATTATATTGGAGTTCTTCTTTGAATTTCCTAGATGATATGTTCTCAATGACTATCTTGTGAATGCAGACGAAGGACACATTATTCTTTAAATAACTAAAAGATTAATTGTCAGTGAAGATGTTCATATTCCAATGGGATTTACTGATTTTAATGTTGGAATATTAATATAAATCCCTCAAACCCTCACCACAACGTCAGAGCTTTTGGTGAAGTGGCAATGTTATTTGAACCAGCTGGGTTCAATTCCCACCTAGCATAATTCCCACGGATTATTGTTAGTTAAAGAATACCAATGTGCAAAGTCAAGGTCTATCAGTAAATATATAGGCATGCAGGGGCATATTAGAATATATATAGACCTCTCAACCCTCACTGCAACTTTGAAGTATAGGCGCGGTGGTAGAGACATTTCACATGGTAATTACTATCTTTGTTTTGTCACTGCAATAAAACTGGAGGGTGAAAGAATTGAAAGTTCCTGATGGAATTTATTTTACTTAACTAAATTTTAACCATAAACTGAATTCTAGTTCAACTAAATCACCTTGTATATATAGACCCCATTAATGTTTCCTTTTTTACTTGCCTCTTTTATGGAGTATTTTCCAAGTAGGTGCAAGTCATCAACTCACCATCATCTGCCTTTATCCCATTATAATGGGGTCGGCTAGAAAATTTTACAAAGTTTTATGACTGGTTGTCCAACCTGATGTCAACCCTCTCTAATTAGTTGATGTCAAAAGTCCGAAACTATGATAAGAGGGGGTTTGCCATAGTTTCTAGAAAGACCAATTGGCATCCTCCAAATTCTCCAAGACTAAGAGCATCTCCAGTTGTTTGCTATTTTGGCAAAATGGCAAAAAAAAAAAAGCAAACGATCGCTGTAATCGTTTGCTATTTTGCCAAATTTTAGCAAGAGGAACAGTACCTCGCCAAATTTGAGAAACGAATTTGGCAATTGCCAAATATAGCAGACGGAACAAGGTGTTTCATCTCTATATTTTTTAAATTTTTTACAACGATCGAACGGATCTTGTTGTTTCGTCGAAGGTTTTTTTTTTAAATTTAAAAAATATCGGACGATACATGTTGTACCGTCCAAAAAATATTTTTTTTTAAAAAAAGAAAGGGTCTGAAACCCAAAAGTTCTCAAACGGGACAACATGTCC
Source organism: Hemerocallis citrina (assembly GCA_017893485.1). Lineage (NCBI taxonomy): Eukaryota > Viridiplantae > Streptophyta > Magnoliopsida > Asparagales > Asphodelaceae > Hemerocallis > Hemerocallis citrina. The sequence goes on along the minus strand of CM030364.1, from coordinate 48,052,084 downwards.
CATTTGTGAATTGTCCAGCCCAAACTCCAATCATTTAATGCCATATTTAGTGTTTTAGGTGTTAATTTTCTTAATTAAATTATGTTTAAGTGTTAATTTAATAACTAATTAAATCCCTAATGACTATTTAAATCCTAATGCAATTTAAATCCTTCTACAAATTAAAAAAGTCATCTCGGATGGAACAACATAGCCTAGAAGGAGAAAGATGATAAATTTGTTATAGGGAATGTATTTCGACTCCAAGGCTCATGGAAGCCAAGAGCCAAAAAGCACATGTTCCGTCCGATCATCTTTTTTTTTTCTTCTCAAATTATAGCAAACGACGATTGGAGCGAAACACTCCTTTTGCCATTTTCTATTTTGCCAAATTGGCAAAATAGCAAAAACGATTTGAGATGCTCTAAGGAAAATAGCCTAGAAGGAGAAAGATGATAAATTTGTTATAGGGAATGTATTTCGACTCCAAGGCACATGGAAGCCAAGAGCCAAAAAGCAAGCCTTCCCTTTGCAAGTACATGCAAGTGTAAGTGAAAATTCAAATTCCCTGCTAATCTTTTGACTCAGTTACTAAAATAACCTTTATTTAGTGGAGTGAAATGATCATTGTTGTACATGTTAATTGGAAAGATTAAGGGAGAAAACAAAAGGTTAGGTTGGTAATTGAATCCAAAAATTTGGAGGCAATTCAAATTCTCTTGCACTTTCAACTACTTGCAAGAAGTTGCAATGAACATCTCTTGCACTTTCAACCCTTAAGTGAACCATGCATATTCTGATTTTGGAATGAGATCATATTCAAGTTGTTATATTCTTCAGTTCTTAATGAAGAACCTGCATCGTTGTTTTCTTTTCCTTTGTTAATGTTTCCTAGGAGAAACTATCATAGATATCATTTTGACATTCTTTGACCGTTATTCCAGATTCGTGGAAGTAAACTCCGACGCATAGTCAGGTATACTTGTGACAAACATATCCTTTTGTTTTACATTAGTTATTGATTTAGTATCAGCTTCACAGTAGTATATGCTAAGTTTGTGTGTGCATGGATTTGGCATATTTGGGTTCTCATCGCAATTTGAGTGTCTGAAAGGTTATATTGAGTTTTCAAACAATCAACTGGCCATAATAAAAATTGATGTCCACAGATTTCAAAACTGTCCGGATGATGATCACCGATTTGGATTCACAACCTGTGCATGCCCGTATATGGATATAAGTAACCTGTTATTTTGAGCTGAACAGGTAGACTAGATATAAAGTAATCTTATTCCATTGGATTTGCTTTGAGAATCAACGAAGTTGTTTGACTTTTCCAAGTGCATTAATTACACCAAAATAAAAGGTTAAAATTGACAGCCCATGGCTTAACCAATAAGGGGATGCCGGGATGGTCTCTTGCAAATTAAGTAGAAGGTGAAATCAACCACTTCTTGGTTGCATTGATCAGTCTATCCGATGCTACAAGAAGTCGGAGTAGAAGATGCTCTCTTGAGTATTTCCTCTTAAAACTATCTCTTGCAAATGAAGTGGAATGTGAAATCAAACACTTTTTGTTGCACTGATCAATCCATATCCGATGTAACAAGAAGTCGGAGGAAAGATGCTCTCTCAAGTCCCTCCTCTTAAAAGGTGTGATGGCTACTTCTGTAAAGATTTATGAATTAGCTTTCTAGTCATGCACCATTCTATCTCATATTTCTTTCACTCTATTATTTGGATAGAAAAAGGACAACTTAGAAAGTCATATTTAGATGTATGGCTTAGCTAGTTCTTAACTTACCATAATTTGTGGATTATCAATCTGCATGCTTCAAGCCCTAGATTGTAGTTATGATAGATCGGAATTAAAAATTATTTTTTGTCACATCCAGTATTTATAGATCAACGTGAACATGGTGGATTTGTATTTTGGTTGGAACATCATTCGTTTAAGTGGGAAGGATTTGCCTCCAATTCCTTCGGAATCCTTCCAGAAGTATCTACGTCTATATATGAGAGGCTATTTTTTTGCTCTTCAAGTTAAAAAGGAATTTTGTCAATGATGGTTTGTATGAATTGGCATGAATCTTAAAGAAAATCTTTTGTAAATAGAAGGTCGAATAGTTTGTTTAGTTACTCTCAACACATCAGTTAATTAAGATGATCTCTCTTCATTTCAGCTGAAGCCAGGGGCGGAGCTTAGTGAGGGCCCGGGGGTGCCCGGGTCCCCCTGGAATTTTCAAAAACCCCCTTCACACTATTGAAAATTTTATAAATCCTTCAAAAAAAATTATAATTTAACCTAAATGAAAACTAAATTTTATTGTTTGGCTCCCCTAAAAATTATGAAAAATCTCTATATTTTTACATGTAATCATAGAATTTTACCCTGGCCCTCCCGATAATATTGTTCTGGCTTCGCCCCTGGCTGAAGCTTATACTTATTCATTGCAACTCCTTCCACTCTTAATCATTGTTTTGTATATGCACCTGCTATGGCAAATCATAATAACTTGAAATGATGTCTGGTTTCAAAGGCTTGACAGTGCTACAGCACCATCTGATACCGGGACTGTTTCTCAAGGAATAGCAAAAGTCACTTGTGATTTCATCACCTCTAGTGCTTCTAATTTCTCAGTTGTAGTGTCCGGAAGTATGAAGATACTTTTGGATGCTAAGGTACAATCTCTTTTGTCCTATCTTTCATCTACTGGAGGTGTTTTACACTCATTAGACTAGACCACTTAGCCTTTGTTTGTTTGTGAGTGCAGCTTCTGGAATCCTTGATAAAGAAAGAGTTAACAGAGACTTGTAAATTGTTCAAGGCATTTCCAAAGTTAATCGAGAATTATCCTGAACCTTCGCCTTCTCTTAGCATAGCTGCTGGGGCACCTGTTTTCGCAGTTTCCATGAAAGCTCCTTCATGGGCAGTGGAGGTTCTTTTCTTGTTTACCTGTCTCTTTGTTCAAAAAAACATGTTCGAATGTCAAAGCTTTATAAAAGTATAGGTTACAGAGCGCACTACTTACTTAGCTCACAGGGTTCCACATCCCACTACTTAGCTCACAGGGTTCCACATCAACTCATCGTAAGAAACGTAGTGATACATCATAGGAATGTTAGTTTAAGAGATAATGTATTATAATGCCATTTCATGCTATCTTACAACTTTATGATATATCTTATCAACAATGTTAGTTGTCTCAACTGTCAGTATAGATTGTATTAAATTAAAAGTTATATGTATATTTAGAGTAATATTCTGTTGTGCACTAGGCCTCCGTGTGCACTCGGACTTCCCACCTTCGTATCGACGATCCGAACCGTTTACATTGATCTACACATCTAAATTAGTCTAAATATGTAAAATCAAATCATTTGAAATTTATTTGCCCATCAATTGAAGTGTTACAAAATTGTATGGCTGAAAATCGTTGTTTTTTATAGTCACGCGATGGATGGGCAAATGAATTTCAAATGATTTGATTTTACATATTTAGACTAATTTAGATATGTAGATCAATGTGAACGGTTCGAATGTCAATACGAAGGCAGGAAGGCTGAGTGCACACGAAGGCCTAGTGCATAACAGAACATTTCTTTCTCTCTCTCTCTCTCTAACGTTGACACGTGCCTACGGCACGTTCTTGGAACGGTGCACTTTGTTTGATCATAAAAAATAGTTTTAGAGGTCCAGCATATTAATTGAAGTAGCAAACATATTATATGAGAAACTTTTGGGGTCCAGCAAAAAACATATTATATGATTTTTTTTTGATTTTTTGAATTATTTTAAAGTTTTTTAATTTTTAATTTTTTAGTTTTTTAGTTTTTTAATTTTTTTAAAAATTAAAAAAAATTATTTTCTTAATTTGTTGAATAGAAGAGGGAGGGAGAGAGAGAGGGAAAAAAAGTAAATATAGGAGTTGTTTTGGGTGCTAGGCAGTTAAAATCAGTTTTTTGAACTAATCGGTCTAGGAGCGATTAGTGATTAATCGGTTAATCGGAAAATAATCGGGGATTAAATCGGAAAATCTTTATATACGTATTTAAAAAAAGATGTATCCCCATTATGTAGCAACTCTAAATCCTAACATAAACTATTATGAGATTATCAAATAGGACTATATAGTTATAAAGAAATAAAGAGAGCACTTAGTTTGAGCTGAGTTTGAATTATGGATGTGGGTCGGGTCGGGTTTGCTGGTCGGTTCCATCAAACAAAAACAATCGGGAAGGAGGAGCACTCCGAGCAACAAGAGGTGTAGCAGATGTCGGCCGGGTCAAGTATGCGACGGTGCAGGGAGAGAGACAGCGGGTCTGGTTTGGGTTTGGGTTTGGGTTTGGGTTTGCTCGATGAAGAAGAAGAGAATCAGTTTGGGTTTGGGTTTGAAGAGAATTAGTTTAAGTTTGGGTTTGTACGAGGAAGAAGAAGAGAGCAGTGATATGTCGGGTTTGGATTTGCGCGAGGACCGAAAGGGTTTGGATTTTGAATTTGGGCTAGATTGAGCCCAAATAATGTAAACGAACATGAAAATTAGAGGAAGAGATTTAATCGGTTAATTGGCCACTTAAAATCAGCCGATTAATCACTAATCGGCCGATTATTCCCGATTAAATCGCTAACTATTGAAATATTATAAATCGCTAAAAAAATAATCGCTTAGCCTCCGATAAGCGATTAATCGGGGATTAATCGGGCGTAATCGGGGATTTTAACTGCTTAGTTTGGGTGGGGGATTTGAATTTGAGTTTTGGGGGAAATCTTTTGGGAGGGGGGGGGGAATATGTTTTGTGAGGTTAGATCTGGACCTTTGATTTTGGAGGGGATTGAAGGATAGCCACTTGATAGCTTTCTTTGTGTTTTATTATATATATATATATATATATATATGAGAAAAGTGAGCCTCATATAGAGTATGAGGAACTTTCCCTCATACAAAGTGATTATACTCACTTGGTGGGATCATTATGGAAGATCCACTCTGTCCATCATGTTTCTCATGCTAATAGATGTATGTGTAGAAAAAATCAAGTGGTTTGGAGATCATTTACCCATGCATCATGTGGTTGAAAAATGAACGATTTCAACAGTAATACAAATCGAACCACAAATTGGACCCACATGATGCATGGATGAATGACATCCAGCCCACTTGATTTTTTCTACACATCCATCCATTGGCATGATAGACATGATGGACGGAATGGATCTTCCATGAGGGCTCCACCAAGTGAATATAATCACTTTGTATGAGGAAAATTTTCTCATACAAATATGAGGCTCACATATATATATATATATATATATATATATAGGGTAAAGGGGATATGAGCAACTTGCTCATTTAATAAATGAGCAAGTGATTATGTGGCATGCATGTGATACATTGGACAACTAACCCTTTTAAGGATTTTCCAATCACATGCATGCCACATCATCAATGGCTTATTTACTAAATGAGCAAGTTGCTCATACCCCCTTTTCCCATATATATATATATATATACTTGAAAATTTTTCTTTATTCAAAGTAGTAGTATTGTAATTTAAAAATTCAAGAAATTAAAATTCACACAGCTTATAAGTTACACTACTTGAAAATATTAATGCTTAACAAATTTTCTTTTTATTCAAAGGCAGTATTGCAATCAGGGTTTTAAAATAGGATTGGGTTTTTCCAAATATTTGGATCGGGATCGGTATCGGCTGGATCCGTAGTATTGGATCCGTGTATTGGGTGTTTTGGATTGGACATTTTTTAAACTTAAAAAAATATAATATATATCTATAATTAAATTATGTTTAAAATAATAATTAATTTTAAAAATGAATTGATGAATTTATTTTTAAAAAAAAATAATATTTTCAATAATAGACTTGAGCATTTTAATTAGTTTCAGAGAATTATTAATGTTGAATAAAATTAGAAGAATAGAAATGGGTAACCAAGTAATACAAATTTTGTTTACATACAAGAAATATATATATATATATATATATATATATATATATAGAGAGAGAGAGAGAGAGAGAGAGAGAGAGAGAGAGAGAGAGAGAGAGAGAGAGAGAGTCCCCTTCCGTTGTGCACCACCAATGGTGCACACGGCGTGTGCACTCAGCCTTCGGGCATTCATATCGACGATTCGAACCGTTCATATTGATCTACACATTTAAATTAGCCTAAATATGTCAAATCAAGTTATTTGAAATTCATTTGCTCGTGCGTTTAAGTGTTACAAAATTGTATGGCTAAATATCGTTTTTTTATAATGACATGATGGCAAATAAATTTCAAATGACTTGATTTTACATATTTAGACTAATTTAGATGTGTAGATCAATGTGAACGGTTCAGATCGTTGATATGAACGCCCGAAGGCCGAGTGCACATGCCGTGTGCACAACGGAAGGGGACTCTCTATATATATAAGCTAGACATAAAAAAATGTTCATTGCACAATTACATCTTCATTGCTTCGATAAGAAGATTCACATGGGTAGAAAATTCAAATATTGAAATGTTTTAGTTGTAGGATCGGTGATTTTAGGTTGGGATTCCATCCGATCCAATTGCTAACTTGGTCAATCCCCGAGTTATCTCGCAGATCCCGATATTTAGGGGTTGTATCGGAGTGGTCCCTTGAAAAAATATTTGGATCGGCCGGATTGGATCGGGATTGGCCTATCTTTAAAACCATGATTATAACTTTAAACTTCAAAGAAGTTAAATTTTATGTAGCTTACACTTTATGCTACTCTTATCTACACTTTGCATTGGCGAGAGGAAAACTCTACTAAAAGCTTTCACATGTTTACCAGTGGTTAAAAATAGGTTCTCTCTGATTTTTTCGAGTTGTCAAAAGCTATCTTCTGCAAATAATTATATCAAAGATAGTTGCACAATCCATTATCCTACAAGGGGGAAATGGAAATATTCTTTCAAATAAATTATATATTCATGCAATCAGTTTATTTGCAAGATTGTCATGTTTCCTTTTTTGCTTTTGCATGTGATTCTCAGGTGTTGAAATACGCCACAATGCAACAGTATTATCGCAGTTTGGTGGTCCTAGGAGTGGCTTGGATTGGGGGTGTCCAGGTTGCATCTTTTGAGAAAAAAGATGCTGATCGGCTTCTTTTCTTTTGTAGAAAACCAGAGGAAAACTTGTCAGTCCAAAAAATTATATTTAAGCCACCAAGATTCCATGCTAATCTGACTTCTAAAAGATCCAAAAATGAAAATGGGTCAAAGAAAGCAGTCGCCATGGCACCATTGAGGCCAATCCCTCGCTTTCGGAGAATACGGAAAGTGCCTTTATTAGGAGAAGGAACTCAAGTGGAGGAGAAGAGAAATATCATTCCACCAACATGTGCAGATGATGGAAATAGGGTTAAGGGGAAAATGGTAAGTGGGTCCTCAGCTCGATCCCAAACTCTTAATACTCGTCTGAGTTTGTTAAGTTATGCTCCAGCGGATAAACATGGGTGCAAAAGAAGACCCATGAATGTTTGCTCGGAGGTAAGTCCTTTAATTTAGATATTGTAGATAAGATGCAATGTTAATACACCAGCAGGTGTTTGAATTGACATTTGTTATCTATTGTTTATAGGAGGAATTTATTAGCGATTTGAAGGGCTTTTTAGTTCATCATGGGTGCACCAGGCTTATTCCTGATGAGGAACGTTTCCAATTTCCGAAAACCATACTCAATAGAAGGCGTGTAGACCTTTTCAATCTCTACAAAGAGGTTTGTTGCTTTGCTTTTAAATAGGTACTTTCAGAAATTAATGCTTTGCTGTTAATATTTGCATGGATTCATTAAATTTTGTTAAATCTAGACCTACAAATCTTGGCACACAGTCATTCTCCAGTTAAGTTAAATTCTTCCACGACGCCTGTCTAGTCTTATGAAACATTTTCCTTGATGCATATTCATATCCAGGAAATCTCTATGGCACATGATGTTTCGAATTTTTTCTTTAGACACTAGATTAGCATTAGCAGATGATTTTTTTATATGGCATATAATGTACTTTAATGAATGGATTTAAATAAATCTAGATGAATTCATCTTGATCTAGGTTGTTTCAAGGGGAGGCTTTCGTCTTCATAATGAAATGAACTGGAAAGGCGAGATTTTCTTGAGTATGAACAATTTTTCCGAGGATAATAAAGCGACTGTAAGTTGATATCTGATACAGAATTATCATCCTGTTTTATATTTAATTTTATTATATCTATTCTGCATATTGCAAAATATGTTCACTAAGTTTCTGAACTTTTGATAATTCAGGGCATTGGAGCTACTATAAAAGAACATTACATCACGTACTTGTTTGAGTATGAGAAAGCGCATGATGATGTGAAATCCTAGGGTTTCAGTTCTTTCAAGGTTTGCATGTTACACAAAATCTCTCTTTATAAAGATTAATATGTTAGGTTTTGTGAGAAATTAACAATTGGGAATTAAGGTTTATCTCTAGATCTAAGTTGCTTGAGATATTCACCCTAGGTATCAAGATTGGAATACCTAGACTGCTATCACAAGCCAGTATTTATTTCTAAATACTGGTTTGGGTACTGGGTTCTCAACCCACTCAACCTGCGTTCCGAAATCCATACAATTAGTACATTCAATACACGTGTTACTTATATGCACATGCAATATTTATATAGAGAGAATATACTAATATATCCAACATAATATCCTACCCCCGAATCAATGATATATTGATTTCCTTGCACTATTTTCTTATTTAGCCAAAATAGGGAAATAAATTATTTAATTTACTCAAAGAATTCATCCAACACTTTTCATACCTCCAAAACGAAGGGGGTTCTAGGAAATTGTTTTCTCGGAACCTGGAAGTTTCATTTATAAATAAGCCAGTTGGCATAACTCTGACAAGTTACCCTAAATCACCCTTGGGGGGTATATATGGTGATTGTGCGGAAATAAAAACTTAAAATAAATGCATAAAATAAGGAGATAGAGTTAGAGAAATCAAACAGAGCAAACACGCATAACACAACGATATAACGTGGTTCAACCCCCAGGTCTACATCCACACCTCCTACTTGTAGCAATTCTTCGCCATAAATGTTCCACTATACTTAAAACTCCGTACAGTGAGTTCTCGGTATTCAGACCGAGTGTTCTATTACACTTAGGGTTGGCAACGGGCCGGGTTTGGGCTGGACCCATATAGGCTGGGGCTCGAGTCCGAAGTTTAAAACATAGACCCGAACTTGATCTGACTTTTCTTCGGGCTTAAAAAATTAGGCCCGAGCCCGAGCGTGTATTAGGCCCAGAAATAGGTTCGGGCCTAGGCCTATGCATGTTCTAATATATAATTTTCCCATAAAATAAATCTATAGCAAGAATAATATACGAAAAAAGTAACAATAATAGGAATACTACAAACTTTTGAGTAATTCACATCGAATTTGTCTATTTTCATTTAATTTTATATACAAGGCATAATTTCTCTAACTATAAACTTTAACATTTATTTCAACTTACTTACATGAATATTTTCTTTAAAAAAATCTCATACATAAATATACATGATGTATACATAAACATACACATGTACATATAAAAATTTGATTTGGGCCCATTAGGCCTAAGCACTTGGGCCTGAGCCCTGCCTAAATTTTCCTCAGACCTAAAAATTTGACCCCGAGCTCGGCCCGAAATGAGAATTGTTAGCCCAAGCCCGTTAATTATTGGGTCGGACCTCGGTGGGTCTGGGTCAGATTTGGGCCAATTGCCACCCTTAATTACACCCACATGAATTCTATGTATAAGCCTTGTAAAACTGCTGAAGCGAAATGAAAAGAAAGCAAACATGATCTATGTCGATCTTGACTAAGAAACCAATAAAAACACACACTCTCTCATCGTTGATAGAAATTAGAATATTAAGTTTAGAAAAATTAGAGTTGAAGGGAACGAGAAATACTCAGTAAATTCACCTCTATTTATAGGGTGATAAATAATTTTTTTCCAAAAAATGAAAAAAGAAATACCAAAGAACTGTTTTGTGCAGGTTGCGGTCAACTGCAATTATGAGCAGTCGACCGTTAATCTCTTTACCCGAAGGCAGAGAGATTGATAGTCGACTGCGTCAAAAATATACATAGAGTGCGGTCGACTGGTAGGGACAGTTGACTGGCGGTCAACCGCGACTTATTGGAAAACGATTATTTGGTGAATCCACTTTATATTCTTTCCTTAACTCAATATTCAATCAACGATTCTTTACATAATGATTCCTCACAATCACAGAAGTAAATATCTTGAACTTGCTGGCTTCTTTGAGTATTTGAGTACATGTTTCTTATGCACGAATCTTTTTGATACTTCACAAACTTTTCGATACTTTCCTTTCCAAGTTGATTCCGAATATCTTTTGGAGCTTCATTTGAATTTCGAATTCCCATTATTTTGTATATATCTTAACTAAAAATATTAGTTGTCACAAGAATATGTTTTGTACACATCAAACTTAGGGTCAACAATTACATGCATTTAATGGCTATATAACATTTTTGAGGAAACTGGCCATATATACATATAATTTAAAAAGAGATCATTCACTACTCATCTATGTAGTTGCAATTATGTACTGATTCATTTTATGTTTCTTAATATTAAACCTGCCGATGTTGCTGTATGTAGTGAAGGAGCTAGGCGCAGACCGATGGCTTGGACTATAGATGCCCACCTTGTACACCTCAACGCAAAGAGCTAGAATACCGGAAACAGAAGTGATATACAGATGTGTACTATTACTTGCTGCATGTTATTGTAATTTTTCATTTTAAAGCATGAAGGCAAGACCCCTGTTGTTGTGATATCATATACAGATTGAATCTGCCGAAGTATTGTTCATTTTAATATTTGAACAGAGTGAAGTTAAAGCAATAACAATGAACAGAAGTATTTCACTCAACTTTGCCACTATATTTCTCACCTTCTTTCTATCCTGTGATCATTTTTTTCCATGTTCGGCAAATGCGAGTTGGCTAATAATATTGTTTAAGTCAGATTGAGATCAATATATATCGGAATTTCGTAAATGCGATTTGGCAAAATTCGTGTGAATCAACATTAAAGACTGAGCAAACGCGAGGTGATCACCTCTATCTTCACTGTTTCTTTTCTGACATGCAGTTAGCCAGCAATAGGAGAGTATATGTTGCGTGGGCTATGTAACCCATGTTCGATTAATGAGATCTTACTTACTGCTTAATAAATTACCCTTTTTATATTAGACTACCAATTTTTTCCTTTAGTACTACTTATTTTTTACCTAATCTCTAATCTCTAATTTTGTCCTTAGTAATAATAATCTAATATCTCTAATCTCTAATCTCTAATATTATAATGGGAGAAGGACAAAAAAAAAAAATCTACCAACACGTGCGCTGCACGTGTTGACAAAATAACAAACATTTACAAATTTATTAACTGAATGATTTCTTTGTAGACATTCATTCAACAATCTAATTTCAACCATTCATTTTTAAGTGAGAGTTATATTAACAATTCATTTACTCAATTGTTGTTAATTACTATAATACCCTCAAAGTTTGAATTTATTTACTACATAATTATTCATATAAAATAAAAGTTTGTGCCACTAGGGCTAATTTGTAAAGATTATGTGATGAGTAAAGGGAGGTCTTAGGTTCACGACCAAATTACGTCTTATTATTTACTATATATAAAAAAAATTAGAATGTGCAATGGACGTACAGATTACTAGTTAAATAAATTATAGAGGAGGAGGGTATCTGCGGAAATTTAATATGAGTACGTCATTTAATACCTTTAGTCAAGAAGGAGAGTAATGCTATAGCCACTACTTACTTCACTACCAAATTCTTCACTACATGATGTGACAGCTTAGTCAGCAATGCCACATCAGCAGTCCACTTAAAATATATTATTCATTAATTAATTCTAAATATATCAAACTAACTCTTCATCTTACTATCCCACCCTTTCCCTTCTTGTGTAAAGTCTCTCCCTCTTCCCAACCCAATCTTCTGAACTCAGGTGCCGCCGCTGCTTCCTCCTACTGCCCCCTCTTCCTCTCGCCGCCGCTTCTTCCCCACGCAGCTGCAGCTTCCTCCCGCCGCCATTCGCGCCGTCGCATAGCGCCTCTGTCTCTATCGTCGCATGCACTCGCGTCATCGCATCACTGTCTCTTCATCTCTTTTGATCTCTGATATGGCTAAAATTTGGATTAAATCGGGATCGTTCAAATCGGACACGAATCTTAAAGCTCAGGGGTAAAACAGTAATTTTACCTACAAACGGGTTTGAAATGGAAACTGGACTTTTCTACAAAGGCTCAATAACCCACGAACGGATCCGCCTTAACTGGGTGCGGGTTCCAACCCGCAAGAAACCCAGTCCAGCTGGATAGAATTAGGGTTTCTGATTGAATTTAATCAACGACCCTGATTCGCTCTATCTTTTCACTGGGAATTAGAGATTTCATTCCTAAACTGATCCCAAAGGCGGCCATAAAAACCCCCATCCACCACCATTAAGAGGTAATCAATCTTTTGCCAATCAAAGCTCATTCATAATCTTTCTTATTACTGACTTGAGCGTCGGAGGGTGCGTCGCCGGGATCAACCCCGGTGTATCGCACTTTTTGCAGGTGAACGGCGGAAGTCAACGGTCAAACTCTGGCGGAAAGGTTTCAAGTTTGACTATTCGGTATCCCTAAGAATCTACAAATTCTATCTGTTTGCCCCCACACCAGATTTAGCGGTAACAGATTGGCGCCGTCTGTAGGAAGAACGAATAGCAATCCATCCTCTTCCATCGGTTAAGATCACCTCCAGCCATGCCTCCAAGGAAACTGAGATCCAGAGGGTCCAACCGTGGACCCACTCCTCCTCAACCGCAATAGGAGGTCCCCCTCCAAACCGTCCAGCAGCAGGGACAACTCCTTCCTCAGCCTGATCACCCCCTGCAGCAGGAACAACCTCCTCTTCAGAACCCTTAGCACCAGCGGGCTCTAGTAGGGCCCAAAACCCCGGTATTGGGACCTCTCCTCCTCCTCCTCATAAGCAGCCTCTTCATCGGAATCATGTTTTCGTACATAACCCTTCAACCAATTCCATGGCATCCCATAATCCTCGGCCTTCAGAAGACCTCCGCAACATCATCATCAATCGGCAGAAAGAGGAGGACCTTCGACACCGTTTGGATGAAAGGCGGGCCCGAGAGGGAGCCTCCCGCTCAGAACGTCCAAATGCGTGATCTCCTCGCCGTCGCGACCACAGGAGGTCCCCTCTTCATTGGAGGCAGAGGGAGTCCCCGGAGTACCATCGAAGAAGGCATTGTTCTCCCCCTGGTCGACAGTCCCAGAGGGACCAGAACGGACCTATCACCTGAGCAGAATTCCAAGAGTTCTAGGCAACAATCTTGTAGGCCCTCAATATCGCCCCAAATAACGACCAGAGGCCACCTATCCATGAGCCAGCTAGGAGCCACCGCCTTCACAATCCCTGTCCTCCTCCATCTCCAAGCTACCATCGCCACAGCCCCAGTCCATCCTCGTACGAAGATGAGTCTCGGGGCTCGGCAAGATATGATCAAAGAGAAGACTCGGTCTACTGCCGTCTTCACGAGATGGAGAGGTGCCTCGGCCAAATTGATAGGGAAGAAGAGCAACGGGCGATGAACCTCCGCCCGAGCAGACCTCCATTCTCCCGCACTATCATGGAGGCCCCCATCCCGAAAAACTTCAAGCCGCCTCACTTCAAGTCATATACCGGGGAGTCGGGCCCCGCGGATCACATAGAGAGTTTCAAAACTCTCATGATGATCCACCATGCTTCAGACACCCTCCTCTGCAAGATCTTCCCTACCACGTTGAAGGGGTCTGTGAGAGAATGGTACTCTCGACTTGCCCCGGCCTCCATCTTCTCATTCGATCAGTTCGAAGGGCTCTTCCTTACTCATTTCGTGAGTAGCCCCGTGCTGAGAAAACAAGTGTATCTCTGATGACCCTCAACCAAGAAAAAGGGTGAACGCCTAAGGGATTACGTTCGACGCTTCATAGCCGAAGCCCGGTCCATTCCCTCTCTCAACCAATCAGGGTGCGTTTGGCCTAGCTTTTTTTAGCTTTAAAGCTACTTCAGAAGGAGAAGCTAGAAAGTACAGCTTTGAAATTAAAAGCTGAAGCTGTTTGGATAGTCAGCTTTTTTTTTAACTTTAAAGCTACTTTTAAGCTAGAAGTTGTTTGGCATAAGATCCAAGTCAGAAAAAAATTTGAAACACAACATGAAGTATCCCAAATCAGAAAAAATTTACTCTCAACAAATTTGTTAGTTCAGAACAAACAAACAGAAAAAAATATTAGAGATCAAATCCCTAATCCCTAATCATCTTCACCTAAACCCTAATCTCCACTACCTTAATTACTCTTAATAAACCTGATCTCTTTTCCTTCTTCACAGCCGCCGACCTCCTTCATCCCCTATCAACTGAACACCTCATCATCCAAACCCATTAGCCCCTCATCTCCTTCAACCTCCACCCCCATCTTAGGGTGGTGCTTCTGCTAGACGATAGTGGAGTGGAGCGGTTGAAGACTGTAGGTGACTGACTGCGACAGGGGGTCGCCTGGGCTATCGTGCTACATGACGGCAGAAGAACTTCGGCACGGGGCGGCGGGGCTGCAGTGGTCGCGAGGGAGGCTCACGATGCTCTGTTCGATACCGCGATGAGAGGAGGCAGGGAGGAGGGCAGAGGACGGGAGAGGGAGAGGACAGCAAGAGGGGCTGACATCGGGAAGGGGAAATTTTTTTGATCTTAGGGTTTGAATGTGGAAGAGATAAAAAAAGAGAATGTGTAGAAAAAAAGAGAAAAGGAGAAGCTAGAAGCTAGAAGTAGATATGGAGGGCTTCTTTTAGAGCTCCTTTTCTTCATAAAAAAAAGCTACTTATCTTTTTGTAGAGCTTTTCAAAATATACGTTTGGCCCAGCTTCTCCTTCTGAGCTAATTTTAAGCTGGGCCAAACACTACCTCAGTAGCCTCTGCCGCATTCGAGCGCAACGTCACTAACGCTCGCCTCAAGGCATCCCTTGCCAAGAAGCCTCCTCGGGACTTCTCAGAACTCCTACTTAGGGTGGAGAAGTACATACGGGTGGAAGAGGCTTTCAACCCCCCTATTCTTGAAGAATCATCTTCCGGGAACAAACGGAAGAATACGAGCGAAGAGGGATCCCAAAAATCCCAGAAGGACGGCAATGGCCAGCGCCGCCCGACTCCTCGTTTTGAGAAGTTCACCCCCCTCATTGCTAATATATCAGAAGTTCTTATAGAGGTGGACAAGGAAGGGCTACTCCGTGCTCCCCCTAGAATGAATATCCCTGGCAAGAAGAGGAACAAGGATAAGTGGTGCCGCTTTCACATGGACCATGGCCACGCCACGGATGATTGTCGGGCTCTCAAGGAGGAGATCGAAGAACTCATACAGCGGGAACACCTGACCAAGTTCGTCCAAAAAGATGGGGCCGAGCTCCCCCCTGAGGAGCCTACAAACGAATAGTGAGGCCCGCCGAGCTTCAAGACTCAGAACCTAGGGCCAACTTCCAACTCATCCAATGAGGTCCAATGGAGGGAGAACCCAGCTCCTCCCAAGAGGCCTTCACCTTATCGTAGAAGTAGGATCTTGATTTTCAATAAGGCCGATGTTTGTAGTCCGGCCAATAGCATGTAATAATGGTTCGCCCTATTGAAGCGGCCACTTAGTTTATCGCAATAAAACTTTGCATTTTTTCTTTGAAAATTATTGCTCTTGCTTCATCTCTATTTCTCCGAGTCACATCTACGACTCGTTAAATGCTGAGTTCAGAATCCAGCTTCTTCTACATGGCTGCTTTCGCAACTTACTAAGCTCAAAAAACGAGTTTGGAGTCCAACGCTTGGTTCGACGTTGTTTTAGCCGCTTGCAAACAAGTAAGGGCGGGGTAGCTCACCATTCGGAATTGCTTCTACACCTCATTAATCCCTTCTAACAACGAGTTCGGAGTCCAACACTTGGCTCGATTCCGCTTCAAATTACTCGCTCATAAACGGGTAAGAAGTGGTTCGCCATTCAGAACTGCTCCCACAACCGTTGAATCTCTCTTAAACGACGAGTTCGGAGTCCAACACTTAGCTCGATTCCGCTTCAAATTACTCTCTCGTAAGCGGGTAAGAAGTGGTTCGCCATTCGGAATTGCTCCCACAACCGTTGAAACTTACTCTAACGACGAGTTCGATGTCCAACACTTGGCTCGATTCCGCTTCAAATTACTCGCTCCTAAGCGGGTAAGAAGTGGTTCGCCATTCGGAACTGCTCCCATAACCGTTGATTTTCTCACTTAAACAACAAGTTTGGAGCACACAACTCTCTCCTAGAGTTGCTCCTCAAACTTGTCTCCCAAATGGCTCTCTCCTAGAGCCAAGCTCTTCGCTCCGCTCGCCTCCAAAGCGGATATCTTCTCAACAAGTTCGGAGCTCACAACTCTCTCTTAGAGTTGCTCATCAAACTTGTCTCCCAAGTGGCTCTCTCCTAGAGCCAAGCTCTTCACTCTGCTTGTCTCCAAAGCGGATCTCTTCACAACGAGTTCGGAGCACAACTCTCTCCAAGAGTTGCTCCTCAAACTTGTCTCCCAAATGGCTCACTCCTAGAGCCAAGCTCTTCACTCTGCTCGCCTCCAAAGCGGACATCTTCTCAACGAGTTCGGAGCTCACAACTCTCTCCTAGAGTTGCTCCTCAAACTTTTCTCCCAAATGGCTTTCTCATAGAGCCAAGCTCTTCACTCCGCTCGTCTCCAAAGCGGACCTCTTCACAACGAGTTCGGAGCTCACAACTGTCTCCTAGAGTTGCTCCTCAAACTTGTCTCCCAAATGGCTCTCTTCTAGAGCCAACCACTTCACTCCGCTCACCTCCAAAGCGGACCTCTTCTCAACGAGTTCGGAGCTCACAACTCTCTCCTAGAGTTGCTCCTCAAACTTGTCTCCCAAATTGCTCTCTTCTAGAGCCGAGCTCTTCGCTCCGCTCGTCTCCTAGGGCGGACCTCTTCTCAACGAGTTCGGAGCTAAAACTCTCCCTGAGAGGTGCTCCTCAGATGTTGCGAGACTATCTTGACCTTGAGGAAGGAGGATTCTCCAACTCATCCCCGAAGAGAACTTGTAGATCTTCGAAATAGCTTCGAAACAAGGGGTCATACGCCTCGATCCGACCTCCGTAGCACTGGGAACATCGAGAAGAACTCTCCCTAGACTTCGGCACACTCTGCCGAGTGCTCTTGGCACCGACGCCCAAACATGGAAAAAATCCTCACATTGGGACTTCGGCACCTCTCGCCGAGCGTTCTTACCACCGATGCCCAAATGAGCACAAATCTTGCTCCGGGACCTCGGCATGCCTCGTTGAGCGCTCTTGGCACCGACCCTCAAACATGAAAAAAATGGACTTCGGCACCCCTTGCCGAGTGCTCTTGGCACCGACGCCCAAACGAGCAAAAAATCTTGTTCTGGGACCTCGGCACGCCTCGCCGAGCGCTCTTGCCACCGACCCTCTTACATGGAAAAAATGGACCTCGGCACTCCTTGTCGAGCACTCTTGCCACCAACCCTCTTACATGGAAAAAATAGACCTCGGCACGCCTTGCCGAGCGCTCTTGGCACCGACCCTCAAAATATGGAAAAAACTCACTCCGGACTTCGGCAAAGACTCGCTGAACCCCTTCTTTACACGTGTCGCCACGCCGAGGTATCTCTGCACCTCGGCAGGAGACCCCGAACCCCCCTGGGCTTCGGCCTCCTTCCTAACACATATTTGGAGGGGATCGGCAACGTTGCCAAAGCAACTTGCCACCGGAGCTCAAATGAGAGAAATCTTTTACCTCGGAATTCGTAGTCAAATACGATCTACGGCTCGGATCCGGTCAATCAAAAAAACATAAAAGGGCTAAACGAGTCGGTTTGGACCCGTTAAAGGACCCAAACCCACTTCAGTTTTCACTATTCTTCTCCATTTCCCGCCAAAAACCAATGTCTCCTCCAACCTCCCGATCTCCTCCTTCAATGTTGAGCTTTGAACTCTCCGCCATGGCCTCGCCCTCATCGAGCTCCGCCGTGTCTCCCCCTCAAAGGAGCACCGCCGAGCACTCTTCTACCTCGACGAGCTCTAGCAAACGAGCTCCGCCGAGCTCTTCCAGTCGCCACGCGCCAAGCTCATCTCGACTAAGCTTCGAGCTAAACTCCACTTCGAAGCCCCGTAGTCGAGACACAACCGGACGCCGTCGCCGATGAGCTCCGCCACAATCACCATTCGCTGAGCTCCGAGTCTTCGCCGAGCTCGAGCTACCATCGAGCTCCCCCTCTACTCACAATCGCCAATATCGAGCTCCTCCATCTTCGTCGAAGCTCCGAACCCAAGCCTCCTTCGCGAATCTTCATCATTGCCGCTCATCACCATGGCTCCGACGAGCTCCACACTGCCGCCACCGAGCTCCGACGAGCTCTTCGCTACAGCAGCCGAGGTCCTCCGCTCCCGAAGTCGCGAAGCTCGCCGTCAAAATCCGAGCGTTCGTGGCACCGGAGCTCAAACAAGGAAAAAGCTCCAACTTCAGTCTTCTCCGAGCTCCGAGCTCCTTCCTCGACGAACCCATCATTGCCGAGCTCACTGTCTCCAAGGCTCCGAACCCAAACCTCCTTCGCGAAGCTTCACCATCGCCGCCCATCACCATGGCTTCGACGAGCTCCACACTGCCGCCGCCGAGCTCCGACGAGCTCTTTGCCATAGCAGCCGAGGTCCTCCGCTCCCGAAGTCGCGAAGCTCGCCGTCAAAATCCGAGCGTTCGTGGCACCGGAGCTTAAACGAAAACTTCAGTCTTCTCCGAGCTCCGAGCTCCTTCCTCGACGAACCCATCGTTGCCGAGCTCACTGTCTCCAAGGCTCCGAGCACGAACCTCCTCACCATCCGAGCTCCCTCACTTCCTCTTCGAGCTCTCGACTTTACCGCCAGTCCGCCGAGCTCGCCTACCTCGTCAAGCCATCGCCGAAACTCCAAGGCTTCGAGCTCACTCCTTACTGCTCGGAGGTTGAGTCGGAGAAGGGGACGAGGGAGAGAGCACGAGAATGAGACGAAGAAGACGAAGGAGAAGGAAGAAGCGGAGAGAAAGAAGACAGAGGAGAGCGGGAGAAAGAAAGAAAGAATGAAAAAAAAAAGTCAACGGATCACCGTTGACTTTGCCACGTGGCGTCCACATGGACTTCGGTCATTTTTGTCGAGAGTTCTTGGCACCGAAGCTCATATGAGGAAAAATGACCTCCTCCCGATGCGCGCTCGCTTGATCGTGATCAATGCACAAGATCGCGTCACGTCACAAGGTATTTATTTATTTATTTATATAACCGAATTAATTATTTAAAAAATCTGAAAAAATATTTAAAAGTCGGAAAAAAATAATTAAAAATTCTAAAAATAATTATTAATTCAGAAAATAGTAATTATTAAATTAGAATAATTAATTAAATTTTTCGATAATTAATTATTTAATTCGGAAATTAAATAAAAAATTCGAAAAAATCCAGAAAAATCTAGAAAAATCACTAAAAATCTAGAAAATTCTGAGAATAATTTTGGGTATTTTACAAGCTCAGGATAACATCGTTACACCCCGAACTAGATCCAACGCCCCCGAGAACTTCGATAAAATCCTGTACGCCATTTGAACAACAAACTACTCTTCAAAGGCTGTTAAACTCAGTCTTCAAGAGTGGGGGGCTCGTGATAAGGCTAAAATTGGGATTAAATCGGGACCGTTCAAATCGGACACGAATCTTAAAGCTCAGGGGTAAAACAGTAATTTTACCTGCAAACGGGTCTGAAATGGGAACTGGGCTTTTCTACAAAGGCCCAATAACCCACGAACGGATCCGCCTTAACTGGGTGCGGGTCCCATCCTGCAAGAAACCCAGTCCAGCTGGATAGAATTAGGGTTTCTGATTGAATTTAATCAACGGCCCTGATTCGCTCTATCCTTTCACTGGGAATTAGGGATTTCATTCCTAAACTGATCCCAAAGGCGGCTATAAATACCCCCCATCCACCACCATTGAGAGGTAATCAATCTTTTGCCAATCAAAGCTCATTCATAATCTTTCTTATTACTACCTTGAGCGTCGGAGGGTGCGTCGCCGGGATCAACACCGGTGTATCGCACTTTTTGCAGGTGAATGGCGGGAGTCAACGGTCAAACTCCGGCGGAAAGGCTTCAGGTTTGACTATTCGGTATCCCTAAGAATCCACAAATTCTATCTGTTTGCCCCCACACCAGATTTAGCGGTAACAATCTCATTTGCATGATAGAAGGTACAAACAATATTTAATTCAACATTTTCGGAACTTATTCAACATGATAGAAGGTTCTTATGCTGATGCTACACTCTCATTTGCATAATTAAGAATTCCAATTTTCAGAACTTATTCGTGCATTACACACACATATTGTTACAAACTACCTGATGTGGCAGCCTAGTCAGCAATGCCACATCAGCGATCCACTTAAAATATATTATTCATTAATTAATTCTAAATATATCAAACTACCTCTTCATCTTCCTATCCCACCCTTCCCCTTTCCGTGTACAGTCTCCCCCTCTTCCCAACCCAATCTTCTGAACTCGGGTGTCGCCGTTGCTTCCTCACGCTGCCCCCTCTTCCACCTGCCGCCGCTTCTTCCCGCTGCCCCTACGCAGCCGCAGCTTCCTCCCGTAGCCACTCACGTTGTCGCATCATGCCTCTACCTATGCTACTTCACTACCAAATTCTTCACTACCTGATGTGGCAGCCTAGTCAACAATGCCACATCAGCAGCCCACTTAAAAAATATTATTCATTAATTAATTCTAAATATATCAAACTAACTCTTCATCTTTCTATTCCACCCTTCCCCTTCCC
Source organism: Hemerocallis citrina (assembly GCA_017893485.1). Classification (NCBI taxonomy): domain Eukaryota; kingdom Viridiplantae; phylum Streptophyta; class Magnoliopsida; order Asparagales; family Asphodelaceae; genus Hemerocallis; species Hemerocallis citrina. Next base: position 48,031,105 of record CM030364.1, on the reverse strand, counting down.
GTGTGCAGTCTCTCCCTCTTCATAATCTAGTAAACTCAAAAAGGAGTGCTACACCTACATGAAAATTTATCTCAAACAATCTCTACTACTATAATGTGAGAAGGCCGTAGTGTAATTTGTCCATCTACCAACCTGTGCAACGCACGTGCATAACTATTGTAAATGAGATTTTAAATTAAATCCAGACTAAGTCTGAATTTTTACTTTAAAAAAAATATATTTATTAAGACGTGCATTGCACGTGTAAACTACTAGTGCATTATAAAGTGGAATCCATTTCTCACTAAAAAAAACAAGATTTTATTATTTTTTTAATCATTTTTTAAAGATAACGGTTTGTCTTTTTTAATGAGAAGTGGGTCCCTCCGTATTTATAATATATATTTGAGGTAAATATTTATGTAGGTGTAGCATTTTGCAAACTCAAACTACTATGTAGACTGTAGTTGGTCTCTCCCCCGGTATGAAGCCAAGACCTGCCAAACGGATAGTGCACCAAACATATAGTGCACGTACCAAGACATAAGTAGATTACAAGATCCAACGATCATGGTAACATTGGAATTTTTTACCGTAGTAAGCTACTTTTTGAAACTATTTGTAAAAGTATGATACTTTCCAAACTATTTTTATGAGTGAGGTAGTTGTTGACAAGTCAGCAGCGGCAATTATTCCCATCAGCAGGCTCTACCTTTCTAAGATCGCTAATGAGAATAGTGACAACTTGTGAAAAAAAGATGAATTTTTTTTAGTATATATGAATTCGATGATGGGAATATCGACATTGTCTCAACTTGCTCATTTAGTAAAAGTGCAATTGATTAGAGCATCTGTAGTCGTTTGCCAAATATCGATAAAATGGATATTTGGCAAACGAACGTGCTGCACTCGTTTGCCAAATATCCATTTTATCGATAAATCGCTACAGTCGATTGCTATAAATGAGAATCGATATAGCTTTTATCGATAATTGAGGGACGACATTCGAAGTGCCGTCCCACGAAAAAAAATATTTTTTTATTCGTTGGACGGCACTTCAGTTTGAAAAATTAATTAAGTTTTCGCATTAATTATCGCCAAAAAGGAATAAAAAACCCCGAATAATATTCCCCTCGGACGGCACTCGGAGTGCCGTCCCACCCATTCCCCTTTTCCCGGACGGCACATCATGTGCCGTCCGTTGAGTTATTTTAAATTGGAATTTGCTGTTCAGTTCATCTTCAGAACTCAATACAAGCTCTGGTTGAAGTGGTAGATGTATACTACTAGCTGTAATCAGCTGCTCCTAGCCTAGTGTTAGATGTATACTACTAGCTGTAATGAAATTGAAGAAAGGTTGTGTTTTGGTAGGTCAGCACCTCCTATTGATTGAAGATACGGTGAAAGAAATCCCACATTGAAACCTTTTTTTTTTTTTTGTTATCGGACGGCACTTCATGTGCCGTCTGACAAATATACTCGTTTTTAACACTTTTTCCACTCCGACGGCACTTCATGTGCCGTCGCTTAATATTTTATTATAGTTTGCTAAAAAAATAGCTTTGCACGAGTGTAGCAAAATTGGGAATCCTATTTCTATTTATCCATATATGGATATTTTTACATTCAACGACTACAGATGCTCTTATGCGGCATGCATGTGATACATTGGACAACTAATCCTTTTAAGGATTTTCCAATCACGTGTATGCCACATCATCAATTGCTTATTTACTAAATGAGCAAGTTGCTCATACCCCTTTTTTCCATATATATATATATATATATATATATATATATATATATATATATATATATATATATATATATATTCCAGAGAGCAAACTCTCTAGAATGACGAGTTTCAATATGATTGAGACAAGGTCGATATTCTCATCAACAACTTCATTTATACTATAGCCGTTGATGAGTGACAGATGTTCTCATTAGCGACCTTAGAAAGGCGGAGACCGCTGCTGATGGCAACAACTAGCTCACTAATCTCCACTATTTTAATGGGAGAGTTTGTCACTAAACAAACCCCTTTTGTCACAAAATAAATTCATACATCGCACGTGTAACTTCAACTCTCCCATTATATTCTTCATTTACTTACTCGTGCTAACTCTCCTATTATATTCTTTATTTACTTTTAAATTTTTTTTTTTTATTAAAATGTGCATAGCACGGACAACTTCAACTTACGTGTATTGCACGGACAACTCCGACTCTTTATTTAAAAGTACTTCAGACCACCAACTTCAACTTATGTGTATCACACGCAATTTATTTATTAAAATGTGCATTGCACGGACAACCTCAACTTACGTGTATCACACGTACAACTCAAATTCTTTATTAAAACGTGAATCGCACAATCAACTTCAACTTACATGTATCGCACGTGCAACTCGAACTCTCCCATTATACATAGAGATATATATACTTTAATATATATATATTTAATAAAATGTGCATCACACGTGCAAAATCCTAGCGAAAATAGTTTGGGATGTGTCATACTTTTACAAATATTATAATGTGAGAGTTGGGGTTGTCATTTGTAGATAACCGGTAATTTGTAGACAACCAACTGTCTAATCTCAACCATTTAATTTTAAATGTGAGTTATAGTAACCATTTATTTACTCAATTGTTGTTAGTTATCATAATACCCTCAAAGTTCAAATTTATTTACGACATAATTATTTACAAAATTGTAACTCGTATAAAATAAAAGTTGATGTCACTAGGGATAATTTGTAAAGAGTATGTGATGAGTAAAAGGAGGCCTCAGGATCAATCTCAGATTATGTCTTAGTATTTACTTTAAAAAGAATTTTTTTTTTTGATAACGAGGATAGAATCGTTAGATTCCAGCCAAATTTTATTAATCAGTCCCCTACGGGAGCAACGGAAAAAAATTTACAAGTAGTAAAAATACAGCAAAACAACGGCAGACAGTACAAAGAAACAGACACTAGTAATGGAGGGAATTGCCAAAACATCAATGACACTAGAAGCAGTCAGACGACTACTAACGGCAAGGGCCAGGAGAAGTCGTGCCGAAAAGCACCCTAGAGACACCACCAATGCGGGAGACGAAGACTACTGAGGACCCGATCTCCAAGCTAAGACTTTGGGACACCGGGAAGGAGCGCCGGGGAAGGCCCGCAACAACGAATAAGGGAGCATCGTTACTCGATGGTGGAACTGAGAGGGACGACACTCCAAGGCAACAACGGATACTAAGAATCCGAAGAAGAAGACCGGTTCCACAGTGAGGGGGGCTACCAATGCCTGCGATGAAAGAGGACAGCGTGATAGGTAGTTGTTAGGGACACGATTGGGAAGGAAGGACAGAGCTGAATGAGGCAGATCACTTTCCGACCAGACCTCGCAGCAGCCTCACACACAAAATAACCCAGACTTAATTCCAACCTAAACACAAAAGAGTCATCTCTTGTTAGCAAAAGACTCTGTCCGACCATACCGATCAGGAGAAGGCAAAGAGGGACAATCCAAACGATCAGTCCGAAGAGAAGAATACACCTAGACTAGAAAAAAATTCCACAACAAATAACAATGACTTAAAAATGAACACTGCAGGGGGATAGTATGAACATCGCCCTCAAGCAATCCGGCCAGCAATATGGTGAGACAACTCGACCCATATGATGAGACAACGGCCAGCAATATGATGAAACAACTCAACCCATAGCAAAAGATCAAAATAACACAGCGAAAAAATAAGCATAAGACCAGACTGGTCATTCCCCACAGAGTGGGAACCAATAATAACCAGCAACTCAAACATAACCCAACCGAAGCTTAAGTCTAACAACCATGATATTTGCTATATACAGGCAGTTAATCAACAACATCAGAGCAACAAAGTAGTTAGAAAATAAGCCATACGTACAAAAAAATTGCCCCCCGATATGACCTTACCGAGGCCCATACCCAGGGGAGCGACCAAAACAGTCGGTAGACGAGAGCCCAGCAAGACGTGCATCGCACTTGCAAATGATTAGTTTACAAATAGTTTAAGAAATTGGAATGTTTTCCTAGAATGGCCCACATTTTGAAAGTATTTACAAAACTGACCCACTTTTAAAAGTATTTATCAAAATGACACACTCACTATCTCACATAGATTAGTAGGTTTGGTGAAAATACCATCGTTGTTTGAGATATCGAGTGTAGGCTTAGGTGTTTTTCCACTACTTGATGAAAAACTTGAAGAAAAAATATCAAAGTAAAACTCGCTGTCTCAAACACCGAGCGTAGCAATACTACACATGTTGTTTGAGATAGCGAGCCTAAATTTATTTATTTATTATTTATTTATTTATTTATTTTTAAGCCAGACTCGCTGTCTCTCTCTCACTTTGTTGTTTAGTTGAATTTCTGATTTGATTAATGATAATGAGATGACCGTAAAAGGTATTGGAATTGTAGTGAAAATATGGAAATGAACCAATATATGATGTATACAGAAAAATTTGTTGTTGCAGGTTGCACTTGAAAATGTCTTAACTATACTCGCTATTTGAAATAGCGAGTTTAGTTCAAAGAGGCATGCTATCTCAGATAGTAAGTTTAGTATTGATAAAATTTCAAAGTCTCTGTATACACAGCCGCTATCTCAGATAGCGAGTGTGGTATAATGACACTCGATATCTGAGATAACGAGTGTATCTGAGATAACGAGTGTATGTTTTTATTTTTCCAGAGACTTCAAAGTCTCTGTAAAAATCTCTACACATATAGTCGCTATTTGAGATAGCAAGTGTAGTATAACGACATGAGATAGCGAGTGTATGTTATTTATTTTTTTAGAGACTTTGAAGAGGGGAAGGAGAAAGAGAAAGTGAGAGTTGAGAGTGCGATTAAAAAAAAACTCAAATAACACTCGCTATCTCCAATAGCAAGTTTAGTACAACCACACTCACTGTTGGAGACATCGAGTGTAGTTTGGGATCTTTTAACTCTACAAGATTTTTTCAAGTTGGGGAGAAGCACGTATCATTCGCCATCTCAAATAGGGAGGGTATTTCAGCGGTAAATACTTTAAAAAACTAGGTCATTTTTTTGGATGTAAAAACTAGGTCATTTTGAAAAAAATTCCAAAAATTGGCTTAGTACGGAAAAAAAAGTCGTAACTTTGTACACTCCAGTTTACCAGAAAAAAAAAGAAAGAAAGAAAAGAACAGTTAAAAACAGAAACCCCCAGAGAGTCTTCTTCCACTTCAAGAAATCAAGCCATGGCGGCGCGACTCGCCGCCTGGACCGCGGCCCTAATCCCCTCACAGTACCGATCCCTCACCTCCGACCTCCTCAATCGCGCTTTTCTCGTCGCCAAAACCTTCTGCTTCGTTAGCGTCGTCAACAACCACGTTGTGAGCCTTACCCACGTCAGGGGCCCCAGCATGCTCCCCGCCTTCAACCTCACCGGCGATGTTGTGCTCATGGATCACGTGACTCCGAGATGGGGATCGGTGGGGGTTGGGAGTGTGGTGGTTTTCAGATCGCCGGAGAATCCGAGGAGGATTGTTACGAAGAGGGTGGTGGGGGTGGAGGGGGATGAGGTGAGGTTTGTGAGGGGTCCGGAGAGTGGGACGGAGGCCGAGACGGTCGTGGTATGGATTGTTGAATTTTTGTTTCCGAAATTTATATTTTTGGTGGAAAATGTGTTACAATTTGATAAGAAATTAGATATTCTATGTTTGAATGTTTGTAGACTTAGGAAGTATGGATATAGACATGGTGACACAACAAGAAGTTTTGAAATTTATATTTTTGGTGGAAAATGTGTTACAATTTGATTAGAAATTAGATATTCTATGTTTGAATGTTTGTAGACTTAGGAAGCATGGATATAGACATGGTGACACAACAAGAAGTTTTGAAATTTATTTTTTTGGTGGAAAATGTGTTACAATTTGATAAGAAATTAGATATTCTATGTTTGAATGTTTGTAGACTTAGGAAGCATGGATATAGACACGGTGACACAACAAGAAGTTTTGAAATTTATATTTTTGGTGGAAAATGTGTTACAATCTGATAAGAAATTAGATATTCTATGTTTGAATGTTTGTAGACTTAGGAAACATGGATATAGACATGGTGACACAACAAGAAGTTTTGAAATTTATATTTTTGGTGGAAAATGTGTTACAATTTGATTAGAAATTAGATATTCTATGTTTGAATGTTTGTAGACTTAGGAAGCATGGATATAGACATGGTGACACAACAAGAAGTTTTGAAATTTTTTGGAAAACTGCATTGAAATATGTAGTATTGTGTGAGACACGACACGACTTCCATCTAGAAGTGGCGGTGATGTACTGTACACAAATTGTCAAAATGAGGAAGTTCCAAAGATCTAAATTAAAACCAATTCCTATTTGATTTTTGTGATAGATGAAGTCAAAGATAGAGTGTGAGTTCATGAACATTGTCTGACTGGTCTCTAGTATGAAGACATGCCTCCAATTGACATCTAGCTCACCTTGGTGCGTAGTCAACTAAAGAGCTTTTATCTTACATGAAGTGATGCTTGAGGAGAAGCTGAGTAGAAGAATCCCTGAAGACAGTTGTTGATATTTAGTAAGTCATTTATGCTGATGAAGTTAACAAATGAGGACTTTCTTATTATGGTTAGGGTGGGAATCGTTAATTTTCAAGACTGGTATTGTTAGAGTATGGTACAGCTCTAATGAAACCTAATAAGATTAGATTCCTTCTCCGACGAAGGACATATTTTGAGGACATGAACATTGGTTTCAAATCTGTAATATGTTGGGGGCATGCTTGCATTTGATTAAGTTTGGTTAGTATCTGGTGTACCTGGATGGCTGGAGTGAAATTAGCCATATTCGTAACATTACATGTAGCATATAAATGTTGGAGGAGAAAGTATATTCAATTTGCAACTTGTTTACCTTGAGCCAGGCATGTCAATTAGCGACCATCAAATTCTGCTTTTCATTTTTTATCTCTCTAATTCTGTGTGTTCGTTAGTTACATGGATTGCTAGTTTTATCATATCAGTGGCCTATTTGTTCAAATGTTCAAATTTTTTTTTTGTTTTAGAAATTTAGAAATCCAGACTTTGAATGTGTTCTAGTTTACCTCGTTTCATGTTTCTACCTGAGGAAGCATGGAAAAATAGTTTATTCCATTGGTTGAGTGTTAATGAGGAAATCACCTTGTTAAGTGGATCTCTCGGTGATCATTTTTGAGATGGAGAGTCAATTCTGCCGTCTCTCGATTCTTGAGCTCTAGTTCTTTTGCGATTTTAAGGCAACCTCCAATATCATAATATGACAGGGATGTAGAGAACAAACATACGCCCTATGTTCTGGAGCCCCCCCCCCCCCCCCCCCCCCCCCCCCCCCCCCCCCCCCCACACACACACACACACACACACACACAGAGTTTCCGAGGTCGTCGGAAAATTTGAGGAAGTTCGTGATTCGTGACGAAGAGAGTAGTAGGGGGTTGAAGGGGATGCAGTGAAGTTTGTGAGGAATTTGGTAGTTGGGACGAAGACCGGGACTGTAATGGTATGGATTGTTCAACATTTGTTTATGAAATTTCAAATTTTGGAGGAAAATGTGTTTGTTGTTGGATTGATGCTTGTAGAATTTGATGTTGAAAAGAGTCGCACGATGTTTCCTTAATAAGAAATTAGTAGAAATTACTACGTATACAATGTTTTAGAGACTTAAAAAGTACGGACTTAGACATGTGTCAAAGACATGGTGACACAGTTATGATGTGCACAACACACCAACACATGATTAGATTTTGGAAAACTACATTAAAATAGGTAGTGTTGTGTTCGAGATGATTGGACTTCCACATAGAAGTGTTTGTGCTTCATAGGTGTACACACAATGAGGAAGATCTAAAGAGCTAAGTGGAAAGAAACCCCTGTATGTTGTTTTTTGGTGATGATGAAGCCAAAATAGAGTGTGAGTTCATGAACATCTCCCAACTAGTATGGATGCCACCTCCATTTGACACTTAACTCGCCTAGGTGGGTCCTAAACTAAGTAAGTTGATATTTCAACTTCGCGAGAAGCTTTTATATTAGTTGAAGCGATGCTTGAGGAGAATGTGAGTAGAATAATTTCTCAACAGAGTAGATGGTATTTAGTAAGTTATTTTTGCTGATGAACTTAACAAATGAAGACTTTCTTATAACGGTTAGGGTGGGATGTGCTAATTTGCATTGCTTGAATTGTTCGTATGGTATAAAGAAGATAGAAAACTAACAAGGTAAGATTCCATCTCTGATGAAGGACATGTTTGAGGACATGAGCATTCGTTTCAAATCGGTAATATGTTAGGACATGCTTGCATTAGATTGGCTTTAGTGAGTTTCTGGCTTACCTAGATCCATATTCAAATTAGCCATACTCCTAACATAACATGATGCATGTAAATATTAATGGAGGATTTAAATCACAATTTTAAGTTGTCTTTGTTTACCTTTTGTGTAGATGTGTTCAGTGGCGACCATGGAATTCTGCCTTCCATTTTTATCTCTCTAATTCTGTGTTCATTGATTACATGGATTAGTAGTTCATAATATTGGTGGCCTATATGTTCAAATTTTTTGTATGTTTTTAGTTTCGAATTATATATCCAAATTTCTAATGTGTTGTAGTTCGGCCTGTCTCATGTTTCTACTGGAGAAAGCATGGGAAGATAGTTTATTCCATTCATTACGTATTAATGATGAAGCATCTTGTTAAGTAGATATCTTGGAGATCATGTTCGAGATGGAAAGGAGTCAAATCTTCTGTCTCTCTTATAGTTGGGCTTTAGTCATTTTGAGATTTTAGCTATTTAAGAGCATCACAATTGAGAAAGGCAACCTCCAATACCATAATATAAGTCAGGGATGTAGAGAATGAGTGTGTGCTCCCTAGGTTCTGGAGAGGGACCCCCCAGTTATTATAATCCACTTCACAGTTACAGCCCCATGTACACAAAGGGCTTAAGATCTTCAAGCTATGACCAGCGGACTTACTTTAGCAAGGGATTTTTCAGTTAAGTTTGAAGGTAATGGTGGACTGACCCCTTATATCTACCCAACAAACTCAAAAGGAGTCTTTGAGTTAGACAGTTGCATGCACTGGAGAAAATTTAGGAAATATTGTCACTTAGGAAATAGCAAAGTTTCCATTGAAGATGACTCTCAACTCATACAGAAACAAAAGTAGCTGAAGCCACACATGAACCATCCATGCAGTATGGTTTAACTTTGTGTATGAAATTTTCTGTGTAACATATATGAGGATTAAGCCATAGATTATAGAACTGAAGTTATAGTTCACAGAAAAAAAACTTTGCTCCTTACTGAAACTCCATGTATATTTCTTTTGTCTGCTTGTTAAAGTTTGAAATTTGATTTTTAAGTGTTTTATTTCTTAATTTGTGGGGATCTTAGGTGCCACTATGGATTTGATAGTTATTATTTGTTTCTTTGCCTTTACAAGGATCTTGTCATTGACTAATTCATTGTTGCTATTGAATTTTATTTTTTACTCGTATTACATTTGTTTGAAGATTTCTTTTCCTTGTGCTTTATTGATTTTATAGGTACCAAAAGGACATGTTTGGGTTCAGGGAGATAACATTAACCTTTCAAAGGATTCAAGGGTGTATGGACCAGTGCCATGTGGGCTTATCCAGGGCAGGGCTTTCATGAGAGTGAGTATCTGATACGTCAAGTGTTTACTAGTCATACAATTCATAATATGTGGGTTATGCTGATAATAGCTATCTTCTTGAAGTCAATTTGAGCCTTAGGATTTCGTTAACCATTAGATAGGTGAGCAAGCCTTTAGTTGCACACCCATTATCATGATTCAGCATGAAGTAGAGATTTCTGATGCCCAAAGTTATTTGATAGAGAAACAATGACTAGATTTTTATATTCTCTAATCAGAAACAAAGTGTTCGATCTCTTCTAATGTGTATATGAACTGCATTTTGATTCTCCTTAGCAGCTGCTTTTTCATAGTAACATAGTTAAAGAGTAAATGACTGTGATCACACCCTACTGGATTGTGACAATTGGTAGATATGATGCATAACCCTTGACTAAGATACACATATTACATATTGCACTTCCTTTTAAATTCAAACTTTCAATAATACTTTGAGATTGTAGACGATGGTGATCATCAAAGGTGATGCTGAGCACTAATAAGCTTAACGGGAGGGTCTTCTCTTGAAACATGTACTTATTATATTTGTCATATGGGAGATAGATAAGTCCTTGAAGTGAATGGTGTTTTAGAGAATGGTGTCTAAGGGAGTTAGAATGATATAGGGGAAGGAGGGAAGAATAATATCAAGCAGCAGGAGTCGATGAGAGAGAGGAGAAGGTGAGAGCTAGATAAACACATACTCACTAGCTTAATTGCTTGTACCAATGGTTCGAAAACCTTCCATGCAAACTTTTAATTGAAACTTTCAATGCAAGCTTTGAAGTGGTGATAACATTTCTATACATTCAGTTGAGAGTTGAGACTCAGCCATCATATATTAAACTCTTTTTATTCTCTCTTAATGTAGTGTTTCTTGAAATGTGATTCCTGGGAGCGTCTTAGTTTACTATTTTAACCTATATAATTTAGATGTATATTATCTCTTCATAAGAAATTCCATCTCATGTTAATTCCTAGTCTAATGATTTTTGGAGGGTTTTAGTAGTATGAGCTTAAATTATGTAAGCAATAAGGAGTTTTCTTTTATTCAGCCAGTTTTCTATATTACATGGCAACACTCTTGCTTGGTGTAAGTTTTGGTTAACTTTCCAGTGCCAACTGAACCCTGACAGTATGTTAACTATATAGATATGAGTTATTACACCAGCAGAATTTCTGATGGCCCATAACTATTAGACTATTGCTTAAGTTACTTGGAATATATTTTCTCAATTTCTATATTTCGTGATGTATAGGTGTGGCCACTTGAAGATTTTGGATTTATTGAAGAAAATGTATAGCTCCACAGGTGCATTCAAATCTGATCTCTCCATGCCTTTTGTTTTGGTAAGTTAATTCATCGGCCTTTGTGTTCATCTTCAGTTAACAACTTCTACTGAGGGCATCATAAGCCTTCTGATGTTGAATCATACAGCACAATTTCATTTTGAATAATAGTTAAATAAGAATTTACATTATTATTTGGTTGGGTTTGTTTTGTCGCTCTAAATATTTTACCTGCTAATGTGGCCTGGGCCTGTCTCTTGCGCAACAAACATGTCACAACTGGCAAGTAGATGTTTTTTGTTGAGACATATACCTCTTATGCAATTAGAAATTTGTGCATTAGTAATTGACTTCTTCTTAGCTTCAACATGGTGTACTCACTGGTTGTGACTTCTGTTCATTTGTCTACCTATGGATATATTATCTATCTCTGACTGCATTGCAGCATTTAATTATTCTCAACCTTCTCTGTGTGTGGGAGGGTGGCATGTGTGTGTTTGGTGGTGGGGTGGAGTTGTTTTTGACCTTTTTTCCATTAGCTCCATTGACTATTTTGATGGTCTTTACACCCACTCATTATCCAGTCACAGAATTCTCTTCTGATACATGTAACAGTTGGGTTCTCTTGGAGAAAAACACCCTTAATTTTGAGTTTTTTATTTAAAAAAAACCCTCAATTGAAAGTAAACAGCCAAGCACTACTACAGTTGGGAAGGCTTCCAAGCACAACATGGGAAGGCTTCTCATGCTTAAGTGGGTGGTAACAAGTTTGGTTTGGACCTAAAACTGAATTTGATCAGGGATGTTGAAAAATCCTTCTCCCCGAAGTAGGTGGGTACGGCTGAATACTAAGAAAAGGAAAAATATTAAAATAAAAGATAAAACACATTATTGAAAGAGTAATGCTTTAGCCACTACCAATTTCACTACCATTCTCTTCACTACCTTAGGTGGCATACTCTTATTGGAGAGTTCCCCCACCTACTCTATCTTTCCCTACCTATTGGAGTGTGCCACCTAAGGTAGTGAAGAGAAATGTAATGAAATTGGTAGTGGATGTAGCATTACTCTTATTGAAAACAACATTTTTAAGCCAAAATAGTATATTTTAAAATAAAATAGTGCAGTTTTTCTCTTTTCCAAAGCAAATTTTTATTGGGGAACTAGTTTCTTTAAATTGATTTTTATAATAGAAGGGGTTTATCATTTGCTTGAGAAATGCCTTCAGCTGTCATGTATGCACTCAGGGTTATTCTCCTACTTTTCTCTACTGACAAGGAATCAGTACATTCTCTGACTATGGTTGAATCTTTCATCCAGGCTCTTTCTCTGTATTATAACAATGACATTGGTATACTGGAACTAAATGCTCGTCAGCAACATATATAACAAAATATCAATGTTGCTCCTGCTACTCAGCAATCTTAGCAGCAGTTTCGCAAGTTCTAAAGATTCATGCACCTCCATTTGTTCAATTGTTCTTTAACTATGAACAATTTAGCAACAGCTAGGTATGATATGCCATTGTGATTGTAGACGACAAGTGACTGCAACTTTAAAGATGTGTAGATATGTTGGTTATTTTTCTTTAGTTATAGCTGATCAAATGTTGTGGATTTTTGTATTGTCAGTCAATTGGCATTTCATATTTGAATTTCAAAGCCTTGTGGTTGTTCCTGTGTAAATTTGCTGAACACCCGTAAAATTATTAAGTTATGACAATTTTGTGTCTGTATGCGTTTTTTGTAAGATTGCTTATAATGTCTTATGTAATACCTTGAAATTTTTTAGATGTTAGTATATGGAATATAAATATTTGGGAATAACCCATATGCATATTTAATATTCGATTTCGTGAACTTAAGGACTTAAGAGCAATTGAGTTGGTGATTAAGGGTTTCTAGAAAATGGCTATCATGAAAAATGGCTTTAATGAAATTATCTAAATTTTTTTTTATCATGCATGATTCTTATTGGTTAGTGACATAGAGGAGGTTTAGAGGAGGTGATTAAATGATGTAGGAAGAGGTTTATGAGTGGGGATTAGATGATGTAGGAGGTGGTTAAATGTAGGAAAAAATGATTAAATGAAGAATGAAAAAATAGCTTGTGAGTGTTTGTATATAAAAGCCAAGAATGCCTCTCCTCATTCTCTATCATTCCCTTTTTCTCTTCTACCTAAACTGAACATCTTTGGTGTTTAAGTTTTGATAAGGTTTTTATCGAGTTTGGTGTTGGAATGCATCATGGAGCTTAGAAGCAATTGATTTCATAAATTATAGATGAGTAATAACTTTACTACTCTAATTTCAATTTTATTGTAGGGTGTATGCATATTAAAGAAGTTATATATATTGTATTGGATGAGTATTCATGCTTAGATTGATTGAATTATGTGTGATTTATTGTCAATTAACTATGTGAAATTATGGTAAGATTAACTTAGAAACATTTTACAGTTTATGTCTTGAATTTTTGACTTGCTTCCGAAAATTATTTCTTTAACTAGATGAAATTTGAAGATGAAATTTTTATGTGTATCTGTATATGTCTATAACATCTCCCTATAATTTCATAATTTTTGAATGTCATTTAGTATTTTAAATAAATCCGAACTCATTAGTGGTTAAGAACTGAAACATAACATATTCTATAATTTTGTTCTGAATATTATGCTTACTTAAAAAAATTATTTCTCTCCAAATATATAGAATTTGAAACTGAACTTTTTATATGTGAATCTAGTATGTCTTAAATATGTATACAAAATTTCATGAGGTTTGGATATCGTTTAGTATTTTAAACAAAATCGAACTTAGTACTGGTTTGCCTTAGTTATGAAAATTTGTACTTCTTCTGGTTTCTGACAATTTTAACCTCTTATATGCAGTATTTTGAGGAAACTCAAAATTAAGAATTTGAAGTAGATTCGTTAATCTTTCTTTCGAGTCGAAGAAATTAAATTTCCATGAAGTATGGGATTTTCTGTGATTTTTATAATTAGTCAGAACTGCAGTTTTCTGGAATCCGAACCTACTGTTTTTGCATATAGATTTAGACAAAATAATCGTAGTTAAATTTAGATGTTCTTAACTACAATGTTGTAGTAGACTCATTTAGATTTCATATGAAATTAAGAAATTCATTTTTCTGATAAGTATTATAATTTATATGATTTTTGCAAGACTATTATGTTGTTGTCTAAAGACGGAGTTGAATGTTTGAACGGTGGATTCTATATATGAGACTGAGGATATGCCTTGTAAATTTACATGTGTGAGCCGGTAAGGTCCATGAATTCGAGAGAAAACTTGGTCAAATTCAAGGGAATGATTGTGACTTAGGCGATACCCGAGTCTGGCAAGAGTTAGAGAACTCCGAGAGAGGAGTGGAATATGGTCGGTACGACCAAGATTCCAATTTGTGTGAAATGTAAGTCCGGAATATGGATCGTTAAGTCTATATTATATTTTGCATTATTTAGACTAAGATCTTGCATTAGTTAAATTAAGATTTGCATTAGAAGAAAATATGACTGAAATAATGATGGACATGGCTGGTAAAGAGCTGAGGCTCCCAGAAATATTTGGGACCGAGGATACACCTAGTAAATCCACATGTGTGGGCAAGGGGGATGTCGGTAAGGGCCATAGTTACAGGAGATCGACTTGCTGGGGTTCATGACTGACGATATGCCCAGTAAATTCACGATGTGTGGGCTATGGGTATGCTAGTAAGGTCCAATATTCTGAGATTGCGACGTATACGTGATTACGCATTGGAGTACTAGTCAACTTTTGAGAATAAGTTGAGTTAGTGTAATAGAGCCAAATCAAATATTAGTGTGATCTCAACAGGTTGTGAGACCACGAGTTGTTCAAGATTTTGTGGGATGCATAAATGCATATAGAATGAATATTGTGGAAATTAGTGTAGTCTAGTTTATAACTCGATCTAGACATTCTTGGGTGATTAGCACCATTAATCTCATTACTCTCATTAGCAAATGATTATGTTGTCATTCGTAAACTATGTTTTATGGGCAACTTTTTTTTTGGGGTTAAGAGGATAGAGTTGGAAAGACTTCAGCCAGCAAAAATATTATGAAAATCATAAAAACTGTACCGACGAGATGTTTACAAGAAGTAAAACAAAAGGAACGAAAGAAAAATACATCATTACAAAAGGGCAATGACACCCGAAAGACGGATAAGGCATCTGCTCGAAAGAAAAATATAACACAGCATACAATACTAATGCAATAGCCATCAACTAAGCAGCAAGACCGCACATGCAGAGGAACAACTCGCAACAGGCACAACGGCAAAGCAGGAAAAAAAGCACCCAAACAATAGGGAAATCGATACAGCAAAACGACACAGCAAAAACCGCAGCAACCGCTATAATTCAGACGCAACATAGAGCAGCAAAAAACGCGCCGGAAAGGCATTAAAATACAACGAAATTAGAAAAAGTATCACTTGAGCAATGGTAGAACCGTGATTTATCATAGGGCTGAAATACATTAGCGAAAGAAACTCAAAACACATAGCAAAAAAGAACATACGATAACGAAGGGGAAGCAACACAAGCAGGGATCCAAGGAATAGATTCCCAACTTGTGGCTACAACATCCCACTGAAAGAGAGGGAAAAAGTCCACCTACAAAAAATAGGAAGGAGGCCAAGAAAACAACCTGCATACAAAAGAGAGAAGAAGCAAGCCAAAATATGATGATAACCTCAAAAATAGCTTCAACCTAGCATTGTAATGCATAAAATATACATTAGAGATAATGAGATAAAGATTGAAAACATGAAAACATGAAGAAATATTAATGCGTGTGCAAGAAACTGTTGGCCTCGAAGAACAGATTGTCTAAGTGAAGCTTAGCCAATTTGATAGGGGGAAGAGTCTGAGCCCGGAATTTGGTGAAATGTAGGTGATCATCAATCAAACAATTTATGGAGCAAGCTGAACCAATGGAAATTCTATTATTTCTTTCATTTCATATGGTCCAAATAAGCACTAGCTCTCATGAAGAACAAAGAGGAATCGAGATCGACTGCATTCTCCAGGTATCCCACCAAGAGGAGACGGAACTTGGCATTCCATGCACATTTCAAGCTCTCATAGAAATGATCGATCCATAACGGACGAATGTAAGAGTAACTAATAAATAAGTGGCAAGTATCCTCATGGCTGGTCAGACAGAAAACACATTTTGATCCAAAGCTAAATTTCGTTTGTTAAGATTATCCACCGTGAGCAGTTTATTGTGGATAGTAAGCCAAGTGAGGATACATGCTTTGAGCGGGGCAATACAGTTTGTTGTATGGGCAGCTTATCTTTTCATATGATAGATATTGTAAGGACATGCACTATAAATAAGCGTGAGTTGAGAGCTCTAGAATGATTTGCGAAGTGAGAAATGTCTCCAATATTCTGGGAAGAGAGCTGAAATAGGCTCCAAAATGAACTGCAGAGTCAGATAAGGTCTCCAGTATTTCGGGACGAGAGCTGAAACTTATAGGATATTCGTAAGATGACAACTTCAGAATGATATGTGGAATGGGAAGAGTCTCTAGTACACTGGGACGAAAGCTGAAATACGCGCCGATATGATTTGCAGTGTAATAGCCAAAAAATAATTAATAATTATTTTGTACATCCACATATTTCTAATGAATATTGTCTCAACAACTTGTGTATGTTGTTATAAATTATGATTGCCATTTTCAGATGAAAATACATGAAGTGTTAACAAACAGGTTTGTACTCAACCTAATTGGATTCAAATGAGCTAATAGGACTCAACTCAACTATACCAACTTGTTATGCTATGCACACGTGCACATCTATTACGTGGACGACACGTGAATACATTGTCATACTACTATTGTGAACAAGGATACCCCACAAATTTTAGGATGGATGAGGTTTAACCCTTGAGAGGGGGGGGGGGGGGGGGGGGGGGGGGGGGGGGGGGGGGGGCTTATGTATAACCCTAACCCTAGGAGGCTATTGATTGTATGGGTGATTAAGCAACCCTAGAGAAATCTACACCCCCACATATATGTGTGAGGGCATCCTAGTTCATTTCCATATTCACTCCATACTTCACTCCATACTCCACTTTACTCCAAACATTCTCTTAGTTTCCCTAAAACTCTATTTAGCTATTTGGAGCAACTATTTGAAGCAAGTTAGGAGGAGAAGAAGCAAGCTTGAAAGTGTTGAAACGCTCCATAGCGAGGTGGGTGTTCTCCTAAACCTGTATATTTTAGTTTCATGAATTGATTGATTGTTTGATGTAGCTTATGTGGAAATTGTTGTGTATGTCCATAACCCCAAGTAGATTGAATTGTGGTGTATGTTAGTATGTTAGAAAAAAAAGCTAAGTAAGTTAGGAAGAGAAAGAAGTTAGGCTAAGGCTAGGGTTGTGCTATCGAAACATAAGGTGGGTATTCTCCATTCCTTGTATGCTAATTTCATGAACTGAATGATTGATGTTTTGCTAGAAATTGTTGTATGCTTAGGCTCATGTTCATAGCCATGAAAGAAATTAAATGGATAGAAATTTCTAATAGATTAAATTGCTAGAAATTATGATGGGTGTTTTTCCTAATCGTGCATGTTCTTTTTATAAATTGATTATTGTTGTATGTGTATTTGAAATAGCATGAAATAGCTTGATACACCAAGTAGATTACTTGTAGTTGTATGTTTGAAATAAAAATGTTGAAATAAAACTAAGAAAATGAAATAGAAAATGATATAGTTTCATGGTGGGTGTTCTCCTCACCTTGTTAATAAATTAGTTGTTTTAATTGTTTTATGTTGATTTTCATTAGCTGTTTTAGTTGGTTGTTTGATATGGGAATTGCTAGTAGATTGAATTGTTGTATGCTTAAAACTCATGTTTAGCAATAAAAAGTAGATGGAGATTGTAGTAGATAAAATTGTTATAAAAAAGGAAACGATGTAGTTATGTTATGAGTAATTAAATACCAACCTCTAGATTAAATTCTAGACCTTGTAATGCAAAGGAAGTTTGCATATAAGGTGTTCGATGAAATGTCTAAATGAAAATATATATGCATACTAAATAAAAGTCTAGTAAATTAACAAGTTATGAAAATAAAGTTGTAAATTAAGGCATTTAGTACTATATATGTGGATGTGAGGTAGTGCGGACAATTTTTTTAAAGAAGTATTAGTTGTCTACAACGTGTTCGATAAAATGTGCGCATGTGTAGGTTCATGCATATAGTGTAATTAGACGCTTATATATGTGTATGAAGAAATTATATTGTATATGTGTATAATTGCGGCGTAGGAAATGTAAAGTAATAAACCAAATTCATGCATAATAGTGTTGTATGTTGGGTGTAGGAGTTGGTACTTGTTTGGGTCTGAATAACCTTTGGAACGGGTCAAGAAAAGTTTATCAGTAGTAGTTTTGTCATATGGTGTTACTGTTCAGAAGTGCTGATTCGTTGTGGTTCTATTGGGCCAGATTTGGGCCGAATTTGGGCCAATTTAGATGGCTAAGTTGAACCATGATTAGGTCAAGTTAAGACTTGATAAGTTGACTAAGTAAACTAGGTTGGAGTCGCTTAGAGTTCAACTAATGAGTTCATAAGTTAACCTAGTTAATTGAATTGTGGAATAGGATCGTGGGAGGAGATTCGAGTTGTGGAGTATCCAAGTGGAGGATATAGTTTCCTTGCACAATGTAATTTATTGATATAATTCATGGTGTAAAATTTTTCTAACACTACATTGTACATTATGATAATGTAATAGAAAGTTTTAATTTCCAGTGATTTTCTGTGTGGTGTACTCATTTGAAGTAAATATCATGGATTGTGTCGTGAGTTTCTAGTATACGAAATTTGGGGTGGTACAAAGTGGTATCAGAGCTAGACTTTAAATTGTAGTACCAACATAGCAAGAAAATAGATTTGGATGCCTCAGTTAGAGTTGAGTTAGTTGGATAGTAGGAATGTCATGATCATGTTCAATATATGTTTCCTTCTTATATTAAGATGTCGGAAGGAACAGAGATTTGTCAAGCCTAGTGCTTCGCCATTTGGAGTACCGATGTTGGAAATTCTTGACCTTGTCTTTTTTCTAAGGAGGGAGTGGCCACCGATCCTCAAAGGGTGCAAACCAAGAGTTAGAGGATATGCAGAGAACATGCATCGGATACTGGAAGGGAGATATGACACGCAAGAGCGACATGAGCGGCTCCAGAATGATCTGCGGAGTGAGATATTCTCCAGTATTTCGGGATGAGGGATGAAATAGGCTCCAGAATGATCCGTAGAGTAGGATTGATCTCCAGTATTCTGGGACGAGAGCGACATTCATGGTAAGTTAGTGTGATTATGGCCCCAGAATAATCTGCGAGTGAGATTGATCTCTGGTATCCCGGGACGAGAGCAATGACCATTTGTGTGATGAATTAGGCCACAGAGTGAGATATTCCCCAGTATTTCGGGACGATGGATAAAATATGCCCCAAAATGATCTGCAGAATGGGATTGATCTCCAGTAATTCGGGACGAGAGCAACACTCACGGGAAGTTCTTGCGATGAAGGTTGCAGAATGATCGGCGGAGTGAGATATTCCGGGATGAGAGCAACGACCATTTGTGTGATGAATTATGCCACAAAGTGAGATATTCCCTAGTATTCCGGGATGAGGGATGAAATAGGTTCCAGAATGATCTGCGGAGTGGGATTGATCTCTAGTATTCCGGGACGAAAGCACCGACCATTTGTGTGATGAATTACACCATGGAGTGAGATATTCCCCAGTATTTCGGAACGATGGAAGAAATAGGCCCCAGAATGATCTGCGGAGTGGGATTGATCTTCAATTTTTCGGGGCGAAAGCCAATACTCATAGGATGTTGGAAATTGTCATGAAGATGGGTTATATAGTGAGGGGAGATTGAACACCGTTATGAGTAGGGCTGCAAACGATCCGAGCTACTCGCGAGCTACTCGGCTCGAGCTCGGTCAAAGCTCGGTCAAAGCTCGATTCGAGACGAGCTCGACAGCTTAACGAGCCGAGCTCGAGCTTGGGCGTTTTGTAATTATTAGGCTAAACTCGCGAGTACTCTGCTCAAACTCGGTTAAAGCTCGGTCAAAGCTCGGCTCGACTCGAGCTCGAGCTGAGCTCGAGCTTGAAACCGAGCTCGATTGATTAACGAGCCGAGCTCGAGCCTCACGAAACTCGGCTCGACTCAGCTCGTTTGCAGCCCTAGTTATGAGAAAAATCTGAGTTAGTTGATTTACTTCTCAACTAAGTTTCGTTCTGGGGATAGAACGATTCTAAGGTTGGAGTGATGTAATACCCCCAAAATAATTAGTAATTATTTTGTACAACCACATGTTTCTAATGAATTTTGTCTCAACAACTTGTGTATGTTGTTATAAATTGTGATTGCCATTTTCGGATGAAATTACTTAAGTGTTAACAAACACTATAAGTCATATGGTTTGAACTCAACTTAATTGGATTCAAATGTGCTAATAGGATTCAACTCAACTATACCAACTTGTTATGCTATGCACACGTGCACATCTATTACGTGGACAACACGTGAATACATTGTCATACTACAAGTGTGAACAAGGGTACCCCCATAAATTTTGACGTAAAGTAGGATGGATGAGGTGTAAACCTTGCCTTCGCCCCCTATATATGTGTGAGGGCATCCTACCTCATTTCCATACTTCACTGCATACTCCACTTTACTCCAAACATTCTCAATCAATCAATCTATTTGGCTATTTGGAGCAACTATTTGAAGCAAGCTTGGAGGAGAAGAAGCAAACTTGGAAGTGCTGGAACACTTCATAGCGAAGTGGGTGTTCTCCTAATCCTTTGTATTTTAGTTTCATGAATTGATTGATTGTTTGATGTAGTTTATGTGGAAATTGTTGTGTATGTTCATAACCTCAAGTAGATTGAATTGTGGTGTATGTTAGTGTTGCCGCTGAAATCGGTGTCGGGGCAAACAGATAGATTTGTGGATTCGAGGGAAGGTGAATAGTCAAACCTGAACAACTTCACCGGAGTTTGACCGAGATCCTTTCGCCATAACCTGCAAAAAGTGCGAGACACCGGGGTTGATTCCGGTGACGCACCCTCCGACGCTCTTATCAGTAATCAGAAAGATTAAGCAAGAGCTTTAATTGGCAAAAGATTGATTACCTGCTTTTGGTCGGGGGAGAGGGGTTTTTATAGCCGCCTCAGGAATCAATTTCGGGATAAGATCAAATCCCTACTTCTCGGTGTGGATGGATAGAAGTGGTTAAGACCACCTCTTAGGGATAATTATGAATCTGAATTCTTTTTTATCCCGCTGAACTGGTTTGTAACGGGTTGGGACCCGTACCCAGTAAGACAGATCCGTTTATGGGTTATTGGGCTTTGAAAAAAGACCCAGTCCCCATTTCAGACCCATTTGTAGGTGAAATTACCTTTTTACTCTGAGCTTTAAGCTTCGTGTCCGATTTGAACGGTTCCGATTTAATCCCATTTTTAGCTATATCACGAGCCCCCCACTCCTGGAGACTGAGTTCTACAGTCTTTAAGGAGTAGTTTTATTGGTCTAATGGCGTACGAGATTTTATCGGAATTCTTAAGGGAGTTCGGATCTTGCTTGAGGTGTAACGGTGTTATTCTGAGCTTGTAAAATGCCCAAAAATATCTTCAGAATTTTCTGGATTTTTTGTGATTTTTCCTCATTTTTTAATTTTTTGTTCATTTTCCGAATTAAATAATTAATTATCAAAAATTTTAATTAATTATTCTAATTTAATAATTATTATTTTCAGAATTTAAAAATAATTTTCCGAATTAATAATTATTTTTAGAATTTTTTAATTATTTTTTTCGATTTTTAATTAATTTTTTGGATTTTTTAAATAATTAATTCAAATAAATAAATAAATAAATAAATTAAATATTACCTGGACACATGGCGCTAATCTGTGCGTTGATCACGATCAGATGGTGCGCATCACAAAGCGGAGCATTTTCTGGACACATGGCGCGTTTCTAGACGTTGATCACGATCAGATGGCACGCATCACAAAGCAGAGCATTTTCTGGACACGTGGCGCATTTCTGGATGTCAATCATGATCAGATGGCGCGCATCACAAAGTGGAGCAATTTGTTGCGTTTTCCAGCTCGGTAGGTCGGTTGCTCGGCAACTTGCGCCGATGCCCAGGTGACGCCACGTGGCGCGGTCAACGCTGGCGTTGACCACCACGTGGCACCTTTTTTTTTTTGGCTCTGTTCTTTCTCCTCTTCCACGTCTTCTTCTCTTCGACTTTGCCTCACTTCGTGGGCGTCTGTTGAGCTCGAAGGGAGGAGCTTAGTGGAGGGTCTCCTTGACGCGGAGGTGAGCTTGGCGGAGGGGGAGCTTCTGGAGCTCGATGAGGAGTTGGAGAGGTGATGGGTTCGGAGATAATGAAGCTCGACGAGGTTCGGCGAGGCGCGAGGAGGAGAGCTCGACAGAGCTATCTTGAGGGCGGTGTACGCCATCGTGAGCTCGCGGAGCTCGATGAAGAGGGAGTGGATCTCTCCAGTGGGGAGTTCGAGCTCGGAGCTCGTTGAGGAGGGGAGCTTTACGGAGCCATGGAGAAGAAGCTCGGTGTGTGGGAACTCGACGATGGTGAGCTCGCGACGTTCAGTGCTGCAGCGACGTGGAGGAGTCTGGTCGAGGAGCTCGGTCGAGGAGGTCGTGAAGGAGGTCGACGAATGAGGGAGTGGAGCTCTGGGGTTCGTCGAGGGAGGTTTCTTGACAGAGCTCATTGATGAGGGGAGCTCGTCCGAGGTGGAGCTCGGCATGGCGAGGAGATGGTCGAGGTGAGAGTAGGAGCTTTGCCAGCGGTTACGTCGAGAATTATGACACCTTCGATCGTCACTGGGGCACTCTCGTAAACCCATGGAGAGTGTAGCCGGCAGGCTTCAGCCGGTCCCTTGATAACTGGAACCCTTGGAAGGCCTCCAGAAAAATGATGTTGACTGAACTCCCGTTATCCACTAGGACCCTCTGCACCTTAAAGTTGGCCATGTGGAGGCTGATAACCAATGCGTTGCAGTGGGGGGTTCAGACACCCTCCAGGTCTTCATCCGAAAAAGCGACTGGGACTCCGAGGCCTTTGGGAGGGGGATGACCATGTACGGAGTTCACCTCCCGGATGAAGGCTTTTCGGGAGGAGTTGGAATTTCCTCCCATAGGGCCTCCGTGGATGAGGTATAGGACATGCTCCTGTTCATAGTCTGGGGTCTCCTCGTGTCGTTCAGGTCGCTTGTTAGCCCCCTTCCTTACGAATCTAGCGAGCTGCCCTCTCTGAATGAGGGCCTCGATTTCGTCTTTCAAGACCCGACAATCGTTCGTGTCGTGGCCGTGGTCTCGGTGGTAGTGGCACCATTTCTCCCTGTCCCTCTTTTTTCCGGGAGTGTTCATCTTAGGAGCAGGAGGGAGAATTCCTTCTTTCTCGACCTCCATCAAGATAGCCGGGACGTTGGCATTGAGAGGAGTGAACCTCTCAAACCGGGGAGGACGGCGACACTGGCCTCCGTTGTCCTTTTGGAGCTTCTTAGCTCCTTCGTCCTCTGCGGTCTTCCGCTTGCTCCTGGAAGACGACCCTTCAAAGGTGGGGCGGTGGATAGCTTCCTCCCCTTGGATGTACTTCTCGCTCCGAAGGAGGAGCTCTGAGAAGTCCCGAGGGGACTTCTTGGCCAAGGATGCCCTGAGGTCGGAGTTGAGGACATTGGATTGGAAGGCGGCTGAAGCAACCGATTGATCGAGGGAGGCGATGGACTTGGCCTCCGCAGTAAACTGCTTGACATAGTATCTCAGCTTCTCGTCTTTCCTCTAACTGAGGAAGAGTAGCGAGATATTCATCTTTTCGGAGCGGCAGCTGCTCACGAAATGAGTTATGAAGAGGGTTTTGAACTGGTTGAAAGAGAAGATAGAGGACGGGGCGAGTCGGGAGTACCATTCTCGGGCAGGACCTTTGAGAGTAGCCGGGAAGGTCTTGCAGAGGAGGGCATCGGAGGCCTGATGGATCATCATGAGAGTTTTGAAACTCTCTATGTGATCTACGGGGTCCGACTCCCCCGTGTATGACTCGAACTATGGCAGTTTGAAATTTGCTGGGGCAAGGGCCTCCATGATGGCGCAGGAGAATGGAGGCCTGCTTGGATGGAAGGTCCTCCCCCTTTGTTCCTCGTCCCTATCGAGCCGACCGAGGCGTCTGTCGATCTCGTGGAGACGGTGATAGACGACATCCTCCCTTCGATCGTATCTCGCCGAGCCCCGGGACTCATCTTCGTATGAAGGGGGACGGAGCGATGGTAGCTTCGAGACTGGTGAGAACTGGGAGTGCGATGATGGTGGCTCGGAGCCCCCCGAGGACTAGGGGTGTAACACCCTGAATTCCAAATAAGAATGAATTCGAGATTCCATAGGATCTTTACTTCACTTCGTACAATTTTACAAGGAATTTAAAACTTTTTCAATAGTACATCAGAGTTCCTTTACACTTGGCTTTACACAGTAGAAGAAACAAAAGATTACAACATTTGAAAACAAATATAACTTGTACAACATTATCAAAATGAATCAACGATTGCATCATATTAGCTTTACACCTTCAAGAATAGTCCAATACCTGCATATCAATCTGTGGGCACGTCAGTTATTTACAACTGACGAAATGTTATACTCGGTTATCCTCACTATGCCGTACATATAACGATCTCATTACTTTAATAAAAACACAACAGTTGAATGAATAATAAAGTGTTAAATGTGACTACACTAAACATGTAAGTGTATGCCATGCCTTAATGCCTAATGCACACAATTTATACTAGGATGACACTAATGCACACTTGTTTGGATTCTATGCATCCCATACTACATAGGTCCGAGGGCAAGCGCTTACGTACTTCACAATATAAGAACTCGATCCCTCACCATGATAGCTACCCGGTAATAAAACAAGGTTTAGATCATTCCACGAATATGGGTCCCAGCTCGACGGCTATTTTAACGGTTCCCACATCATGCGAATCATCCTGCAAGTGCCCCCTAGCCCCGGTATACGTATATACATTGGAGACGGTAAACTATCCGTCCGACTTCGCCAAGTCCCATATTTAAATATAAACAAAACCTGTCACCCACAGAGCAACCTCAGTCCTACGACTGGGTCTATAGCCACGGAGATCCACCGCCGACTATATAGAGGCAATCCACTTACATTTGCCCAGGTTTACTACATCTTCACCTAAGTGCCTAATTGATTTTTAGTTCAAGACATGAAGGTGTTATCAATCCTAGAACCAGTTTTACCTCCTACTAGATTTGTTCATAAAAATTATACGAGATCGCCCGACAGCATTATCTCGAATCAAGTCTGAAAATCGTTCTTTCAAAATTACCGGTAACCGAGGTCTTACTGATTCTTAATCATAAACTTTCATGCACAAGAAACATGGGCACACATACCCTTTAGGAATCATGTCTTCATTTTTCAACTTATTTCATAGCTTAAGCAATATCTCATTTTAGCACTATACATGATTCTTTAATAATAATAAGTCTTTTTCATGAACGAACTTCATTCAATAACAATCTCTTTAATAACTTAAGTGCAAACAACCAATTCACATTTCAACATATACCACGTACTCTAACTTCGCATAAGTAAATCATCACTTTAAAAGAAATTTATTCACATGGATAATTTATCCTCATTTTACTAATAAACTTCATTAATAATTGTCAAAGCTCATTTTTTTTCTTTTTCATTTCTTATTTTGCTCATTTTTAGCGTAAATCAATGTCTCAAAATAATGTCTCTCAATTGTCTATTTTGCTTTTCAATAAACAAGAAAAATATCTTTAAAAACTATTTTCTATAATTCCTCCATCATGTTTTATGAGTACTAGGATTTTCCCCAAATTTTCAAATGCATTAGAATTCATTTAAATCACTTAAAACACAGAAAAAAAATATATAAAAAACCCACCCTGGACTTCGAACCCATGAAGCCCCAGACATTATCTCGAATCAAGTCTCAAAATCTTTCTTTGAAAATTACCGGTAACCGAGGTCTTACTGATTCTTAATCATAAACTTTCATGCACAAGAAACATGGGCACACATACCCTTTAGGAATCATGTCTTATACCTAGGTGATTTCATCTTTCAACTTATTTCTTAGCTTAAGCAATGTCTCATTTTAGCACTATACATGATTCTTTAATAATAATAAGTCTTTTTCATGAACAAACTTCATTCAATAACAATCACTTTAATAACTTAAGTGCAAACAACCAATTCACATTTCAACATATACCACGTACTCTAACTTCGCATAGCTAAATCATCACTTCAAAAGTAATTTATTCACATGGATAATTTATCCTATTTTACTAATAAACTTCGTTAATAATTGTCAAAGCTCTTTTTTTTCATTTCTCATTTTGCTCATTTTTAGCGTAAATCAATGTCTCAAAATAATGTCTCTCAATTGTCTATTTTTGCTTTTCAATAAACAAGAAAAATATCTTTAAAAACTATTTTCTATAATTCCTCCATCATGTTTTATGAGTACTAGGATTTTTTCCAAATTTTCAAATGCATTATAATTCATTTAAATCACTTAAAACCCATACCCTTTAGGAATCATGTCTTAAACCTAGGTGATTTCATCTTTCAACTTATTTCATAGCTTAAGCAATGTCTCATTTTAGCAGTGTATATGATTCTTTAATAATAATAAGTCTTTTTCATGAACAAACTTCATTCAACAACAATCTCTTTAATAACTTAAGTGCAAAAACACTAAGAAATGAGAGCTCCCCATTACGCTTCCAACCCTAGGTCTTCCCCCACCCATCCCCACCATAGCACACGACGAGATCTCTCCCCACCAATGACCAAAAGAGCTAGAGAGGAAGGAGCGGAGCAGCACCACCACAGAAGATCAGAGGTTCAGGGAAGATGGAGGAGCAGCTATCGTGACCACCAGAGGCTATCGCCTCCCAGAGAGAGGACTGAGAGAGTGGACGCGTCCAGAGGCAGTCGCTCTCGCACAGAGACCCACCGCAAGGAAGGGCACCACCAGAGTATTCACAGCAGCATCCCCCACTTTGTCCACCCTCACCAGGCCATTGACGAGTGGAGCAAGAAGGAGCGGTCCTATGCAGAGGTTGCCAGAGGCTTCTCGCATGATGTCGAAGCGCATAGAGCGCTTCGACGTTCGCCATCTCCAGATAATGACCGCCGTCCCACTAAAGAAGATGCTGATGGGGAATGGGTCTTGGTGAAGCCAAGGAAGCCGAGGCAGCCAAGCAAAAGCCTGAGCATGTCGGAAAACTCCAAAATCGAAGGACGACAGAATTGTCACAAGTGCGCGAGGCCAGGACACTCCATCAGCAAATGCACGTTCGATTGGTTCTGTTACGTGTGTAGAAACTCCGGCCATATCTCCACAGCCTGTCCGAAGCGCGTTATCGCCGCCGCATCGAACTCAAAAGCTCCAAAGCTCGGGGATTATAACGCATCGGAGGGTAGTAAAACTCAAGAGAGTGTAGCCGGCGATAGATGCGTTATTCATGCTGCTATCTCCCCAACGCCATTAATGGCTGAGTTCAAAAAAAGATTCAATGGTGGTATTCTGATTAGAGCGCAGACGGGGGTTCCTTCGTCGAGCGACGTCAGCGAACTACTTCTTGTAGCTTTGTTCAAGGAGCCGCAACCAACCTGGGTGGTTCAAGAGATAACTAATAATACGTTTTATGCTCACTGCAGCGACGAGGCGATAGCTCGTGAGACGATCAGAGTTAAGGGTCTCGAAGGTAAAGATGTTCATGGTTTAGAGTTCTTCGTGACTTTTAAATGGTGGTCTCGCGATTTCGGAGCTTTGAAAGCGGAGAGTTTGGCGCCGGTTTGGATTAGACTTTACAACCTTCCATTCCACTGTTGGGTTCGTTCGGGGTTCCAAAACATCGTGCGGAAGTTTGGTTTGCTCGTCGACATCGATCGAAAAACTCTCACCCATTCCGGAAGAAAGTTCGCAAGGATTAAAGTCGGCGTCGCAAACAAGCAGGATATCCCGTCTAAGATTATCACTGCATTTGAAAGCTCAATCTATGAAGTGCTGGTGATAGTCGAAGTCCAGAAAAACGTAACGTTTAGAGATCTGACGTGTGGAGATAAGGGGGTTGTGAACGGACAGGATCCTATGCTAGAGCTGCACGATGAAGGAGAGCCCTTAGATGCGGGTATGTCCAAAATCAAGTCGACAGCTGGCGAATTTCAAAAGCTCGTAGCTGATCAGTCTATGTTGGAGCGCCATATTCAAAATCCTGGTCGTGGTCAATCGAAGCTTTCGACAGTAGCCTTGACAGCAAACCCATTAATCACCTATAGCAAAGGACAATGGACCCCACCAAAAGTGCTTCTAACAGGAGGGTCTAGCAAGGGAGGGTCTGGGTATGTCGAAAGGGTAGTGTGCGATAGGCTTCAAAGCGGCGATTTGATGGGTTATGGTGATGGGTCTTTAAAGATAGATGGTACTGCACAGACAGTGGATAATAGAAGGGGAGGGATTCTTAAACCGGGTTCTAGTGTGGGCCAACATAACGTCAATCAGTTGGGGATTTCAGAAGAGGCGTGGCTTCGGTTCACACAAGTGGACATTGAGTGTTCGGTCAAAGCAGCAGTTGAAGCTCTAATCCGGTCCAAAGCTGCTGTCAATCTTGGGCCTCAGCCCATGGGCCAGGGGGTGAGAGAATTAGAAGAAGCTAATCCTAATAAAGTATTCATTGGCAACTCATCTGCTGTGTCTCCCGATCAGCAGCTAATGCAGCAAAAGATTGCTCTCACTCCAGCCCCCGAGTTAGGCGGCGAGATTATAGGGGCTCTAGACGGTATCCGGGAGGATAATTTTATCTCAGAAACCGAAACAGACTACGAAGATATTGAAGTCAGAGGGAGTGTTGGGAGCTCGTCTACAAAGAAGATAACAGAATATCAGAGAAAAGGAAAAAGACAGTTGGTGAGCAAGGATACTCAAGATCACGGATTAGACGGAGGGGTCCACATTGGGAATAAAGCATCGGAGGAGGAGTCAGCAAGGAAAGGTACCCTTTCAGTTGATTATTCTGTGCTTAATTCTTTAACAGATGAGTCCCTCATTTATTTTGCTAGTTTGTACGGTTTAGCCATGGGTTCCACTAGGGACGAACAACTAGCTAACGTAGCTTTCATTAGAAATGACACAAGATTAACCAGCGTATAGGTTGCTTTAGGGTGTGGGGGGGAAGAGATGTTAGGGTCAGTTTAGTTGTTTAATGAGTTACATTTTCTGGAACGTTAGAGGTATGCGACAAAAAATAAAAAAAAGGGCGATAGGGGTTACTATTAGCAAATGCCACCCGGTGATCATTGGTTTCCAAGAAACTAGAATTGAGTCTCCATCGGAGGAGGAATTTTCGTCGATTAGAGGTCTGGTTGACTTTCACTGGAGATTCAAAGCGGCCGTGGGGTATTCAGGGGGTATTGCATTGGGGGTGAATTCATTTATCTTCGAGATCATTGACGAGTACATTGGCGAGTTCACGGTCTCTATTCGCATTAGACGTAGATGTGATGACTGGTTCCAAACTATTTCCTCCGTTTATGGTCCTTATGACAGTCGACGACGCAAAGATTTTTGGAATGAACTGAGATTTATCAGGAACAAATGGGGAGGGCCTTGGGTGTTAGGTGGAGATTTTAACGTGACTAGATTCCAGGATGAGCACAAGGGTAGGGGTCATAGTCGCGGTGATCAAGATTCCTTCAACGATGTCATAGAGGACCTTGAGTTATTAGAGCTAGAAATGTCTGAGAGGAAATTCACCTGGTCGAATATGCAGCGCAACCCCACGCTAGTTAAGCTTGATAGAGTGTTGGTGTCCAACGAATGGGAGGACGTGCATCCCTTTGCTAAGGTCAAAATCGCATTAAGATACACATCAGATCATCTTCCTCTGGTGATCGACTGCAAGCAAGAGGCGAGGAAGCATCTCTACACTTTTAGATTCGAGAAAGCTTGGACCATCTGTGAGGAGACCAGACAAGTTATTGCCGACTCTTGGGGAGCAGACACCTTGCAAACCTCAGCAGTTGGTATTTGGATTGAAAAGGCTAGGCGCCTACGTAGAAGGCTAAAAATGTGGGCTAGACAGAAATCGATCGACATTAATCTTCAAAGAGAGCTAGCAGGTTCCAGAATCGCCGCGTTGGAGACTTCACAAGAGGAGCGGGAGTTAAGGGAGGAGGAGAAAGACGAACTAGCCTCCAAAAGATTGGAAATCCAGCAGATAGGGAAGATGGAGGAGCTGTATTGGCAACAAAGATCTAGGATTCAATGGTTAAAGGAGGGAGACGCTAATACCAGATTTTTTCACAAAATAGCAAACGGTAGGAAAAGACAGAATCACATCACGGGCTTAACAGTGAATGGGAATTGGATCGATAATGAAGCAGTCATCAAAGAGCACCTCGACGGGCATTTCCACGAAATCTTAGGGTCCAGGTCGGCAGGTAGATGCTCGTTAGCCCAAGATATGTGGCACTCTTCCAGAATTGACGGGTGCGCAGGGCTAGAGGCTAGATTCTCAGATACAGAGGTTCTTGAAGCCATTCAAAAGTTAGGGCAGGATAAGGCACCTGGACCTGACGGCTTACCAATCTTCTTCTACAAGAAATATTGGCAGATCATCGGAGAAGATCTGATGAACATTTTCCACGAACTCTTTGATGGGAATGCAAATCTACAGAGGTTGAATTACGCAACTATTATTCTGGTGCCGAAGAAAGCCGAGGTTATCTCCCACGAAGACTTAAGACCGATCAGTCTGCTGAACGGGTCGTTCAAAATCATAACAAAGGTCCTAGCACAAAGACTGGCGCCGCATTTGAATGATGCCATTGCTCCTTCGCAAAGTGGATTCATCTGTGGTAGGGATATAATGGATAGCATAGCATCAGCGCACGAAATTGTTTTCAGAGGTAATAAAGTAAAAGCGGATGGGTTCCTTCTAAAATTAGATTTCCAAAGGGCTTATGACTCCGTACACTGGGACTGCCTCGACGAGGCCTTGGAGTTGAAAGGATTCAGCCAAAAGTGGAGGATGTGGATGAAGTTGTGCATTCGAGGAGGTAAATCGAACATTCAGGTCAACGGATGGCAAGGTAAAGAGATTAGATGCAAAAGAGGACTACGTCAAGGGGATCCTTTATCCTCACTTCTATTTGCTATAGTCGCAGATGGACTGGCCGAAATGATCAGAAGAGCTCAGGAGCATAACACCATCAAAGGAATCGAGATTAAAGGAATTGTTCAGCCTATGTCGATACTTCAATACGCAGATGACACTTTGCTATTTGGAAGGGCAAACTTGCAAGAAGTGGTTGCAATTAAGGCAGTTCTGCAGTGCTTTCAGGGGTGGTCTGGGCTGAAGGTGAATTTCAACAAGACTAGCATTATCCCCATCTCAGATCATCTGTCTATGACAGCGAAGGACATCTCCGAGATTTTCCAATGCAAGGTGAGCGACTACCCAATCAAATACCTGGGCACGCCTATAAGGCTGGGAAATCTGCAGAAAGAGGATTGGTTACCACTGATCGAGAAGATCGAAAAGAAATTAAAAGGATGGCAGTGCCGCTTTCTTTCCCTCGGAGGAAGAATCATCTTGTTAAATTCCGTGATCGCTGCGATACCGCTGTATCTCATGTCTATTTATGAACTCCCAAAGTGGGTTATCCACAGGATCGAGAAAATTAGACGAAGATTCCTGTGGAAGGGGACGGATGAGGGTAGCAAAGGTCTTCCTCTTGTTAAATGGGGGAGTGTCTGTAAGAGAAGGGAGTTCGGAGGGTTGGGTATCATGAACCTTCATGACATGAATAAAGCCCTACTTTGCAAGTGGTGGTGGAAGATCACTAACAAGAACAAGGGTTGGTGGTGCTACTCCTTTGATCTCTGTCGCAAGAGAAAAAAATTCCGGTATGGTGGCAGAAGCCCATCAGCTAAAGTCTCATTTCTTTGGAAGGGTATTGCGAAGTTCGGTGACATGTTCCATAACAGCACCAGTTGTAGAGTGGGAAATGGCAAAAACACAAGATTCTGGAAAGATAAATGGTGTGGTGCAACGTCGCTCCAAAACCAATTTCCACTTGCGGCGGAGGCATCAAGGAACTTAGATCTTACGGTTGCAGATGTCTGGAAGAATGACAAACTAAACTTCATTGTGGCGCAAAACATCGATCATAGGAGTGTCGCAATTCGAAGACCTTAACAAACTCATTCGCGATGAAGGGGGGAGACTAAATAGTTTCGATGACGATAGATGGTGGGATAGAGACGCCTCTAGGGTTTTCTCCGTCTCATCCATGTACAAATGGATCGATGATGGAGGCTCTCGATGTAAGGATCAATCGGTGATCTGGGGGGCCCTAGTGCCTTTCAGGGTCAAAGTCTTCTGTTGGCTGGTCCACAAAGATGCGATCTTGTCGAAAGTTAATCTTAGGAAAAGAAACTTGCAGATAGATGTGACGTGTGATAGATGTCGGGTCGAGGATGAGGACGTGAACCACTTACTGTTTCGATGTCCAATAGCACGGTTAACATGGGAGATAGTGTGTAGGGGCTTTGGGTTTGATAGGGTACCTGGTTCTTCATCGGATATTTGGGGATCTTTGAGAGAGGGTTACATTAGGTTAGAGGATAGAAAGGCTTGGGATATAGCAGTAGCAGCTTCAATATGGAACCTGTGGCTAAATCGGAATGATCTCATTTTTCGCAACAATTCATACTCTATCAATATTTCTATGCATAAAATTTTTCATTGTATTCATGAATGGGCAGGTACCGAGGAGGCGGGAAAGAGGAGGAGGATCAATGAGGGGGAATAGTAAAGTTGGAGAGCTCTAACTGGGGTAGGATCGAGTGCTCAGGACCTCTACCACAGGACATTCCGATGGGAGGATGTTGATCAGTCTTTTGCCATTAGATGTTTTTGTATTTTGAGCTCTTTAAGTTGTATTATCTATTGTGTTGTTGCTATTTAGGTATATTACTGTTTCGTAGGATGTTGGTTCGAAGACTATGTTTGTACTACTTTGTTTTCTTAATGATCATTAATGAAACGATGACTTTAGTCATCTTTTATCAAAAAAACTTAAGTGCAAACAACCAATTCACATTTCAACATATACCACGTACTCTAACTTCGCATAAGTAAATCATCACTTCAAAAGAAATTTATTCACATGGATAATTTATCCTCATTTTACTAATAAACATCATTAATAATGGTCAAAGTTCATTTTTTTTTCATTTCCCATTTTGCTCATTTTTAGCGTAAATCAATGTCTCAAAATAATGTCTCTCAATTGTCTATTTTTGCTTTTCAATAAACAAGAAAAATATCTTTAAAAACTATTTTCTATAATTCCTCCATCATGTTTTATGAGTACTAGGATTTTCCCCAAATTTTCAAATGCATTAGACTTCATTTAAATCACTTAAAACCCAAAAAAAATAATATAAAAACCCATCCTGGACTTCGAACCCGTGAAGCCCCAGGCATTATCTCGAATCAAGTCTCAAAATATTTCTTTCAAAGTTACCGGTAACTGAGGTCTTACTGATTCTTAATCATAAACTTTCATGCACAAGAAACATGAGCACACATACCCTTCAGGAATCATGTCTTAAACCTAGGTGATTTCGTCTTTCAACTTATTTCATAGCTTAAGCAATGTCTCATTTTAGCACTATACATGATTTTTAATAATAATAAGTCTTTTTCATGAACAAACTTCATTCAATAACAATCTCTTTAATAACTTAAGTGCAAACAACCAATTCACATTTCAACATATACCACGTACTCTAACTTCGCATAGGTAAATCATCACTTCAAAAGTAATTTATTCACATGGATAATTTATCCTCTTTTTACTAATAAACTTCATTAATAATTGTCAAAGCTCTTTTTTTTTTTTTTTTCATTTTTCATTTTGCTCATTTTTAGCGTAAATCAATGTCTCAAAATAATGTCTCTCAATTGTCTATTTTTGCATTTCAATAAACAAGAAAAATATCTTTGAAAACTATTTTCTATAATTCCTCCATCATGTTTTATGAGTACTATAATTTTTTCCAAATTTTCAAATGCATTAGAATTCATTTAAATCACTTAAAACCCAAAAAAATATATAAAAAACCCACCCTGGACTCGAACCCGTGAAGCCCCAGGCAGCATCCAACCTCATAGCACCAACGAAGAAGTCCATATGGACTTATTGCTTTAATCCCTCATTGAAATCCTATAATGCCCACTTCTCGGTTAATTTTATTAAAAAAAAAAACAACACAGTAAAAAGAGTTTGGGTTATCAAGTTTCGAACCCATCTCGACCAGGAAGCAGCGCAAAGCCAAGCCAACAGGCCAAGTGCGCCCAACATCTTACAAAGAACTCGAGTGGGTTTTATTCCAACTTTATGATGTTTCATTATTTTACCAAAAAAACTCGATTCTTCTAGTTTTGATCTAATCTTTTATTTAGTTGAAATAGACTTGTATAAACTAAGATTTATAACAGTAACTCACTGCCTTGTGGATCATACAAAATAAAAGAATTCACAATTTTACATTCGCTCTTTCTAGCATATTATACTTTTATAAAAAATCTAATTCGTTCCATAACAACAACTTTATTTTCTTTAACTTACTTATCAAGAAATATCTTCAATACTTTCATACAAATTAAAATTTTGTACAAATGACCAAATATATCTCTAGTTCAACCATGGATATTTCAAGTATTTCTTATTCGAAAACTAATGTGTTTACCAATGTCGACATGTCAAAATTTCATAAAACAAAATTCATCTTTCTCTTCTTTTTAAGCATTATTCCATAAAAATATTCTTTAATCATTATCCATACTTATCATAGTTTTGACAAACAAAACTTGCAAACATTCTAACATGGTCCATATGATACTTAGCATGGTATTAATTTGTTCACTACTTTCAACAAGATCATTATATTTTACTAGCATGGATTCTACAAATATCTTATTCAACTCATATTACTCTTTAAACTAATTTAGCATGCAAGTTCTACCCTAGAAAGCATGAGAACACCCACCTTAGTTGGAGAATGAAGACTACAAAGAAAGGGTTCCTTCTTGCTGCTAGTTTTACAAGCACTTCTAGCTCCTAGCAAGGCCTCATCTTCTAGCTATAGCTTCTCCTCTTAGCAATGGCTCCAAGCACAAAAATTCTCACTCTCTTTTTCTTTCTTTCTTTCTTTCTTTCTTTCTTTCTTTCTTTTTCTTTCTCTTTTGATTTAGTTTTTGGTGCAAGAGAAGTGTAGGAATTGGAGCTCTATTTATAGGATTTCGGGAGGGTTTAAAGTGCAAAAATCCACCCCTAATAACTCTTCAAAATAATTCATATGGCCCTTCACTTTTCTAACTCCTAAAACCTACAACCTTTCACCTTTCCAACTCTTCACCTCCTTAAACTCCCATAACCTACAAACTCTTCTCATCCCCCCCCCCCCCCCCCCCCCCCCCCCCATCAAAATCCGGTCAGTCATAGGGTAAAACCGGCCTCCTTAGTGTAGGTGTGTGCATGCACACATGCATACACAATTTAATTTTAATCCAATAGCTTTAAATGTGTACTAACTTTTGTAACTTTCTATGTATTAGTGTACACTTAGCTGTATTTATGATTTTGTTAGTGGGCTAGCTTAATGGGCTCATCAATTAATTAATTAGTTTAATTACCTAGTGGGCTCTTCTCCTAATGTGCTAGATTCTAATCTTTTGGTCCATGGATTAACTAAAAGGCTAAATAAGTTATGCATGCTAAAACTAGATAATGAGAGTAATAAAATGAGAATAAAAATTTGCACGTGCATCATGCATGCAACATAAAAATGCATTTTTTATTAAAATAAAAAGTGGGGTGTTACAACACTCCATCCTTAGAATAGTTCCGTCCCCGGAATTACACTTAGGAGCGAGAAAAATACAAAGAAGGAAAAGAAAAGTTTACAAAAATTTTAGTCAAAAAGTTCAGGGTGACCCTTCCTCATCTTTTCCTCTGATTTCCAAGTGGCATCCTCAACAAACTGGTTCCTCCAAATAACCTTGACCATTGGTATTGTCTTGTTTCTCAAGACCTTTTCCCGACGATCCACAATCTCAATGGGACGCTTAGCATAGCTCAAATCCAGTTGTAGACCTTCTGGCACTTCTGGCAAATGATGACTCGGGTCAGGGACATAACCTCTTAGCATGGACATATGAAAAACATTGTGTACTTGGGCTAACTCTTCCGGTAGTTCTAACCGATAGGCTGTCTTCCCAATTCTTTTCAATATCTTGTAGGGTCCATTGTATCTCGGGGCTAATTTTCCTCCCCTTCCGAACCGAATCACCCCTTTTGTCGGAGACACCTTCACAAAGATATAGTCGCCTTCGTCAAACTCTAGGTCTCTCCTTCTATTGTCGGCGTAGCTTTTCTGCCTGCTCTGTGCATCGACCAACCTTTTTTTGATCAACTCAATCTTCTCTGAGGTTTGCTGCACAATTTCTAGTCCATATAGATGCCTCTCTCCCACTTCATACCAACAAACCGGAGTCCTGCATTTTTTCTCATATAGAGCTTCATATGGCGCCATTCCAATACTTGCCTGAAAGCTGCTGTTGTAGGCAAACTCCACTAGAGCTAGATGCCTCTCCCATCTGCCACCGAAATCCAACACACAACACCTCAACATATCCTCCAGCACCCTGTTGACTCTCTCAGTCTGCCCATCAGTTTGAGGGTGAAAAGCGGTACTGAAATCAGTCCTTGTCCCCAAAGCTGCTTGAAGACTTCTCCAGAAATGCGAGGTAAAACGTGCGTCTCGATCGGATACTATTGTCACGCCCCGCTTCTCAAAAGAATACGGAATACGGATACGCAACAAAAGCCCAACGATTGATTTTCATCATCCATAAGCTGTTCAGGAATCTTTACAATATTTCACAAGGATCATCAGAGTTGGAAATAAAAGATATAACCAGACATGCAAAATTGAAACAAGATACCAACATAAATTACTTGAAACCAAATATAATAATCTCAAATAATCAAATTCTGAACAAGTCAAATATTCTGGGTCACATCGTCCAAATACAAGATAAATATTCAAGTAATCAAGTACATCTTATTCAAGTTCAAGCAACAACAATAATAAAATTCATAAAGCAGAAAATCCAGTCCTAATACATCATCTCGCCAATACCATCTGGCAGCCGACCATCCTGATCTGCAATTAGTAAATTTGCAGGAGAAGGAAGAAGAAAAACAAGTACCCGTCAATTGCAAGTTACGAGCCACTTATAATGTATGATACAAGTACGTGGGATAGGTAAATCTAAATAACAAACCTAGCATGGTATAATCATGATAACAGAATATAAATCATAGTATGGCAAGATGAGCAAGTATAATAGCATGTGTCGAGTGTCAAGTAAACAAGTGTCATGCATCAAGTAACTAGTTTCAAGAATCATGTAATCATGTAGCATGTAGCAAGCATCAAATCTCATGTATCATGTGGTCAAGTGTCAAGTGGGCATGTATCATGTTCAAGTGTCATGTATCAAGTCTTGTATTTATTACTATCTAGATAGTACTTCATGCATCCCGGTTTTTATTACATGGTTGCTACAACAAACAGTTTCGCTTTAGATTTTGTAGGAAACCATACATGGCAGTGTACTCAGGGACAGGCTCCCAGTATCATGTAAACAAGCTCCAAAACCCAAACAAGCTTCAGTATCATGTGTGTACGTGTCATGTATATCGTGTCAAGCTCCACATGTAAACAAGCTCCAATAACTACTAGGTTTTTCCGAGTACACGTTTCTACACTATCCACTACTAGATCTTTCTCTTAACCCGGCTTGGTTATTTTATTATTAAGTCAAACAAGCGTGTAGGTGTACAAAATATATAAAGTATATCATGTCATGACCATGTAACAAGTTCAAGTTGCAAGATAAACATGTACGTGCGCAAGATATCTCATAAAAGAACTAAAATAAACAAATCTCAAGTTCAGGACAGCAAGACCATACTGTAGTAAAACAGTGATTTCCAGTGTTACAAATATGCAAATCTGAATCCGTCAAAACGTCTAGAAAGTAGACTTCCAATTGAATCCAGAGAGTATAAATAAGTCATATATTAATTCATAAAAACATAGCTCAAAACTGATTTGAATATAGAAAATAGGTTCAGTCCGAAATCAGGAAAACGTATTCAAGAACAGGAAAACAGCATGAAAACACATCAAATAAATCTACGAAAAATCTGGGGTATTTCCCTATATGTCTAGTATCAAAATATATGGTTTTAGAATTTTCCAGTAAAATTAGATCAGTCATCAAAAATTGGAAAACTTCAATAAACGAGAGTTTGGCAAATCTGGAATTTTTCAACACTGCTGTACGAAAACTTTGATATCTCGCAACCAGTGAAACAAAATCCAATTCCGCCAAAGGGATATAAAAATAGATAAAATATACTAACTTTCATATTTCACAAACATTTTTCATACAGTAAAAGGAGTCATAGTGAAAATAAGGTTCTTTACAGAACAGCGAGCAAAATACAGCAAGTATAGTTTTCATAAACGAGCATGAAACGACGTATAAACTTATCAATAAAATTCACCAAAATTCTCGGTAATCCCTAACTAGATAAAGAAATACTGACCAAAGTTTTGGATCAAAATAATATGTGTAGCATAGGTAATAAAATCATTTAGTCATCAAGAACATCGAAAAAACAGAATCTGGAAAAGGTCAACACCTCTATAGTAAAACAGTCATAACTCACTCATATGAAAGCGAAATCAAGCAAGGTCAGAAGGGTTTGAAAATAGACGAAATTTTTCTAAAATTCATGTTTTATACCGAAATTAAGATACTGAATTCAAGACAATCCAAAACAGCAAACAAAACAGATCATCGACAAAATACAGATTTTTTCCTTTATCAACAACTCAATATATATCATACAAAACTTATTCAAAACACAACCAAACATGAAATCGAGTCTACCAAGTGTCCTAACATCATAAATTAGGGTATCTAGCATGTCCATACCAAGTATATCACATGGGTCTCAACCAAATCACGAATTCTCACCAAAAGTCCCACATACATGATCAAAATCAAGAATGGGTAAAACCTAAGTTAATTCATGTCCATATTGTGTCGTGAGGAAACTATGGTCAAGTTTTCACAATAGAGACAAAATACATCAAGAATAACACAAACAAGGGTCGTCTCTAAACCCAACTACACTATAGGTGGTATTTTTGACTTGGATCAAACAAATGAATTTGAGTACAAGTTACTTGCCTTAACCGAAGATGAAGAACGACGAAAATCAAGATTAGCAGGAGTGGATACCGACATTGAACAAGACCCATGAACGAAAATCCACGAACGAAAGGATCCAAGAAAACTCGTGCAAAAGTCTTCACACAAACAAACCCACACAATGAAAGAGATCAAGAGAGGGGGACGTCGGCTTGACCTGGTTCCAGCTGGCTGCTGGTCGGCGGCGGACAATGGACGAGACTGGGAGAGAGAGTCGAGGGATGAGGTGAAGGGGGTTGGGTGTCGGGGTGTGCACACAGGCCGGAAAGGGGAAGCTGGCCTGGGGTCGGGTTTGGGGTGTTCGGCTGTGTGCGGTGGCGCAAGGGACGGGGAGAGAGGGGGAGTAGCCGGGAGAGAGAGAAGGGGAGACTAGGTTATTAGGGTTAGGGTTTAGGGAGAGAGATTAGAGATGTATATATATGAGGAGATTAGGGTTTGAATATAAGTTGGGTTGTGGGTTTAATTGGGTATTAGGAGTATTAATAGGTTATGCCAATGGGTTGTGGATTTGGGTCAAATCAAATAGGAATACAAATAGGATTTTGGTTTAATTAGGCTTTGGTGAACAAATTGGGATAAAAATAATGGGATTGAAAAAGGGAATGAACCACCAACACACCACAAGCACCAAAAGACAACAATAAGGAGAACAAAACACAGTTGGAGAGTGAAAGCACGACAATAATCAAGAACCAAATGAAAGAAAGTACAAAATAATAGAAGAACGAAACAAAAGAGACAACCAATCAAACACAAGAGCTCAAAATAAAATAAAACGAATATATATAGAAAACACCTCCAATATATGGTTCAGAAAAAAAATACAAGAGAGAAAAATACACCAACGAAAAATACACCCAAAAATACACAAAATGAGAAAACAGGAATTACAACTATTGACAGTGGAACTCCATGAAGCTTCACAATCTCATCCACATACATCTCTGCCAGCTTCTCCATTGACCAAGCAAGCTTCATTGCTAAGAAGTAAGCTGACTTGGTGAGTCGATCCACTATTACCCAAATTGTATCATTGCCTTTGGAGCTCTTGGGTAAACCCATGATGAAATCCATGCTGATACAGTCCCATTTCCACTCCGGGATGGGTAAAGGCTGCAACAAACCGTCGGGCTTCTGATTTTCTGCCTTGACTTGCTGACAAATTACACACTTGGCAACAAATTCGGCTACAACACGCTTCATCCCTGGCCACTAGAAGTATAGTTTTATATCCTTGTACATCTTGGTACTCCCTGGATGTACTGATAATAAGGTAGCATGTGCCTCCTGAAGAATGCTTTCTTTCAGTTCTACTAGATCTGGCACACACAACCGCTCGCCATACCACAATACTGTCTCTTTCACTTGGAACTCTGACAATATGCCAATACCAATTTGCTCTATCATTTTCTGGATCTCTGGATCTGCCTTCTGACTGTCGATAATCCTGTCTTTTAAAGTGGGTTGAATCCTCAATTGAGCTAAGGAAGCTTTCACACCATGTAAGACCACTTCGATCCCTGCTCGGTCAAGCTCTTCTGCCAATTCCTTCTGAGTTGTGATCAGCTGAGACAAACTGCACTTTATGCTGAGCGCATCTACTACCACATTTGCCTTACCTGGATGGTATTTGATTCCTGGTCGGATATCTCCCAACACTTCTAGCCATCTTCTCTGCCTCAGATTTAGATCCCTCTACTGTTAAATGTACTTCAGGCTCTTGTG
The DNA here is from genome assembly GCA_017893485.1 of Hemerocallis citrina. Taxonomy (NCBI): domain Eukaryota; kingdom Viridiplantae; phylum Streptophyta; class Magnoliopsida; order Asparagales; family Asphodelaceae; genus Hemerocallis; species Hemerocallis citrina. The sequence goes on along the minus strand of CM030364.1, from coordinate 47,989,810 downwards.
ATCCGTATACATGTTGACCTTTTCTCTGTACACGTAATGCTTCTATTGCTTCAAAGCAAAGATAATTGCTGCCAGCTCCAAGTCATGGGTTGGATAATTCTTTTCATGAGGTCTTAGCTGCATAGACCCATAAGCAATTACCTTCCCTTCCTGCATCAGTACACAGCCCAATCCGCGATGGGAAGCATCGCTGTAGATATCATAGTCGACTCCTGCTCTTGGCAATGCTAGAATGGGAGCGGTAGTCAACCTTTCCTTTAACTCTTGAAAACTTGCTTCACATTGCTCCGACCATTTGAAACTCACATTCTTCCTAGTGAGTCCTGTGAGTGGCACAGCAAGCTGGACGTAACCCTGAATGAACCTTCTGTAATATCCAGTCAAGCTCAGAAAGCTCTTGATCTCCTTCACAGTGGTCAGTCTTGGCCAGTCCTTCACAGCTTCAACTTTCTGCGGGTCAGTAGCTACTCCCTTCTTAGAAAGGATGTAACTCAGGAAGGCGACTTTGATTTTCCAGAAGTCACACTTGGATAACTTTGCATATAGCTGATGCTCCTGAAGCTTCTTCAGAACCTCTGTTAAGTGCTCGGCATGCTCTTCCCCTGACTTGGAATAGACCAAAATGTCGTCAATGAATACCACGACAAAAGAATCGATGAAAGGCTGCAAAACTCGGTTCATCATGTCCATGAATATAGCCGGTGCATTTGTGACTCCAAATGGCATGACTAGAAACTCATAGTGACCATGCCTGGTTCTGAAAGCTGTTTTGTGCACATCCTATTCTTTCACTCGGACTTGATGATATCCTAACCGTAGATCTATCTTGGAAAAGACTGCTGCTCCTTGGAGACGGTCAAACAAATTATCGATTCGAGGAATGGGGTACTTGTTCTGTACAGTAACCTTGTTCAACTCTTTATAGTCGATACACATCCTCATTGATCCATCATTATTCTTTACTAAAAGAACTGGGTTCCCCATGGTGATGCACTTGGCCTGATGTATCCTTTGCTCAATAGTTCTTCGATCTGCTTCTTGATCTCATCTTGTTCAACTGGTGCCATTCTGTATGGTGCCTTGGAAATAGGAGCACTTCCTAGTTGAACAGTGATGCTGAACTCTACGTCCCGATGAGAGGGAAGTCCTGGTAGATCATTAAGAAATACTGCTGGGAAGTCTCGAACAACTGGGATCTGCTTCACTTCATCTAGGACTTTCTGCTCTGTCAAAGCTGCTACCACCTGCTTACACTTCCTTTTACCTTGGAATGTAATAGCTGCCCCATCTGGAGCCTTCACCACAACTTCTTTTCTCTTGCATTCAATGGTGGCACTGTACACTGACATCCAGTCTATGCCAATAATGACGTCGACTCCAAGAACTGCCAATTCAATGAGGTCGATGCCCAAGATCCTGCCTCCAATTTCGAGATCACACCTTTCATAGTATCGATCGGTTGTCAAGTTCTCTCCTGACGGAGTAGCCACAGATAAAACCTTGTCAGGAAATATTTTTGGTTCAACTCCCAATCTTTTTTCAAATGAAGGTGACACAAAAGTGTGCGAAAATCCCGTATCAAATAACACCGAAGCTTTTATTCCATTTATTAAAAGATCTTCTATTACATATGAGTGCTATCATTACATAACATCTTATTACAAAATGGAAAAAGTACAAATCAACTAAGCTTCGTCCCCTATACCAGTGATCACATGGTCCACATCCTCTGCATCTGCTTCTATCAAGGCGAACACCCACCCTTGCTTAAGCTGCTTCTGTCCAAGATTGAACTGTTGTCGACTTGGTCCTCCCCGCCGAAGCTGGGGGCAATCAGACTTGTAGTGGCCCTCCTTGCCACACAAATAACAAATCTTCTTAGACTGCGGCTTGGTGCACCTGTGGATATGTGGCCTGACTCTCCACATCTGAAGCACGTGGGTACTCTTCCTGCCACTGCAATAGCATTAGTGCTTGTTGGCTTGAAGCGCTGTGCTGAGGGCTGACTTCTGTAGTTGATTGGTCCAGCAAGCCTCTTGCCTGTGTTCCAATTGTTTTGCTTGACTTAGACAGCTTGGAACTGGTTCATGTCAGATTCTGTTGCAGCGGCCCTTCTGACTAGCTTCTTGAACCTTCGAATGCCCAAAAGTATCATCCTTGATATCAGACTGGGCCTCAGTCACTGCTCAAATTTGCGTGCCTTCTTGGACTCATCCTGTATCATCTCAGGTGCATACCTAGATAGCTGGTTGAACTTGATTTTGTACTCTCGCACTGACATACTGCCTTACTGCAAGCTCAGGAATTCCATGGCCTTCTTTTCCTGAACATCCAATGGAAAGTAATGGCGCCTGAATTATTCAAGGAATTCTTCCCATGTGAGTTGTACGTTGCCCAAGTTCCTCCTCAAAGATTTCCACCACACACTTGCATCCTTTTCTAGTTGAATAGTCGCCAACTTCACCTTGCTTGCTTCCGGGGTTTCCAGTACCTCGAAGACCGTCTCGATTTGTCTAACCCAGTCATCAGCAACATCTGGATTAGTTTGACCCTCAAATACTGGTGGCTTCATTCTTTTGAACCACTCGACCAGCTTGATGGCTTCGGGTACGTGCATAACTGGCCCTGGTCCTCTGTTCTCAGGAATATTGGCAGCAAGAGCATTCAGGGTTTGGTACACACGAGCTAGTTCTGTTTTCAGGTCTAACCCATTCTCCCCACTATACCCTTCGCCGTTTCTGATTCTTCGTGCCATTTCTGAGTCATAAGATTTATCATAATCATCACAAATAACACAAACAACAAGATTTGATTCATTCCAAAATTTAAACTCTTTATTCAGAAAGAAAAACTTTTGTTCCAATACACCCATTACATTCCTTGAATAAAAGACATCCTACGGTTTCTCTTGGCTTCTCTGAGCTCTTTCCGTAGGTCTTGGATTTCCTTCCTCATGTCTTCAAATTTCTGTTGTCGCTCCTCCTTGTCCCAGCGAGTGATGCGGTCTAACTTGGCAAAATATCGATCATTCACGAGTCGGACCTTCTCAAGCTCGCACACTTGATAGTTCAGCTCTCGGATGCGCTCTTTGTCTCGTGCCTGTTGTAACTCCAAGTGGTTAACTCTCCACTTTTGTGCGTCCAGTTCCCGTCGAAGAGAAGTAACAAGGTCATTTGGATTATTTGGGACGAGTTCTTCGTCTGGGGAGTCTTCGGGAAGATCAGGCAGAGGGGGAGTGATCTCCCTGGACTCGGAAAATTCTTCTTCTTCTATCTCAAATGGTTCTTCCTCCTCCTCCTCCTCTAGTTCTTCTTCAGGGTCCTCTTCTTCTTCTTCCATTGGTTCTTCCTCCTCATCTTTGAGGTGGACAGATCAAGACACCTCATTCTGGTGATCATGTTGATTGGCCATCTTATAGGGGAAAAGAGGAAAAAATATGTCATCTCATAGAGCAATGCAAACATAAGTTTAAATCTCTACGAGTTGAAACTCACACGCTAGTGTCCACTCTAGGGTGTCGTTCCTTATAAATTTTTACTACTTGTGAAGCATGCTCTGATACCATCTGTAACACCCTGAATTCCAAATAAGAATGAATTCGAGATTCCACGGGATCTTTACTTCACTTCGTACAATTTTACAAGGAATTTAAAACTTTTTCAATAGTATATCAGAGTTCCTTTACACTTGGCTTTACACAACAGAAGAAATAATGTTAGGGTTATATACTGAAAGCATCACTTTTGTATTAACTTTATTTCCTTATTTTTTTTGAGTGAGAATCATATGGGCATATGTTTGCATATTGTGTTTATTATAATATTAATGCAAGTATCTGATATTCTATAAGGTTGATAATATGGTGTGAGGTGACACACAGAAGATCATATTATCAGTTCCCTATGAAATATATAAATAGTTCACAACCTAGACGGACTTGGATAATCCATTGGAAAGGTTGTAGTGTAATCTGGTATTAGTCTATCTTGACTATAGGTTTACACTAGTACACTTTGTGTGTATTGAACAGGACCACTTGAGGTTGTTCTCTTTGTACTGACTATAAAAGAGAACAAACACCTCTGTTATTATGGATGCTTATGCTCTTAATCCAGATATAATAACAGACATGTATATGCAGTGTGCATTACTTTGACTCATAAAAGAGTGAGATTCATTATGGATCAACAACCTCTATGAATTGGGTAATAGCATTGTATGTATGATGGGCTGTTGATTGTAAAAGGAATTCATGTCCCAATACGTCGGGTTGATGATGTCCCCTTAAGGAGCTCATAAGGATTGTCATGTAAACCCTGCAGGTGGATTACATCCGACATGACAAATAAAGTTGAGTGGTACTACTTAAGGATAAAAGATGTTGATCAATATAGTTGTCAGTAACTTAATTTGATCGACGGACATTCGATATCTTAACATGGGGAGCTCAACGAGCATATAATAAAAGGAGCCCATAAATATAATTTGGGATTAGGAAGGTAGTGCAACAATAGCTCCTTAGTGGACCGAGCTATTGTTAATGGGCCTGGGTTGTGTGTTCGGGCTGAACACGAGATACCCAGATTCGTTAGGAGACCTAACCCTAATTTCTCCTTATGGTCCCTGCCGTAGCCTTATATATATCCTCTATTTCTCTGGTCGTCAATGATCATCTGAAATATAAGATTTTTTTCTCTAAATTCGTGATTCACGTAAGGAGAGAAAGAGAGGTCAGCCAAGGAGAAGAAAGGTTGGGAGATCGTCGCCCACACGACGTCCAACCCGAGGAAGGAATACGTGCAGAAGATCTTGGGGTCGTTGTCGTCTTCTTCTCATCGCAGGTATAATTCGTGAACCCTAGATTCCGCTATATAGGGTTAGATCACGTATTTAATTTGTTAATCTTTTATGATCGATACGCACACTAATCCGTAGTCCTGGGAATCATCTCAGTTCCATCAAATAAAACATTACAACATTTGAAAAAAATATAACTTGTACAACATTATCAAAATGAATCAACGATTGCATCATATTAGCTTTACACCTTCAAGAATAGTCCAATACCTGCATATCAATCTGTGGGCACGTCAGTTACTTACAACTGGCAAAATGTTATACTCGACTATCCTCTCTATGCCGTACATATAATGATCTCATTACTTTAATAAAAACACAACAGTTGAATGAATAATAAAGTGTTAAATGTGACTACGCTAAACATGTAAGTGTATGCCATGCCTTAATGCCTAATGCACACAATTGATACTAGGATGACACTAATGCACACTTGTTCGGATTCGATGCACCCCATACTACATAGGTTCAAGGGCAAGCGCCTACGTACTCCACAATATAAGGGCTCGATCCCTCGCTATGATAACTACCCGGTAATAAAACAAGGTTTAGATCATTCCACGGATATGGGTCCCAGCCCGACGACTATTTTAACGGTTCCCACATCATGCGAATCATCCCGCAAGTGCCCCCTAGCCCCGGTATACGTATATACATTAGAGACGGTAAACTATCCGTCCGACTTTGCCAAGTCCCGGATTTAAATATAAACAAAATCCGTCTCCCACAGAGCAACCTCAGTCCGACAACTGGGTCTATTGCCATGAAGATCCACCGCCGACTATATAGAGGCAACCCACTTACATTTGCCCAGGTTTACGACATCTTCCCCTAAGTGCCTAATTGATTTTTAGTTCAAGACATGAAGGTGTTATCAATCCTAGAATCAATTTTATCTCCTACCGGATTTGTTCATAAAAATTATACGAGATCGCCCGACAGCATTATCTCGAATCAAGTCTCAAAATCTTTCTTTCAAAATTACCGGTAACTGTGGTCTTACTGATTCTTAATCATAAACTTTCATGCACAAGAAACATGGGCACACATACCCTTTAGGAATCGTGTCTTAAACCTAGGTGATTTCATCTTTCAACTTATTTCATAGCTTAAGCAATGTCTCATTTTAGCACTATACATAATTCTTTAATAATAATAAGTCTTTTTCATGAACAAACTTCATTCAACAACAATCTCTTTAATAACTTAAGTGCAAACAACCAATTCACATTTCAACATATACCACGTACTCTAACTTCGCATAAGTAAATCATCACTTCAAAAGAAATTTATTCACATGGATAATTTATCCTCATTTTACTAATAAACTTCATTAATAATTGCCAAAGCTCTTTTTTTTTCATTTCTCATTTTGCTCTTTTTTAGCATAAATCAATGTCTCAAAATAATGTCTCTCAATTGTCTATTTTTGCTTTTCAATAAACAAGAAAAATATCTCTAAAAACTATTTTCTATAATTCCACCATCATGTTTTATGAGTACTAGGATTTTCCCCAAATTTTCAAATGCATTAGACTTCATTTAAATCTCTTAAAACCCAAAAAAAATATAAAAAACCCACTATGGACTTCGAACCCGTGAAGCCCCAGGCAGCACCCAACCTCATAGCACCAACCAAGAAGTCCATATGGACTTATTGCTTTAATTCCTCATTGAAATCCTCTAAAGCCCACTTCTCGGTTAATTTTATTTCAAAAAAAAAAAAAAACAACACAGTAAAAAGAGTTTGGGTTATCAAGTTTCGAATCCATCTCGACCAGGAAGCAGCGCAAAGCCAAGCCAACAGGCCAAGTGCGCCCAACATCTTATAGAGAACTCGAGTGGGTTTTATTCCAACTTTATGATGTTTCATTATTTTACAAAAAAACTCGATTCTTCTAGTTTTGATCTAATCTTTTATTTAGTTGAAATAGACTTATATAAACTGAGATTTATAACAGTAACTCACTGCCTTGTGGATCATACAAAATAAAATAATTCACAATTTTACATTCGCTCTTTCTAGCATATTATACTTTTATAAAAAATCTAATTTGTTCCATAACAACAACTTTATTTTCTTTAACTTACTTATCAAAAAATATCTTCAATACTTTCATACAAATTAAAATTTTATACAAAGGAACAAATATATCTCTAGTTCAACCATGGATATTTCAAGTATTTCTTATGTGAAAACTAGTGTGTTTACCAATGTCGACATGTCAAAATTTTACAAAACAAAATTCATCTTTCTCTCTTTTTTAAGCATTAATCCACAAAAATATTCTTTAATCATTATCCATACTTATCATAGTTTTGACAAACAAGACTTGCAAACATTCTAGCATGGTCCATATGATACTTAGTATGGTATTAATTTGTTCACTACTTTCAACAAGATCATTATATTTTACTAGTTCTACTCTAGAAAGCATGAGAACACCCACCTTAGTTGGAGAATGAAGACTACAAAGAAAGGGTTCCTTCTTGCTCCTATTTCCACAAGCACTTCGAGCTCCTAGTAAGGCCTCCTCTCCTAGCTATGGCTTCTCCTCTTGGCAATGGCTCCAAGCACAAGAACTCTCACTCTCTTTCTTTTTCTTTCTTTCTTTCTTTCTTTCTTTCTTTCTTTTTTTTTCTTTCTCTTTTTATTTAGTTTTTGGTGCAAGAGAAGTGTAGGAATTGGGGCTCTATTTATAGGATTTTGGAAGGGTTTAAAGTGCAAAAATTCACCCCTAATAACTCTTTAAATTAATTCATATGGCCCTTTACTTTTCTAACTCCTAAAACTTACAACCTTTCACCTTTCCAACTCTTCACCTCCTAAACTCCAATGGCGGAGCCAGACAAATCAAAATGGGGGTCCCAATTTTTTTTTTCTCCCGGCATCGACATAATTGTTGCCGAAAATCTCTTACTTTACTTTTGTTTTGAAAAATTAAAATAATTGGATCAAAATAAAATTATAATCAAAGTAAATATTTGAATTTATATTTTTAGTATCATGTATTTTTTCGTACTTGTACAGTTGTACTTTAAATTTGGTAAGAGTAATACTAATCAATAATCATACTACACTATTTATACTGTTATAATACTAGAGACTAAGAGATACGACTCAAATGAATAAATATACTTGTAACTTGTGTACACACTAGTTTCTTATTCAAAATTTTATCCAATGATTATACAGATCAAATAATAAGTATCACTGTTAATTTTTAGCCTAAAGTGCATACCATTATTTTGAGCCTTTAATAAGAGGTGGATTAGACTTGGGGTCCCAAAATAATTTTAACTGGGGGGGCCAAATAAAAATTTTGGTCTATATTAGGGGATTTTACAAAATTTGGGGTCCCAAATGTCCCCCCTACTCTCTTACTTCTTCCGCCCCTACTAAACTCCCACAATCTACAAACTCTTCTCACCACCCCCCCCCCCCCCCCCCCCCCCCCCCCCCCCCAAATCAGGTCAATCATAGGGTAAAACCGGCCTCTTTTGTGTAGGTGTGTGCATGCACACATGCACACATGCACACATGCATACACAATTTAATTTTAATCCTATAACTTTAAATGCGTACTAACTTTTGTAACTTGCTATGTATTAGTGTACACTTAGCTTTATTTGTGATTTTATTAGTGGGCTAGCTTAATGGGCTCATCATTTAATTAATTAGTTTAATTACCTAGTGGGCACTTCTCCTAATGGGCTACATTCTAATCTTTTGGTCCATGGATTAACTAAAAAGGCTAAATAAGTTATGCATGCTAAAAATAGATAATGAGAGTAATAAAATGAGAATAAAAATTTGCACGTGCATTATACGTACAACATAAAAATGCATTTTTAATTAAAATAAAAAGTGGGGTGTTACAAAGGGACCGACGGCGGTGGCTCCTAGCTGTCTCAGGAGTAGGTGGCCTCTGGTCGTTATTGTTGTTGTTGGGGGTGGCATTGAGGGCTCGCAAGACTGTCGCTTGGAAGTCTTGAAACTCTGCCCTTGTGACGGGCGCATTCTGGTCCCTTGGGGCCGGTCGACCAGCAGGAGAACGACCTCTTCTTTGACGGTGTTGGGGGGACTCCCTGCAGCTCCTGGGAGAAGCGGACCTTCTGCGACCGTATCTGTATGGAGACTGAGCCCTTGGACGTTCTGGACGGGAGCCCCCTTCACGGGCCCGTCTCTCATCCAAGCGGTGGCGAAGATCTTCCTCACTCTGCCGGGTGATGATGATGTTGCGGAGATCTTCCGACGCTCTAGGGTTATGGGATGCCATGGAGTCGGTGGAAGGGTTGTGTACCGAGACATGATCACGGTGGAGAGGTTGCTTCTGTGGATTAGGACGAGAGGTCCTTACGCCAGCATTTTGATGCCCGGGTTGAGCCTGCTGGGGTTGAGGATTTTGAAGATGAGGCTGCCCCTACTGTAGCGGCTAGACAAGTTGAGGAGGAAGCTGTCCTTGTTGCTGGACTGGTTGGACAGGTTGGAGGGGAGCCTCTAGTGGTGGTGGAGGAGGAATGGGAGTTGCTCTACGGTTGGAGGCCGCAGATCTCACTTTCCTTGGAGGCATGGCTGGAGGCGGTTTTGACTGGTGGAAGAGGTTGGATTGCTATTCGAGGGTTCTCACAGACGGCCCTAATCTGTTGCCGTTGAAATCGGTGTGGGGGCTAACAGATAGATTTGTGGATTCGAGGGAAGGTGAATAGTCAAACCGGAACAACTTCATCGAATTTTGACCGAGATCCTTTCGCCGTAACCTGCAAAAAGTGCGAGACACCGGGGTTGATTCCGGCGACGCACCCACTGACACTCTTGTCAGTAATCAGAAAGATTAAGCAAGAGCTTTAATTGGCAAAAGATTGATTACCTGTTTATGGTGGGGGGAGAGGGATTTTTATAGCCGCCTTAGGAGTCAGTTTCGGGATAAGATCAAATCCCTACTTCCCGGTGTGGATGGATAGAAGTGGTTAAGACCACCTCTTAGGGATAATTATGAATCTGAATTCTTCTTTATCCTACTGAACTTGTTTGTAACGGACGGGGATTCGTACCCAGTAAAACAGATCCGTTTATGGATTATTGGGATTTGAAGAAAGACACAGTCTCCATTTCAGACCCGTTTGTAGGTGAAATTACCGTTTTACCCCTAAGCTTTAAGATTCGTGTCCGATTCGAACGGTCCTGATTTAATCCCATTTTTAGCCATATCAATTAGTATGTTAGAAAAGAAGCTAAGTAAGCTAGGAGGAGTGATATGGCTAAAAATAGGGTTGAATCGGGACCGTCCGAACCGAGCACGAATCTTAAAGCTTGAGGGTAAAATGGTAATTTCACCTATAAACGGGTCTGAAATGGGTTCTGGGTCTTTTCCCCACAATCCCAATAACCCGCGAATGGATCCGCCTTGACTGGGTGCGGGTCCAAACCTGCAAGGAACCCGACCTATCAGGATAGAATTAGGGTTTCTGGTTATGTTTAATCAACTGCCCTGATTCGCTCTATCCTTTCACTGGGAATTAGGAATTTTATTCCTAAATTGATCCCAAAGGCGGCTATAAATACCCCCCATCCATCACCATTAAGAGGTAATCAATCTTTTACCAATAAACGCTCATTCATAATCTTTCTGATTACTGACTTGAGCGTCGGAGGGTGCGTCACCAGGATCAACCCCGGTGTATCGCACTTTTTGCAGGTGAACGGCGAGAGTCAACGGTCTAACTCCGGCGGAAAGGTTTCAGGTTTGGCTATTCGGTTTTTCTAAGAATCCACAAATTCTATCTGTTTGCCCCCACACCAGATTTAGCGGTAACAGATTGGCGCTGTCTGTGGGAACCCATGAATGGCTATCCTTCCTCTTCCCTTGGTTAAGATCATCTCCAGCCATGCCTCCCCGAAAGCTAAGATCCAGAGGGTCCAACCATGGGCCCACTCCTCCTCAACCACAATAGGAGATCCCCTTCCAAACTGTCCAGCCGCAGGGGCAACTTCCACCTCAACCTGATCAGCCCCCACAGCAGGACCAACCTCCTCTTCAGAACCTCCAGCCCCCGCGGGGTCATGTCGGCCCCCAGAACGTCGGCCCCCAGAATGCCAGCGTAGGGACCTCTCGTCCTAACCCTCAGAAGCAGCCTCTTCATCGGGACCACGTCTTCGTACATAACCCTTCGACCGACTCAATGGCATCTCACAACCCCCATCCTTCCAAAGACCTCCGCAATATCATCCTCAAGCGGCTGAAAGAAGAGGACCTTCGCCGCCGTTTGGATGAAAGGCAGGCCCGAGAGGGAGCCTCCTGCCAAGAACGTCCAAATGAGCGATCTCCTCATCGCCGAGACTACAGGAGGTCCCCTCCTCACAGAGGATGGAGAGAGTCTCCTGGACACCATAGGAGAAGGCCTCATTCCCCTGCCGGTCGGTAACCCCCGAGAGATGATACCACACCTATCACCAGTGCCGAGATCCAGCAATTCCAAGCAACCATCTTGCAAGCCCTCAACCTCCGACCAGACAACAACAATGCCCGGAGGGTTCCCACTCCTCCTCTGGTCCAAAGTCCTCGCCATCGGTCCCTAACCCCTCCTCAAGCTCCGAGCAACCGCCATCGCAGTCCTCGTCATTCCCCTAGCTACCATCGCCGAACTCCGCGCTCCCCTTCTTACGAAGACAAGTCCAAAGGCTCGATTGGCTACCGTCGAAGGGACGATGTAGTCTACTGCCGTCTCCACGAGATGGAGAGGCGCCTTGGCCAACTGGATAGAGAAGAGGAGCTGAGAGGAAGGACCCTTCGTCCAAGTCGACCTCCCTTCTCTCGAACAATTATGGAGGCGTCTGTTTCGATAGGCTTCAAGCCCCCACAGTTCAAGACTTACTCTGGGGAGTCAGACCCTGTGGACCACATCGAGAGCTTCAAGACCCTCATGTTGATCCACCAAGCTTCCGATGCTCTACTGTGCAAAACCTTCCCGGCTACTCTGAAGGATCCGGCCCGAGAATGGTACTCTCGCCTTGCCCCATCTTCCATATTCTCCTTTGAGCAGTTTGAGACCCTCTTCGTCACCCACTTCGTAAGTAGCTACCATCGCCAGAAGAAGGGTGAGAAGCTCAGAGACTATGTGAAGTGGTTCACCGCAGAAGCTAGGTCCATTTCTTCCCTCGACCAGTCGGTCGCTGCAGCAGCCTTCCAGTCAAATGTCCTTAACTCGAGCCTTTGGTCCTCCCTAGCCAAGAAGCCCCTGCAAAACTTCTCCGACCTCCTTCTAAGAAGCGAGAAGTATATACGGGCTGAGGAAGCTGAACATCGCCCCACTTTTGAGGGATCTTCCTCCGGGACCAAGCGAAAGGCAGCAGAAGAAGAGGGAGCTAAGAAGCTCCAGAAGGACAACGGGGGCCAGCACCGCCTGCCTCCCAGATTCGAGAAGTTTACCCCTCTTAACGCCAACAATTCGACCATTCTCATGGAGGTCGAGAAGAAAGGAGTTCTGCCTCCTGCCCCGAAGATGGATACCCCCGGCAAGAAGAGGGATAAGGAAAAGTGGTGCTGATATCATCGAGACCACGACCACGACACCAACAACTATCGGGCCCTAAAGAATAAAATTGAGGCCCTCATCTAGAGAGGGCAGCTATCTAAGTTTGTGAGAAAGGACCGAATTGATCTTTCTCCACCCCTTAGGGGGGCTAACAAGCGCTCTGAAAGGTGGGACGAGACTCCCGAGTTTGAAAAGGAACGCATCCTGCATCTCATTCATGGAGGCCCCATGGGAGGCACCTCCAACTCTTCCGGAAGGCTTTTATACGAGAAGTTAATTCGGTTCACGGCATGCCTCCCCCAAAAGGCCTCAGAGTCCCAGTCACTTTCTCAGATGAAGACCTGGAAGGAGTCTGAACCCCCCATTGCGACGCACTAGTCATCAACCTCTATATGGCAAATTTTAAAGTGGAGAGGAATCTGGTGGATAATGGTAGCTCCGTTAACATCCTCTTCCTGGCGGCCTTCCGAGGACTCAAGCTATCGCGGGATAGGCTCAAACCCGCCGGCTACACACTCCATGGGTTCACGGGAGTGCCAGTGACTATCGAAGGGGTAATCACCCTCGACGTAACCGCTGGCAAAACTCCTACTACCCGGACGGAGCCAATGGATTTCATGGTCGTCGACATTCCCGCTGCTTATAATGTAATTCTAGGCCGACCAGGCCTAGCTGCTCTAGAGGTCGTCCCATCGTCTTATCATCTCAAGATGAAGTTCCCTACCAGGGCAGGAGTAGGGGAAGTAAGAGGTAGTCAAGAGATGGCCCGCAAGTGTTACATGACCTCCACAAGGGGACCGGTCCTCTCCCTCGAGACTCTTGAGATTCCCCAAGGGAACGCCCAACCTATGTCCGAACCGGTGGACGAGCTGGAGGAAGTACTCTTTTCCGAGTAAGATCCAAACCGCAAGTTCTTTATCAGCAAGACCCTCCCATCCGCCCTATGTTCCGATATAGTCCAATGCATCAGAAAGAACCATGACCTCTTCGCCTGGTCGGTTGCTGACATGCCAGGAATTTCCGAGGAGCTCCTCGTCCATCACTTAAGCGTTGTTTCGGGGTCCAAACCGGTCCAACAGAAGAGGTGCAAATTTGCCCCCGAACACCAGCAAGTCATAAAGGAAGAAGTGGACAAGCTCTTTAAGGCCCGGTTCATACAAGAGGTCAACTATCCCGAATGGCTCTCCAATATTGTTATGGTTAAGAAGGCCAACAGGAGTTAGAGAATTTGCATCGACTTCACGGACCTGAACAAAGCATGCCCTAAAGATCCATTCCCTCTCCCAAGCATCGACACCTTGATTGATGCCACTTCGGGCCATGAGCTGCTCAGCTTCATGGATGCCTTCTCCGGGTATAACCAAATCCGAATGTTTCCCTCGAATATCCCGAAAACCTCCTTTGTCACCGATCAGGGACTCTACTGCTACAGGGTAATGCCCTTCGGGTTTGAGAATGCAGGTGCAACCTACCAACGCCTTGTCAACAAGGCCTTCCAGAACCAAATCGGCCGAAACATGGAAGTGTATGTTGACGATATGCTAGTCAAGCGCATCCAAGGGGCCGACCATGTTGCCGATCTATAGGAGGCATTCGATGTATTGAGGAAGCACGATATGAGGCTCAACCCGAACAAGTGTGCGTTCGGAGTCTCGTCGGAAAAATTCCTAGGCTTCATGGTCAGCCAAAGAGGGATCGAAGCCAACCCCGAGAAGATCAAAGCCATACTAGACATGGCCCCTCCCAAAAGTGTGAAAGAGGTTCAGAAACTCACTGGTCGCCTCGCGGCCATAGGACGCTTCCTGTCTAAGTCAGGGGAGAAATGTCTTCCGTTTTTCAAAGCCCTCAGGGGGGCTAAGGGCTTCGAGTGGGGTCAGCAGCAGTAAGAATCGTTCGATCAGCTAAAAGCCTATCTAGTCAATCTCCTTCTCCTCAGCAAGCCCATTCCCTGGGAAACACTCTACCTCTACTTAGCTGCCTCCGAGCAGACCCTTAGTGCTGTCCTGGTAAGGGAAGAAAAGAAGGCTCAGAAGCCCATCTATTATTTGAGCAAAATACTTCGGAACGCCGAGCTCCGCTATCCAAGATTGGAGATGGCGTACGCCTTAGTTATGGCAGCTAGGAAGCTCCGCCCTTATTTCCAGTACCACTCAGTGGTCGTTCTTACCGACCAGCCGCTTAAGCAAGTCTTACACAAACCCAAGACCTCCGGCCGTCTGATGAAGTGGTCGATTGAGCTGAGCCAGCATGACATATCATACCAGCCTTGGACCGCAATCAAGGCTCAGGCCTTAGCTGAATTTATTGTTGAAAGCACCATCCCAGAGGTCAGCCAAGCAGCAAACGGACCTCCTATCTGGACAGTATACGTAGACGAATCCTCTTGCACCGAAGGGAGCGGGGCCGGAGTCATTCTGGCAGGCCCAGATGATTTCGTTCTCCAATACTCCCTCCATATCAACTTTAAGACCTCCAACAATGATGCGGAGTATGAAGCCCTTATAGCCGGCCTTGGTATGGCTGGCAAGGCAGGGGCACAATGCCTCCGGATATTCAGTGACTCGCAGCTTGTTGTGAATCAAGTCTTAGGAGAATACGAGGCACGAGACGACCGAATGGCTAAGTACCTAGCCAAGGTCCAAAATCTCATGGCTTCATTCGAAGAGGCACTAATTCAGCGGATCCCCAGGGAAGAAAATTCCCAAGCAGATGCCCTCTCCAAATTGGCCTCCTCCTCCCTTCAAGGTCTTGAGCAAACCGTCCTGATTGAAGTGCTCCTAAGACCGAGCATAGAAGAAGAAACCCCCGACTCGATGGAGTCGCTGCCTGTCCAACTTCAAGACAACTTGATGAAACCTTTGATAGAATTCCTCAGGGAGGGACTCCTCCCTGAAGACCCTAAAGAAGCTCATCGTGTCCGAATGAGAGCGGAGCGGTACACCCTTGTGGAAGGAGTCTTGTACAAACGCTCCTATACTCAAGTAGACGGCAGACCCTACTTGAGATGCCTCTCCCCGGTAGAAGCCTCATATGCCTTACAAGAGCTTCACAAAGGTATAGGCGGAGCACATTCAGGGTCAAGGTCCCTCACCAGGAAAGTGTTGAACTATGGGTACTTCTGGCCTACCCTCCTACAAGATACCGAACGACACGTCCGGCAGTGCAGCTCTTATCAGCAGTACTCCAACATACGTCGCCTACCCCATGCTCAACTCACCTCTCTCTCAAGCCCGATTCCCTTCGCAATGTGGGGGATGGATTTACTAGACCCGTTTCCACCAGCTCCTGGTCAACTCAAGTTTCTAGTCGTGGCGATCGACTACTTCTCTAAGTGGATAGAGGCCGAGCCTTTGGCAATGATCACTGAGAACAAAGTGCTGCAGTTTTTCTGGAGGAGTGTGATCTGTAGATTCGGCATGCCCCGGATCCTAATAACAGATAATAGAACACAGTTCACGGGGGCCGCATTCCGATCTCTGTGTGAAGACCTCACCATTCAGCAACGCTTCTCCTCTGTCTTCCATCCTCAATCAAATGGCCAAATGGAAAATGCAAACCGACAGATCCTCTCCAGTATCATGAAGAGGCTGGAAGGTCGGCCAAAGGCTTGTGGGCGGAGCAACTTCCTAACGTATTGTGGAACTACCGCACTACGAAATGGACCCCCACATGTGAGTCTCCATTCAATCTCACCTATGGGTCCGAAGCTGTGATCGCCTTGGAAGTCGGCTTACCATCTCCTCGCCTTATGGCCTATGAAGAAGAGCAGAATGCCAGAGAACTTCGGACGAATTTGGATTTAGTTGATGAGCTCCGTGAAAGAGCTTCAATTCGCCAGCAGAACTACCGAAGAAGAATTGAGCAGGCCTACAACAAAAGATTCCGTCCCACTAACCTCAAGGAAGGGGACTTGGTCCTCAGAAAACTAGCTATCTCCTTTCCCAGCCAAAAGAGTAAGCTAGCCCCAAATTGGGAAGGACCCTACAAGATCGTCAAGGTAGTTCGGCCCGGGACGTACCGTCTTGAAGACCTTGAAGGCAGAGAGATACCCAGGACTTGGAATGCCGACCACCTACTGAAGTACTAAGAAAGCGCCTTGACGCCTCTCTAAGTGACTTCAAGTGGCGAGCCATTTCCATCTTTTCACTTGTATTTTGCTTCTTTATTTTCTCATTGTAATAACGGCTTGCAACTTAGAGGCAGCCGATTAGCAGTTATCAATAAAGAACTTCTTATCTCTCATATTTCCCTTGTGATTATTTGTATCTCTCTATTTAAGGCTTTTTTATCGCTCTTACTCAAACGAAGAGTTCGGAGTCAAACACTTGGCTCGATTCCACTTCGCAAGCTCGCTCTTAAGCGAGCTAGAAGTGGTTCGCCATTCGGAATTGCTCCCACAACCGTTGAATTTAACTCAAACGACGAGTTCCGAGTCCAACACTTGGCTCGATTCCGCTTCGCAAGCTCGCTCTTAAGCGAGCTAGAAGTGGTTCGCCATTCGAAATTTCTCCCACAACCGTTGAATTTAACTCAAACGACGAGTTCGGAGTCCAACACTTGGCTCGATTCCGCTTTGCAAACTCGCTCTTAAGCGAGCTAGAAGTGGTTCGCCATTCGGAATTGCTCCCACAACCGTTGAATTTAACTCAAAGGACGAGTTCGGAGTCCAACACTTGGCTCGATTCCGCTTCGCAAGCTCGCTCTTAAGCGAGCTAGAAGTGGTTCACCATTCGGAATTGCTTCCACAACCGACGACGTGCACGAAGTACCTACAACTATACTAGACATGAGAGAAGAGTACTTGGAGGTGCTAAACATTTGATTCCTATAGTTCGTTTAAAGTTGAAGTTAGACATTCCGCGCCCATACGACGAAAGATTCGCTTCTGATTATGAGTAATTGTTAAGAGTTAAACACACAAACACAAAAGAGAAACAAGCTTTCACTTATCTGAAATTTTAGCGCACAAGAGCGTTCAAATTACAAGACCAAGTTACTACTACAAGGTGCTACAAAGACTCAAAGAAGCATAATTACAACAACTTATTCAACGCTTCTTCGGAATGGGGACGTTTCGGTTCAAAGACACTCGGGGACGGCGTCGCTTAACTTCGGAGCTCGTCAGTAGACCAACGGATCAAGATGCCTCTTCGACACTGCCTCTGACTGTGGCCCCAACCGAAGTGCCACTAGACGAGGCAGCCACCCCTCTTTGAGCATCGGCAGGGCTCTGCCTAACGACAGGCGAATGAGTCGCGAGCTCGTAAAAAGAGATTCCCCTCTTGCTCTCTTCGTGAGTACACGACGTGCTCCGAACGTTGATCCTTGCTAGCTGAGGTTTGAGTCAAGCAACTTCCTCCTCGGGCTCGACGATCCGATCCTTCATGGAGTCGTCCTTCACAGATATCTTAAAGAGAGGGAGCCGAGTAGAGCCTTCAGTGCCAGGGCTATCGGCAATGATTCGACGAAGGTGGGTCACTTCGATACTTCTGTCGACCGTAACCCTCCTCAACTCGTCAACCTTCGCAGTCAAATCGTCGTGCCCGGCCATCAACTTACCTACTGCCGAGGCTAACTCCTCTTCCTCCATCAGAAGTTCTTCTTCAGCTATCTTCAAATCTAGAACTTCCGCCACAAGATTGCCTTTCGCTCGAGTAACGTCGAATAGCGCCTTTCAGAGCAACTCCACCTCGCCTTCAAGATGAACCTCGCGAGATCGCTTCCGTAGTTGTTTCAGCTTGGAGAAATTCTCTCTCGCCGTTGCCTTCACATCCTCTATATTCAACTCACTCTGGATGAAGCACTCTCGGCTACAAGAGAGGGCCCGCTTCGCTGCTTTCAAGTCAGCACGAAGACGAGCGGCTTCGGCTATTGTCCTCAACTCGATAACCTGAAAAGTGAAAACATATCAACACGAAGCACAAGAGGCAAGTTTCAAGTCAAAACACTCCGACACTTAGTCGAATTTTAGAGAAGTTTCAACACTTGGGGTTCTCAACACAATACTTGAAATTACGCAGCACAAAAAAGTTTCAAAAGAGTTAGCCATTTCATTAAATGTTCAAAATGTACATAAAAGCGGTGGCCAGTCCGCAGTTTGGCATTACAACAAAACAAGATCAAAAAGGTGAAACAAAAGCGACAAAAGAGGAGGCGACTAAGTCAAAGGTCCACCTCGTGATGTTGTTCCGAGGCATCGTCGCTCGGCACGGTGACTATCGCTCCTTCAACATTCACCTCGTCCTCGGCACCGTCCTCGGCTCCTTTGTCCTTCTGCCTGGGTGCGAGCTCTGCCAGAGGGAGTTGCTCTTCCCCATCTTCGGGGTCATAGAAATAGTAAGAGGAGCTGTCGAACCTGGGGATGCGAGCCGCCACATGCTGCAGCGCTCGAGCATAGGCATCCTCCATGTTTGTCAACATGTGGGCCTCGACCTTGTCCCGAACGGCCCGCTCCGCAGCCGCCACCTTCGTCGCCTGGCTATTCATCGGCTCCTCGAATGCCTTCAGAGCCTTAGACAACTCCTCCTCGAGGCAAGCTCTCTCCTTCTCTAAAGCCTCGACCTTGCAGCCTTGGCGGCAGAATGCTTCAGCGCCTCGGTGAGCTTCGTCTCGAGAGCCCCCACCTCGGCCGCACGGGAAGCAGAGATTAGCTGCTCGGCCTCGAACAGCTTGACTGCTTTGGCGCATTCCGACCTCTCCCGATCGTTCAGAATCTTCAGCTCCTTCTCTTGGTCGGCAAACTCCTCGAGTAGATGACTGAAGTGGCAAAGAGCCTGCGAGCAGAGCAAAAGAAACTATTAGTCCCGAACAAAAAACTTAGAGATTTTAAAGGCAATCATGTTCAACTCTTACTCAGCGACATGGTGTTCCGAGCGATCTGCATGGCGTCGTCGCCTACAGAGTCGGCTTTCATCGCCGCACAATCCTTGGGGGTCGGCAAGTGTTTCACCGCCTGCATGCATATGCCACCATCCCCGAGGAACCCGTCCACCTTCATCACCCTCCAATCGGGGACGAAGAGACGTTTGTGCTCCTCGGTGAGAATCTTCTCCGCCTCGACGGTGAGTGGTGGCACCTCCAATGCCAGGGCCGCACTGACAGTCAACGCCCCACTCGAAGAGCCAGGGGCATCGACCGGAAGGGCTTGAACGGGGGATTCCGAAGGGGCTTGGACAGGCATCTCTGAAGGGCCCTTGACGACCGGCTCCAATGATGCCGAGGGGATTTTCGCTGCTCGGCCTGACTGGGGCCCCGCTGTGGTCCTCTTCCTCTTCCTCATCTCTGCCTCTTTCACCGCACGAGTCTTAGCCATCAGTGCCTTGTAGCCCATGCTGGGGGTCTCTGAAAAAGCCGAGCAAAAAGAGTTAGAAAAAATAACTGAAAGTTAAAAAACTAAGGTAAGAAGAAGAAGAAAAGCATACTGGGGTCGATCGGACTAAGACCCCCACCAAACAGGACCTCCTCGGTGAGGTTCTTCCAACTAAGGGTCGGAAGTCCGAGGAGCTTCACTACCACCTCTTCTTCTTCTCTCGTCAGCACCGGCTCTTTCTTCGCCCACTTCGGAACTCCGCTCTTCCACAATGTCGGAAAGTTCCACGGCTCGGGGACAGGGATGAGAAAGTACTTCTCCTTCCAGTGCTTGATCGAGTTCGGGTTCTCAATCAACTTCACCCCCTTCCTCGGCGACAAGTAGTACCTCTCCTCCATCATGCTCATCTAACAGATGCGGTAGAGGCTCCAAAGCAGAACAAGGTCTGGTCGGACACCGATAGCTTGGCACTGAAGGACGAAAGCAATGACATGTCGCCACATGTTCGGCATAAACTGAATGGGACTTAGGCCATACCACCGCAGCACCTCAATCACAAAAGGGTGCAGTGGTAGCCGAAGTCCAGCGTTCAGTGCGTCGTACGGGAAGACGCAAGTGTCGGCCGAAGTCCCCGAACACGCTCGGATACCAGGACCGGGGAGTAGAAGGATATACTCTTTGGGGATGCGGAACCCACTCCTGATCCGATGCAGATCTACCTCGGTCAGGATTGAGGGGATCTCATCCACCTCGGAGGGGTGCCTTGGGTCGTTCACCTCATACGCCGAAGCCATCCCATGCACCACCTTCTTCAGGATGTCCTCAGGGTAACTCCTCACTCCACCGACACTAGACAGAATGGTCGGATGCCGACCCAACTCTCCTGCACCCTTCGGAGTCTTA
The DNA here is from genome assembly GCA_017893485.1 of Hemerocallis citrina. Classification (NCBI taxonomy): domain Eukaryota; kingdom Viridiplantae; phylum Streptophyta; class Magnoliopsida; order Asparagales; family Asphodelaceae; genus Hemerocallis; species Hemerocallis citrina. The sequence goes on along the minus strand of CM030364.1, from coordinate 47,969,205 downwards.
ACTATCGTCGACACCCTGAACGGTTCTACCACTTCCTTCCCCTTTCTCGGCTTCAGTACCACCGCTCGGCTGGAGTCTTGGTCCGAGGTGGAGGTCTCATCCCCAGAAGATATTCTAGCCATTCTCAAAGATAGGGGAAAAGACTAACCTTGAAGTGACGTGAATGGCCGGAAAATATTGCTGGAATTCAAACTCGCCTTGCCACAAAAGCTAGTAGCGCCGCTCGAGAGCAAAAAAAACCGCTAGCAAAGAGTAAACGCGATAGTAAAAGTGAAAGTGAAAGAATGAGGTAAAGGCAGGGGGAGGTGAAGACTTATAGTAAAATAAACGACTCTTGGGCTTAGTAACGTAGAGTTGAGACTCTTAGGCCCACCTCAAGACGTTAAAGAAGGCTAAATGACAAAGTAGAGAAGGGCGGCGATGGTTCATACGAGTGACGACGATTCAGACTGGGCCACACCGCTCGGTTATGCCTCTAGCTCCAAGCCACCGGGGCACTTTGCCGAGCTATCGAAAGACCCCTCAGATTGTCCCACGTCCCTCAGAATCCAAATCCGAGCGACTGGCGATCTGAGCTGCGTATTGGAGAAAAACAACTTTCTCCTCAACAATCGTGCAAGATCTCGATCAGACGGCACAGATTGGACCACAACCATAAAATGACAAGATAGCATTTTCTCGAGATCCACACCGTCTTTCACATCAAGATCCGTGCCAGATCCTATGATGAACGGCTCAGATCGCCCCACGTCCCTCGGAATCCAAATCCGAGCAATTGGCGATCCGAGCTGCGTATTGGAGAAAACAACTTTCTCCTCAACAATCGTGCAAGATCTCGATCAGATGGCTCAGATTGGACCACAACCACAAAATGACAAGATATCATTTTCCCGAGATCCACACTGTCTTTCACAACAAGATCCGCACCAGATCCTGTGATGAACGGCTCAGATCGCCCCACGTCCCTCGGAATCCAAATCCGAACGACTGGCGATCCGAGCTGTGTATTGGAGAAAAACAACTTTCTCCTCAACAATCGTGCAAGATCTCGATCAGACGGCTCAGATTGGACCACAACCACAAAACGACAAGATAGTGTTTTCTCGAGATCCACACCGTCTTTCACATCAAGATCCGCACCAGATCCTGTGATGAACGGCTCAGATCGCCCCATGTCCCTCAGAATTTAAATCCGAGCGACTAGCGATCCGAGGTGCGTATTGGAGAAAAACAACTTTCTCCTCAACAATCATGCAAGATCTCGATCAGACTGCCCAGGTTGTCCCACATCTCTCAGAACTTCGAACCGAGCAACTGGTAATCCGAGCTGCTCATACGGAGAAAAATACCACCGAGCAACCCTAACCGTTAGATTGTCTCAAAACTCGCATCGAAAATTGATGGACGGCTCAGATCATGCCATGCCCACAAAATGACAAGATAGCATTTTCTCGTGATCTAAACCTCCGAACATCGTGATTCGCACCATGATGAACGACCCAGATTGCCCCATGTCACTCGGAATCCCGGTCCGAGCAACTGGCAATCCGAGCTGCCCATATGGAGAAGAGAGCGCCGAGCGATAACAGCCATCAGATCTTCTCAAAATTCGTGCCCTGACTCGATGAGCAACTCAGATCACCCCACGTCGCTCGAAATCCCCAATCCGAGCGACTGGCAATCCGAGCTGCTCACATGGAGAAAAATACCACCGAGCAATTCCAACCATCAGATTGCCTCAAAATTCGCGTCGAAAGATGATGAGCGGCTCAGATCACGCCACGCCCACAAAACGACAAGATAACGTTTTCTCGTGATCTGAACCTCTAAACATCGTGATTCGCACCATGATGAACGATCCAGATTGCCCCACGTCGCTCGGAACTCCGAACCGAGCAACTGGCAATCCGAGCTGCTCATACGAAGAAAATGACGACCGAGCAACAAAGGCCATCAGAGCTTCTCAAAATTTGTGCCTTGGCCAGATGAGCGGCTCAGATCTCCCCACGTTGCTCGGAATCCCCAATCCGAACGACTTTTAATACCCCAATTTGCATTTATGAAAAATATTATTTTATTTTTGCACGTATTGTGCACGTGCAATTTTTATAGTATAAAATCTTATAATTATTTTCATTAGACAATGAGTATGTATATATATATATATATATATATATATATATATATATATAGGGAAAGGCTCCGTTGCACACTGGGCTAGTGTTCATGCCCGTGAACACTCGCCGTGGGCCGTCCGATTCGTATTGGAGATCAAGATCAGATCCAGCGGTTGAGATGCATTCCGCTGGTCTGCCTAATAGTGGGGGGGTATAATCGTAATTTCCCCCCCCCAAGTCTATCTGTCTCACTCTCTCCCTCTCTCTCCCGCTCATCTTTTCATCAGATCGATCGAAAAAACCCTAGCCCCCTTTACGACCCATACTCCGATCGCTCAACCCTCTCTCTCCCGCTCATCTCTACATCGATCGAAAAACCCTAGCCCACTTTCGCACCCATACTCCGATCGCCTTTCCCTCACTCTCCCGCTCATCTCTTCATCGATCGAAAAACCCTAGCCCCCTTTCTCACACATACTCCGATCGCCCCCCAGTCCCTTCTGCTCCAACTCTAGCCCCCTTTCTCACCCCTAGATCGGAAAATACCCTCTATCTCCCCCTCATCTCAAACCCTAGCTGCGAAACCCTAAAGAAAAAACCCTAGCCCCCTTTTCCCCGATAGCTCAGCTGCTCTCCCCCGTCGCCTGACGATCCCGTTCTTGAGGCTCATTTCATACTCGATTCCCCATTTACAGCGAAGGTAACCCTTTTTTTTGAAATTTTTTTTTCTGTTTTTTTTTATGGTTAATTTTTTTTAAGAATAGCTCCAATCGGCACCAATTTTTTTTGCACATATTATACCCCCGATCTTGCTACTTTTGATCTTGTTGCTACCGTCGAATTTGCTAATGTAATTTTTTTTGAGTTAATTGCTACTGTTGAAATAGTTTGCTAATGAGATTGAATAACATTTCAATTTTGGTACAGGTATGGACTTAGGTGAAGGTTGCTCACAATTGGGTGACAATTTTTTACATGTTGAAGAAGGTGAATTTACCCCCTCAGTTGAAGAACATCTAATCCCTAAGATTTGTATGATTTTTGATACCCTTGAGCTAGCAGAAAAATTTTATGATAGCTATGCAAAATGTTCGGGTTTTCAAATGCGTAAAGGTGGTAATAAATTGAAGGATGGTCAGGTAGTGGAAAAAACATTTTTATGTAATAAAGCGGGGATGACGAAAAGCAAGACTAATGAAATTAGAATTGGTACTACGTCCAGGACATCTTGCAATGCATTGGTTAGGGTTAGATTAAACAAAGAAACAAATTCATGGTCTGTTTATTCTTTCCATGAGGTGCACAATCATGCATTCACCACACCCGGTCGCAGGCATTTGTTGCCGCGTAATCGCGCTGTGTCAAGTTCAGATAAAATCATAATGGGGCAACTTGCGGGTGCAAATATTCCCACATGCAAACAAATGCTTTATTTTGAAGGTTCAAGTGGGGGGTACGATAAGGTTGGATTTACTCTAAAAGATGTTAGGAATCATGAAAGAGATTTGAGGGAGTCATTAAAAGGTCACGACGGTCAGATGTTGGTAGACTTTTTTAAATGACAAAAGGAAAAAGATCCTTCTTTCTTTTATGCATTCGAGCAAGATGAGTCCGGTAGACTGTCTCATTGTTTTTGGGTTGATGGGATTGCTCGTTTGAACTATGAGGTTTTTGGTGATGTAGTTTCTTTTGATGCTACACATAGTACAAACCGTTATGGTATGTTATTTGTTCCATTTGTTGGGATCAACCATCATTGGCAGTCTATTTTTCTTGGTTGTGGGTTCATCCCGAATGAGACTGCTGCATCTTTTGTGTGGTTATTCCAAACTTGGGTAGGAGTCATGAAAAAAGCTCCCGTTGGCATTGTAACGGATCAAGACCGGGGTATTGGTGCTGCAATTCAACAGGTTTTTCCTCATATTCGCCATAGATATTGCATATGGCATATTTTAGATAAAATCCCTTCCGAGGTGCCTCAATTGGTACAAAATCCCAAGTTCATGGAAGCTTTTAAAGCTAATGTTTGGAATTCTTATGACTGTGTCTCTTTTGAAGAACAATGGAAGGCTTTGGTTGTCGAATTTGGGGCTCAAAACAACAAATGGTTGAGTGATATTTTTCAGATTCGTGAAAAATGGGCCCCCGTATACCATAGGTCTCAATTTTGGGCGGGTATGTCTAGTAGTCAAAGAAGTGAGGGAATGAATTCCTTTTTAAAGAAACACACCCAAAAGAAGTATTCACTTCATGAATTTGCCTTGATTTTTGAAAGAGTTATTTGTAGGCAAAGAGAAGAAGAGGTTAAAGAGAACCACCGTACACTAGATAGGAAACCCAAATTGAAGACCGGGTGGTATATGGAGGAACAAATGGCTCAAGTCTATACTTTATCAATGATTTTAAAGTTTCAAAAAGAACTCAAGGAAAGCCTACTGTTTAATGTGAATTTATTGGAAGATGACGTGAATACTGGCAATACTTACTACACAGTGACATTCATTGGTAGGTCGGAAAAAGAGACCACCATTACTTACTCCAAAGAGACTACATATGGGTGTTGTTCATGTTGTATGTTTGAATTTGTTGGCCTTCCTTGTAGGCATCTCTTGGCATTCCTTAAATATTCAAATTGTAATGAACTTCCCAAACAATATATGATGAGAAGATGGAACCGTGAAGTTATTAGAAGAAGCTACACCCCCATTAATTTCGGTCAAGCCGATGGCAATAATAGCGAGAATTTTGCTTCTCGCTATTGTGAGTTAAATAACTTGTCCAAGCAACAAGTTGAGATTGGACTCTCTTGCGATCAAGGGTATGAGTTCATGCGTGATGCTATGATCAAGTCACTTGAAGGCTTCAATTTGATTGCGCTCGAAGGGCGTAGTGGTGGGGCTAAAGGTAGTGGAACTTCACTTCATGGGAAGCAATTGGTCTTGTCTCAAGTATCGGTGGAAGAACCGCGCCAATGTAATACGAAGGGAAGACCAAGTGGGAAAAGATTGAAACCAATGCGGGAGAAATTAAGGAAGCAACCTAGGAAGTGCAATTGTTGCGGGTTACGTGGGCAAGGCCATGATGCACGAACTTGCCCAAAGAAAAAAGAAAGGTATTTAATGTTATTTATGTAAAAAAGAAAATTGAAGTCATTTAATATGCACTTATTTATATTTTATTACATAGTTCTGTTGTTTAATGACTTCAACGTGTTTTGTTTTTTTTGTGCAGTGACATTCCTGCATTTGAAGAAGATGATGTGAATTCATCTACTGAGGGAAGTTCCGAAGAATTTCACGATAGTAACAACTGAGGGAAGTATTTCATTCCTAGTCATTTTTGGTAAATATTTATACCCTAAATATTTTTTTGAGTAGGGGATGAATTGATAGGCAGTGATGAATTTATTTTCTTGTTTACCAACTATATATATATCGGGTTATATTTGCTGTCCGTAAACATCTTTTATGTGCAAACTACTTATGAATGGGATTTGGAAGAAAATGGCTTTGGCTTTGGCTGATATGAAAATACTAGTTACCTGGTTTTGAACTGATGCTGAGATGCTGATGCTGCTGAAATATATCTGCAGTAGTCTCATTATTTTTACCTTTGGCCTTGGCTTTCTGGGAACTGATGCTTTGGGTTCGGGTTGTCTGCACAATCAGTGTGCAACGGATCCTTTCCCTTTGCATATATATATCTGCAGTTTATAACACCCTTATGCATACTACTTATGGTTGTCTTATCTTGAATTTGTACCTGCTCATTTCAACAATTGTAGTGACCAAATTTTATTTTGTTTTGGTTTCACTGGTTGAAATTTGGCTTACATGAATTACGGATGCATTTATTTGAGAAATTGGTACCACATGATTGGGATTGTTAATGTTAGGCGTCAATTTTGGCGTGGCAGTCCAACTGCAGCCAAATTTGACTACAACATCACATTCTCATGAATTGAAGTTATTTCTGAGCCTACTTAAATTCAATTCATGAACACAATCATCCTGTACTTTTTGCTATTACTCTATGGTATCTAATAAATCTTTATAATTGTTCTCCTTGATTGTGTCATGGTAGCACAGAAGCTTTGGAATTTGCTTAGATCATGCTAACCCCATTTGGAAAGATAAACAAATATGTTGTGAAGCTGGAGGTATGATTCACAACTTCATCGGGATATGGTAAGCTGAATGCCTAATTATTACTCGGTAACACAGCTTTTGTTTTGTCTTGTTTTGTGGCATCAGGACTTCATGGCTCTTCTTGCTTATTCTGAGCCCGAAAATTCACCCATGTTCCATTTACTGAGCCCAGAATACCGGCAGAATGTGGCAGATGGTCTAAACCGAGTGATTCTTGGTATATGCAATTTTTCTTTAATTACATCCAACTCTCAGACATCCTTTTCTTTTGGTAAGGCGCTAATTTGTTGTTATTACCTGTTATTTTGCATGGCCAATGCCAGCACATGCTAATCTTCCTAGTTATTCTTCAATGGAGAGGCTGATTCAGCAGGCAACAGTTGTTAGGCAACATCTTAATCAGGAGCATGGCAAGGTTAGTTATTTAATTCTTATTATTCATTTCTTGGCTGTTAGTATTATTAAGACGATCAGAAAGTAAAGACCGGGAAACACTTATCACATTCTGCTGAGGGCTTAGTCCTCTCTGCACAATGACTAGGAGTCTAGGACCATGCAGTTTTACAATATTCGATTTTGTTTTGGAAAATCATTCCCAATCACTAGTTTTGAAAATGATTTATTTTGTACCAAATCCTCACGTGAACAGATTTATTTTGAAAATTGGTTTCTCACAACTTGAACTTGTGGAAAACAGGATGGACCGCCACCATTCGCTCTAAATACATTTCTGAAAAGCTAATCCAGGAAGAATGGAGGTTTATATTCTGTGCTGAAGTCAATATATAACATGCATCTCATGACGGCATTTTGCTGTGAAAACGCTGTTTCTGTTTGAATGGTGAGCAAGCGGCATTTTTTGATGATTGCATTAGTTTTCCAGATGCTGGCTAGTTTTCCAGATGCTGGCATTTTTTGACCGATTGCATCTAATATTTTTCTGATCAGATATTTTTCCCTTGCAAGCCCAGATAGACGTGTGATTGGAGGTGGTGTTGGTGGCTCATTAATAGCTGCAAACCTTGTCCAGGTATTACTTGCAACCATAGAAATGATAATTAACATTGGAATCAATCTAGGAAAACATAGACAATTATAATTAACAAGGTCTGGAATTGCACCTTGCAGGTTATTGTGTGTAGTTTTCTTTACGGTGGTTCAAAGGTAAAAAAAAAAAGTCCAAATGTGATCCGGAATCAGGACCTGAACACGAGCTTCCAGTGGGTGATGATAGTCACGACAGACAAATGCGTGCAATGCAAATGCTCAGTCAAGGCTTTGCAAGTCAACTGATGGGAGAATGGCTAAAATGAAGACAGTTAGATGTGAGAGATGCTCACATCGGCATCGACTTGACTCGTGGGTGAATTTACTGGATTAAGTTGTATATATCGAAGGTGGTTGATTGTATATTCAGTAACTTTTAGTAGATACTGGCTCAGATGATACTTTGTACAAACATGCTTTTGCAGTAAATTATGAATGTTGATAAATTGAGAGATTGTTGCTATGATTATGTCGTTAAACTTAGCAGTATTTGTAGTAGAGAAATAAGAAGCTCCAGATGAGACTTCTTATTTCTGGAGTTTCTTATTTTTGGAGAAATTATAAAGTACAGGTTATGTAAGTAGAGAAAAACAAACATATTGAGGTTTGTGTTCATGTGTTTTTAACTTGTACATTTTGTCATTTTCCCATTACCTTTTTGTTTAAATCTTACTTCATTTCATTAATCTCCTTAATTAAATAGGCCAAGAATTTTTCACTTGTGCTGAAAAGGAACTTTACTTTCTTGCAGATATCAATATGGAAGAAGGCAGACTTAATACTACTTTTCTTTCTCCTGAGAAAGCTAATCCTTCCACTTTATTCTTTCACATTGCTATGTGTTGTTTTACCTCTAACTACGTTAATCCCAACGACCAAACTTCCTGCTTGGCTTATCGTCTAATGTCCCCATCTTCATGTCCTTCTTTAAAGTATCTGGCATCTTCATGTCCTGCTTTGTATGCTCAGTCAAGGCTTTGCAAGACAAATGCGTGCATTTTTTGATGATTGCATTAGTTTTCCAGAAAACGCTGTTTCTGTTTTCTGATGTATTCACTTCATGATAGATTGATATATAAAGTATGCTCAGAAATCACATGTGAATATACAAAGCACATATATCAGCCAAAATCATCAACTATAGCATATACATCAGAAATCACATGTGAACAAACAAAGCATAACCCAAAAGAATACAAAACTGAGCTTTATAGATCATCCGGAATCAAATACAAGCCATGATCAAGTCAATTGAAGTGAATATACAAAGCATACAAAGTATCTTGCACTCCCAAAGAAAAAAAAATGCTATCAGCCAAAATCAAATATATGCCATGATCAAGTCAATTGAAGTGAATATACAATGCATACAAAGTATCTGGCACTCTTCAGAAAAAATCAACTATGAGCCAAAATCAAGTATATGCCATTATCAGGTGCCGTTTGCTGCATCTCTGCATCTAACAAGAGGTTCTCACACTTTCATGTAACGAACATTCTCCTGTTGCATCTCTTCATATGAGTTTGTACAGAGCTCACTGGAAAAAAATACATAAAGTTAGATGAATTTACATCAGATTTATTAGATAACATGAAGCAAAGATAACAGAGAGGATGATTATGTTCATGACATGAACTAAAGTAGGCTCAGAAATCACATGAATTCACAAGACAAGGCTCTGAAATGATCTTTAAAAGCATTTTGACTGGGGGAGCATAAATGTATCAAGCATACGTGTATTGGTCTAGCACTATGGCTGCAGTAGATTGCCACGCCCAAATTGGTGCAACCATCACAAACCCCCACCTCTTCCAAAATCAAATATATGCATTCCTTCAAAAAACACCAACACAATATAATCATAGCTCACATATTTTTTCCAAAGTTCACAATTTAAACAGAGCTCTGAAATAATAACACAGCTCAATTGTAAACAAATCCCAACTGTCATCCTCAAAAAACCAACAGCTTGAAGATTTTTTTTACCATAATCTAAAAAAGCTGCAAATTAGTTTCTCTAATCTATCTCCCAATCTCATGATCAGACTAAACCAGTTTTGATCTTGATCTCCCATATCTATTTTATACCCCCCCCCCCAAATTAGGCAGAGCAGCAGAATGTTTCTCAACCGCTGGATTTTGATCTTGATCTCCAATTCGAATCGGACGGCCCACAGCGAGTGCGCACGGGCTTGCACACTAGCCCACTGTGCAACGGAGCCTTTCCCTATATATGAGAGAGGCTACAAAGCATACAAAGTATCTCATTACGCTGCTCTGCTGTGGGCCATCCCTTTATTGTATCAGAAAAAATCAATTGTATCAGCCAAAATCAAGCATATGCAATGATCAAGTCAATAGAAGTGAATATACAAAGCATACAAAGTATCTGGCACTCCAAAAAAAAGTCAAGTATCAGCCAAAATCAAGTATATGCCATGACCAAATCAAGTGTGTACATCAGCCCAGTAACTACCTAAAAACATAGAAGGAAAGAACATATTTGACTTGGTAGTGGGGGAAACAATAAATTAAACCTGATGTTCCATGCACTCATCATTGCCTATCAATTCATCCCCAAAATAAAATACAGTAAGGCATCATATTTACCAAATTTCATGAAACAAATACTTCCCTCAGTTCATATAATCTCGTCACCGTACTCGGTACTATCTTCAGTAGAGGTATTCACCTCCTCTTCATTGAATGCACTCCTGCCATCGAAAAGATGAAGCAAAATTAACTCATTATGAAATACAATATTTTGATGAAAAAATAATAATCAGTTATGGAATACATCTACTGAAGAAAAATCTTAATTAAGGCTACACTTGATTATTATTTTTTAGGAGGAATACAAATTAATATCTTATTTACAAATCAAATATCTATCACAGTATATAATCAAACAGCTATCCAATAAAACATCACCTGCTTCAAGATTTTTTTTACCATAATCTAAAAAAGCTGCAAATTAGTTTCTCTAATCTATCTCCCAATCTCATGATCAGACTAAACCAAGTTTTGTCACATTCATTGGCAGTATCTCATTAACTTCAGGAGAATCAATCATTTCTTATAGTAATCCAAAATGGTAGACTATTATTATGCCAAAGCAATGCTCTTTTTATCTTCTTAATTAGTAAAAAATTAAGAAGATCAGAGAACACAAATTTGAGTTGGAAACTTTGGTGGGTAGGTCCACAAAATCCTCAATTAATTCTAACTTCGCCATTAGCAAAAATTACATTGTTATTCATTTCCACCGGTATGAAACGTGTTCTTAATGGTAGTTGATTGAGCCTCTCATTTTTCAATTGATTGATTTATGACTATCTTAAAATGTTTTACAATTATTTTTTGATTTCTCAAACACGGCCAAGAAATAAAATTGAAATAAAGATACAGAGAAAGTTTACTAATTTCTTTGTATCTTCGAGCTATTCTCACAAAAAAATCACCAGAAAAAAAAATTATGAAAAAAAAATAAATAAAAAAAAATACCTTTGCTGTAAATGGGGAATCGAGTATGAAATGAGCTTCAAGAACGGGATCGTCACACGACGGAGGAGAGCAGCTGAGCTATCGGGGAAAAGGGGGCTAGGGTTTTTTCTTTAGGGTTTCGCAGCTAGGGTTTGAGATGAGGGGGAGATAGAGGGTATTTTCCGATCTAGGGGTGAGAAAGGGGGCTGGAATTGGAGCGGAAGGGACTGGGGGGCGATCGGAGTATGTGTGAGAAAGGGGGCCAGGGTTTTTCGATCGATGAAGAGATGAGCGGGAGAGTGAGGGAAAGGCGATCGGAGTATGGGTGCGAAAGTGGGCTAGGGTTTTTCGATCGATGTAGAGATGAGCGGGAGAGAGAGGGTTGAGCGATCGGAGTATGGGTCGTAAAGGGGGCTAGGGTTTTTTCGATCGATCTGATGAAAAGATGAGCGGGAGAGAGAGGGAGAGAGTGAGACAGATAGACTTGGGGGGGGGGGATTACGATTATACCCCCCCACTATTAGGCAGACCAGCGGAATGCATCTCAACCGCTGGATCTGATCTTGATCTCCAATACGAATCGGACGGCCCACGGCGAGTGTTCACGGGCGTGAACACTAGCCCAGTGTGCAACGGAGCCTTTCCCTATATATATATATATATATATATATATATATATACTCATTGTATATATATATATATATATATATATATATGCGTATGTGTTCTCTAATTGTTTTTATAAAGACCCATTTTCTTCAAATAAACATAAATCTTTTAGCCCAAATCTAATTTATTTTGTAAACTATTATTTGGCCCATTAATTAAAGCCCATGAGTTATTTCTTCTTTTAATTACAACTTGTAATGTAGACTACTTTTATAAGAGTATTTTTATAAAAAAATAAAATGTACAACTTTTTATATGGAGAACTAATGAATGCACGTGCATTGCACGTACACGTGCATGACGCACTATAGTGGCCGGTTTTGAATGGAGGGAGAAGGAAAAAGAGAAGTGGAGTTATGGGTGGTAGTTGTTTGGATCATGGTTGGTTACTACAACTTTCCCTTAAATCCTAGCCTTTTATCTTTAACTCCTAGATTGATCATAGCCCTTCATTTGCTCCAATTTTTAGTATAAATACCTCCCCCCCCCCCTAGCCTAGTTATTCTTGCACACTCTTCATTTCTCCAAAACATATAGTTGAAAATACAATTATTAGTAGTGCAGTAAGTGAGATAAAAGATTGAGAGTTTGTAGGTGAGTTGTGCTTGCAACCAAGGAAGGCCGGCATCACATAGGAGCTCACGGGATTGCATCTTTTGAGGCTTGGTTTTGCACATCAAGGAGGAGGAGGAACACTCTTTTGGCAAGCTCGCGAAGGACTCTTTTGTTTAGGAGGTGTTGCAAATTTGTTCTCTTCAAATAAGGTGGGTTATTTTCCATATTTCTAATTCGATATCATGCTAAGATTGATTGAAATGATAATGCTTGAAAGAGATTAATAAGAGTACACTTAATGGAAAAAATGGCTTATTAGTTGATTGAATTGATGCTAAATAGATTGCATGTTATTCCGTCATGAATCTTAAGTTGTATGTAAATTGTTTGTAGCTATGGAATGCTTGAATTAAAATTTGTTGTTAGTATCAAAACTAAATGCAAATGCTAGTAGATGAAATTATTGCTTTATGTGCTTAGATGGACTTTCGTGATATGAGTTAGAATGAGTAAATTAAGACATGTTTTGAGTTTTTAAAGGAGGATAAACAGGAAATTGATGTAGGAAGTATTAATACTGAATTGTATTCAAGAAATGTAAAATGAACTATGAAAAGATTAGTACACAGATTTAAATTATATTTATTGAAAAAAACCGCAGTACAGTCGACTGCCATGTGCAATAGTCGACTGGCCTGATCTTTGATTTCGAGTTTAAAAAAATATCGCAGGATAGCCGACTGATACATTTAACAGTCGACTTCCTTTCGAATTTTGCATTATTGCGGAATAGCCGACTGACCATTTCGACAGTCGACTTTCCCGAAACTTCAGTGAATCTATCTTCTTTTGTGAGACAATTCCTATTACTTGTGGCCTAGTATAAATGAGTACAACCTATGAAAATTATTGGGAGTTACTAGAATGAAATAAAGCGTATTTTTGAAAGTAAAAGTGAAATTGAAATTATAGTTTTACACTCGTATGTTTCGTAAAAAAAATGTGTTTTACGAAGAAATTGAGATAAGCGTTAGAAAAGGAAAATTCTATAGAAAGAAAGTATATGTTGTGAAGTTTGTATGAGTTATTCTTATTAAAGAATGATGTGACAATAGTGAGTTTGTGAATATTCACTTTGACTAGATATTTTGTGATATGATCTCTAATATGGAAATACATGTGGATTAAGAAATGTGTGATGGATAATTGAACTCCATGTATGATTATTGACTCATGAAAAGATTGGAAAACCATGTGATTGAAAAAGAAAAATGTTCTTGAGTTTGACAACTCAGATTGTGAATTTGTGAATTGAAATTGAAAATTAGGGTGTAGCCAAAACTCACATCGGCAAGTGAAAAGTGATGAAATATGATTATTGAATTTGAAAAGACCAAGTTTGGGTCATGTGAAATGAAAGAAATAAGACCGGTAGTAGTGAAAGGGCTAACTCTAAGAGATTGATTTTGTTCATGATTTCATTAGAATTAAGGATTAGTTACATAGTGAATATGTGATGAAAGTAAGAGAAAAACATTGAGTATGAGGGCCATTGGATTGGCAGCGAGAGAGTATCCCAGGATGTCCCATGATGAGTCATGATAGGGCGTGGATACTGCTCCAGAGTACCGTCCCGGTGGCGACGCTCGTGGGGTGTTTGACAACTGCGGGTGGTGTCATGTCTATGGTAGGAGCTGAATTACCACAGGATGCCTACATGATGAGTCATGTGTCAGTGCGTTGGGATTTCCTCCAGGGCGCCTAGACTTGAGTTCGTATGTCAGAAAACATCTAGGATACTTGCCGTAGTTACAGTAGTAGATTAAGTCATGACGAGGGATTGAACCCTACAAGATGAAGAATGGTTAAGGGCTTGCCCTCGGACCTATGTAGTATGGGATGCATAGAATCCGAACAAGTGCGCATTAGTGTCATGTAATATAAATAACTGCATTAAGGACTAAGTGCACAATCACAATACGACATCAATATGGTTTTCCCTTTAATTTGATATGTGACAAGTTCGTGTTGGTTAAATATGGAAAATCAGTTATACTGTTTTCGGCATAGAGAGGATGGCCGTGTATAATGTTCGTCGGTTGAATAAACTGACGTACCCACAGTTTTGTATGCAGGGTAAATGGCATGATAAAGATTAAAGGAGAAATGATGCTCAGCAATTATTCAAATGTGGATGTACCTTTATATAAATGTTATAAATTTGCTTTTGCTGTAAAATGTAAAGTGTAAAGATTTCTTGTAACTCTGATGTAAAGTGAAAAGTTTTAAATTCCTTATAAAATTGTGCGAAAGAAGTGTAAAGATCCTGTGGAATCTCGAATTCAGTGTATTTTGGAATTTGGGGCGTTACAGAGTGGTATCAGAGCCACGTTTCACACTAGTACAAATTTATAAGGAACGACACCCTAGAAGTGGACATTAGAGTGTGTGTTGAGTCTAGAGATTTAAATGTAAGTTACTTACATTTGTATTGCTCTATGACTTATGCTTCTTCCTTCCTATTTCTAAGATGGTTGATCACTTCGATCCTGCTGGAGACGATAATTGGCATATCGTAGAGGAAGATTACTATCCTGGACAAGCAGATTCCGAGGAAGAGTACTACCCAGGGCAAGTAGACCCCGACGGAGAGGAATTGCCTGAGTCCCGAGAGATCACTCAACCTCCGAACTCATCTGATGACTCTTCTGATGAAGAAGAAGAACCAGTTCCAAGTTGTCTTGTGATATCTCTTCAGAGGCAGGTAGAAACACTACAGGAGAGAGTCAGACTATTGGAGGCTTAGTTGGCAAAGCGCAAGGATGATTTTACGGTTCTCAGTCATCGTGTATGGGAACTCGAGAAGAGGAAAAATATGACCGATGTGCTGAAGGAAGAAATTGAAGAAATACGGGGAGAGCTTCGTGAAGCCAAGAGGAACCATAGGAGTTAGACCGTTGTATCATCTACTGCTTTCATTTTTATGTCAAAAATGTTTTAAATTGGAATGTATAAAGTTTGAAATTCAATGAAATGGAAATATTGACTTAAAAGTTCATGTTTCACACTTCGAATTTAATGGATCTTTTGCATCAGAACATGGCTGGACGAAGAGCAAGAAATGGTGAAGGTCTGGACTTGGAAACGGAACTTGCGAGGGTCTATCGGACACTCAATGTCGTGGCCATGAATCAGAACCAAGGAAGGGTACCTGCGAATCTGGTGCCCGAAGCAATCAAACTCGTGGAATCATTCAAACGGATGAAATCACCGGTGTTTGAAGGAAAGACCCTGATGCGGCTGACAACTGGATCAGGCAGGTAGAGACTATTGTCGAAGTCTTGGAGACCCCTGAAGGCAGCAAGGTGAAGTTGGCGACTCTGCAATTTGAGAAGGATGCGACTGTGTGGTGGCAGTCGATGAAGCGAACGATGGGAGGTATCATTCTTGGCTGGGAGAAATTTTTGGAGGAATTCCGCAGTCATTACTGATGAATCCAATATTATTCACATTTAGGAGCAATAATCTTACTGCAATTGGACATTTAAATGCTCTATATGTGGTATTTTACTCTTAATTTCTCTTTTCTGTAGGAAACAGCCTAAAGCAGCAAAACGAAGCAGATTCAGGATTTTGAGGATGGTACACAGAAACTGCAGGGCATAAGTCGACTGGTGATTCCAACAGACGACTGGATAGAGAGGCTGACGATGCTCGGTACAGTCGACTTACTCCAGAGACAGTCGGCTTGACTGGTGATCATGAACCAACAGATGTCTCGACACAGTCGACTGATAACAAAACCAGTCGACTGGTATTCAGCCGAGTCAGAAGATAAGAACAGATGAAGATGCATCCTCATCCAAATCCGAAGCAAGATTAAGTTATCCAAACCCAGGTTGTCTGCGAATAACAACTCTTCATTAAGCAAGTTGGGGAACCAGGATTGGCCAGTAAGAAGATTGATTCAAATCTATATTTGATGTGTAAGAAGATAGGATTGCAATCTGGAGATGTGGGCAAAAGAAATTATAAAAAGGGCTGGAATAAGGAGTTGAAGGGGGGGGGAACGAATCTCTGGATCATCAATCATCAACCACAGGCATTGTTCTCTCAGTGTCGAAGAAAGAAGGAGATCAAGTACACTGAAGGGGACGAGCCAGTCGACTGAGTGACAGACAGTCTACTTATCTGGCCGAACATCATCAGTTTATTTCTTCTCTTTCTAGTTTTTATTTTAATCATGTATTCGAAACTGTTAGTCAATAAAAGTTTTATTATGTGGAACTAATTTTATAGTTGGGTAGATTGAAACCGTTGTTATGTAATGCTATATTCTTCTGAATGCTACTCTATTACTTATTTATTAAACCTGAGAGTATTGGTATAGATTTATAATATACAAACTTGTTCAGAAGTTCTAAGAGCAGTAGACTGAGAGTGACAGCAAGTCGACTGCCATACAGAACCTGAGATTATCAAGTTTGCGTATTATAAATCTGAATCTGTTATATGAGCATAGAGACGACCCGTATCTCGTGCTCATAGCTTGTAACACAGGAATCTTGGGGGTTCTTGGTTTAATCAACTTGAAGGATCTAGATCTGATACCAATTTCTAGAACTTCGAGTGTTTGTTCGTTTCCATTGTTCTTATGTTTTCTTTAAGTGCAACTTAGTAGATACCATGCTAAATACTTAAGGAAAGAAACAAATTAGAGTAGATACCATGCCTAATTCTTGGCTTAGGGAAACAATAACTTTAAGGAGTAGATACCATGCCCTTAAAGGAACGAACATGAGTAATTAGAGTAGTGAAGAATGTGACTTAGCAGTACTGACTATAGGTGGAAATCAAAGCCCAACTACTTAATAGACATTTGTGATTCAGAACTACTTGATCTAGTCATTTCTTTTAGAACAACACTTTAAGATTCTTATTTTTGTTTTATTGGTTAGTAAGTTAATTTCTACAATCTCTGTGGGATCGACCCTTGCTTGTCACTACGCTTCTATAAATGATTCGTACACTTGCGAGGTTTTTAATTTGTGTCTGGTTTATCTAATTATTTAGATAGCTGGATTGCACAACAATTACTTTCCTTCAGACGTCCAGGAGAAGAAGGCCATGGAGTTTCTGTCGCTGCAACAAGGTGGCATGTCAGTTAGGGAGTATGAGACCAAATTTACTCAGCTCTCAAGGTATGCTTCCGAACTGGTAATGGATGAGGTGAATAAGGCTCGTAAGTTCGAGCATAGATTGAGGCCGAGCTTGAGGTCCCGGATGATACCTCTTGGTATCAGAAGATTTGACAAACTGGTCAAGCGCGCGGCAGCCACGGAAGCAGACATGGAGCAGTTTTATGTTGTTCAAAGTCGGAGGAACAACTGGCAGTCTGGAAAGAGGCCCGCAAATTCTGGAAATTTCAAGGGTCAACCATCGGCACAAAGGTTCAAACCGACAGGGGTGAACGTTATCAATGTGGTTGGAGGACCCGGAAACAATGTTGTGAGACCTCCTACGGTAAATTGCTACAACTGTGGTGAGACGGGACATTACAAATCTCAATGCCCCAAACTGCGGAATGTTAATCGCAATGCACCAATGCAGCAGACTGGGAAGAGACCGTACCAACAAGGGCGAGTATTTGCCTTGACTGAAGCTGATGCTGATGAGATGGATCATATCATCACTAGTACGAGGGCAGATGTTTAAAGGTTCATGTTGGTTCTTTTTCCCGTTTATTTAGTGAACTATTACGTAATGAGTGTGTATTATGTAACAGGAGAACTTTATTTGAATAGAATGAAAGCTGTTGTTTTGTTCGATACTGGATCCTCTCATACTTTTGTGTCTCCTAAATTTGTTAAAGTGTTGGGAGTTGAACCAAAGATTTTTCCAGGCAAGATCTTAGCAGTAGCTACTCCATCAGGGGAGACTTTAACCACTGATCAGTACTATGCGGATTACGAGATTGTGATTGGAGAAAGAATCTTCGGAATTGATCTAATTGAGCTGACTACCTTGGGAGTCGATGTTATCATTGGCATTGATTGGATGTCGGTATACAGTGCAAGCATCGAGTGCAAGACCAAGACGGGAACAGTGAAGGCTCCAGGTGGATCCGAAGTCACTTTCCAAGGGAAGAAGAAGTGTTCTAGGTTGGTGGCAGCTATCCGCAAAGAAGAAATTCCTGTGGAAGTGCAAAGGATTCCTGTGGTTAGGGACTATCCGACTGTGTTCTTGAATGATTTTCCTGGGTTACCCCAGCAACGTGATGTAGAGTTCAGCATAACCCTTCAACCGGGAAGTGCACCCATTTCTAAGGCACCGTATAGGATGGCTCCAGTGGAACAGGATGAGGTGAAACGATAGATTGAGGAACTGTTGGAGAAAGGCTTTATTCAACCTAATGCGTCACCTTGGGGAGCACCAGTGCTTTGGGGAGCACCAGTGCTTTTGGTAAAGAAGAAGGATGGATCGATGAGAATGTGTATCGATTATCGAGAGGTGAATAAGGTCACTGTTCAGAATAAGTATCCTATTTCCCGAATTGATGACTTGTTCGATCGTCTACAAGGAGCAGCTGTTTTCTCCAAAATAGATCTTCGATCAGGATATCACCAAGTTCGAGTGAAAGCTGAAGATGTGCACAAAACTACATTTAGAACTCGACAAGGGCATTACGAATTCTTAGTTATGCCATTTGGAGTGACGAATGCACCCGCAATCTTTATGGATTTGATGAACAGAGTTCTAAGGCCGTTCATTGATTCTTTCGTCGTGGTGTTTATCGATGATATTCTCGTGTACTCTAAGTCAGAAGAGGAACACACCGAGCATCTGGCAGCAGTTTTGAGGAAACTGGAAGAGCAGGAGTTGTATGCCAAGCTGTCCAAGTGCGATTTCTGGAAATCTGAAGTGGCCTTCCTAGGTCACATCCTTTCTAAGGAGGGAGTGACAACTGATCCTCAGAAGATAGAGGCAGTGAGAGATTGGGCTAGGCCTATTACAGTGAAGGAAGTCAGAAGTTTTCTTAGATTAACTGGATACTACAGGAGATTCATTCAAGGTTATGCTCAGTTAGCCGTAACGCTCACTGGTTTGACCAAGAAGAATGTGAACTTCAAGTGGACTGAGCAATGTGAGACAAGCTTTCAGGAGTTGAAAGAGAAACTGACTACTACACCTATTTTGGCTTTGCCTAGGGTAGGTGTTGAGTATGATGTTTACAGCGATGCTTCACATCGTGGGCTTGGTTGTGTCTTAATGCAAGAAGGAAGAGTAATCGCTTATGGGTCTAGGCAACTATGACCGCATGAGAAGAATTACCCGACTCATGATCTGGAGTTGGCTGCAATTATCTTTGCTTCGAAGCAATGGAGACACTACGTGTACGGTGAGAAATTGAATATGTACACGGACCACAAGAGTTTGAAGTACATATACCAGCAGAAGGATCTGAATCTGAGGCAGCGAAGATGGTTGGAAGTGCTGGAGGACATGCGACCTGAGATCAAGTATCATCCTAGGAAAGCTAATGTTGTTGCTGATGCACTTAGTCACAAGAGCAGTTTATCCAATTTGATTACAACTCAGAAGCATCTGATGGAAGAATTGGATCGAGCAGGTATTGAAGTTGTCTTGCAAGGATTGGGAGCATCTTTAGCTCAGTTGAGGCTTCAGCCTACATTGAATGGAAGGATTATTGCAAGTCAAGAGGTTGATACTGATATCTTGGAGATGAAGGAGCAGGTTGGTGCTGGCAGGTTGCCCGGATTTCAAATCAGGAATGGAGTGTTGTGGTTCGGAGATAGACTATGTGTTCCAACTCAGGCGGACCTGAAAGAGAGTATTCTTCAGGAGGCACATGCTACTCTTTTGTCAGTACATCCTGGGAGTACTAAGATGTACAGAGACATCAAACCTCCTTTTTGGTGGTCAGGTTTGAAGCGGGATGTGGCTGAATTTGTGGCGAAGTGTGAGGTTTGTCAGCAAGTCAAAGCCGAGAATCAGAGACCCAGAGGTCTATTACAGCCATTACCTATTTCGGAATGGAAGTGGGATAACATCAGTATGGATTTCATCACGGGATTGCCCAAGAGTCCTAAAGGCAATGATGTGATTTGGGTTATAGTCGATCGACTAACAAAGTCCGCTCACTTCTTGGCGATGAAACTCACTACTTCGATGGACAAGTTAGCTGAGTTGTATGTTGGCGTGATCGTCAGGCTTCATGGTGTTCCGTCAACTATTGTGTCTGATCGAGATGCACGGTTTACTTCGTATTTCTGGAGGAGTCTTTAGACAGCTTTGGGTACTAAGACAGATTTCAGCACTGCTTTTCATCCGCAAACCGATGGGCAGACCGAGAGAGTCGACCGTATTCTTGAGGATATGCTTCGGTGTTGTGTACTAGACTTTGGAGGCAGTTGGGAAAGACATTTACCTTTGGTAGAGTTTGCCTATAACAACAGTTTTCAGACTTGCATTGGGATGACACCGTACGAAGCTTTGTATGGCAGGACGTGCAGAACGCCTGTCTATTGGTTTGAAGTTGGGGAGCGTCAGTTGTTTGGGCCTGAGCTTGTACAGCAAACCTCTGAAAAGATTGATCTGATCAGGAAAAGGTTAGTAGAGGCTCAGAGCAGGCAGAAGAGCTATGCAGACAACCGGAGAAGGGACCTTGAGTTTGAGGAATGTGACTTCGTCTTTCTAAAAGTATCGCCCAGTAAAGGTGTGATTCGATTTGGCAAAGGCGGGAAGTTAGCCCCGAGGTTTATAGGACTGTACAAGATATTAAAAAGGATCGGGAAAACTGCTTACCGGCTTGAGTTACCGGAAGAGTTATCTCAGATGCATAATGTCTTTCATGTGTCTATACTGAGAGGTTACATTCCAGATCCGAGTCATCATTTGCCTGAAGTGCCGGAAGGTTTGCAATTGGATCTCAATTACATAGAGTCTCCTGTCGAGATTGTTGATCGTCGAGAGAAAGTCTTGAGGAATAAGACGATACCGATGGTCAAGGTAGTCTGGAGAAACCATCTAGTTGAAGAGGCTACTTGGGAGTCTGAGGAGAGGATGTTGAGGGATTATCCTGAGCTTTTTGCTTGATTTGTATCTGGTATTTTCTTGTGCTTGTTGTGAATATTTTGTTTCTCGCTCTTGACTGTAGTTCCGGGGACGGAACTATTCTAAGAAGGGTGTGTTTAATACCCCGATTTTCATTTATGAAAAGTATTATTTTATTTTTGCACGTATTGTGCACGTGCAATTTTTGTAGTATAAAATCTTATAATTATTTTCATTAGACAATGAGTATATATATATATATATATATATATATATGCGTATGTGTTCTCTAATTGTTTTTATAAAGGCCCATTTTTTTCAAATAAACTTAAATCTTTTAGCCCAAATCTAATTTATTTTGTAAACCATTATTTGGCCCATTAATTAAAGCCCATGAGTTGTTTCTTCTTTTAATTATAACTTGTAATGTAGACTACTTTTATAAGAGTATTTTTATAAAAAAATAAAATGTACAACTTTTTATATGGAGAACTAATGAATGAACGTGCATTGCACGTACACGTGCATGAAGCACTATAGTGGCCGATTTTGAATGGAGGGAAAAGGAAAAAGAGAAGTGGAGTTATGGGTGGTAGTTGTTTGGATCATGGTTGGTTACTACAACTTCCCCTTAAATCCTAGCCTTTTATCTTTAACTCCTAGATTGAACCTAGCCCTTCATTTGCTCCAATTTTTAGTATAAATACCCCCCCCCTAGCCTAGTTATTCTTGCACTCTTTATTTCTCCAAAACATATAGTTGAAAATACAATTGTTAGTAGTGTAGTAAGTGAGATAAAAGATTGAGAGTTTGTGGGTGAGTTGTGCTTGCAACCAAGGAAGGCCGGCATCACATAGGAGCTCACGGGATTGCATCTTTTGAGGCTTGGTTTTGCACATCAAGGAGGAGGAGGAACACTCTTTTGGCAAGCTCGCGAAGGACTCTTTTGTTTAGAAGGTGTTGCAAATTTGTTCTATTCAAATAAGGTGGGTTATTTTCCATAATTCTAATTAGATATCATGCTAAGATTGATTGAAATGATAATGCAAGAAAGAGATTAATAAGAGTACGCTTAATGGAAAAAATGGCTTATTAGTTGATTGAATTGATGCTAAATAGATTGCATGTTATTCTGTCATGAATCTTAAGTTGTATGTAAATTGTTTGTAGCTATGGAATGCTTGAATTAAAATTTGTTGTTAGTATCAAAACTAAATGCAAATGCTAGTAGATGAAATTGTTGCTTTATGTGCTTAGATGGACTTTCGTGATATGAGTTAGAATGAGTAAATTAAGACATGTTTTGAGTTATAAAAGGAGGATAAACAGGAAATTGATGTAAGAAGTATTAATACTGAATTGTATTCAAGAAATGTCAAATGAACTATGAAAAGAGTAGTACACAGATTTAAATTATATTTATTGAAAAAAACTGCAGTACAGTCGACTGCCATGTGCAACAGTCGACCGGCCTGATCTTTGATTTCGAGTTTAAAAAAATATTGCAGGACAGCCGACTGATACATTTAACAGTCGACTTCCCTTCGAATTTTGCATTATTGCGGAACAGCCGACTGACCATTTCGACAGTCGACTTTCCCGAAACTTCAGTGAATCTGTCTTCTTTTGTGAGACAATTCCTATGACTTATGACCTAGTATAAATGAGTACAACCTATGAAAATTATTGGGAGTTACTAGAATGAAATAAAGCGTATTTTTGAAAGTAAAAGTGAAATTGAAATTATATTTTTACACTCGTATGTTTCGTAAAAAAAATGTGTTTTACGAAGAAATTGAGATAAGCGTTAGAAAAGGAAGATTCTATAGAAAGAAAGTATATGTTGTGAAGTTTGTATGAGTTATTCTTATTAAAGAATGGTGTGACAATAGTGAGTTTGTGAATATTCACTTTGACTAGATATTTTGTGATATGATCTTTAATGTGGAAATACATGTGGATTAAGATATGTGTGATGGATAATTGAACTGAATGTATGATTATTGACTCATGAAAAAATTGGAAAACCATGTGATTGAAAAAGAAAAATATTCTTGAGTTTGACAACTCAGATTGTGAATTTGTGAATTGAAATTGAAAATTAGGGTGTAGCCAAAACTCACACCGGCAAGTGAAAAGTGATGAAATATGAGTATTGAATTTGAAAAGACCAAGTTTGGGTCATGTGAAATGAAAGAAATAAGACCGGTAGTAGTGAGAGGGCTAACTCTAAGAGATTGATTTCGTTCATGATTTCATTAGAATTAAGGATTAGTTACATAGTGAAGATGTGATGAAAGTAAGAGAAAAACATTGAGTATGAGGGCCATTGGATTGGCGGCGAGAGAGTATCCCAGGATGTCCCATGATGAGTCATGATAGGGCGTGGATACTGCTCCAGAGTACCGTCCTGGTGGCGACGCTCGTACGGTGTTTGACGACTGTGGGTGGTGTCATGTCTATGGTAGGAGCTGAATTACCACAGGATGCCTGCATGATGAGTCATGTGTCAGTGCGTTGGATTCCCTCCAGGGTGCCTAGACATGAGGTCGTATTTCAGAAAACATCTAGGATACTTACCAAAGTTACAGTAGTAGATTAAATCATGACGAGGGATTGAACCCTACAAGATGAAGAACGGTTAAGGGCTTGCCCTCGGACTTATGTAGTATGGGATGCATAGAATCCGAACAAGTGCGCATTAATGTCGTGTAATATAAATAACTGCATTAAGGACTAAATGCACAATCATAACACGACATCAATAGGGTATTCCCTTTAGTTTGATATGTGACAAGTTTGTGTTTGTTAAATATGGAAAATCAGTTATACTATTTCCGACATAGAGAGTATGGCCGTGTATAATGTTCATCGGTTGAATAAACTGATGTACTGTAATACCCTGATTTTCCAAATATATGAAGATTATTTATTTTTATATATATGGGGTGCATGTGTAATATTGTTGGTCATTATTTACTTTCATGATGAGTAAGAGTATTGCTTTATAAAGTATTTTCCCTAAAGCCCAAATGTTAATTTATTTGCTTTCTTCTAAAATAACTATTTTGGCCCAATTGATTCTAAGCCCACGAAATTAATCTTTTATTATTTTCTACAACTTGTATGTGTAACATTTTATTTAAAGAGACTTATTATTTTTATGCACAAGTTCTTGTAGGGGGTGATTTGTGCATGCACGTGCATTTCACATACACGTGCATAAAGCACAATTCTTGGCCGGTTTTTGGTGGAGAAGTGGGCTTGAGTGTGGGTGGTTATTTTGAGGTGTGGGTAGTTTTCACAACCCCCTAGTGCATCCTAGCCCTTGATCCATTAACCACCTACCGAATCCTAGCCTTTCATCTCACTCCCCTTGGTGTATAAATACCCCCCTCTCATCTATTACTCCTTACACTAGATTATTTTATAAGTTTATTATTGTGAGAGTTTGTGTGTGGAAGCCGGGCATCATTCTCTGGAGATCTTCGGCAAGGAGCAAGGAGCAAGGAGCAGGAAGGTGCGCTGCAGTAAGGAGCTTTTTCTGGATTCGATTACTTCGTCAAATAAGGTAGGTGTTTCTCAGGACTTCTAATGTCGAAAACATGCCATAACTGTGATGTTTGTTACTATGCTCATGAGAAGTAAAATCGAATGTATTAGAATTGCTTGAGTATGTTTATGTTGATAATTGTGAAGGACTAATAGTGTAGAAATGGCACTGAAAACAAGGATGAATTGGGTCGGTACAGTCGACTGTCGTGTAGATAAGTCGACTGGTTCGAGACTTCTGTTACATGATTTGTTAGAAAGTTCATGACATATATGTGAATAATTAAAATAAAGTAGTAAGGCTAAACTCATACTCTTCATGATGTACATGGCTGAGTATACATGGGCATGTGGCAAAAAGAACTAGGGATAATTAATAAAACTGAGAACGACTGGTGCAGTCGACTGATGTTACGAACAGTCGACCGATGTATCAAGTAAACTATGAATATGCCTGTAATTCCATGAAATGAGATATGTTTTCATTGTGATTGTCCTAGTGTAATTGAGAATCATGTTTTATCTCTGCACGGAAGTTATGAATAAGTGTAAATGCATGTTTAAAGTATTTTCTTAAAGAAAAGATAAAGTTAGTAGCTTGAAATTCCATGTTGCGATGTTACTGAACAGTAAGGAGTTTTATGTTTTTGAAACATGAATGCATGTATATTGTGATTTGACATCATGATGCAAGTGTATGTAAGAACTGTAAGAAAGATAATCCCTTAATTTGAATTATGAATCTGTCCAATCGGCTGAATGCGCGTAGCAAGTCAACTGAGCTGAACCTGATAATGTACTGTTAAAAAATCCCAGGACAGACGACTGATGGATGAACAGTCGACTGTCACGGGGATAACATTTTGAACATGAGAAGTTGCGGGACAGCCGACTGGCCGTGTGCAGCAGTCGACTCTCCCGAGTGTTTATGATGAACTTGTATAGACTGTACGAGTCGACTGGTATCCTTCCAAGTCGACTGTACAAAGTAGATTTTGATATGACAGAGATTCCAGTTTTGATTATTGCTGAAAGTTGTGAACTTTATGATTGATGTTAATGAACTTTTATGGCTGTATGAAATTATATGAAAAGAATCATAGATGTGAGTTGAGAATTAGATGAACATGAAAGGCTAAGATCATGATAAGAAAGTCTGTGAGACTCTAAATTGAATTATGAGCTGAAAGTGCTCAATTGGAAATTGTGATTTGTAAATTGAAACGAAGAGTAGCTAAGTCTCCCCCGGCAGTGGAAATGAAATGAAATGAGAATTGAAAGACCAAGGTTGGTCATGTATTGAAATGAAATGATAAGTCCGGTTTGGTGGAGAGGCTAACTCTAGAGCTTTGATTTTTATTCATGATTCTAATGATTTTAGTACATAGTGAAGAGGTGATGAAAGTGAGAGAAAAACATAAGTATGAGAACTAGAGTTTACGGTGCGGGTGTGTGAGCCGCAGAATGCATGCTTGATGAGTCAAGACATGGCGCAGACACAACTCAGAATGATCGGACTTTAGCCACACTTGTGGGATGTTTGGTGACTGCAAGAGGATCGTGTTCAGGGAGGAGGCTGAATTGCCGCAGAATGCATACTTGATGAGTCAAGACATGGCGCGGGGTTTCCCCCCAGGGTCTAGGACACGTGCTTGTACTCATAGATCATCTAGGATACTCACTGTAATTACAGAAGTAGAGTAAGTCATGGCGAGGAATTGAACCCTACGAAAATGAAGAACGAATAAGAGGCTTGCCCTCGGACCTATGTAGTATGGGATGCAAAGAATCCGAACAAGTGCGCATTAGTGTCATATAAATTAAGAAATTGCATTAAGGATTAAGTGCACGATCACGACACGACATTATTAAGATTTTCCCCCTTACTTTAATTGTTATGTGAACAAGTTTGTGATCTGTTAAGAAATGAGATTCGTTATACTGTTTCTGGCATAGAGAGGATGGCCATGTATAATTATCGTCGGTTGAATAAACTGACGTACCCACAGTTTTGTATGCAGGATAAATTACATGTTAAAGAGGAATGGATGCATAAAGATTTACCATGTTGTTGTACATTTATGTAAATGTTGTATATTTTTACTTCCGCTGTGCAAATGAAAAGTGTAATATGATGTAAACTCTGATGTTAAGTGAAAAGTTTAAATTCCTTGTGAAATTGTACTCAAAGAAGGTGAAAAGATCCTGTAGAACATCTCGAATTCAGTGTTTTGGGATTCGGGGCGTTACACGTACCCACAATTTTGTATGCAGGGTATATGACATGATAAATATTAAAGGAGAAATGATGCTTAGCGATTATTCAAATGTGGATGTACCTTTATATAAATGTTGTAAATTTGCTTCCGCTGTAAAATGTAAAGTGTAAAGATTTTTTTTAACTCTGATGTAAAGTGAAAAGTTTTAAATTCCTTGTAAAATTGTACGAAAGAAGTGTAAAGATCCTGTGGAATCTCGAATTCAGTGTATTTTGGAATTCGGGGTGTTACACGACTGGTGATCCGAGCTGCTCACGTGGAAAAAAATAGCGCGGAGCTAAGTAGCTCGGATTCCGAGCAATTGCCGATCCGAGCTACTTACACGAAGAAAATAGGGCCGAGCGACTTCAGTCGTCTGATCCTCTAGAAATTTGCACCCAACGATGATGAAGGGCCCAGATCGTGCCACGTCATAAATCGGATTTAAAAGTTAATTTTATTTATTAAAAATTGATTTATTTATTTAAAAATGGCGAAAAATGATTTAAAAATTCTGAAAAATTAATTAAAAATTCTAAAAAATAATTATAAATTCGGAAAAATATTTTTGAGCCCCTGGGTAAATAATTATTGCTTAGAATGGTTAATTAAGACCGAATAGCACATCACCACTTCGCGGAATTAAATAAATGAACCGAAAAATAGATAAAAATTAAGAAAAATCACCAGAAGACCAAGAAAGCTCAAAAACAACCTTGACCGTGCAAATAGCTTCGAAAATCACCATAATACCTCATACAAAGATTCAATACTCATCATTTGGACTCCGGTTCAACTCCGAAAGCCATTAAAACAGTAAAACTACTCCTCAAAGGCTGGTCAATCTCAGTCTTCGGGAGTGGGGGGCTCGTGATATGGCTAAAAATCGGGTTAAATCGGGACCGTCCGAACCGAGCACGAATCATAAAGCTTGAGGGTAAAATGGTAATTTCACCTATAAACGGGTCTGAAACGGGTTCTGGGTCTTTTCCCCACAAGCCCAATAACCCGCGAACGGATCCGCCTTGACTGGTTGCGGGTCCAAACCCGCAAGGAACCCGGCCTATCAGGATAGAATTAGGGTTTCTGGTTATGTTTAATCAACGGCCCTGATTCGCTCTATCCTTTCACTGGGAATTAGGGATTTTATTCCTAAATTGATCCCAAATGCGGCTATAAATACCACACATCGATCACCATTAAGAGGTACTCAATCTTTTACCAATAAACACTCATTCATAATCTTTCTGATTATTGACTTGAGGATCGGAGGGTGCGTCATCGGGATCAACTCCGGTGTATCGCACTTTTTGCAGGTGAATGGCGGGAGTCAACGGTCTAACTACGGCGGAAAGGTTTCAGGTTTGGCTATTCGGTTTTCCTAAGAATCCACAAATTCTATCTGTTTGCCCCCACATCAGATTTAGCAGTAACAAGGAGAAAGAAGCTAGGCTAAGGCTTGGGTTGTGTTATCCAAACATAAGGTGGGTGTTCTCCATTCCACTTATATGCTAATTTCAATGATTGATATTTCGCTAGAAATTGTTATATGCTTAGGCTCATGTTCATAGCCATGAAAGAAATTAAATAGATAAAAATTTCTAATAGATGAAATTAATAGAAATTATGATAGGTGTTTTTCCTAATCATGTATGTTATTTTTATAAATTGATTAGTTGCAGGACTCAGTGGTGGAGGCAGGATTTTCATCCAGCGGGAGCGAAAGAATAAAAACCACAAATTTATAAAAGACTTTAAATATCCGCATCACTGTAATATTACAAAAGCAATTAAACAAACATAGTTATATTACAAAACTGCCCTACGCGACTTCATATTTTGAAACCTTTTCATGATATCATCATTTTTGATTGACTTCAACATCCTTTTCTCGACATATGCAATCAAACAATCATTAAACCATTCATCTCCCATCTGGTTGCGAAGAGAAGTTTTTATAAGCTTCATAGCTAAAAATGCTCTTTCACAGGTTACCGTTGCCACCGGTAGGAGTAATGCCAACTTCATAAGTAAATACACCAATGGATAAAAAATATGTCTTCTAGTCTGAACCATTTTTTAAGTCAAATCATTAATTCCAGTCAGATTAGAAAACTCGGCAGCACGTGTGACATCTTCAAGGTATGTATCAAGTTGGAAACTCAAAGCCATCAAATCAGTGGGAGAAAAATCAACTGGGTAAAACTTTGCAAATTGCAGTAGCTTTACCTTATCAAAAACAGAGAATGAATCTCTTGGATCAAGACAAGCAATGCACAACACCAACTGGGTATTTATTCCATCAAAGCGATGATTCAATTCTTGAAGTTGTAAGTCGATCACTGCATAAAATATCTCTACACGGTAATGATGAAGGTTTGTCAGTTCCTCAGCTCGACGACGTGATCTCCCAGGTGCTACAAAAGTTTCATCCATGTTTGGAAATGAAATTTCATTTTTCTTTCAAAACTCACAAACTTCTTCTAAGAAAGACTCCCATTCGTTCTCCCGCAATTTCTGTAATTGTCTTTTGGTTACACCAACAAGATTAATTGCATTTAGAATGTCTTGGTCCCTTCTCTGTAATGCTTGAGATAACTCGTTACTGATTCCCAATACGGTTCTCATCAAATGCAAATTAAATGCAAATTCAAAATCAAATAACTTCAATAGCATATTTGCATCTCCATGTAGGTCATCCTCATCAATAACTTCAAGTACCTCAACTATTGAGGGAAACAACTGAATTACACTCAAAAGAGTATTAAAGTGCGATCCCCAACGTGTGTCTCTGAGCGCTTTAGTGTAGCTTCTTGATTCAATCCTCGCCCTGTTTCAATTTCACCACTACTTATTCCCACAATCAATCTCTCAAACTGTTTATCCCGAAGAAAATCATGTCATTTTGCTGAACCTCCAACAACATTGCACAATTTGGTAATTAAGTTGAAGAATGTGGCAATAGTCCTATGCTTATGAACAACACCAACAAGTGCTAACTGTAACTGATGAGCAAAACAATGAACATAAAAGGCACACTGATTTTCTCTCATAATCAATGTTTTGAGACCATTATATTCACCCTTCATGTTGCTAGCTCCATCATAACCTTGTCCCCGCAATCATGATATACTCAACCCATGATTAGCAAAAAGAATATCAATTGCCTCCTTTAAACATATCGCAGTTGTAGAAGAAACATGTACCGCTCCAAGAATACTTTCAACAACACAACCTTTTTTATTCACATAACGAAGACATACAACCATTTGTTCTTTCACGGATATGTCTCTAGATTCATCAACTAAAATAGAGAACAAGCCACTTCCTAGATCATCCATGATTACATTTGTGATCTCTATTGCTATTGCTTTTACAATATCCTTCTGAATCATTGGGCTTGTCAACTTATTATTCTCTGGAGCATTGTTCAAAACCACTTTTTTCACTTCTTCATTATCTTCAGCATAAAACTCTAGTACTTCAAGAAAGTTTTCCCGATTATCTGATTCATCAGATTCATCATGTCCGCGAAATGGAAATCCTTGACGCAAAAGTAATTTAATAACTTTAATTGAAGCAAGTAAACGCGTGCGACACTCCATTCGAGCTTTGTCTGATTGCTTTACCAGCTGAACATCTATATGTTGTCTTTGATTTATTAAATCAAGACACTTCTTCATGCATGAATTATGAATGCTATTTTGACCTCCTACATGTTCTTTGAATTTGTGTGGCCCTTTCTTCCAATTTGTAAATCCTTCACCAACAAACTTGTCACCCCCACTTTGAGAACCACTTTCAGGCTTGAATAAATAACAACATAAACAGAATGCAGCATCTTTAGACACACTATACTCCAACCAACTCCTATTAGGGTGTTCTTGAAACAAATTAGGAAGAAACTTTCTTTTCTCATTGCCAAAATTCCTAGAATGGGCTTCGATTTCTGCATTTTTTTTTCAATTGAGTACATACACATAATATAATAAAGAAAAATTGAGGGTAATATGGTCATTTGAACCACACAAATATCCCTCCTCTCTCCTTCTCTCTCCCTCATCGTACACCCAAACTCGAAGCCCTAAATCTGGAAATCTCCAAATTCCTTCGAGTCCCCAAATCGAAACCCTATTCTCTTCCTCCAAATCAAACCCTCACGCTGGAGTCCTTAGCTCCTCCAAATTGCGCTTCTTCTCGTCGGCTCCGACCTCTCCCAACCCCCCTTCGAAGATCTCGAAACCCTAGCTCCTCCTTCCTCCACCGTCTCCAGATTTCCCGAGCTCCTCCCGACACCCCCAACCATAGCTCCGAAATCTCCCTCTAATTTGACGAAATTTATGAACAGGTAGGGCTGCAAACGAATCGAGCTATTCGCGAGCTATTCGGCTCGAGCTCGGTCAAAGCTCGGCTCGAACCGAGCTCGAGCTCAAAACTGAGCTCGTTTCGTAAACGAGCCGAGCTCGAGCTTCGTTTTTTTTTTATTTTTAGGCTAAGCTCACGAGCTATTCGGCTTGAATACGGTCAAAGCTCGGCTCGAACCGAGCTCGAGCTCGAGCTCAAAATTGAGCTCGTTTCGTAAACGAGCCGAGCTCGAGCCTGAAGGTATTCGGCTCGGCTCGGCTCGATTGCAGCCCTATGAACATGTATAATTTTTGTTCTCTTTTTTTGCTATCTTTTATTTTTAAAATGTATGTTTGTGAAACGTGGTTGAAGATTGTACGAGGAAATTGGTAGTAATGAGTTTTAGGAATTAATCAAAATATCCTAATTCGGATGTTAATTACACAAAAATGTGATTTTAGGTTAATTTTTTGATTTTGTCCCTAAATTGATAAGTGTTGTTGTAGAATGGCCTCAAAATTGTTGGATATATGGGTATACTCTCTATATATAAATAATAATATGTGTATATGCGTAACACGTGTATTATATGTACAATTGTATGGATATTGGACCTCAAGTTGAGTGGGCTTATAACCCAATACCCAAACCAGTATTTATGCTATAAATACTGGCTTGTGATAGTAGTCTAGGTAATTCAATTTTGATACCTAGGGTAGATATCTTAAGCACCTTAGTCTATGATATTAACCATAATTTCTATTGTTATTATCTCTCATAATATCTAACAAAAATTGCTCAAACAAACTAGATAGGTAAATTTTAACTTTTTTAGTTGAAGTTGAATCAATCTTTGGTCATATTGTTTTTAAAATTTGTAGTTTGAGTTTGACTGAGTATCTCTTTATTGTGTTTTGATTAGTGGAGGCATTACACAAGAAGTAGATTCCGACTATGGAAATAGTTCCAAAGACACCCATGCTTGAGAGAAGTTCCTCATTCTGTTTATTCCTTTTAAAATTTATTTTCACCTCTGTTTTATTGACTGTTGATGTAGGCAATGATGACAAACAATATTTTATACAAGCTTTAAGAAAGACATCCTGCCTCTTTTGTTTGTGTGCTCTGTTTATGTTGTTTATGAGCATTCTGAGCTCAGTTTATGTTGTTTCCAGGCATCTTGAGGTCTATTTATGTTGTTTATGTGCATATTGAGCTCTGTTTGCAGTCTGTTTATTTTGTTTCCATGTTGCAGTTTTGAGCTCTCTTTTCAGCATTTTTTGAGTCCTCTTTGACATTTGTTTCAGCTCTTTGTACATGCTTCTATCAAATATTTGTTGAGAACAAATATCAAATTATGGTTGGGACTTGTTGGCATGGCATAATATTGCAACCCAAGTGACATCATAATTCTTATGCTTAAGAGAGTCATGCTTGATTCAATTTAAAATTTCATAAATCCTTGTTATATACAAGGGTGTTCTGAGCCTACAGGTATTTAAACATTTTGAGATGAATTGTGTTAGTAGTGTTGTTATATTACAAATTATTTCCTGGGGGAGAAGAGGGTGAGAGTAATTGAGAGAGAAAGAGAGAAGGGGGGTATTTGTGTGGTCAAAATGACCATATTACCCTTGGGGATAAGTGAGAAGGGCGAGAGCAACCACAACCTTCGGATCGCGATCTTGATTGAAGTTTTGATCGGATAGCCTGCGCATCAGTTCGCACCCTCGTTCGCACTACCCCGTTCGCAACGGAAGGGTTCCCGAGTCATGCTTGATTTTGGAAAGTGCTATACTCATGCTTGATTCTATTTGATTTATTTCATAAACACTTGTTATGTTCAAGGTTCAACGTTGTCTACAAGTACTTCAATTATTTGAGAGAGCTTTGAAGAACATAAATAGAGCTCATTATGCCTAAACAACATAAGTCTATACTCATGGTTGATTCTATTTGACTTATTTCATAAATACTTGTTATGCACAAGGTTAATCTGAGCCTACAAGTACTTCAATTATTTTTAGAGAGTGGTGTTAGGAGTGTAGAAATCTTGCACATCTAATTAAAATCATTGCTAAGCTCTTTTTGTAATTTTTTTGGCAGATTGTACACATGAAGAGAAAGATGAATTTGCTGGTGTGCAGCAGTCCGAATACAAGCAGAACATTAGCAGCAATATGATTTGTTTGATACTTTAGCAAATTAATGCTTAGGGAGTTTCAATAATTTCTATAATTTGAGTTGGTATAATTTAGAGTTTGTATACTTGAGGATGTACAATTTTAGTTTGTATAATTTTTGAATCAAGCATTTGTATAATTATTGAATTTGTATAATTTTTGAATCAAGCATTTGTATAATTTACATAGAGTAATTTTTTGAGCTTTCTATTTTTGCGTTTCCACCACCTTAGGCTCTGTTTATGTTGTTTCCAGGCATCTTGAGCTCAGTTTATGTTTTTTTTCCCACATTTTAAGCTCTGTTTATGTTGTTTCCAGGAATCTTGAGCTTTGTTTATGTTGTTTATGAGCATTTTGAGCTTTGTTTATGTTGTTTTCAGGCATCTTGAGATCTGTTTATGTTGTTTCTAGGCTTGTTGGTTTGAATGAGATTTGTTTACAGCATTTTTTTTTGGCTCTGTTTCTGTGTGATACCGTTTGAATGAGCTATGCCTGAATGATTTGCGAGCTCGGTTTGCAAACTCTTTTTGTGAGCTCTGTTTGCAGCATGTTTTGAGCTCTGGGTTGCCGGCCGATTTTGTGTAACTAACATCACCGAGAACAAATAAATTATTGAGTTCATGAATGATAAAACAAAAGGAATCAAAAGTCCAGCAACAAAATCACAAAAACTCACTGTTATGCAAGATTTGAGTATATCTATGAACAAAACCTACTTGAGCATCCTTCAAAATGTTGATCAAACATATGCAAATTCCAAGTCATTTCCCATACTTGAGCATCATTCAACAAGTCGATTCCCATGCACTAAAACTGAAAGATAAAGAAACTGCAGCAATACTGAAAATGAATTTAAATGAATACACACTTAAATTGCACAGAAAAGATTACTTCATTTGAAATTTGCTAGTTTATTCTTATCAAAGCCATTACAACATTTCATTATACTTAACTACACTAAACTTCATTGCCATAAGGCATTAGCTTCACTTGAAATAAGAACCACCACCACAAAAGGTTCAGCTTCAGCTTTGGCCCTCTCTTCCGGCTTCCATGATATCATGGCTTCCCTCTCCTTCTTTGCCTTTTCTGCTTTTGCTTGCTTCTTCTTAATTCATTCTCTTAGAGCCTCTAAACTTACTTTCTTCAGTAAGAAAAGTTCAGGATTGCAATAAATACACTAACAAGTATAAGAGTGTAGTACATTCATGTCCTTAAGGAGACAATCTTATTCAATTATAAAATTAACCTAAAATCACAATATTTGTACGGTTAACATTTGAATTAGAAAATTTTTATTCATTCCTAAAACCAATTTCTATCAAGTAAGTATTCTAACAATCTTCAACCACGTTTCAACAATTTTTTTTCACACTAAAAAGATAGCAAAAAATTGGAAAAAATTATACCTGTTGATAAATTTCGTCAGATTTGGGGGAGATTTCAGGAGCTTTGAGGAGGAGTAAGGGAAGGTCGGACTGGGGGTTTCACCGTAGTTTGAAGGCGATTCCAACGAAAGGATGAGGGTTCTAGGGTTTCGGGAGCTTCGAAGAGATGTCGAAGATGGGAAGCTTTGAGGAGATATCGAAGATGGGAAGCTTTGAAGGGGAGCTACGGAGCTAGGGTTGGACGGGGTTTGAAGCTCGGCAATTTGGATGGAAGAGAAGCTAGGGTTCGTCAGGTTATGATTTGGAGGAAAGAGGAGCTACGAAGAGAAAGAAGAAGGGGTGAGAGTAATTAAGAGCAAGGCCAATGGAACCCCATCTCCATTCCTATTTTGGGTTCCATTTTGGCAGTCCTTAGAATATACCATTTTGATTTGGGGTTTCAATTGTGGTACCCCATTTTGGGGTTTCGAAAAAAAAAATTTGTAATTTTTTTTTGCACAAAACTATTTTTTTGAATGCAAAAAAGATAATACAACTAATTAAATAGTTATAATACAATTAATTAGCAATAGAAAATACACTTACTAAGAAATAGGTAATACAATTATTGATGACCTCGTTAAAAAACACGTATAATTATTGATTGGTATGAATAATTTCTATAACTAAATTAAATATTGGTCTCATATTAAAGATCTTGTTAAAAATTTAACAATAGTATAATTTTTGTCTATAAATAAAATATATAGAAGAAGTTTTTGAAAAAAACAAATCAAACAAATAAATATATACTAATATATTCCATAAATATATTGTGTATACAAATTTTGAATTAAAGGAGGGGGGTTTTTGCAAAAAAAATATGCGGTGCCAAAATGGAACCACATCTTTGTGGTTCCAATTTAGCAATCGATATTTTTTAAGGAGGTGGGGCCCAGAAATAAGGAACGGTTGGGGGATTTTTTTGGGAAATTTGCCGATAGGGAGGGATTATACGGGACCATTCTGATTATAAGAGAGAACGAGAGAAGGAGAGAGTTGTGTGGTGAAAATGACTATGTTACCCTCGGGGCTAGAGCGGGAGCAACCACAGCCTTCAGATAAAGATCGTGATTGAAGTTTTGATTGGACGGCCCGCGGAAGAGTTCTCACCCCCGTTCGGACATCCCACGTTCGCAATGAAAGGGCTCCATATATATATCTATCTAATAAATTACAAAGAAAGCTATCAAGTGGTTATCCTTCAATCTCCCCTAAAATCAATGGCCCAGATTGATTCTCACAAAACATATTTTTCTGCCCAAAGTTTCAAACCCCACAATTTATAATATAATATATTATATAGATTATATAGAAGCTAATGAGTAATGCATCACAATGCGCATTATACGTGTTAGTGGTCTCTCCCTCTTAAAGCTGGAAAATGGAACCCACAAAATTACAGGTGCTCTCCTAAGTGTTTAACCAAGCTGGTGCATTTTCCTCCTTACCAATTTTCCTGACAATTAACAGCTCACATATTTTTCTCTTTATTGTCCCCACCATTTTCACTACTTGGGTGCAAATCTCAGTTCTTCTTCAAACGGTCCTCAAAATTTGAAATACAATCATCTTGACTGTCCATCCCCTTCCGACCTCTCCCCACCGTTCGATCCAAAATTTTAGACCCTCTTCAATTTTTCTTTATTCCCCCCTTCTCTCACTCTTTCCACCACTTCGAATCCTCTCTTTCCCCCTCAAATCAAACCCTAAAAATCTCATCTTTCTCCACTCAGAACCCTAGATTTTCCAAATCCTAGAATTCGTAGGTCAATTTGGGGTTTAAGATGGGAGCGATTGGGGAAATGGGGAGCACGGTGAGAAGTTGGGTTCGATTTTAAGAAGTCGCGGCATTCGAATCGGAATCGGTGGATTCGTCAGGAAGCGAATCGAGGAGCATTAGGAGCGAGGGTTTCGTGCTAAACGAAGATCCTTCGTTTTGGGAAGATCACAACGTTCAGGTATTTGTTTAATTTCGTAATTGTTAGAACGCTTTTGATCTGTAAGTAATTGTAGTTCTTTTTTTTTCTTTCAAGAAAAGTGTTACCGCTGATTCTGGTGTGGGGGTAAACAGATAGAATTTGTGGGTTCGTGGAAAAACCTGAATAGCAGATCCGATATTTTTAGCCATATCAAAAAGCAATTTCAGTAATGTTATTTAAACAATGGACTTGATTTACTTTTTTATCGCTTGAGATTTTGGTTCTCTTATGTTTAGTATAGTAAAGGTAGGATCTTTAATCTGTGTAATAACACAGGAACAAGTTTATTTGAGCTTAACATTGTCAAGATATTGCAATTTTGGTTCATTTTCTCTTGGAAATCTAAAAGAAGTTGAATGTTTTTTTTGTTTTTTTTTGCGTCTGAATTATAATTTTGAAATCATATATGGGGTTTGCAATACAAAATTATAGTGGGTTACTCTTTGGCTTGATAGTCTAGATTGAATTTGAACTGAGATCATGTATTCCTATAGCTCCAGTTTTATCAAAGAGTTTCAATTGAAATCACGATATGGGAATATATAATTTTAGATGTGATATTGTGATTTTATCCTTTTTTCCAATTGGTGGGTATTTTCAAATGTTCTGTTTGTGGACTAGGTTGTGATTCGAATCCGACCCCTTAGCAATGCCGAAATATCCCTACAAGGAAACAATAAATGTGTAAGGCAGGACATTTCCCAAACCGTTACGTGGGTTGGGCATCCAGAGACCCGTTTTACATTTGATTTAGTGGCTGATGAGCATGTTACCCAGGTAACTTATTTGGGTTTGTGAAATTCTCTTTTAATAGTAACTACTTATTGATACTTTATTCTTAGAGAATATAAGATTGCTGTTCATTTTACAGGAAAAAAATGTTTAAAGTGGCTGGAGTACCTATGGTGGAAAATTGTGTGGGAGGTTACAATAGCTGCATGTTCGCTTATGGTCAAGTGAGTTTCCTTTGCGTGTTCTTTTATTCCCCAATTTATAATTATTTTTCACTATATACTAATGGAAACATGGACTTTTATTTACAACTAATTATTGTCATACTATTCAAACTTCAGCTACATAATTGGTGATTTACTGTTTACAAGAATTTTCATATGTTGTATCGTTCTGAAGACGTGCTGTAGGCACATAGCTACGGGCAAATCTAGTACTAGTATAATGAACGTGCGATGCACGTCTATAAAAAAAGTTTAGTCATTAAATTAAATGAATTTGTATATCGTATAAGAAAAGAAATAGTAAAATATTTAACCGCCAAAATAGTAGGCTTCAATAATAGAATCAGTGTGAACGATTATAGAATCAAACTTCAACAATACATAAAAGAGAAAAATCAAAATTAGTATGCTACTTTTTTACAGCAAGACTGAGATAAATATTGAACAGTATACTACTTTTAGTGTACTACTTTTTTACAGCAAGACTAATGAGAGAAGATCCATCAGATACATTACCTAAATATTATTAGTGTCAAAAATATATAAAGTACATCATTAAACAGAAAATATGATAAATTAAGAATACAATTTTATCTACCAAATTTCCAACTATCATCAACTTTCTTCTAACGAATATAGAATGTGACTACCTCATTTCCTTTCTGTCAAAAAGAAGACTGGCACTTTTTGAAAACTAAGAAAAATATTAGGGAAAAAGAAGAACTTGAAAAGTATTAGCAGAAAATTTTATCAAAATAGAGAAAGAATCATATGCTTTTGAGTGATATGGCTAAAAATGAGATTAAATCGGGACCGTTTGAACCGGACACGAATCTTAAAGCTCGGGGGTAAAACGGTAATTTTATCTACAAACGGGTCTGAAATGGGGATTGGGTCTTTCTTCAAAGCCCAATAACCCATAAACGGATCTGTCTTACTGGGTACGGGTCCCAATTCGTTACAAATCAGTTCAGAAGGATAAAGAAGAATTCAGATTCATAATTATCCCTAAGAGGTGGTCTTAACTGCTTCTATCCATTCACACCGGGATGTAGAGATATGTTCTTATCTTGAAACGGATCCCTAAGGCGACTATAAAACCCCTTCTCCCACCACCATAAGAAGGTAATCAATACATTTCCAATTAAAGCGCTTTTATAATCATTCAGATTACTGACAAGAGCGTCGGAGGGTGCGTCGCCGGGATCCATCCCGGTGTTTCGCACTTTTTGCAGGTCAACGACAGCGGCAAGAAACCAGTCAACACACTGGTAGAGGTCAACAGGACAACAAGTTTGCTTTATTATTTTCTCCAAGAATCCACAAATTCATCTGTATGCTCCCACACCAAAATCAGCAGCAACAGATTTTCGTCGTCTGTGGGAAACAAAAAAGCAACCCGACCTAACTTCATCAGCGAGACTAGTTTCAAGCCATGCATCCAAAAGAGAAGGGGAAGGCAGCGGTCTCCAACCTAAGAACCACTTCTCTTCCTCCTCCCCCTCCTCCAACTCAAGGTGCTCCTCCACAACAGGCCCCTCCAGGGTCTCGGGGCTGCCCAGGGGGGCTCCCATCAGATTCGTCCGAAGCAACATCCTCCTCATGACCATGTCGCGGTTCCCAATCCTTCAGTTGAATCTATGGCTTCTGAAAGCCATCCTGAGCGGGACCTTCGTCAAGCGATTGCCAACCACCAAAAGGGGTCGACCTCCGTACTCGCCTGAATGGATGGCGAGCCCTGGGGGGAGTCCATCAACCTGAGCGCCCAGGAGCCTCAAGAGTCCGGACCCCCCGCCGACCGAGGGTCAGAAGATCCCCTCCTCTGAGGAGGAGAAGAGAGTCCCCTGAGCATCATCGGCAGAGAACTCATTCTCTAGTAAGTTGAGCCAGATAGGGACCGCCAAGCTGGAGAGGCACCAGTCACAAGGGCGAAGCTCCAAGATTTTCATGAGGCCGTTCTGCAGGCCCTCAACGCCACTCCCAACCACGATCAACGGGCACCTTGTCCTGAACCTGCCCCAAGCCGCCTTCACACTCCCAGTCCTCGTCCATATCCAAGCTACCATCGCCGCAGCCCCAGTCCACCCTCGTACGAAGATGAGTCCTGGGGCTTGACAAGATATGATCAAAGAGAAGACTCGGTCTACCGCCGTCTCCACGAGATGGAGAGGCACCTCGACCGAATTGACAGGGAAGAAGAGCAACGGGCGATAAACCTCCGCCCGAGCAGGCCTCCATTCTCCCGCACCATCATGGAGCCCCCCGTCCCAGAAAACTTCAAGCCGCCTCACTTCGAGTCGTATACCGGGGAGTCGAACCCCGCGGATCACATAGAGAGTTTCAAAACTCTCATGATGATCCACCTTGCTTCAGATGCCCTCCTCTGTAAGATCTTCCCTGCCACGCTGAAGGGCCTGCGAGAGAATGGTACTCTCGACTCGCCCCGGTCTCCATCTCCTCATTCGATCAGTTCGAAGGGATCTTCCTTACTCATTTCGTGAGTAGCCACCGGGCCGAGAAAACAAGTGTATCTCTGGTGACCCTCAACCAAAGAAAGGGTGAATGCCTAAGGGATTATGTTCGATGCTTCACCGCCGAAGCCTGGTCCATTCCCTCCCTCAACCAATCAGTAGCCTCTGCCGCATTCCAGCGCAACATCACTAATGCCAACCTCAGGGCATCCCTTGCCAAGAAGCCTCCTCGAAACTTCTTGAACTCCTTCTTAGGAGTGAGAAGTACATTCGAGTGGAAGAGGCTCTCAACCCCCCTACTCTTGAGGAATCATCTTCCGGGAACAAACAGAAGAATACGAGCGGAGAGGGGTCCCAAAAATCCCAGAGGGACGGCAATGGCCAACACCGCCCGGCTCCTCGTTTTGAGAAGTTAACCCCACTCATTGCTAATATATCAGAAGTTCTTATGGAGATGGAAAAGGAAGGGCTACTCCGCGCTCCTCCTAGAATGAATACCCCCAGCAAGAAGAGTAACAGGGATAAGTTGTGCCGCTTTCACAGGGACCACGACCACGACACGGATGATTATCGAGCTCTCAAGGAGGAGATCGAAGAACTCATATAACGGGGACACCTGACCAGGTTTGTCCATAAAGATGGGGCCGAACTTCCACCCTGAGAAGCCTATAAACGAACAGAGAGGTCCCCCGAGTTCCAAGATTCCGAACCTAGGGCCGTCCTTCACTTCATCCAAGTAGGTCCAATGGGGAGAGAACCTAATTTCTCTCAAGAGGCCTTTACCTTATTGTAGAAGTAGGATCTCGGTTTTTCAATAAGGCCGATGCTTGTAACACGGCCAAGAAGCCTGTAATAATGGCTCGCCCTATTGAAGTAGCCACTTAGTTTATCTTAATAAAACTTAGCATTTTTCATTGAAAATTATTGCTCTTGCTTCATCTCTATCTCTCCGAGTCACATCTACAACTCATTAAATGGTGAGTTCAGAGTCCAGCTTCTTCTACATAGCTGCTCCCACAACCGTTGATTCTCTCTTTTAAACGACGAGTTCGGAGTCCAACACTTGGCTCGACTCCGCTTCGACTACTTGCTCATAAGCGAGTAAGAAGTGGTTCGCCATTCGGAACTGCTCCCACAACCATTGATTCTCTCTTTTAAACGACGATTTCGGAGTCCAACACTTGGCTCGACTCCGTTTCGACTACTTGCTCATAAGCGAGTAAGAAGTAGTTCGCCAGTCGGAAATGCTCCCACAACCGTTGATTATCTCTTTAAACGACAAGTTTGGAGTCCAAAACTTGGCTCGATTCCTCTTCAACTACTCGCTTACAAGCCAGTAAGAAGTGGTTCGCCATTCGGAATTGCTTCCACAACTGTTGAGTCTCACTTAAACAACAAGTTCGGAGCTCAACTCTCCCCTAGAGTTGCTCCTCAAACTTATCTCCGAAATGGCTCTCTCCTAGAGCCAAGCCCTTCGTCCCACTTGCCTCCCGAGTGGGCCTCTTCTAAGCGAGCTCGGAGCTCAAAACTATCCCTTAGAGTTGCTCCTCAAACTCGTCTCCCAAATAACTCTCTAATAGAGCCAAGCTCTTCGCTCCGCTCACCTCTAAAGCAGACCTCTTCTCAACGAGTTCGGAGCTCAACTCTCCCCTAGAGTTACTCTTCAAACTTGTCTCCTAAATGGCTTTCTCCTAGAGCCAAGCTCTTTGCTCCGCTCGCCTCCAAAGCGGACCTCTTCTCAACGAGTACGGAGCACAACTCTCTCCTAGAGTTGCTCCACAAACTCGTCTCCCAAATGACAATCTCCTAGAGCCAAGCTCTTCGCTCCGCTCACCTCTAAAGAGGACCTCTTCTCAACGAGTTCGGAGCTCAACTCTTTCCTAGAGTTGCTCCTCAAACTTGTCTCCCAAATGGCTTTCTTCTAGAGCCAAGCTCTTCGCTCCACTCGCCTCCAAAGCGAACCTCTTCTCAACGAGTTCGGAGCACAACTCTCTCCTAGAGTTGCTCCTCAAACTTGTCTCCCAAATGGCTCTCCTAGAGCCAAGCTCTTCGCTCCGCTCGCCTCCAAAGCGGACCTCTTCTCAACAAGTTCAGAGCTCAACTCTCCCTTAGAGTTTCTCCTCAAACTTGTCTCCCAAATGGCTCTCTTCTATAGCCAAGCTCTTCTCTCCGCTCGCCTCCAAAGCGGACCTCTTCTCAATGGGTTCGGAGCACAACTCTCTCCTAGAGTTACTCCTTAAACTTGTCTCCCAAATGGCTCTCTCCTAGAGCCAAGCTCTTCGCTCCGCTCGCCTCCAAAGCGGACCTCTTCTCAATGAGTTCGGAGCACAACTCTCTCCTAGAGTTGCTCCTCAAACTTGTCTCCCAAATGGCTCTCTCCTAGAGCTAAGCCCTTCGTCCCACTCACCTCCGGAGTGTGCCTCTTCTAAGCGAGTTCAGAGCTCAAAACTCTCCCCTAGAGTTGCTCCTCAAACTCGTCTCCCAAATGGCTCTCTCCTAGAGCCAAGCTCTTCGCTCCGCTCGCATCCAAAGCGGACCTCTTCTCAACGGGTTCGGAGCACAACTCTCTCCTAGAGTTGCTCCTCAAACTTGTCTCCAAAATGGCTCTTTCCTAGGGCCAAGCTCTTCACTCCGCTCGCATCCAAAGCGGACCTATTCTCAACGAGTTCGGAGCACAATTCTCTCCTAGAGTTGCTCCTCAAACTTGTCTCCCAAATGGCTATCTCCTAGAGCCAAGATCTTAGCTCCGCTCGCCTACAAGCGGACCTCTTCTAAGCGAGTTCGGAGCATAACTCTCCCTTAGAGTTGCTCCTCAAACTCGTCTCCCGAATGGCTCTCTCCTAGAGCCTTGTGATGCTCTTCGCTCTGCTCGCCTCCAAAGCGGACCTCTTCTAAGCGAGTTCGGAGCTCAAAGCTCTCCCTTAGAGTTGCTCCTCAAACTTGTCTCCCAAATGGCTCTCTCCTAAGGCCAAGTTCTTCGTCCTATTCGCCTCCCGAGTGGTCCTCTTCTATGGTAGTTCGGAGCTCAAAACTCTCCCTTAGAGTTGCTCCTCAAACTCGTCTCCCGAATGGCCCTTGCGAGGATCCTCCTAGCTCATCTCCTTAACCCACAGGAGTGGAGCTCCTTATTGAAGATTCCGAAGACCAGAGCACTCCTTAACTTCATGAGGACAAGGATGTTGCAGGACCATTTTGACCATGAAGGAGGATGATTTTTCAACTCATTTTTGAAGAGAACTGGTAGATCTTCGAGTTAGCTTCGGAACGAGGGATCGCACGCCCCGATCGGACCTCCGTAGCACCGGAAAAGTGGATCGCAATACAGCTGTGCCGAGCTACCGAGGTGCCTATTCGGAGAAAGACGCCCCCGAGCTACCGGGGCACTGACCTCCGTATTGAGGAAAAAACACCCCCGAGCTCCTTGGACAATCAGATCGTCCAGATGTTCGCGCCAACGACTGATGGATGGCTCAGATTTTGCCACGTTCACAAAACGACATAATCACATTTTCTCGTGATCCATGCCTTCGTGCCTCGTGATTCGCGCCATGATCGTGATCAACCGTCCAGATGGAGCCACGTAGCTCGGATTTGAAATCCGAGCTACTGAGCTACCGAGCCGCAAAATGGCAAAAAATTCTACCTCAAAGTTCGTGCTCAACCACGATCAATGGTTCAGATTCGCCCAAGAACAAACAAAAGACAAATAAAGAGAGAAAAGGAGTAACGGGTTAATGGGTCGGACCCGTTATGGACCCAAACCCGTTACCTTACTCCTCTTCCAGCTTTCTCACCAAAAACACCATGGTGCTGATCCTTCTTCCTCCG
Organism: Hemerocallis citrina; assembly: GCA_017893485.1. Lineage (NCBI taxonomy): Eukaryota > Viridiplantae > Streptophyta > Magnoliopsida > Asparagales > Asphodelaceae > Hemerocallis > Hemerocallis citrina. Next base: position 47,925,109 of record CM030364.1, on the reverse strand, counting down.
ACTCCGAGCTCTTCCTTACCAAAGCTCGGTCGGCCGAGCTCAAGCCAATCCATCACCATGGCTCCATGAGAGTCTCCGTCCACTCCTTCGCCACGTTGAACACGATGAGACGACACACCCCACAAACGAGCTCCTCTTCTACTCTCCACCATCGAACCCATGGCTACATCGAGCTCCCCCGTTCGCCAAGTCTCGCCGAGCTCCACCCTCAGCGAGCTCACGTTAGTTAGATCTACTCCTCGCCGAAGCTCCCTCCTTCATGAGCTCCCCCCGATGCCGAGCTCCTCGCCTTGCTCGGCAAGCCTCCATCGAGCTTCCCTCAGTCAACGAAGCTCTACTCCTCGTCGATGTCAAGCTCCTCCTAGCTTCGAACCTATGGCCATTAACCTCCAATACCGAAGCTCGAGCTTCCCTCGGCCTCTCCATCTCTCTCTCCGCACCCCCAGTTCCTCACCGCGAGCATCACCTCCACTCCTCTCCAAGCTCTGTTGACGTCGAGCTCCACCCTTCGCCAAACTCCGTCGACGTCGAGCTCCACCCTTCGCCAAGCTCCAACTCCTCCTTGCCGAGCTCACCTCCCTCCCTCACCATCTCCGAGCACTGCAAAGACGACGCCGAAGGAGAAAGGCGGAGTTGAGTCGAAAACGAAGGAAGAAGAAAGGAGTGAGCGAAGTCAGAATGAAGAAAAAGAGAAGAAGGCACAGAGCAGAGCGCGAGAAAAAAATGAATAAAAATTCAAAAAAATGAGGAAAAATTCAGAAAAATCTGAAAAAATCACAAAAAATCTAGAATATTCTGAGGATATTTTCGGGCATTTTACAAGCTCAGAATAACACCGTTACACCTCGAGCAAGATCCGAACTCCCTTAAGAACTCCGATAAAATCCCATACACCATTAGATTAACAAAACTACTACTCAAAGATTGTAGAACTCAGTCTCCAGGAGTGGGGGGCTCGTGATATGGTTAAAAATGGGATTAAATTGGGACCGTTTGAATCGGACACGAATCTTAAAGCTTGGGGGTAAAACGGTAATTTTACCTACAAACGGGTCTGAAATGGGGACGGTGTCTTTCTTCAAAGCCCAATAACCCATAAACGGATCTGTCTTATCGGGTACGGGTTCCAACCCGTTACAAACCAGTTTAGAAGGATAAAGAAGAATTCAGATTCATAATTATCCCTAAGAAGTGGTCTTAACCGCTTATATCCATTCACACCGGGAAGTAGAGATATGTTCTTACCTTGAAACGGATCCCTAAGGCGACTATAAAAACCCCTCTCCCTCCACCATAAGAAGGTAATCAATACATTTCCAATTAAAGCTCTTTTATAATCATTCAGGTTACTGATAAGAGCGTCGGAGGGTGCGTCGCCAGGATCCATCCCGGTGTTTCGCACTTTTTGCAGGTCAACGGCAGCGGCAAGAAACCAGTCAACACATTGGTGAAGGTCAACAAGTCAACAGGTTTGCTTTATTGTTTTCTCCAAGAATCCACAAATTCATCTGTTTGCTCCCACACCAAAATCAACAGCAACATTGCTAATTTCCATAAACTAAGTATGATAATAATCTGAATCTTTGAAATGGATTCAATAGTATACTACATAATAGATCCAATTGTTAATTGTTAAGAAGAATCAAAGTTTGTCGAAGGAAGTGACACAATAATCCAATTGTCCAAATAAAGTTCAAAACTAACAGAGACACCGCTAATTGTGTATCCACTCTATAGTTTATCCTGCAACCTGAAGAGGATGCAAAGAAATAAAGAGTAAGGTAGAATGTAAGGAAAAAAATTTTAAACTGCTGGGATGAGAAAAATAATACATACATGTCTATCCACCACATCGTCTTCCTTCTCATCAAGTGTCTGATTCGGCATCAGCATCAGCATCAGCAGCATCATGCTCTTTAGTCTTTCAACCTCAATCTACAATATTTGTGTCATAACTGGTAGAATATCTTTAAGCAAATATATTATACACAAATAGACTCTTTTAATTAGCTAAACTATTGACAGGTAATATCAAAGACTTGAAGGTGTTAGAATGAAAACCTCTCAGTTCTTTATGAGAAGTTTCAATCTTACAACTCCAAGCTTTGATTGATATCTTGTGTCATAGGTCAGTATATTAATCGAAAATTATTGACCGATTATACTGGAGATATAAAGGTGAATGAGAAACCCTCTCAATCCTTTATAGATTCAATCTTTCAACTCTAATCTCCAATATCCTATGTCATTGGTAGTATATATCTAAACAAATACATTACCTTCCACAATGATAATATTCATTTAATTATCTAAACAATTGACCGGTAATATCAAAGACTTGAAGGTGTTAGAATGAAAACCTCTCAGTTCTTTATGGTAACTGGTAGATATTAATTAGTATATGAGTTGGGGTACCATTTGTATCTATGTACAGAACTTCAAAATTGTATCAAGGATGATAACCATGTTCCATTTATTAGAAGCTTTTAAGCAAGATAACAGAGGCAAACCATACAAAATTGAGTTGAAAATCTTACAGATTTCAGGCCTAACATAGTAACATGAGATAGAAAGGAACCTCAATCTCCACAAACCCTGTACAAATCTCTGTACAAAATCACAAAACTTCATTTGAGAAAGTACTTGCTACAGTAGATATCGATATACATACGCTTGCGAGAATGACTGACATGTACGCGAACTTCATAGCTCAAAGGCTGACGATCATAATACCCTTTCAGCTATCATGTAATTCCTGCCAGATATTTCTACTTCATTTCACTCAAGATATCTTTGACTGATCAATCCCCTACATCTATCTACGATAAAAGAATTCTCAATATGTTAATTAGTTAGTTGTGTATAATATATTTGACTCAATTCTATCACTCAATATATCTTTGAGTGATATTAATTAGTTAGTTTGGTAACTGGTAGATATTAATTAGTATATGAGCTGTATAATGCACGTTCTTTATGGTGTTAGAATGAAAACCTCTCAGTTCTTTATGGTAAGTTTCAATCTTACAACCTCAAGCTTTGATATCTTGTGTCATAGGTCAGTATATCAACCAAAAGTTATTGACTGATAAGTGATAACACCATTTAATTTATTACTGTATTCAAAGAAACATTTATCTAAATTGCATTTTATTGTAATTTATAATGTATATAGACCCAAAAATAGGTCTAACTAAATAATAATAATAATAATAACAGTGGATTTCAGTTATAAATACTATTTTATGTTTTACATACAAACAACAACAATGGCTTATTGCTGTTCTTAGATAAAAACCCGAGAATGAGGCTGAAGCAAAGCCTTTCAGGTACCCTACGACAATTGGTGCTTGACTTTGTGTCCTCCATGATTGCACGGAAAAATATATAGTAGGAATTTGAAAGCTACCGCACATCTCAGCGATCAATGAAATTGAAAGCTTCTCAAATCAAATTTGCAACTTAATTTTTCTTCCAATAATCTGATTTCCCCTAATCTGAAAACCCATGAAACAAACCAAAAAGAAAAACACTTATCTTAGTGATCAATGAAATTGAAAGCTTCTCAAATCAAATTTGCAACTTATTTTTTCTTCCAGTAATCTGATTTCCCCTAATCGGAAAACCCATGAAACAAAAAGAAGCAAAATTGTCAACTGTTTTGGTTGTTCAAAAAGATCACAAAAGCAAAGTATTAAAAATTATCAAAAGCAAAGAAACGGTCAAGTTTCGACAAGTACCTTGGTTCTACGGTGAAACGGCGACGTCCTTCGGGATTCTACGAATCGACGGCAGATTTGCTGCGTAGCTCTCGAATTTCGACATCGATCTTTGGTTTGACGGTGAAACGGTGGCGAAACGGTGGGGATTGGACGGGTACGCTTGGGTCGACAGCAAACTACGGCGACATGACCGTGCACTGGTGACGGGAGTGCGAGAGATAGGGCAGAGAGGAGTTGAATAGGGAGAAGATGAGTTGAGGTTTTGGATTTAGGGTTTTTTTTGGCTAACAGAGAAAAGAAGATGAGTGATTTTTTGATTTGACGTGCATGACACGGGGATGTTTAGTGGATGCAGTTTGGCCGTATATTGCACGGGTTTGCTTAGTTACAAAATTAGGATTTGTTTGTTTACAACCCAAACTCTCCCATTAAAATAGTAGAGATATAGGCAAATGCTCCATTGAAAATGGGTGTGTTTTCAACGGGTTGGAAAACGCACTCGTGAGCCGTTGGATCGTTCAGATCTTGCTCAGATCTTGACAACGGCTCAAATCGAAACCCAATAGGCGCTCCCACTAACGGTTCCAAAAGCGGAGGGGTAATTTTGTAACTTCACGCCAAAAAACGTTTCTGACTTAGCATTTTTTTGGCGTGAAGTTTTTTTTTGGAAAAATTTATACTTAGGTTATTTGAAGTTTTTTTTTGAAGAAAATTGTACTTAGGCCGTTGTTCCCAACAACGGCCTAGTTGTTTTTTTTAACAAAAATTTCAACCTAGGCCGTTGTTTCCAACAACGGCATAAGTATGTACATACTAAGATCAGTACATACTCAGATCTGAGCCATTTCCCTCACAACTCTTCGATAACTCTCTGTCTCTCTATCTGGAGCTCCCGAAACCCAATCCCCAAACCCTAGCTCTACTCCAACCTCCTCTTGCTCGATCTGAAACTCTTCTCGATCTCCCCCTCTTCTCGATCTATATTTATCTATCTCTCCCTCTCCCGAATACCCCAAACCCTAATCCTATCTAAAATCTCCCCAACTCACCCGAACCCTAGCACAAATTCTATGATACCGTAGACTCTACAACTTGTTCGTCTACAGCAGCGACTCCTCACATCTTTGACAACTCTCTCTCTCTCTCTCTCTCTCTCTCTCTCTCTCTCTCTCTCTCTCTCTGGACTAGGTAGTCACTTTTTCACAATTTAGTATAATGAAGTATGTTAATTTATTGATTTTTTTTTCAGTTTTTTAGTTTAATTTTTTGTACTATGCGTAGTAGTTAGAGAGTGTACAATTTTTGTATCATGTGTGTTGTATATACTTTGTGAACATTTTTGTAGATGTAGTGTTAGTTGTAGTTGTAGAATATAGGAAAAGCAAACAAACGAGATCCAAAAATTCCAAAATTTGACGACTTGGTCGGGCTCACCACGTAGAAGGTAACGCAATTTGTAGTGGCGATTTCCGTCTCACGGTTTGTAAGATACGTCCGCTTATCACTTTTATTCAATAAAATGAATATAAAGCGATACACAGTCGAATATTACAAACCGAGAGTCGGAACTCACATCTGCAAGTTGCGTTGGTTTGTGTTGGGTGTGCCAGAAGTAATGGCCAAATTTTGGAATTTTTACATCTCGTTTGTGTTATATTGTCGCGTATATGAAAGAACTTCTATATACCTTCGAATTTTTTAGTACGAGCTCACTAGAAAACTGCTCAAACGAATTCTAAAAAATACGAAACTGTGGGAGTAGGTCGGGCTAACCACTCACAACCCAACGCAACTTGTAGTTGCGAGTTCCGACCCACGGTTTGCGAGATACGTCAATGTATTTTTCAAGATTGAAAGTGATGCACTGACGTATCTTTCAAACCGTCAGGCGGAACTCGCTTGTACTAGTTGCACTGCCTTGTGTGCGGGGAGCCCAACCCAATCGTAAAGAATAAGTTTTTTTTAACCTTCTTTTTGTGGTTTTCTCATGAATTTTGTTATATATTTAACGAGTTTACAATAGAGAAATGGCTAAAAAATTACAAAATTTTGCGGGTAGGCCGTTTACGCCACTCACAAGCCAAAGCAACTTGTAGTTGGGAGTTCTCACCCACGGTTGGATATACGCGTCCGTGGATCGCATTTCGCTCTTTCAAGAGTGAAAGCGATACACGGCCGTTTCTTGAAGACCGTTAGTCCAAACTCGCTTCTACAAGTTGCGGTAGCTTATGTGCGGTATTTTAGACCCATTCACAAAGTTTGGTATTTTTTGAATATTGTTTTTGTGGTTATCTCATGTATTTTGTTTCGTATCTATAAATTTGCTTTTTTTGTCAACAATTTGTTTTATAATTGCGAACTTTCTTACAGAGAAATGGTTAGAACGAGGGGAACCGGAAAGTCATCTGTTAGTGGTTGGAGCGAACATTCCACAGAAGTAAGAGAACTATTAATTTGTATTGTGCATTTTGAATATAGTGGTATTGTTAGTACACTAATAATAATTGTGTTTTGTGTTCGTGTAGGTTGGTGCATCCTCTTCGAGTCCACCACGTCGAGGTCCATGACCAATATATGACGCTAAACTGACCTTGCAAGATTACCACAGATCCGTGGCAGTGTGGGGTGGGACGATGCGGATGTGTAATTTCTGCACCCACGAGACCATGACGGTGCACCCACGTATCATCGAGTACCTAGTTCCGGCCGGTTTCTACGGAATCAGCATGATGGGTCGGTAAAACTCAACCAAGAACTTCTTTCAGCACTCGTGGAGCGATGGAGGCTAGAGTCGCACACCTTCCATCTACTGGTCGAAGAGATGACTGTGACGCTACATGATATAGCGATGATCTCCGGTCTTCCAATAGATGGGATGGCCGTGTCCGATAATTTGAACTTTGATAAGTTAAAGCTGTGTAATTAACTCCTCGGTACAGAGTTTTATGAGGAGGCCGCGGAAGATAGAGATATTTTTGTCAGACAATCAATCCGACTATCTTGGTTGAAGGGACATTTCGAAGGGATGTTGAACGATGCATCGGCCGACCACAATGTATAGTCCTACACAAGAGCGTACAATCTAACGGTGCTCGGAGGGGTTATCTTGCCTAACTCATCCAGAGATACGGTACACCTCATGTATCTACGATTGCTCGCCGACCTAGGCTTAGCAGGATGGTATAGCTGGAGAAGTTGCGTGTTGGCAATGCTATATAGGATGTTGTGTTCTGTAGCGTTAGATGGGACCGAGATGACCGGTCTGATGGTCTTGTTACAAATTTGGTCATGGGAGCGACTGCACTTGGGTCGTTCCCGAATTACGAGATCGGCGGACGGTTGGATGGCCGAACCACCAAATGCTCATATGTTAGCACCCTTAAGGGTATATTAGGCAGGTAGATGGAGTTACAAAGACATCCCAAAAGGTGTACTAACATACTACAGAGACAAGCTCGACCAACTACGAGAAGAGTTCGTGATTTAGATGCCGTATACACCCGAGCCGGTTGGAAGACTACCACCGATCGTAGTGACCGGGGCGCAGTTGTGGATGACGAAGGCTCCGCTCATCAACTTTGGTATAGTGGAGCATCCACGGCCGGAGAGAGTCCTTAGGCAGTTCGGTCATCAACAAAAAAGTTCCCCAAGCTGCGCAAATCTATACAACCATGAGTTACATGCCGTGAGGGGTACCAGTCGTATGCCTACCCATGATTGGGCAGATTTCCACCGTGCTCACGTTGCAGAATGGAACGAGCGACAGTTTGAACTTGTAATTGTTAATGTTCCAGGGTACGATGGCACGCTACAAGTGAAGTACATGCAATGGTTCAGAAAATATACACGTTTGTACATCTCTCCCGATACTGAACTACTTGCTGGTATTCAATTACCAAATGAGGAGAGGGAGATTGAACCACCACCCACCTATTCTAGTTGACAACCCATGTTCCAACCGAAGGCCTTAACTATACGTACATTGGTGAGTATAATGTTCAAATTTTGTTGAATGTTCGTTATATTTAAAGTGATTAAATTGTCTACATATATGAATGTGTTTAATTTTATTTTTTTGGTTTTTTGTTTTAGATCGATAATACATTGGACATGACAAAAGAATGTGCGGAGGTAATCAGAAGTAATTTTGGCACGCCTATGAAGAAGTTCGCTCAGAATATGCTCTCTGCATGTCATACCAATTTGGATGTTTTAGGAGAGGGTGAACGTTTGTAACGATATTTGGATAGAACCATATGCTCACAGCGACGTAAGAGCGTGAAGGGTAGGCCATCTGCAGTGCTGGGGAAACAATAGCAACAACAACTCAGAGAACAATAAGCTAGATCTTCACCTCCACCTTAAGAAGAAGAGAAACAAGAAGAGAATGAAGAAAGGGTTGTTGGAGACGTACAAGAGGAGGGAGAAGAAGAAAAAATTGAGAGGCGTCATCCCCATACCGGCGACGAAATCCTGCTCGGAAGAGGCGAGCACTACAACCTTACACACCCGGTTCTTAGCTAATCCCCGATATATTTTTTTTGTTGTAGTATTTTATTGAAATTTTGTTTTTTTTTTGTAACTTATTATGTGATAATTGTTGTTGGCCAATTTAAGTGTTGTTGATGTTGTTGTTATTACCTGGTAATTGTGAATTATGTTATTGATTTTGGTGGCTGTATGTAGAAATTTATTTGGAGAGTGTAGGTGATGGGAATGTATATGCATTTTGGGGGTGATTGAAGTGTAGCAGTTGTAGCTGCTGTTGGAATTGCAGTTATTTTTTTTTTTTAACCTAGGCCGTTGTTGAAGACAACAGCCTAGGTTGTTTGTTGAAATTTTTTTTTTGATCAATAACTCTCTGTATTGGAGTATCAAGTCAGAGAGCAATACCCTATTTTTTGTTTAAGCTTAGATCATTGTCTCCAACAACGGCATAGGTTATAGCAAAAAATTTGAAGTGTTTGGGGGGCTCTCTGACTTGGCCAAGTTAAAAAGAGCAACAAGTCAGAGAGTAGCCCCCCCCCTCCCCCCTGCATTTTTCTATAGCTTAGGCCGTTGTCTCCAACAACGGCCTAGGTTAAAATTGAAGTTTTGAGGTGCTCTCTGACTTGGACAAGTTAAAAAGAGCAACAAGTCAGAAAGCACCACCTTTTTTTATAGCTTAAGCCATTGTCTCCAACAACGGTCTAGGTTATAGCCAAAAAATTGAAGTTTTTGGAGTGCTCTCTGACTTGGACAAGTTAAAAAGAGCAACAAGTTAGAGAGCAGCACCCTTTTTTTTATAGCTTAGACCGTTGTCTCCAACAACGGCCTAGGTTATAGCAAAAAAAGTTGATATTTTTGGGGTGCTCTCTGATTTGGATAAGTTAAAAAGAGCAACAAGTCAGAGAGCAGCCCCCCCTTTTTTTATGGCTTAGGCTGTTGTCGTAGGTTATAGCCAAAAATTTGAAATTTTTAGGGTGCTCTCTGACCTGGACAAGTTAAAAAGAGCAACAAGTCAGAGAGCACCATCCCCCCCTTTTTTTTAGCTTAGGCCATTGTTGGAGACAACGGCCTAGGTTATTGTAACACCCCGCAAAATTGAAAATGACAATTTTGTCCTCGTGTGTTACGCACGTGTATTTTGTAACGTATTTTCACTACGTATTTTGATTACCGACTATTTGTGTATTTCCCGCATTGATTTTACCTTATTTTGAGTTAACAAAAATATAATATTTCAATCTCTGTTTTTTTACGTACTTTTTATGTGTTTTCGATGCACGTATCAATTGCATATTTTTCCATCACTAAGTGTGATATTTCGATGTGTATTAACTATTTATTTTACGTATTCGAACTCGTTTTATAAAACGGAAATTCATTTTTCCCTATTTGGATTAAAAATGCATTTTTTTTATTTTTGTACGTAGCATGCACGTGCAAAATTTTTATTTCACATTTTGTTATTCCCATTTAAAAACTTTTAGCATGCATAAGTTTTTAATTAGCCTTCTTTTGATCCATGGACCCAAGATTAAAATCTAGCTCATTAGGAGAAGAGCCCACTAGGACAATTTGATTAATGAATTAGAAGTGAACCCATGAATCAAGTCCATTAATAAAATCACAAATTAAGTTGAGGTTGGACTAATACATGACAAGTTATAACTTTTAGTACACATTTAGAGTTATAGAATTGTATTAAATTTGTTTGTGCATGTGTGCATGCACACACCTAGGCTTGGCCGGATTGCACACTAGGGGTTAGGCCGGGTTTGGGCGAGGGGGAAGGGGAAGAGTTTGGAGGTTATGAGAGTTAAGCTTTTGAATGGTAGGCAAGGTGAAGAGTTGTAGCTTTTAGGAGTTTAGAAATTGAAGAGTTGTATGAATTAAAAGAAAGAGTTATTAGGTGTAGAATTTCGCACTTTAGACCCTCACAAAACCCTATAAATAGAGCCCCCATTTCTCATTCTCTTTTGCACCAAAAACATTATCAAAATAAGAGAAAGAAAGAAAAGAAAGAGAGTAAGAAAGTTCTATTGCTAGGAGGAGAAGCCATTGCTAGGACAGGGAGCTCTTGCTAGGAGGAAGTGCTTGTGGAGCTAGGAGCTAGAAGGAGTCCCTTTTTTTTCATTAGTGATTTTCATTCTTCAATTAAGGTGGGTGATCTCTTCCTTTCTAAAGTAGGACTTGCATGCTAAATAGTTTAAATGAGTAGTATAAATTGAATGATATACATGTAGAATCCATGCTAGCATAATATGCAATAATCATGTTGAGAATTAGTGAACAAATTGTTACCATGCTAATTTAAAAGGAGAGTTCAACTAAGGAATTAATCATATAAATCATGTTAGAATGTTTGCAATTTGTATGTTTTGTTGAATGTGTGATTTTTCTTTTAGAACTTGTTAAAGAATGATATATTTCGACATGATGATTAAGAAAGAAAAAGAAAAGAGAAAAATAACTTTTTTTGTCGACATAGGTTAAAGAATACAATTTTTGCATGAAGGAGATTCTTTGAGATATTCTTGACTGGTTAATAGACATGCTTGTTTTATCACAGAATGTAACTAGTATAATAGAGTATATGAACTAGTTTTACTAAACATAATTTTAGTTTCGAGATTTGGGAAAAGATGAAAATATGCATGCAAAAAGGAAAAAATATTTTAAAATGAAGTTATAATTTTCTAAAAATAAGTTTGAACCTTTAATTTACCGTTTTAATATTTATCTCAGTCCAAGAGAGATTTTGTTTCAATATTCTAAAAGAATGGATTATTTTGATAAACGAGTTTTGGTAAAAGGAACTAAATTCAGAGTAATGTATACAAAAGTATATTAGTATAACTCTTAAACAGAAAATACACTTTGACTTACTAGTTAGCTAGTGCAATACAGAGCACTGTTTGTAAGAGATCTCGGGTTCAAAACTTGATACTCACAATTATTTTTATTTCTTTTAACAAAATCCCGAAACTGTATTGTATATATAAGGGGTTATTACTTTCGGTATATGACAAAATTCCACAAAGGACTTAGTGGTTAGCCCCTTGGGCCTTGGGCGCTGTGCGCGTGTGTCTGCTACCCCGGGTTCGAAGCCCCTAAGCCACATTTTATTTTTGGGTTGTTTGAGTTTCATTTTCAAACCATTTCTTGGACTTACTGACTTGGGGGAAAAGTGAAAAAAATTATTTCTTTTTATATAAAATTACATAAAGAATTTTTTTTTAGAATAGTTTTTAAAAAAAAATTTAATCTTGTATTTTTTGAGAAAGTGTATAATGAGTTGAAATAGAAAATACGCTTTGTTCCGAAATCTTTATTTGAATAAATAATTCTTTTTGAAGAAAAGAAAAATATGTAATGAGATTCTCTTGTTATGAACAACCCCTTTTGTTGAGTAAGAAGCGCTAGATGGGATTTCAAAATTTGTGAGAATTCATATAGGGTCTTGGAAAGACTACTTGTTTGCCTTGATGGGATTATATGAATATGCTTGTTTGTGGTTAAGAAATTTTATGTGATTAATTTCCTAGAAGAGATTTAGATCTATACTATGAACTCATGCAAAGAATTGTTACCATAGAAAGAAAGTGAATGAATTGAATGAATGATGCTAAAACAAGACATATATCAAGTTGTGAATAGATAAAGAATACTTTGAATTAAGACATGTTTATTAAAGGGTATGTGTACCCATGGAAATCTTGTACATGAAAAGATTGTGATTTAGAGTTAGTAAGACCTCGGATACCGGCACTATTGAAATAAAATGTTTTAAGATGTGATATTGAGATATGGCCATGGAGCTATCTTGATAAATGTTGATTAAGTCCGGTAGGAGGTCAAGTTAATTCTAGGTTTGGAAACTTATTCATGTCTTAAACTATATAACTAGGCACGTAACTGAAGGGTAGTAAACCTGGACAAACATAAGTGGGGCACTCTATATAGTCGGGCGATGTACTTCGGGACTATAGAACTTGTTGGGCAGTGTACTCTAGGACTGTGGTTGCTCCGATGGAGACGAGTTTTAAATCCGGAACTATACGTAGTCGGGCAGATAGTTTTCATACTCCAGTGTATATACGTATACCGGGGCTAGAATGGCACTTGCGGGGGATTCACACGACGAGGAGTCTGTATAACAGTCGGGCAGTATACTCTAGGACTGGGATCCGTACTCGTGGAATGCCTAAACCTTGTTCGTACTACTGGGTAGTTTCATGGCGAGGGATCGAGCCCTTTACTGTGGAGTACGTAGGCGATTGCCCTCGGACCTATGTAGTATAGGATGCATAGAATCCGAACAAGTGTGCATTAGTGTCATCCTAGTATAAATTGTGTGCATTAGGCATTAAGGTATGGCATACACTTACATGTTTAGCGTAGTCACAAATTAACACTTTATTGTTCATTCAACTGTTGTGATTTTGTTAAAGTAATGAGATCGTTATATGTACGGCATAGAGAGGATAGCCGAGTATAATATTTCGTCAGTTGTAAGTAACTAACGTGCCCATAGCTTAATGTGCAGGTAATGGACTATTCATGAAGGAATAAAGATATTATGATGCAATCGATGGTTTATTTTGATAAAGTGTATAAGTTGTACTTTGTTTTCAATATTGTAATCTTTTATTCTTCCGCTGTGTAAACAAAGATGTAAATGAACACTGATGTATTATTGAAAAGTTTTAAATTCCTTGTAAAATTGTACGAAGTGAAGTAAAGATCCTGTAAAATCTTGAATTCGGTCGTATTTGGAATTCGGGGCGTTACAGCTATAGCCAAAAAATTGAAGTTTTTGGGGTGCTCTCTGACTTGGATAAGTTAAAAAGAGCAACAAGTCAGAGAGCAGTCCCCCCTTTTTTTATAGCTTAAGTCGTTGTTATAGCCATAAATTGAAGTTTTTGGGGTGCTCTCTGACTTGGACAAGTTAAAAAGAGCAACAATTCAGAGAGCAGCACCCTTTTTTTATAGCTTACTAGGTTATAGGCAAAATTTGAAGTTTTTCGGGTGCTCTCTGACTTGGCCACGCTAAAAAGAGCAACAAGTCAGAGAGCAACCAATTTTTTTTTCAAAGCTTAGGCCGTTGAGTTATAAAAGTTTTGTTGGATATTTTGGTTTGCTCTCTGACTTGCCCTAGATAAAAGGAGCAACAAGTCAGAGACCAACCAATTTTTATTTACAAAGTTTAGGTCGTTGTCTTCAACAATAGCCTAAGTTATATGAAATATTTTTATGCTTTTTACAATTTTCTCCCCACTCTTTACGAATAGTATCTCTAGAACTCTACAAAAAAGACATTCATATGCTTGTATATCGTTTATATATTTTATTAATTTTCATTTTTATCCACCTAACTAACCAATATAAAATCATAAAGGTTATATGTTTAAAAAAATACCAAAAAATAAAATATGATCTTTTCATTTGTAAAAATCAAAATTTTAAATATGTTCTTACCCGTAATATGTGAATTCTTCGGCAATGCGTACACTTATCCGATTACTGGTGAGTGCAGGGTTTCAACCCAAGTAGTAACTTCTAGGTTGTTTAAGGATAGGGTTAGGGTAAGGTTAGGGTTAGGGTTATGTTTTTTATGCTTTTTACAACTGTCTCTCCACTCTTTACGAACATTATCTCCTGAACTCTACAAAGTAGACATTCATATGCTTGGACATCGTTTATATTTTTTATTAATTTTCATTTATAGCCACCTAACTAACCAATATCCAGTTTAGCACCTAACCCCTAAACATATCCCCCAAAGTGGTAATAATATATCAGCTAGGGTTAGTGTAAGGTTATGGTTAGTGTTAACAGGGGTTAGGGTAGGGTTAGGGTAAGTTAGGGTTATGGTAGGGTTAAGGGTTAGTGTAGGGTTAGGAGTGTAGGGTTATGGATTAGGGTTAAGGTTAGTGTTAGGGTTAGTGTTTATAAAACCCTTCTAATTTTCAAACCCATCTGAATATTCCAAAGATGTCCTATTAACCCTAACCCTACCCTAACCCTACTCATATGTAGGGTTATTGTATGGTTAGGGGTGAGTGTATGGTTATGAATAGGGTTATGGTAGATTTTCACAAGAATTTTGCTCCTTCAATATACTCTTTGTATGGAAATTTTAATGTAAATAGATCATATGTTTACTAATAAAATTGAAACATTCTAAATTTTGTAAGAATCAAACTTGTAGTAAGAGGTTATTTTGGGTTTTCATTAATTAGGTTAATATTTGTAGTTAGAGGTAATAAAGCACACAGAATCATTTCCCTTATTGGGTTCTACATGTAGGAATCTACATGTGGTGCCCACTTTATAGAGTGAAATGTAATAGTAGGCAAGTTATGGACTTGTCATTTTTTCCAAGTTGGATCTGATAATTCTCCGCTCTAAAGCACATTGAATCTTTTCCCTTATTGGGTTCTACATGTATGGATCTACATATGGTGCCCACTTTATAGAGTAAAATATAATAGTAGGCAGGTTATGGACTTGTCATTTTTCCCATGTTGGATCTGATGACTATCCGCTCTAAAGCACACCGAATCTTTTTCCTTATTGGTTAGTTAGGTACATGTGGGGATCTACATGTGGTGCCCACTTTATAGAGTGAAATATAACAGAGCAACAAGTTATGGACTTGTCATTTTTTCTATGTTGGATCTGATGACTCTCCGCTCTAAAGCGCACTGAATCTTTTCCCTTATTGGGTTCTGCATGTGTGGATCTACATGTGGTGCCTACTTTGTAGAGTAAAATGTAATAGTAGGTAAGTTATGGACTTGTCATTTTTTCCATGTTGGATCTGTTGACTCTCCGCTCTAAAGCGCACTGAATCTTTTCCCTTATTGGGTTCTACATGTGTGGATCTACATACGGTGCCCACTTTGTAGAGTAAAATGTAATAGTAGGCAAGTTATGGACTTGTCATTTTTTCTATGTTGGATCTGATGACTCTCCGCTCTAAAGCGCACTGAATCTTTTTCCTTATTGGTTAGTTAGATACATGTGGGGATCTACATGTGGTGCCCACTTTGTAGAGTAAAATATAATAGAGCAACAAGTTATGGACTTGTCATTTTTCCTATGTTGGATCTGATGACTCTCTGCTCTAAAGTGCACTGAATCTTTTTCCTTATTGGGTTCTACATGTGGGGATCTACATGTGGTGCCCACTTTGTAGAGTGAAATGTAATAGTAGGCAAGTTATGGACTTGTCATTTTTCCCATGTTAGATCTGATGATTCTCCGCTCTAAAGCGCACTAAATCTTTTCCCTTATTGGGTTCTACATGTGGGGATCTACATGTAGTGCCCACTTTGTAGAATGAAATATAATAGTAGGCAAGTTATGGACTTGTCCTTTTCAGTAGTTGGATCTAATGACTCTCCGCTCTAAAGTGCACTGAATGTTTTTCCTTATTGGGTTCTACATGTGGGGATCTACATGTGGTGCAAGTTATGGAATCCATGAGTTGATAAAACTCCATTCCATTCTCATTCACATGATCTTTATAATAATGCTCTTTGTACTTGTCACAGATTTTGCATCCTAAAGCCACAAAAGGAAAGAAAAGAAAAGAAAGAGTGAATAAACTTTTAAAATTACGAAAAATAGAAGAAATTGGGGGTTACGGTTAGGGGTTAGGTGTTGAACTAGATTGGTGTACGCATTGCAGAAGATTTACATATTAGGGGTAAGAATATATTTAAAAAATTGATTTTTAAAAATAAAAAAGATCATCTTTTATTTTATGGTATTTTTATTAAACATTTAACCTTCATGATTTTATATTGGTTAGTTAGGTGGAAAAAAATAGAAATTAATAAAATATATAAACGGTATACAAACATAGATCATCTGTCTTTGGTATAGAGTTCCACAGACACTATTCGTAAAGAGTGAAGAGAAAGTTGTAAAAAGCATAAAAATATTTCATAGAACTTAGGGCACTGTTGGAGACAACGGCCTACCCTTAAAAAAAATAGGGTTCATCTCTGACTTGTTGCTCCTTTTAGCTTTGGCAAGTCAGAGAGGAACGTAAAAACTTCAAATGTTTAGCTATAATCTAGGCCGTTATTGGAGACAACGGCCTAAACTATTTAAAAAATGGGTGTTCTCTAACTTTTTTCTCTTTTAAACTTGGTCAAGTCAGAGAGAAACGCAAAAACTTTAAATTTTTAGCTATAACCTAGGCCGTTGTTGGAGACAATGGCCTAAGCTATAAATAAAATGGGAGTTGCTCTTGACTTGTTGCTCTTTTTAACTTGGTCAAGTCAAAGAGCAATGCAAAAAACTTCAAATTTTTTGCTATAACCTAGGCCCCAACAACGGCCTAAGCTATAAATAAAAGGGGTATTGCTCTCTGACTTGTTGCTCTTTTTAACTTAGTCAAGTCAGAGAGTAACACAAAAACTTCACATTTTTAGCTATAACCTAGGCCGTTGTTGAAAAGAACGGCGTAAGCTATAAATAAAAGGGGTGTTGCTCTCTAACTTGTTGCACTTTTTAACTTGGTTAAGTCAGAGAGCACCTCAAAAATTTCAAATTTTTGGCTATAACCTAGATCGTTGTTGGAGGCAACGGCCTAAGCTTTTAACAAAAAGGGGTGTTGCTTTCTGACTTGTTGCTCTTTTTAACTTGGCCAAGTCAGAGAGCACCCCAAAAACTTCAAATTTTAGGCTATAACTTAGGCCGTTGTTGGAGACAACGACCTAAGCTATAAAAAAATGGGTTTTTGCTCTCTGACTTGTTGCTCTTTTTTAACTTGACCAAGTCAGAGAACACCCCAAAAACTTCAAATTTTTTACTATAACCTAGGCCGTTGTTGGAGACAACGGCCTAAGTTAAGAACATATTTTCTCCTTTCGAATAGGCCAATACAGAGAGCTACTGATGCAAAGAAAAAATTTTCACATAGAACCTAGGTTGTTGTCTTAAGTAAAAGAAAAAACAAAAAATTAACAACACTTTCACACAGCAGCTAAAGCTGCTATACTAAATTCTCCTCCAAAAACTATATACAATCCCATCAACTACAATCTCTCAACAACAACAACAATAAAATTAACAATCGACACAAACCAACAACTCTTGTGTCTCAACAACATTTACAGTTAACAACAAAAACCAATTAACAACACTTGCATCAATATCTAATATACTGAAACTTTACATCAAAAAATTTCAATTCACAATGGATCATCATATCTGTCGTCAGAACTCTCTTCATCGGATGAAATCACTTCTTATGGATTGATTGGCCTTCATTCAAAGATAAGTTTTAGTTAGTGAGAAACTCATTTACCACAAATTAATTATAATAAATTTGAAAGAGGGAGAAACAATGAAAGTATAAGTTTTACCCCTCAAATAATGTTGGACAATTTCTTGAATCATGATTCATTTGCATAATGCCGCATCTTCAGCACCATCTCGTTTTTTAATGCGAAGTTGCTCTCTTATCGGCCTCAATCTTTTGGCGCGAGGCCTTCCCTTTGTCATGCATTGTTGTGGGTCACTTATGCGTGTAGGTATGTGTCCATTGCCTTCATCATGAGGTTGTGCACTACCATGCGGTTGTGAACTACCTCCCAGTTCTGCAGTGTCATGTTGTTGTGAGGCCTATTCGGGTTGTTCACCCAATCTGGGTTGTAGTCAAGAGACGCCGTCAATGATCTTCTGCAAATTCTCCAATGTGTATTTGTAACTTTCATTGGAGGAACAACCGAGATCGACAATCTGTTTTGCGTGGTAGCTCAACTCACAATATCGAGAAGCAAAATTCTCGGTATTGGGTTTGGTTGGAACAGATGTATAACTTCTTCTCATCACATCCCAGGTCCATATTCTTTTAATGTGTACATCTGGAAGGAAAGTGTGATGGCTGAACCGAAAAAAGGCTAAAATATGCCTGCAAGGAATGCCAACAAAGTCGAAGAAGTGACATGCACATGTAATAATTCCGTTAATTTTGCATAACTGAAGAAGGCGAGCCGGTTCTGATTCTCCACAGAGTATCACATGGAAGGTTGAACTATCCGGTGTCTCAAGATCGCCAACGAAACTCACATTGTACATGAAGCTTTTTGTAACTTCATCTTGGAATTTGTAAAAGATTTTCAAAGTGTATGTTTTCGCCATTTGTGCCTCCAAAGCACATTCGCTCTTCAACTTCGGTCTTTTCTCACAGTTACGATGATTTTCTTTCAGTTCATCGTGTCTTTGTCTTCCCAAAAAACGGTCGAAAATGACGGCAAATTCATGCAAGGAATATTTCTCTTCTGTATGATGCTTTAAGGTAGAATGCGATGACTCAACCCATTGGCTACTTAACATGCCAGCACAAAAAGAATCTTTAGCGTAGACGGGTGCCTATTTTTTACAGATATCAAATAGATCATTCAACCATTTGTTATTCTCTAATCCGTATTGCGAAATCAATAAATTCTATTTTTGTACAAAGTCATGTACATATTCGGAATTGTACATGACATTCTTCAAAGATTCCCTAAACTTATCGACATCATTCGATATACACACCTCCTGCGATAACTTATCCAATATGTGCCAAATACAAAAACGATGCCGAGTCTGGAAAAAAACTTTCTTAACTGCGACAGCGATCCCACGGTCTTGATCGGTGACGATACCGAATGGAACACGATTCATAATCCCTAACCACTTTTCAAAGAACCATTCAAATGACGAGGCCGTCTCATTTGGAATGAATTCACCTCCTAAGAAAGTCGATTGCCAATGTTGATTCACTCCAACAAAGGAAACAAATAACATTCCATAACGGTTCGTATTGTACGCGGCATCAAAGCAAAGTATATTGCCAAATTCTTGATAATTCATCCTAGAAATACCATCAACCCACATACAATGTGACAACCACCCTTCGGGATCTACTTGAATGTCATAAAAAAATGAAGGATTTGTCTGTTTCTTAGATTCAAAAAAAATAATTAGCATTGTAGAGTCATGTTCTTTCAATGCTTCTTGCGAATCTCTAAGTAGATTTCTAACATCTTTTTCGATGAATCCTACTTGATCGTGACCACCACTAGTACTTTCGAAGAAGAGCATTTATTGATATGTCTGGATATTAGCTTGGTTGAATTAATCTGTTATCCTTTTATCCGTATTTGACACGGAACGGTTTCGGGACAAAATATGCCTTCTACTGGGTGACGTGAATTCGTGATTGTTTGCTTCATGAAATGAATACAGCACCCACATATTACTTGCTTCGTTTAATTTTACACGAATGCAAGTCTTGCAACCCGTTCTATAGGTTGTTCCCCGTCTACCATCACTATGTTGACTCGGCGACGACCCGGCTTATTACAAAGATATGACTTATCTACTTCCAATCATCCCTTTAATTTATTCTCACTCTTACGCATTGCAAAACCCCCACAATGAGCATATGAAGAATAAAAATTTTCGGCCTCAACTAAAGTTGAAAATGTCATACCTAACTTTGGTTTTAGATGTTCTTCGACTAGCGGCATGGAATCAATGATTGGTTCAACCCGCACGAAATTATCGCCGGCAGTAGAACTCTCCGTATTGTTGTTCATCTGGGAAAAAAATATATTATTGGTAAATTAATACAGACAACATATATAAAACAGTTTTTAAACAAACGATTGTGATATATATACATACGAAACAAAATAAGTGACAAACCATCATAAACGATGTCAAAAAAATACGGAACTCTGCGATTGGGTCCGGCTTGCCGCATACAAGGTAACGGAACTTGTAGAAGCAAGTTCCGATTCACGGTTTGCAAGATACGGCCGTGTCTCACTCGCTTTCACTCTTCGAAATGAGGGGAATGCAATACACAGACGCATATAGCATACCGTTGGTGACAACTCGCGACTACAAATTACTATAACTTTGTGAGTGGCAAGACCGACATACTCGCAAAATTATGGATTTTTCAAGTGGGTTCTCTATTGAAAACTTGCTCAAAACATAACAAAATTCATGAGAAAACCGCACAATCAATGGTAAAAAAACTAAACTTTGTGATTGGATCGGGCTCCCCGCACACAAGACAACGCAACTTATACAAGCGAGTTCCGACCAACGGTTTGCAAGATACGACCATGTATTACATTCATTCATGAAAAATGCGAACAATGCGATACATTGACGTAGGCCCCAAACCATGGATCCGAACTCGCAACTACAAGTACCGTTTGGTAGCGAGCGGTAAGCCCAACATGCTCGCAAAATTTCTTATTTTTTGGATGTCGTTTCCTACCGAAAAGTACTCTCGATAGAAATCAAACATTAATTGAGGTTGTTGTTTGATATACGGTAGAATTCTGCACAAACGAGATCAAAAAATTCTGAAACTTTGGAAGTAGGACGGACGCAAAATTACATGAGCCAACAAAATTTGTAGACGTGAGTTTCGACTCACGGTTTGCAATATACGCCGATGTATCGTTTCACTCACGGAAAATACTCGAAAGCGATACACGGCCGTGCACTTCAAACTGTGAATCCAAACAAACTTTTATAAGTTGCGTTGGCTTGTGCGTGGTGAGCACGACGTACTCGCAAAATTGCATAATTTTTTGGATCTCTTTGTGCGCTATTACTAACAACGAACAACGACCAACAGCAACTAATACTATATCTACATCGACAATAAAACTATAATTACCCAATCTATAAATACCTACGCATAATATACAAATTGTACACTCAAACATTGAGAAAAAAATTCAATCAATTAACCTAGTTAGATTTACTAAAATAGAAAAAATATAATACCTTTCACAATGAGGGTGTTCGAAAAGGAGATAGAGAATACCCTTGCGCGCTGTTGTAGAGAAAGGAAGGGGAGTAGCATTTAGCTAATTTCTTTAGGATTAGGATTTTAGGGTTGGAAGGATTTCGGATGGGTTAGGGTTTTTTGTAATCGGGATCTTCAAAGGAAGAGGGCAACAGTGTGAGAAGAGGGAGAGACTGAGTGAGAAGCAACAAGCAAGAGAGAGCTAGGGTTTTCAGATTGAGAGAGAGAGAGAGCTAGGGTTTGGGAAAATGGGTTTCTCGAGCTCCAGTAGCGAGAGAGAGATTTGTGAGGGAGATGGCGATCTGAGTATGTATAAGTGTTTGGAAAAATACTTGTACATACTTAGGAACAATGACCTAGGTTGAAATTTTTGTTAAAAAAAACAACCTAGGCCATTGTTCCCAACAATGGCCTCAGTACAATTTTCTTTAAAAAAAACTTCAAACAACCTAGGCCGTTGTTCCTAACAACGGCCTAAGTATAAATTTTAGCAAAAAAAAACTTCACGCCAAAAAAGTCTAAGTCTGAAACGTTTTTTGGCATAAAATTACAAAATTACCCCTCCGCTTTTGGAACCGTTAGTGGGAGTGTGCCTATTGGGTTTCGATATGAGCCATTGATCAAGATCTGAGTAAGATCTGAGCGATCCAACGACTCACGGGCGCGTTTTCCAACCCGTTGAAAATGCACTCGTTTTCAATGGAGCATTTGCCATAAATATATATATATATATATATATATATATATATATATATATATATATATATGAGGCTTCTTCCATTGCAAATGCTACTGTAGCAGTTGCGAACGTGCGAATCACTTAACCCGTCATCCACAATGACGGGTTAAGGCAAAACACATATCCCGTCATTGGTGATGACGGGTTATGTGTTTTGCCTTAACCCGTCATTGTGGATATAGATATATATATATTCCATTGCAAACGCAAAAGTTGTGCAAACGCGTGCAAATCACTTAACCCATCATTGACAATGACGGGTTAAGTCAAAACACATAACTCGTCATTGCCAATGACGGATTATGTGTTTTTCCTTAACCTGCTATTGCTAATAGCGGGTTAAGTGGTTTGCATGTTTGCAAATGCTACAGTAACGTTTGCAATAGAAGAAAGCTCATATATATATATATATATATATATATATATATATATATATATATATATATATATATATATATTATTATTATTATTATTATTATTATTATTATTATTATTATTATTATTATTTTATTTTTTATTTTTTATTTTTTTAATATAATACTATATATATACTCTTCAGTACGGGGCATTACAAAGAAAGAGTTCAAAGAAATCCAACTGAAAGAGAAGAAAGAGTTCAAAGAAAATGAAAGATAAGAAAGAGAATGATGAAAATATATTAATTGAATTAATAAAATGATACAGTAAAAATTGCAAAAGAAGAATGAGACTTGAAAAGTGAATATTGAGAGAGTTGATCACTTCCACAACTTGCAAGATAAGAGCACTAGCTTGAGAGAGTTGATTACTTCCACAACTTGCAAGAGAATATCACTAGCTTGAGAGAGTTGAGTATTGATTTGGAATGAATATAGATAGTATTGCAAGTTTTGATGTGAAGAAAAATGAAAGGAATTGGGTGGATATTTATTGATTTTCTTAATTTTCGGATTTCCAATTTTACCCTCCAAAATTAGCCAGTATACAGCTATTATGGAAGGTAAAATAGGAAGTCTCAATTACTTCAGAATTAAAAAAAAGGCCAACAACCTGCCCGATCAGGCCCAACAATGGGCCCATCGGGCAGGGCCAGTTTCAAATCGAGGGCGGGCCGAGCTTAATGGCGGGCTGGGCTTCCCCGGGCCAATTCCCTACATCTCAGCCCGAAATGGACCACCTATGCATCGACAGGCCCGGCCCGACCCGGTTGTTGGCGGTTCAGGTCGGGTTGTGTGCTAGGTGGGCTGGTTCCATGCGGGCTGTGGGCCGGCTCGACCAACTTGCCACCCCCCAAGTTTATGTACAAGTCACAAAAAGAAGCTGCGGATGTCAGGTGCGATTCATAGGGTTAATTGACACGTATGATTTTTAGCTAATATAATAAATAAAAAAATCTACCTGTTGGGTCCAGATCCTAGTTAAAAAAATCTACCTATCGGGTCCGGTGGCGGGGAATAAAGATTTGCACTTAAGTATTTTTGCACCCAATATTCTACAGTTCTAACAATTTTTGCACTTAATTACATGAATAAATATTATATTTACACATATATCTTCAACAATTACTTTTATATGCACTAGTAATATACATGTGCGATGTACGCATTAATTTTAAAAAAATAATAATGTGAAAACTATGATTTACACGTGCAATGCATGTCTTGATAAATATGATTATATATTTTTAAAAGTAAATGTGAAAACTATAATGGGAGTTGGAGTTGCATGTGCATTGCACGTAAGTAGGTAGTTAGAGCATCTGTAGTCGTTGTGGGTGAAAAAATGGATATATGGATAAATAGAAATAAGAATCGAACTTTGGCTGCACTCGTTAAAAGCTATTTTTTTTAGCAATCTATCGTAAAATAATAAGCGACGGCACATGAAGTGCCGTCGGAGAGAAAAAAAAAACGCTTAATTTTGTGGGACGGCACTCGAAGTGCCGTCCGATCGCAAAAAAAAATACAAGGAGCGACGGCACATGAAGTGCCGTCGAAGAAGAGGAAAAAAAAAGGACCGAAAGCACGGACGGCACATGAAGTGCCGTCCAAGAGGGTAGTGAAATTTTTTTTTGTCATTTTCCTCTTTTCCGGAAATTACAAAAACATTTCAGTAATTACAAAAAATTTACAAAAAATTACAAAAACATTTCAGAAATTGCAAAAAAAATTAAAAAATTGCAAAAACATTTTCAAAAATTGCAAAAAAAAATAAAAATTACAAAACCCTCCGGACGGCACTTCAAGTGCCGTCCGAGGATTTCGGCCTGCGCTGGGATTTTTTTAATTGAAAAAAAAATTAAAAAATCAAAGGACGGCACATGAAGTGCCGTCCGACGCGGCAAAATTTTTTTTTTTGTGTGTGACGGCACTCGAAGTGTCGTCGCTCAAATATGGATAATTCTCAAATTGATTCTCATTTATAGCATACGACTGTAGCGATTTATCGATAAAATAGATATTTGGCAAACGAGTGCAGCACGTTCGTTTGCCAAATATCCATTTTATCGATATTTGGCAAACGACTACAGATGCTCTTACAACTCCAACTCTTCCATTATAATAGTTATTATATATTATATTATAGATAGATGGATAGATAGATAAATTATAATTTATACGTGTGATGCACATTTAATATATTTTAAAAAATTAAAGTAAAAAATCTGACGTAGTGAGGGCTCGAACCTAAGACCTCCTTCATATTATATTAGTTATGCATGTGCAATACACGCGTTGGTAGATTACAAATAACACTAAGGCTTTCTTCCATTATAATATTAGATTAGAGATATCTCTATAATCCTATAATTCAAATTCCATATTTTTTAGGGTATTTTTTAACGGGTTTCGGGTCGGTTCTATTTTGAGCGGATCTGGATTCGGACCCAAACCTGGACACGGATCCGGATCCGTTAATGCATCAGGTATTATTTTAGGATCCAGACCTGGACACGGATCCGGATCTGTTAGTGCATCGGGTTTTATTTTAGGATCCGGACCTGGACCCCAATCTATATACATCCGGTCGGTTCGATCTAATGTTGAGTTCGGATCGGGTCCGGTACCGGATAAATGTGACAATGTGAGAGTGCAATTGTTTACCCTATCAAATTCTACCAAACAAACCAAACCAGTTTTTGATTCCTTGCTCAGTCAACATTCAACATAAATTGAACACATTAAATTCTAATAATAAAATCAGAACGTGACAATAATGTCAGCCTCCCAGAAAGGATCAAGACTGAGACTGACCCTCATTGTTAACATCTTGTGATCTTTGGAATCATCTGGGTTCATTTAAATTTCAAATCATTGATGAAACCCTGTAACCTAGGAAAGGGAAAGGGACACCCCCACCCATCTACACCGCAAAAGGACGACTACAACATATCCCACCAAAAACATCACTTCTCTTCATGACATAATATCTTTCAGAATAATTATGCCTAATTCTGTATAGTAGTAATTCTGATAATATGCTGAGTTTGCAGAACAATTCCTTATTATTGTTTTTTTAAAGAAAAATGTGGAATATAACGAACCTGTTTCATTAATAAGAAATTAACGGAACAAACCCAGATAACTGGATTAGAGTACAACCTACAGACTGAAAATAAAACATACATGAAGTAACATGATCCGTACAGACAACAAATCTCTCTAACAGCCCTGGAGGGTGGGCCGACAACAAGCTCGAACCCGCAAAATTATATATACGTCAGTTTAGCTTCGTACACTGCCTTCACGACACATGCACACCCACCTGAACACCCACATAAAACTAGTCCGACAGAATTTTATCACCCGCCGATCCCTGCCTTTTCCTTGCTGAGAGGACCCCATCTTTGGACCCAAGCCCCGCACGCCCGATATATCACACCTAGACACATGCACAGCAATTCCTTATTATTGTTACTGTTTGAGATCATACATGTAAGGCATACATCTAGGAGTATTTTGCTCCAAAGTATTAAGGCTGGAATTAGTATAAAAGGTAGGCGTAATTTTGGACGTAAACATTCATCAAACCAAAGTACATTGACAATCATTTTGAAAAGTACAGTACTGGGCATAATTCATATGATGAAACATTGAAAACAGAGTTTGGACGGTTTACAAAGTTTAAAACGCCATTAGAACACAACACAAATTAAAATCCACACAATGCAATAGCACTTAATTTAAGGATAACAATATTACATGAATGAAAACACAGGATCAAAGTAATTGAACAGAGTCTCATAAAGAACTGCTTCTTCTATGAACTTAATTGGGTTTCTCTTATTCTCCATATTCTTCCATTAGCTGATATTCCTGAAACAGAAGAAACTCTCATCATTAACCAATTGAAACCAGGAAGACAGTGCAAGAAAAGTGGCAAAAGAAACAGATTTTTCTGCTTATTTACAAGACCTTTAAAAGCTCGTCGTCGTAATAGGCACGTCGTCAAAGCTCCAGAGACTATCCTGAGCATACCCTTCATAACTGAAAAATCCATACTCTTCAGTGCTCTCAGGAACCTGCAGGAATTTCATGCAGGATTCGAAGTCTGACAGATCTTCAGATAATCCCACTGCAGGATTTTCATTAGTCAGCACTCCCACTCCCGAATTGTTCTTCAGTTTCTTCTGAGCGTTGCCATTCTGAAACTCGACCAGTTCGGATTCATTTCCTTCCATAATAGTAGGGGGAGTAAGTGAAGTGATTTCAGGTGTTGCCTTATTCATCTCAGTTCCCCAACCAAAGTCGGAACAATCCAGAGAGTTGCTCCCCTGATCAGACTGGAAAGCTGAAGGTTCAATTGCAGCAAAAGAGATTGGGTACTCCGGTTTAACCTGATCCCTCTCCTTGAAGAATCCCAGTGTAGAATAAAATTCAGGTTCAGGGTTGAAATCCAGATTTGGTGCCTTGAAGGAAGTCACTTTTGGCTGTCGGCCCTCTTCAGGGAAGTTCACCTTGGCCTTATTGCCACGAATCTTACGTGCTTCCACATCATAAGCACGAGCAGCTTCTTCAGCAGTGTTGAATGTTCCAAGCCAAACACGAACTCCTTTGCGGGGGTCTCTAATCTCGGCAGCCCATTTTCCCCATGGCCGCTGACGGATGCCTCTGTACTGGCTTTTGCGCTTCCTCTTGGCAGATTTCTCAGACTCCTTGAACTCTACAGGTTTCGGAATGATTGCTTTCTCCACTGTTTATACAGGAAAAAATAATATTGAACAGAAATAATAACTTGAAATAGGGGAAGCACATCAGAAAATTCTTCATTTGAAATTTTATGAAAACACTAAGTAAATGAAGATAAAATCATAAAGGAAGAAAAGAGGAAAGAAACATGCATTGGACCGAAGGTGTATATAATTAATCAAGTGATTGTCGTCATTGCTAACATGTCATTTGTAGTTTTCTATCTAAATAGGTCTTCGGCTCTAAACAATTTTGAGAATAGAATATGCACAAGCAGTGATGAAATTCTATATATAAATAAATAGAGATTTTCTGAAACTTATAGACCAATTTTTGGAAGACACAATCACACTGTAAGCTCAAAAAGTTATTGAGAATTCCTACACTTGTACACAGTCCAGAACTCCAGTTGATAGAGAAGGAAATGATACAGAGCACAATATGGTTCTTAAGCTCCACATTTCTACATATCAATATGGGAAACTAATAAAAAAATCGTCAATCTACTTTAATCAAGAAGTCTATAAAACAAACCACCAAAAAAGCCCTGTGTATAGAACCCTTAAAAGCCCCCTATATACATTAACTTGTTATTCTAAGTTTCTAACTCAAGGGAAATTCTATAAGACAAACTAGCAATTACAACCATATTGTTATCTTCATAATAACAATATAAGAACATTTAACAAAACTCCAAACTAAAAAGAATGGTTACACTTGAAAATTTGTGATAGGTAGGGTTGTACGAGAATAGCCCTCTACCCTCTTCATAACAAACAAAGGTGCTCAGCCACACTCAGTCCCCAAAACACAATACCTACTGTAAGGCTATACATCACTCTTCAAATCTGTATATATTTTCTGAACTGATGCTAGTATATAGTACTTTTGAAATACGAAAAACCATCTGTTTAGGTTATAATTTTAAGTGTTCTAATT
Source organism: Hemerocallis citrina (assembly GCA_017893485.1). Classification (NCBI taxonomy): domain Eukaryota; kingdom Viridiplantae; phylum Streptophyta; class Magnoliopsida; order Asparagales; family Asphodelaceae; genus Hemerocallis; species Hemerocallis citrina. Next base: position 47,897,215 of record CM030364.1, on the reverse strand, counting down.
TTATGCATTCCATTACGAGCCAAAAGAACTAATCACATCATACAAATTTCCTGTAATTTCACAAGCTCTGAAGAGAGAGAGAGAATTGATCAAACATATAAGTCAATGAAGAGTAACATTCATGCATCTATAAACACTGTTAATACAAACAAAAAATTCAAGAACAAGAGAATTAGGAAGCAAATCTTTTAGATTCTATTCAATCCCCCCCCCCCCCCCCCCCCCCCCCACCCCCCCCACCCCAAAAAAAAACAATTCCAAGGCTAAGAATCAGTTCCAATTAATTAACTAAAAGGCAAGAAACATAATGCAAATCTTCCCCCCTACCAAAATTACCTAAGAGGAAGCACAATTATCCACTATTCATTATAGACCTAGAAATCTTACCATTTCAATCCAGAACAATACCAACATCCACACTATAGATAAGCAAAAATAAATTTAAAATTACTCAAAGTCTAAAAGAGTATCTAAAACTTAATCGTAACAAAGACGAACTTAAAAAAAGGGTGGCAAGGTTTCTCCTTTTAGAATTTTTTGTGGTACCAACTCCAAACGTCACACATCCGCCGCCTACCTACCGTTTTAGGTGGCACCAGCGAGATCCAGCTAAGGTAAGGAACTTCGTGTCGCGGCTGCTCCACTCCACAGCGGTCTCTTGAACTGAACTTCGTTGCATTCCCGTGCGGAAGCGAATGGGCGCTGTGCCGTGGGTCAGTTTCGGGGCGGGGGGCGGAGAGAGACAGACCATAGCATTTTTGGCTAGCCAGTGCCACGTCAGCATTGACCGCTATTGGGAATAGTGGCCTCTTCATAGAGACCAACACATTGTACTCCCACACTTGACAGATTATAGAGGGTATTGTATAATTGCAAACTACTTGGTGTAACTGAGGTCGCTATTGTCAATAGCGGCCTCGTTTAACTAAGGTCGCTATTCCTAATAGCGACCACAGGTTGGCCCAATCGCTTTTAGTCCCACCTGAGGTCGCTATTCGGCCAATCGCTTTTAGTCCCACCTGAGGTCGCTATTGGGAATAGCGACCTTGGTTATACGAGGCCGCTATTGACAATAGTGACCTCAGTTACACCAAATCGTGTCCATTATACAATATCATCTCTATAAGCTGACAAGTGTGGGAGGTCGCTATGAAGAGGCCGCTATTTCCAACAGCGGTCGCTGCTGAAGTGGCACTGGCTAGCCAAAAGTGCTAATAATTTGTGAACTGGCCTAAAATCGCAAATAGTTTCAAAAAGTGGCCTAGTACCGCAAAAAATTCTCTCCTTTTAGGATCAAAGTTTCTCCTTCGACCTGATTCTGATCTCATAATCTTCATGCATTCTACAAACTCAAAATTTTATACCCATAATCAAACTCTAACCCCCCTTCAAAATAAAACTAAACAGAAAACATACCTCCAACAAATAGAACCCTAAAAATCAACAATTATAACAAACCCCCAAAAACCCATTTCTAGAAACCCCATACAAATCCAATCTTTACCCAAATTAACCAAAAAAATACTGAAAATCAAAAAATAAAATAAAAATACCTTTAGCCTTTGGAGCTGGTTTGGGAGCAAAACAGAAGGGCTCAAAATCAAGCTCCTCATCCTCATCCTTGAACTCCTGGAAATCAACCTCAAACTGGGAATCATCATCAAATTCATCGTCATCAATCTCAACCGTCCGTTCCTTTGCAACCTTGTTTGCGCCGTAGGATGCTCCCTCCTTCTTCAGATGAGGCCACAGCATACCAGCTGTCACCCTCCTCCACTGAGGAGCCGGCGGTACGATGTCGGAGATGATAGCACCTCCACACATCTTGCTAGAATTTTGCAGAGAGGTCCTCGCTTTTTTGGTAGAATGGCAGAAATGAAGTAAGAAGGGAAGAGAGGGGGAGTTTATATAGAAGGCTATGGTTGGTGAAAAGGGTAGAAAAACATAGAAATTTTTTGCCCGTCATAGGCCACTTTCTGAAAATATTTGTGCTTTTGGGCTAGTTCCCCAACTATTAGCGCTTTTGGCTACTTTGTGCCACGTCAGCAGCGGCCGCTAGGCCTCTTCATTTAGAGGTCGCTAATGAAAATAGCGACCTATGTTTTAATTTTTTTTGAATTTTTTATTTGCCGTCGCTATTACCATTAACGACCTTAGTATAATAAGGTTGTGAGCTCAAATGAATGTATTGAGACACTTAGCGATTCCTAAAAACCTTTTCCAAAAAATTTAAAACTAAGATCGCTGTTAGGAATAGCGACCTTAGTATACTAAGATCGCTATTCCCAATAGCGACCTCAGTAGGAAACACAATTTCCTCAGCGACCTCATTATACTTAGGTCGCTAGTGGGAATAGCGAAGGCAAAAAAAATCAAAAAAAATTAAAACATAAGTCGCCATTCCCATTAGCGACCTCGAAATTAAGAGGCCGCTATTGGAAATAGCGGTCGCTGCTGACGTGACACAAAGTAGCCAAAAATGCTAATAGTTGGGCAAATGACCCAAAAACACGAATATTTTCAAAAAGTGGCCTATGTAGGCAAAAAACTCAAAAACATAGAAGGCATAAATCTATTTACTTGCGAAATAGAGAGTAAAAAATAGTAAAAGCTTTTGAATTATATTTTACTAGTAATTTACGCATGTGATGGTCGTTTTAATAAATATAGTTTTTTTAGTAAAAATTCAGACGTTGTCTAGGTTTGAACCTAAGACATTCTTTATAATAGTTATGCACGTGCGCTGCACGTGTTGATAGATTTACAAATGACACTAAGGTCTTCTCCCATTATAATATTAGAGATTAGAGATCTATATATTATACTGATAGGAGAGAGTGTCTACCCCTTTTGTCCTTCTATTTTGAAATAGAGAATGGAGAGTAAAAAAATGAATTCACATTTATTAACACGTGCAGTACACACCTTGTCATATAATAAATAAATAAAATAAAATAAAAGCCCCAAATCTATAAATTTGGCACTTAATTTCTAGAATTGTGCTTGCACATTAGCGTTCGATGAAATGCCTATGGTGTACGCAAGGTGTTTGTGAAAAATGGATTTGAGAAATTTTGCTTAACTAAATCAATTGTATCTATGTGTGGTGTATGTATTAATTTCTGAAACCCTAATTTACTACCTTGTGTTATTTTCAATTTCTAATTTGTGTTTTTAAATCCCGAAATTTGGATTTTGAGAAGAGTACGGGTTGAAGATGGGGATGACTGCGGTATCGGGTCTAAAAATGAGATTTGGTAAGGAGGTAGGTAGTGGAGAGCATGGTGAGGCGGACGAAAATGTGGAGGGGGGTGTTGGAGAAAGGAACGTCGCTACGGTCGAGGAAGGCAGAGACGATGGAGAGGAAGGAGAAGGCGTCTGATAGGGTGTGGATTTTGGAGAGGGAAAGGAGGGTCAAGATGAGGTGGGCCAGAACTTGGGTGTTGCCGGTCCGAATGTATACTAAGCTACTTTTTTAAAGTTCAATATAATTTTATGAGTCCATTAAAATTATTTTATTTTGTGCAATTTGCACATGGTAACACTAGTTATTCTCTACTACTATAATGAGAGAAGGCCTTAGTGTAATTTGTCAATCTACCAACCCGTTCAACATACGTACAACCAAAATCCTTTATATAAACCCATCAAACACGTAAACTACCCATACAAACTCCCTCTCTCTCTAAAAAAATAAGACGACTGTTCCTCTCCCTCTTTCTCAAAACCCACGCACCCTTTCTTCGCCCTGCCGTCTAAGTTTTTTACTTTAAAAAAATAATATTTATTAAAACATGCATCACACGTGTAAATTACTAGTCTATATATTATACTAATAGGATACAGTGTGTCTACCCCCTTTCTCCTTCCTCTATTTTGAAATAGAGAATGGAGAGCAAAAATATGAATTCATATTTATTAACACGTGCAATACTCACATTTTCATTAAAAAAAAAAAATAAAACAAAATGAAAGTCCCAAACCTATAAATTTGGCACTTAATTTCTAGAATTGTACTTGCACATTAGTGTTCGATGAAATGCCTATGTTTCACGCAAGGTGTTTGTGAAAAATGGATTTGAGAAATTTTGCTTAACTAAATTAATTGTATTTATGTGTTGTATGTATTAATTTTTGAAAACCCTAATTTACTACCTCATGTTATTTTCAATTTCTAATTTGTATTTTTAAATACCGAAATTTGGAGTAGGAGAATAGTACGAATTGAAGATGGGGATGACTGCGGTATCGGGTCCATAACTGAGATTTGGTAAGGAGGTAGGTGGTGGAGAGCATGGTGAGGCGGGCAGAAAGGTGGAGGGGGATGTTGGAGAAGGGAATGTCGTTGCGGTCGAGGATGACAGAGACTATAAAGAGGATGGAGAAGGCGTTTGATAGGGTGTGGATTTTGGTGAGGGAAGGGAGGGTCGAGATGAGGTGGACGAGGACTTGGGTGTTGACGGTTTGAATGTGTACAAAGCAATTTTTTTAAAGTTCAATATAATTTTATGTAACCCCTGTTCCCTGTATTTGTATTTTCCTACTGTATTTCATTTCATTGTACTCTTTTACCAATCCAAGATTCTGTATTTTTGTTTCCAGTTCTAATAAAAATCATTTCTTTTGTTTCGACTCAATTTTGTGCCAATATTTATTTCAATTGCACTTTTCCTATCCGCTCTAATTTGTCGTTCTTCATGAAGAGTTGACTGTTTCATCTCATGTAATTCTTTTTCCTAATTATAATGAATTTTGACTCAATTTCCTGTTGGATCCCACTCAAACCCGCTATCCAATAACCCACAACCCAAAACCCTATACTATATAACCTAATTAACTTTAAACCCTAATTAACCCAAACCTAATTCACTGTGTAAACCTAATCATCTGTAGCCGCCAACCCCTTTGGCACTGTTCATCTTCTTCGTCAAGGTCCCGACCTCTTGCCCTCGTCATCCCCTCCTCGCCTCACCATCTCCCACAACACCGCGTTCTTATCGTCAGTCGCCCCATCACCATTATCGCCAACCACCACCGAAGAACCCATCTTCCACATCCTTATCACCATCACCACACCCCTCATCCCGTCTGCCTCCTTCACCGTTGTCGCGACCACCCGTCGCTGCCCAACTCCTCGACCACCTCTGTGTGTTTCCGCCATCGTCATCCCCGTCATCTTCTCTCGCCGACCCCCCTCTGTTTCTCCCCAAAAACAGAGCTTCTCGCTGCCCTTGCTTCCCTTGTTTCCTTCTTGCACCATCGACACCTTATTGGTGCTGCGACTACACCACCGCGCTGCCCTGTCACCGCCAGCCAGCCACCGCGAACCATTCGCGGCCGCAGCAGCCATCGCTGTCATTGATCAGAGAAGGATTGAAGATGGAGAAGGCTTGTTTGAATCTCAACCACATGATCTCATCAAGCTCGTAACCTTCATCATCAGATCATATTTGATCTGATCTCCATCATCAGATCAGACCAGAGTGATCTGAGCCGTCGATCTTCATCGATCTTGATCGCCATCAAGATCCGTGCCAATCGTGTTTCGTTGCTCTACCGTCGATCAACATGCTCATCTAATCAAGGCAAGTATCTTCTTGTACAGTTTACTGTTCTAGTACAAGCGTTTAATTGAAAATACTGCAAGTAGGTTGTAGTTGTAACTCTCCTTTGGCTTATCAGTTGATGATCTCATTCTATGCCTTATCAACATGATCTAAGAGTCACAACTTTTCGTTGATACACTCTTTCATAACTAGTATAATTATGATACATTTCATGCAAAAAAATGTCTTTATTGGTTTCTGTCATGTCTTTGCTTGCTGTTTCGACCCCGATAACATCAGAATCTGGACTTCAGTCCTAAACATGAAATCTATCCCCGGATGTCTAGTTTACTACCCTTTTGACGAAATTGAATTCCGAGTTACGGTTTGTGAGATATCACAGTTTTACTGTTGCTGTGTCTGTAATCGCAGATTCATAAAAACCGCTGCATCATTTTGTTTTACAATTAAATTAAATATGCTACCAGTAAGATAATGACTTAAAATTGTGCATGCTGATACTAGAAATACTAGAGAACATCCCCTAATTTTCTTGGAATTAATTAATGAAGTTTCAAACCTGTTTCATATGTATAAACACAGTTTTACAAATTCTGGCTGAACACAAATTGTGTGTAGTTTGCTGTTTTGACACCCGATGCTACAACTTTTATGTATCTTATTTATATGCATTGGAACCACGAAGGAGTGTAGTTTCTATAACTTCTGACGGATTCATATTTGCTATCTTGTAGCAACAGGAATCGCAGTTTTGGTGCAACAACGTCATGCTATCCAGAATTGGAATTTTCGTAGTTCTTGATAATTTTAATTTGTGTTGACCCTAGAATATGCTTTCTAATTATCTTAAACTTGTTCCATATTATTGATCATGTTTACTTGACCTGTTTTGCACACTTTCATGCTTGTTTGATGATAATAATAAATAATAAGCCAGGATTTAAGGGAAAGACCATAGTAGTGGACAATATAGGTAAGTGTACTCGGAAGGGGGCTCATGTTTTCCACTTGATACATGCTTCATGAACTACTTATATTATTATTCGATTCATGAACTATTGATTCATGAACTAGTAGATGATTATTCGATTCATGGACTTGTTATTACTTGATTCATGATTTGTCATATTATTACTTGACACATGAACTAGTTATATGATTACTCGATTCATGAACATGGCTTACAATACTTGATGCCTGAGTACACTGCCCTATAAAATCTACCACTAGACCTAAACGTAACTGTTTGTAAGTAGCAACCATGTGGTAAAAGTATGGACGCATGAAGTGCTACCTAGATAGAATTTAACATTAGACTTAAGAATAACTTGTCACTTGTACACACTTGATACCCTACTTGATACTTGTTACGTGATACTTGTTACTCAATACTTGTCACTTGATACTTGATATAATTACATGCTAATTTGTTACTTGTTCCACTACTTGTACTTGTTACCCAATCTTGTTACTTGAGTTGTCTTACTTGCTAGCTAGTCTTTAGAACTCCACTACTTGTTCCGTCCCTTATTATATCATGTTATACATTCTTGATTCCATATCTTGTTTCACATTTTCTTGCATCTATTTTCATACCCTTACTTGTACTACTTGCGGCCCTAACTTGCACTAAGGGTGTTTGTCTTTATTTTTTTTATTTTCCTTTTATTTATATAGATACGGACTTTGGAGATGAATTGCCTACTGGAATTGGTGAGCAGACGTTCTAGGCTTTGCTTGGGAAAAACTGCTTTAATTATTTTGTATTTGAGTTATTTATATTTGTTGCTACTTGAAACTTGTAACGGGCTTGTAGTCCCGAAATTTTATTTTTTGATCCAAATCTAAAAATTATTTGGGATATTTATATTTTGTTTCAATTGTTTTCTGTTGATCGATAAATTATTCATGCATGCGTGGTTTTGTATATTTTGTTATATTCTTGTTATGATGCTGAGTCGATCCTACAGCTCATGAATGATAAAAATCATTCGCTGGGTTTTGTCACGTACTCGTATTCCGTATTTCTTTTGGGAAGCGGAGCATGACAAGGTTTTTAGTGGTATCAGAGCCAGGTTTGGCTAATGTGTTAGTTTGACTAATACATTAGAAAGGCTTGACTCAGTCAGGATTAACTCAACATTTAACAGGCCATGCAATCACATGAACAATTTGATTATCAACTTGATCTGGTTACTGATGGTTTTTGGTTTGTGCAGGCTATGACTTATAGGAATGCTTCGTCCTCCCAAACTGGGGGCGATCATTCGAAGGAGCCCACTATTGTGCAAGTGTTGCCGATGCAACATGAACAGAATGAGCTGCTGATGCAACAAATGATGCAGATGCAGCGGGAACATGGTGGACTTATGAAGGTGGCTCTAGAAGCTGCCAACAGAGAGCCCGTTGTACCTGTGCCCGGAGTGTTGCCACCGAGACCTGACAATGTGGCGGACTTCATGAGGCTACACCCAGACAAATTCTCGGGTACTGACGGTCCACTAGAAGTCGAGCAATGGCTCATCAGGACTGAGCAGCTATTAATCACGACACGGATAGTAGATGTTGATCGCGTGGATGTCATGAGCATCTAGCTTGTTGACCTCACTCACATCTGGTGGCGAGCTGAGATGGAACGGCTAGGGTGCCCCATCGCTTGGGCCATCTTCAGAGGAGCTTTCTCACGAAGTTCTTTCTCAATGTCACCAGAAATAAAATGGAGCGGCAATTTGTCACGCTTACTCAGATTCGTCAGATAGTGTTTATTATGCAATTTTCGTTGTTAATTCATGATATATCAATGTTTAACTAAGACACTATCTTGAACCAGGAGAGTCGGACCGTAGACGAGTATGCTGCGGAATTCACCTGACTGAGTCGCTTTGCCACTTCCATGGTGGCGAATGATGAAGATAAGGGCTGTCGTTTCTTATTGGGCTTGGACATTGAGATCTAGGTTCGCCTAGTTGCCTTGCGACTCCGATCATATGCTGACATCCTGGAGGCTGCCAGAAGCCAGGAACAGACTAGTAGGCTGAAGCGCGTCATTCAGCGGTCTGCTCCACATCCTGTTGTTGCTAGGCCCACTGGAAGGCCGATCAGGAGGCCAGTTCCAGTCCACCATGCTAGGGCAGCTCCCTACCCTTCTACTGCTCCACGGAGGGGAAGTTTCTGTGACTTCTGTTAGATTCCGGGGCACGTGCACAGGGATTGCCGGTGAGCCAACTGCCGATGTTTTGGGTGTGGTGCTAGTGACCACACAGTTCGGGACAGTCCTGAGGGAGGCTAGGCCAGCCTGCAGTTATGCCGGCTCGTGATCAGGTCAGGCTGCCACTTCCTCCTTAGCATCAGATCGTCGGTCAGAGGACCACTGCCCCGAGGAGAGGTCAGGCCTTCAACCTGACTGCAGAGGAAGCCGAGACCGCAGAGGAGGTCATTGCAGGTATATTTTTGTTTTGTTGTTTTATTATCTGTTCCTTGCTTTATTTGTTTCTTCTTGCATCATTCATTTATGTAGGCTTTTTCACATCAGTAATCTTTATTCCTTATTATCTTCACTATTCATCCTTTCCCATGTTTTTTATTCTACCAAAGGTATCATTCTAGTCCATTCTCTTCCTGCCCATGTCCTTTTTGATTCTGGGGCGACCCATTCTTTCGTCTCCTCCCGCTTTATGGATCAGCATCAGTTGGAGTGCAGTGCTATGTCGGCATCTCGGAACATCACCACAAGTGGCGGTGTTGTCATTTGCTCTAGGGAGTGCAAGCAGAGTCCTATGGTTATTGCAGGCGCAGATTTCAAGGCAGATCTAATAATGAATGGGAATTTTGGGTTTGATGTGATTCTCGGCATGGATTGGTTGGGAGAGTCTCATGCTGTTATTGATTGCCAAGCGAAGAAGGTTGTGTTCAGGATTCCGGGCTATGCAGAATTTGAGTTCCATGCTGGGGAGACACTCCATGGGCATGGTAAGAAGGTGGTAGATGAGGAAGGTTGTGCAATGGAGTTACACATAGGTTGTGAGGCTGCGCCTCTAGTTGTGCGTGAATTCCTAGATGTGTTCCAGAGGAATTTCCCAGGTTATCTCCAGATCGAGAGGTGGAGTTTGGTATTGAGGTTCAGCCGGGGACAGTGCCGATATCGAAGAGCCCGTACACGATGGCACTGATTGCGCTAGCAGAGCTGAAGGTGCAGATTCAGGATTTGTTGTATTTGGGTTTCATCCTGTTCTATTCGTCAATAAGAAGGACGGAATCCGCAGACTATGCATTGATTACCTAGAGCTGAACAATGTCACTGTGAAGAATCAGTATCCACTACCCAGGATCGATGACTTGTTTGATCAGTTGGGCGGTGTTGTAGTCTTTTCGAAGTTAGACCTTCGCTCGAGGTATCATCAGGTGAAGGTGAAGGCAGCAGATGTGCAGAAGACTGTGTTCAGGACTCGGTACGGGCATTACGAGTTCTTAGTGATGCCCTTCGGAGTCACGAATGCCCCAGCAGTGTTTATGAGCCTGATGAACAGAGTTTTCTCTCCGTTCCTAAACAGATTTGTGGTGGTCTTCATAGATGACATCTTGGTGTATTCTCGAAACCGGGAAAAGCATGTTGAGCATCTGAGGTTAGTCTTGCAGACTCTGAGGGAGAATCAACTCTTTGGAAAACTCAGCAAGTGTGAATTCTGGCTTGACCGAGTCACGTTCTTGGGGCATATTATCTCAGGCGATGGAATCTCTGTTGATCCGTCCAAAATTGCTGCAGTGAAAGATTGAGAATGTCGAGGACGTGGCTGTAACACCCTGTGTTAAAAATATAATATATATAAAGGGATTTGGAGTTGGCCCCATAAGATTTCTTATGGGGGGGTTGTATATGGTTATTGGAGTGGGGGTCCCATAGGAGTAAAGAGACAGCAAGTAGCTGCTGCCTTGTTTGGAAAAAATGTCGCTGAGGTGGTATTTTGGCGTAGGGCCCGCCAAGAGAGTAGAACAGGGGTAGTTGCCTCTGGTTGTGTGTGATGTGTGGCACGTGGGGCCCACGCCACTGTGTGGCTCTCGGACAGAGAGAGAACAGATGAGAGATAGAAGAGAATATTGTCCTATATCGGGAGTTAACTAGAATATAATAATATATAAATATAATAGCCTATGATCAAGAGTCACCAAATTGATTAACCACCTTTTGAGAGGCAGCCAGTGGTGGGTAGTTGTACTCTATAGTATCTAATTTATCTTCTAAATTGTATACATTGTCTGAGCTAGGGGCAGGGGCATTACAGTGGCAAAATTGAAGCCTTGAGAATGTCACTCGTGAGGGTCGACCTCGGATGACACGCCGAGGGCTTGACGAAATTGAAGCTTTGAGAGGGCCACTCATAAGGGTCAGCCTCGGATGCAAAGCCGATGGGCAAAATTGAAGCCATGAGAGTCCCTTTTTAGGGCCAGCCTCTGATGCAACACCGAGGGCGTGGAAAAATTGAAGCCTTGAGAAAGTTTCTATGAGGGTCGCATCGGATGCCACGCAGAGACCGTGGCGAAATTGAAAGTTTGAGAAAGCCACTTATGAGGGTCGCCTTGGATGCCACGCCGAGACCGTGGCGAAATTGAAAACTTAAGAAAGCCACTCATGAGGGTTGGCCTCAGATGCCACGCCGAGGGCATGGTAAAATTGAAGCATTGAGAAAGCCACTCATGATGGTCAGCCTCGGATGCCACGCTAAGGGCACGGCAAAATTGAAGCCTTGAGAGTGCCACACACGAGGGTCGGCCTCAGATGCCACGCCGTGAGCGGGGCAAAATTGAAGCCTTGAGAGTGCCACTCATGAGGGTCGGCCTCGTATGTCACGCCGAAGACGTGGCAAAATTGAAGCCTTGAGAAAGTTTCTCATGAGGGTCGGCCTCGGATACGATGCCAAGGGCGTAGCAAAAATTTAAGCCTAAAAAAAGTTCCTTATGAGGGTCGGCCTCGGATGCAATGCCGAGTGCGTGGAAAAATTGAAGCCTTGAGAAAGCCACTCACTAGGGTTGGCCGATAGCATGGCAAAATTGAAGCCTTGATAAAGTTTGGATCTAGTCGCCACGTTGCACTAGCCTTCCAAGCGACTTACCATGTTCGGTTGCGGTTATCGAGGGGGAATCACGTGATCCTTTAAGCGAGAAGTTGCTCATTCCTCTATAAGTCTCCCTACCCCACTCCTCCTAGGACCATTGTTTTTTTTTTTAAAAAAAATTCTGAGTTCATCAAACATGTCTGCCACCGAATCCAGCAGCTCGGCCTCATCCTCGGGGGGCAATGGGTCTTTGTCCTCCGAAGCTTCTGCTCACTCCTTGTCAAGGACAAGCAAGGCCGAACAACAGCATTCGCAGGCCCCACATCGGAGGCAGTCGATGTCGAGGGGGTAAGTGCTGAAGAAGGAGGCTTGGAGTGGCCTGCTGATAGGGTTGTTATTGGAGTCACGAGCAAAGGTCAGGAGTTTGTGGATATTGGGAACCAGGAAGGGAGTCCCCGAGCATCGGTGAAGGCAGAGAAAGAGTGGCACGAAAGTTATAACATCCCAAGTCGTGACGAGGATGAGGCTACTGGAACCCCTTCTGCGTGAAGGGCTGGAGCTCCATCCTTGGACGACATCATGGGTGCCCCGCCTCCATGTGGTCGTCGTCCTGGCTAAAGGAAGAGGTAAAAGCTTTCTCCTGATAGAGGGCATGCTCTAATGTCTTACAGGAATGGTCCCGGTGGCTATGTATCTTCTCAAGTTTCTCTAGAGAACTTGTAGGATCTGGTTCAGTTTGGCATACCCCGTCTACGTCGAACATACCAAAGATAGAGGTTGGCGAGACTCAGAATACCCTGACAGAGAGTGACCTTGTCGTTATTTAGGAAAAGTTCTTTATACCCGCGGAGTACATTTTGATGATCCCGAAACCGGGCCTTCATTCTATTGATCAACTGGGGAGAGGTTTTGTATGTTTCCTATGGACGCCTTTGCTTCAGGCATGCGCCTGCACCTCCACTCATTTATTAAGTGGGTTCTGAAATGGGAAGGGATGAGCCCGATGCAGTACGTGCCGAATTCGTGGAAGCAATTGATGAGTTTCATCATGGCATTCCTCTGTGTTTCAGGTACTTCTGAGTGAGTTTGGGATTGAACGTACTCCTGAAGATTTCCTACCAATGGTATATCACCCCCCAGTCCAAGCTGTGCGTGGTACACAACCATCCTGACTCCATGAAGGATCAGAGGAGGAAGTATTTGATTGTCTACAACCCGGAGCCTTAGGACATACCGACCTCATGGTCGTATGGGTCAACTTTGAAGGAGCCCTTGAAGCCCGAAGAGCTCTCCAAAGAGGATAGGGTGGAGTTTAGTAGGCTATTCGACGATAATTTGCGCATTGACTGATCTAGGGTGAAAGAGATGTCACTTGCAGTCAACGACTTAAGTCCTTATGTCCCTGGTGAGTTTCTTCCCCTTGTAATTTCTGTTGCTATTTTTCTGAGTTTCGGTTCTGACATACTTCTTTTGCAGCCCCAAACGATGACGTGGTCGTTGCACTTTTGACTACCCCGCCAGCACAACAAGCAGCTTATATGGGGAAGAAGAGAGATACGTTGCCGAGTGCTAGAGGCTCCCCGAAGGGGCATCCAAAAGGGTGAGGGAGATGAGGACCCTGGCTATCCGGGACCTAGAGGATTCTTTCCGGGCGGAGCTGAGTGAGAGATCTCTCTGAGCCCATGAACCGATAGAGTCTCCGGTGCTGCCGTTCCATCTGTTCCTAGAGGGGGTCATCCCTGATAAGGCTTGGGAGACCTTCAATTATGATTGGCTGGTGAAGCTTGTCGACTCCATTATGGAGTTTCGGATTACCGTTGAGGTGGTGAACAATCTTGCACCTCCGAGGAACAGAAAAGCCCTTGCAAAGGATAAGTTCAACTCGGCATATCTTCGATACTTTCAACACTCGGTGGCGGTAAGTGCTCATTCTGGAGCGTATGTATCCTTTAGTTGGCATCTCACTGTTTTCCTTTCCGTTGTATGTCACGCTTTTTGAGAGTAAGTTGATGAGGTAGTACGATTATGACTTGGAATCTGCCGAGCGCAGGGCCCAGTTGTACCAGTCGAGGTGGCAGGATGAGAAGACCTGCGCTGATGGGTTAGAGAAGAGGGTGAAGGAGTTGGAGGTAGAGTGGAGTAGCGGGGTCGACCAGTGTAGCTAGCGTGCAAGGTTTGGAGGTGCTCCACCTGGGTGCTGACCTCTCGACCACTGAAGCGATACCTCCTGGATCGGGTCCAGATGATGACCTCGGGGTCCAGAACCTAGTGCCTTGAACTCGTGATTCTGTTGTAATTATGCGAATGTAATCACTTTGTTATTTGGTCTATAATAAAGTTGCTTCGTCGAAGTTCATTATGTCTGATGGCTTTTTGATGACACGATGCTTAAGATTTCTCTATGGGGTTCAGCCTCGGAAGCCAGCCATAAGGGTGGAACTCTCTATTTGAGACTTGACCTCGGTTGTCACTCCGACGGTGGGGCAAACAAGTGCCGCTTTGAACTTTCCTCTTGATTCCCGACCTCAGATGCCATTCCGAGGTTGTGGAGAACCAATGCTGCTTTGAACTCTTTTCTTGATGCTTGGCCTCAAACGCCACTCCGAGGTCGTAGTGAGGTGCATTGGGCGTGTGCTCACGTGTTCCCACGTGGATCATGCACTTGGAATGGTTATCAGTGTCTCACTTCTATATATACAACCTTAGTTGTTGGTCACGTTCATTTCCTCTCCTTCCACTTTAATTTTTCTTTGACTGTGCATCTTCTGATCGAGACTGTCGAAAATGGTGGACACCGAGCTTATAAATGCGTGGCGTAAGGAGATGAGGGTCGAGAAAAAGGCCTGGGAGGAGGCTGAGGCGAGAATGAAACTGGAGTTGACGCCAAAGCTCCCGAGGGGAGGCCTCGCAGAAGCGACCGCCTCTAGAAGTGGAGGAACTTCCATGCAAGAAAGAGAAACAGGCGGAGCCCCCCAAGTCTAAGGTGGTCGGATCGAACGTGAAAAAGGAGGGGAAGAGACCTCCCCCGTCACCCGTGGCCGGTGCCATAGCCTCGGCCAAACCTCCCAAGTTGGCGAAGGTGTGGGTTCCCTCCTGGTCTGTGAAGGAGATGGAGGCATCGGTCAGTCGAACAGGTGCATTGGAGATGGTTTCCCATCTCGCCACTCCTCGTGACCCTGCTGATTTCGAATGCAAAATTGAGGAGGACATTACGTCGGTTGGGCACAGACTTTGGTTCTGATGAGTTTTTCCTCAATCTGTTGTAATTGCTGTCCATGCACTTGACTAAATGCACGCTGATGATCTTGTGCAGGAAACCATTCATGGAGCCGAGCTGAAGCAGAGACTGGACAGGCTTCAGCGAGATGTGCAATGCACAGAAGCAGCTGGGGCTGAACTCCTTTCGCAGGTCTGTGACCTTCGGGAGCGTATAGGTCAGCTGAATGTGGACCTGGCCAAGGAGAGGGAGACTTGAGCAGAGCTTTCAAAGGAAAGGGACCAAATGGTCTCCGAGAAGGAGACATTGCAGGCGGAGGCGGCAAAGTGGAAGAAGGAATGTGATGGGGCCCTGGCCGAGGTTGTCGAGGCCGAGGACAAGGGGTACGGATGAGCTCTCAAGGATGTCAAGGGGACGCATCTGAGGATTGAACTTGGCGGCCTCCCCCCTAAGTCGGATGATGAAGGGGTCAGCCCCAAAGTTGTGGAGGATTTGGCGAACCACGACCCGATCATCCCTACCCTAGCAGCCGAGGAGGAGGGCTCCGTCCCCGACGTAGGAAGCTAGATCGCTTGTATCGCCTTTTTCACGGATTAGCCACCTCTTTGTACTTGTTTGTTTGATGAAATAAATTTGTTTGCCTTTCGATCTTCGAATTTGTTTCTTTACCTTTGATCCTCGGACTGTGTGCTCAGGACTACAGGTCCGACCCTTAATTTCTTCATTTCTTCCGTACCTAAAAGTCAAATCGAAAGATCACGTTGCCTTGCTTGCATCATGTTATCTAATAATTGTGGTCACTTTTGTTCTCGTGGGCTGAGCATTGACTGCAATAAGTGCTATAACTTTTGCAGAGGACTCCAATTGCTTTTAAATCTCATTCCCCTTCACTTGATTCTCATATCGCAAGGGTGAGTGGTCGATGTGTTGAGTAGGAGCTTCAATATACTAGTGTTCGACTCGGAAGGGATCAGAACTCGTGCTTGTGGTTTCGGGCAACATGCCCCAGTTTCCGAGATCTGAGGATTTACCGCTGAGACCTGAGAGGCGTGGCCCATTCGTGGTCAGGCTTGTGCACGACTCGGGGGCATTTGGCCTGGGACTTCTCGTACCGGTGGCTTTGGTTCATGGGATCCCGTTGAAACCTTATTAGGTACATCTCGGATTTCGAGACCAGATGATTGCCGTTGGTATCTAAAGGCCAGGCCGAATGTCCACCTTTTGCAACGGGCTTCACCTGAGATGCAGGAGTGGTGGTGCTTGTTCGTTGCTTGGGCATCTTTGGTGTGGCTCCCCGAATTCACTGCATGAGGAACTCTCAAGGTGGAAGTTTGCAGGGGTGCCCGTATCCGATCTGTGCGGTCGGATCATAATATTTTTGCAAATATTCCTGCTGGGGTTTTGCTACCGGGGCGCATCTGGTTTTGCACGTTAGTTAGGAGAGGTGGATTGTACGAGAATTTAGTTGTAACTTGGTCGTAACTTTGTTATAACTGTTTGATTTGTCGACCGCAGACTGGCCCCTGCCCTTGTAATTCTCTTGCTTAATAGAAATCTTGTTGTTGGTTTGTGTAAACCGTAGAACTGGTAGACTCATTCTTGTTGAGGTGTTGGCGTAAAGTGTGGCGTCCGAGATGACCGAGTTGTAGAGTGTCAGCCTCGGAAGCCACATAGAGAACGCGGCAAGGTAAGGCCTTGTGATGGCTCCTGAGGATCAGCCTCAGATCACATGCCGAAGGCGTAGAGAGTAAAGACATGTGCGAGCCCATGATGGTCCTCCTCGAACCACACGCCGAAGGCGTAGAGAGTAAGGCCCGTAAGAACTCATGATGGTCGGCCTACAATCACACGCCGAGAAATTTATCGGGTCTCACCAGTTACGTGATATGGCATGTGTTTGCCTTATGTCACCTATTGATGCATTCAATGTGCCTAGGGAGTTGTAGTGTCGCCTACAATAAATGCAGGTAGTCGGGGAGATTTTCGTGGTCTATAAAATCCTTGCTGCCAGATGTTAGACTCACAACTTTCCAAAACTCCCATCTTCAACTTGCGATGTCTTCGTGTTCAGTGGGGCCTATGTCGAGCAGTTCGAGGATTTATACGTAGATCGACAGTGGGAAAATAGCCACAGGGACTGAGCTCGACCCCACCTGGATCGGTGTTCAGTTGGGGAACATCTTTGTCCTAGATTTTGATATCTAAAGTATTCCCCAATGGGTCCTGGTGGGAAACAACATTGCTTTACTCTTTCCTCTCGGTACTTGGTGGGGTCTTCTCGGCTGGAAACCCTCGTGCGGATGTTACTGCTTTAGCGAGGCTCGGAGAGGAAAGGTGTACTCCTTGTTGGGGTCAGCAGAGGTATCCTAGATTCTGGGATCTGAGGTCCCTACCCGTGGGAAGGAATGAGAATTCTCTTCCTCAGAGAGAACTCTCTTCAGATGAGGGAGTCTCCATCGGGGTCGGGAAAGCACGATGTCATCCTTTTTGGCTCGGTGAGTTAATCCTTTATATGGGGCTGTCGCCCTTCTTGGTCTAGCAGGCTCCCTTCATCATCATTTTCCATCTCGAAAGTCACCTCTGCGCTTAGGGCATGCATGATGCCTCTTCTGCACTCGAGGCGTTGGAGATGGCGATGAGTCGCGGCATAAGCTGGTCGCGAGCCGATGCTGAAGTGCGAGACGACTACATGGCATGCAATGAGCGACCTCGACCGGTGCTGAAGTGTGAGGCGAGTAGGAGAGGGTGTAGGCAGTAGTTTACTTGGTTCTGTTGTAATTACTAAAATGCGGACTGGCCACCACCCACCTTGTATCTCTTTTCATTTTTAGTGAAAGGCATTTTTGTCTCGATTCTTTGTTCGTGCGTGTGATTTGTGCTTTATTTCTGCCATGTCGAGAGAGGTACCCTTCGGAGCATTCGGCGATGAAGCTTCCTAGTCAGATCCGCACCCTGGGGGGATCATCCAAGGATTTTTGGCATTGGAGCCTTCGACATCGGATGCCATCCCCGAGGGGGATTTTTGGCATTAAAGCCTCCGGCATCGGATGCTAACCCTGAAGGGGCTATCAGAGGATATCCTTCAAGGATTTTTGGCGTTGAAGCCTTCGGCATCGGGTGCTAATCTCGAGGGAAATTTTTGGCGTTGAATCCTCCAACATCGGATGCCAACCCCGAGGGTGTTGTCGAAGGATATCCTTCAAGGATATTTGGGGTTGAAGCCTTCGACATCAGGTACCAACCCCGAGGAGGTTATCCTTTAAGGAATGAGGCTAGACCTCGGGCGCCCATTTCATGTGACTGAATAAGTTGAATTTGGAATGAAAATTAAATTCTAATCTTTGACAGATGAAGGCAAATATATGGGTTGGCTTTTGAGCTCATTTTTACAAGTGTGGCCCCCAGGGGCTTCATAGAATTTCATCAAATGTTTTGCATTCCAGGTCCTCTTAATGTAACACCCCACAAAATTGAATGACAATTTTGCCCTCGTGTGTTATGCACGTGTATTTTGTAATGTGTTTTCACCACGTATTTTGATTACCGATGATTTATGCATTTTCCGTATTGATTTTACCCTATTTTGAGTCAACAAAAATATTATATTTCAATCTCTGTATTTTTACGTGTTTTTTACGTGTTTTCGATGCACGTATCAAATACTTATTTTTCCATCGCTACGTGTGATATTTTTATTGATTATTTATTTTTTGTGTTCGAACTCGTTTTAATAAACGGAAGTTCATTTTTCTCCATTTTGATAAAAATGATTTTTATACGTGAAATGCACGTTTTTTCTACATACGTAGCAATTACGTCGTGGAATATATAAAATTAATAAATATATTTTCTTATATTGTATTTTATCATATTTAACATTTTTCTGTTGATAAAATCAATTTTCGCATTTCTGTATTTTACGTGCGAAGTACGTATTTTCGGTGCTCGTACTTAAGCGCAATTGTTTTTCAAAATAAATTTCGGAGTCTCAGTAACACCCTGTAGTTTTCAAAAAGAGAATAAAATAAAATAAAATATATATATGTTGAATGAGAGTGTTGTTTGAAAAAATATATGCGGGGAGCATTATAGTAATTAAATGGAATAATGTGAAATGTATCAAAATGGGGGGCCCCACGTGGGAGAAACGGCCCATACCTTTTCTGTTTGTATCAAAAGTACTAGCTATTTGCACGCGTGCGATGGACGCCCTAATATATAAAGGTGTGTAGGATTTTGAGGAAGGGGTTGGTCACCGAAGAGGTTGCATGCAGAGTTGACATTTTGATATTTGCACAATTTTGGTTTCTACAGGCATGCACATATTAGTTTAGACAGTAACTTTTTTGTATTGTTTACTTTTTAAATTTTGATCAACTTAGTATACATGCATCGTTCTTCCTAGACATTGAAGCCAACATGAACTATTAATGGTAATAAATGAATAGTTTCCTCCTATCAATGTAATTGCATGCAAATTTATTCATCAGCAAAGTAATTGCATAAGTAATTGCATGCAAATTTATTCATTTTGATATTTGCATGCATGTGTTTATTTTTTTCGTAATACATGCAAATTACATTTTTGACCTCCGATATTAGCCCTATATTTTTTTAGCCTTTTATGTTTATGGGGGCATGATAGTAAAAAGCCGCCAAAATGGGGCTTTGCTTAATAATAGTATAGATATGCAGGTTGGCATATCCTAAATATATATGAATGAAATAATATGGTGATGTTGGGGGGGGGGGGGCACTGTGAATGGTGACAGTGGATGAAGTTTGAGAACTCAATGCTGCTGTTGATGTTGTCTTTGAAGGGTGACGTGGCCTCTTGGAGTTGGGGCCCACCGGGAAATATGTGAACACGGGGCTCTCTGTGTGTGCTCTTGGGGCCGGTTTTGAATAGGAGGAGAGAGAGAGGTGGGAGTTTTGGAGAGTTTAGGAGTTGAAGAGGTAGGAGTTAGATAATTAGAGAGTTGGAAATGTGAAAGGTTGGGATTTTGGGAGTTAAGAAAGTGAAGGGTTAAGAATTAAAATTGAATAATTTATTAGGTGAGTAATTTTTCAATTTAGACCCTAATCTCGACCGATAAATAGCACTCATCTTCTTCTCATTTTTCACACCAAAACAAATCAAGTAAAGAGAAAGAAAAAGAAAGAGAGAAGTAGTGTGTTCTTGTGCTTGGAGACTCTTGCTAGGAGGAGAAGAGCTAGGAGTCCTTGGAGCTAGAAGTTGTGTTCTTTTCTTTCATTGTTCAAGCTTCAAAAGGTGGGTGATCCTATACTTTCTAATTGTAGGAAATGCATGCTATTTTGATTAATGAGTAGTATATTTTTGTTGTGACAATTAGAAGATAAATTCATGCTTTTATGTATGCCAAATTGTAGAAATTTCGTTATTTATTAAGAAACAAAGTGTGGTCATGTTGCTTGGAAATGAGAACAAAAGTAAGGAGTAATTGTCATTTGTATATTAATAGAAACTAGTAATTGTGAAAATAATTGAAGAGATTTTCCTTATGTTTAAAGAGAAAATTTTGTAAAGTAAATGGGTATGCATAACTTATTTTAATTTGTTATAAGAGAATACAAATTTTCTAGTTTGGTAAAGATGAATTCATGTAATAAAAGAGAAGAAATGGATTTGAAATTAGATATATTATCAAATATGAAATTTTTCTAATCCATAACTTTCTGTTAGTAAGTAAATTTCAGTTTAAATAAATTATTTGTAGATTAATGAAAAAATTTGATCAAATGGAAAATCAAGTTTTATGAAAAACAATAAGATAATAGAAAGTTTGGACGAAAACCCACGAAGTGAGTTTATGTTGTTGGGCGCATTCGGCCTAGTGGTGTGGCATGCGCTGGCCTCCTTGTTTGGTTTGGGTTCGAATCATGTAAACACCAACTTTTTTTTCTACTTTACTTTTAATTCACTCATAAGCCGAGAGTTAGCATAAGGGGCTTTCAGTAATGAATCTGAACACAAAGTCCACTTGTACTTAGTGGCTAGTGGGTGAGTCTTGGTCGCCCTCGTGTGCTCACGGGTTCGAGACCTGGGATGGTCTTTTGTATTTTTTTGATGTTTTTAATTGAATTAGGGAGTCTTAAAGTAAGTAAAAATTTAGGGAAAATATCTAATAATTCTATAAAATGAATTAGAATTAATTAAAAATGGTTTTGGAATTTTCATGTATATTTTGAGAGATTAAAAGAGAAATTGAGGTAGAAAGTAAATTTTGACTTAAGATTTAATTATTGTAGAGTGTGAGATTTATATTTTGAAGAAGAGTAAAGTATGGTTCTGTGAAGTAATTTCTTTTGAAAAGATTGCACTCTTACTTGGTTTAAGAAATATTTGATGTGAATTAAGATATGAATTGCTTAAATTGCTAATGAAATTTATAGTGATGAATCTTTTGTTCATGAAAGGAGTTGTTGTTCTATTTTTGAATTATGAATGAATGAACCATGAATAGTGCTTAAATGAAACATTGATCATTTGTGAATAAGTTGAAGATAAGAATATTTAAGTTTAAGATATGATGAAGGGTATGTGTACCCATGGATTCTTGTACATGAAAAAGTTGTGATTTAGAATTAGTGAGACCTTGGGTACCGGCACTGTTTGAATTGAAAGATTTGAAATATATTTTTGAGATAAGGCCATGGAGCTATTTCATATTTATGAGTAAGATCGGTAGGAGGTAAAACTGATTCTAAGTTTGATAAATTATTCATGTCTTGAACTTAAGAACTAGGCACTTAAGAGAAGTTGTAGTAAGACCTAGGCAAACATAAGTGGGGCACTATATATAGTCGGGCGGTGGGTTGGCTGCGGC
The DNA here is from genome assembly GCA_017893485.1 of Hemerocallis citrina. Taxonomy (NCBI): domain Eukaryota; kingdom Viridiplantae; phylum Streptophyta; class Magnoliopsida; order Asparagales; family Asphodelaceae; genus Hemerocallis; species Hemerocallis citrina. The sequence goes on along the minus strand of CM030364.1, from coordinate 47,875,533 downwards.
GATTCATTGGGACTATAGACCCAGTCGGTGGACTGAGGTTGCTCTGTGGGAGATGAGTTTTATTTGAAATCCGGGACTATGAGTAGTCGGGCGGATAGTTTGTCGTACTCCATGTATATGCATATACCGGAGCTAGAGGAGTACTTGCAGGAGGTTTGTACGACGAGGAGTCTGTATAACAGTCAGACGGGGGATTGGCTACGGCGATTCTCCGGGACTGGGATCCGTACTCGTGGAACATCTCAACTATGTCTTATTACTGGGTAGTTGTTATGGCGAGGGATCGAACCCTTTTATTGTGGAGTACGTAGGTGCTTGCCCTCGGACCTATGTAGTATGGGATGCATAGAATTCGAACAAGTATGCATTAGTGTCATCCTAGTATAAAGTGTGTGCATTAGGCATTAAGGCATGACATACACCTATATGTTTAGAGTAATCACATTTCTACACTTTATTGCATTCAAGTTTGTGTTTTGTTAAAGTATAGAGAATCGTTATACTATTTCCGGCATAGAGAGGATAGCCGTGTATAATTTCGTCAGTTGTAATCAACTGACGTGCCCACAATCTTATATGCAGGAAATGGACTATTCCTGAAGGAATAAAGCTATTATGATGCAACCGATAATTTATTTGATAAAGTTGTACAAGTTATACTGTTTTTAATGTTGTAAACTTTTTACTCTTCCACTGTGTAAACAAAGTGTAATGAACTCTGATGTTGTTAAAAAGTTTTAAATTCCTTGTAAAATTATACGAAGTGAAGTAAAGATCCTGTGAAATCTCGAATTTGGTCTTATTTGGAATTCGGGGCATTACACTTAACTACCCTGCCCCCAGGGTCTTGAAGTCGATATGTGCATGGGCGAACCACTTTGGAGACCCTATACAGGCCCTCCCAGTTAGGTGCTAGCTTTCCCCTCTTGCTCGGCTCGAATTTTTCAAGGTTCCTGAGCACAAGGTCGCCTACTTTGATGTCCGCGGGGCGGACATTCTGATTGTAAAATCACTCTACACTTTGTTGGTAGATGTTTCTTCTAATGTTTGCCCTTTCTCGAACTTCGTTGATGAGGTCCAGGTTGGTCCTGAGACCATTTGAGTTGGAATCCTCGTCAAAGCTCATGATCCGTGGTGATGGCAATCCGACTTCCAGGGGAATTACTACCTCGGTTCCGAAGGTCAGGTTAAAGGGCGACTCGCCTGTAGGGGTCCTGTTGGTCGTGCGGTAGGACCAAAGTACGTCGAGTAGCTCGTCAACCCACAGTCCCTTGGGGATTTGTCTAGTCACTTCTTGAGGTTGTTGAGGATTTGTCAGTTGGCGTTCTTGACTTGGCCGTTGGACTGTGGGTGTGAGTGGGAGGAGAATCTATGTTGAATTTCAAGGGCTTCGCAAACTTTGCGGAAACCTTTTCCTGCGAACTGGGTACCATTATCGGTGACAAGAATTCTTTGTATTCCGAACCGGCAGGCGATGTGCTTCCATAAGAATTGTTGGGCTTGGCACTCTGTGATAGTGGCCATGGGCTCTTCCTCAATCCATTTCATGAAATAGTCAATAGCCACAATGAGGAAGCACCTCTAGCCAGTGGCTTTGGGGAATGGTCCGACCAGATCCATCCCCCACAAGGCAAAAAGGTGCTGGACTGGCGAGGGACTTGAGATTGGTTTGGATCAAATGGTGGACCGAGGAGAACCTTTGGCATGGGCCACACTTCTTTACCATGTCTTGGGCGGCTTGCAGGATGGTCAGCCATTACTATCCATGGTTAAGTACTTTCCTTACAAGTGACCTGTAATATTCCGGATGGATATTATAATGTATAAATTATTATTTTTAAATAAAAATATTTTTTATTGAAATTCTTAATTTTTCTAAATAAAAAGTTACCTAGACATATATACTAGTAAAAATATACAGGTATTGTATCAGTTTTGTGCACTTGTATAAAATCCTGAAAAATGCATTTTTTAGAAAAATGTCTGGAAAATCCCGGGCAGACACTGAAAATTATTTTTTTTTATTATTTTATTTTTATTCTCCAAAATAAAATATTTTTGGTGGATATCACCCGGTTTTGTTAATAAGCATTATCTGTGTGTATGTACTAGTCTGTATACATCTGTAATCTATCAAATTGGTACTTGAATCTTCCGGGTTGATAATAAAATTTATTTTATTATTATTTTCGTAATTATTTATTTTTATACGGATTATGCGGTTTTACAAATGAAAATTATCGGTATATAGATATATACATACGTATGCGTATTGTACCGATTTCGTACGTTTGTACAAATCATGTAGTATATATTTTGGAAAAAAATATTTTATTTTTGTCATGATTAATCAAATTTGAAGGGCGAGGATTTGTTTGGAGGCTTAAATCTAGGGTTAAGATTAATTAGGGTTACATAAGAGTATTTATATGTATCTTCTACTAGAAGACTCCCCTCCACCTCATCTCTCCACCTCACCCCCTCCACCTCACCCTATTTGGCCGGCCAAACTATCCCCAAGGTGGTTTGTGCATTTGTGTTGATGTATTTTGCACTTTTCACCCTCATTTTATCCTATAAATACCCTTCTCTTTCACCTTTTGCCTCATTTTACAAGAAAAAAAAAGAGAGGAAAAGAAAGAGAAGAAACCCTAAAGTGTTCTTCATTTGAGGTTTTTCATAAGTGTTCTTCAAGTTGTAGTAGAAAGCTAGGAGGAGGGAGAAGGAAAGCTAGCCAGTCCTTCCTACAAGAGATCTAAGGTGGGGGTTCTCTACTTCTAATTTTAGCTTGTTTGTTTTCTTTTATTTTTTTTATATAGAAAAGAACCCATCTTTAGGGTTGTTATTGGTTCTATGTGAGTAAAGAACCCATCTTTGATGGTTATTTATTGTAGGATAAAAAGAACCCATCTTTAGGATGGTATATGTTTTAGGTGTATGTTCTATAACAACTTGGACTATTTTCTAAGCATATAAGTGGTTGTAGGTTAAAAAGAACCCATCTTTATGATGTGTTGTTATGTATTTATGTTCCTAAATAACTTGGACTAATTCCTAAGCATAAGGTATTTGTAGGGATCAAAAGGATCCCATGAAAAAGATGGATGGTGATACCTAATTAAATGGCATAAAGGTTGATTTTTTGAGACCTTGTATGGTTAGTATTGTTGTGATAATTATTTTGGGCTAATTGGACTAAGATTTGTACATAAGAACGGTGGGAAATCAATATGAAGTTCTCTCTTTTTATTTGTGTGGATTCTTATCCACTTTTGTTGTATGTGTGTTCTAAAATTGACTTGGACTAAGTATTAAGCATAAGGTGGTTGTAGGGGTCAAAAGGATCCCATGAAAAAGATGGGTGGTGGAGCTTAAATTAAAAACACATAAAGGTTGTTTTTTAACCTTTTTATGACTATTGTTGTTATTATGGTTATTTTGTTAAAACAAACGACCACTTGGACTATAGCTATGTGCATATAAAGATTAGTGTAGTGAGAATGTTTACTTACCCATTCTAGGGTTGTAGACCAATCTAGCTTTTTAAAAGATAAGTTTTGTTGTATGTTGCTATCTACTTTGTTAAGAAATCATTCTTTACTAACCCTTGTTCATAAAAGATTGCTCTTATTGTATGTAGGAACTTGTAGGATTGAAGAAAAGCGAGTTGTAGTATGTAGTAATTTGTAGACTAAATAAATGTAGTCTTTGTAATATATAGGATTTGTAATTTCCTAAAGAAGTAGTCTTGTAATAATTTATATTAGTCTTTTGTAGCTTGTTCTAAACTTTTCTAGGTTGCTAGAGAACCCATGCATGAGTTATGTAGTAATCCAAGATTAAAAAGAACCCATTCATGCTTGTGAAATCCATGAACCCATTCGTACTTGTTCTAGTTTCAAAAAGAATCAATGTATCATGCTAAGGTTGTATGTGCAAAAGAACCCATCATGCTTGAGTTGATATAGGTTGTTGTAGATGAAACCCATGTTAAGTTGTATACCATGCTTGAGTTGTTGTAGGTTGATTATAGTAAGAAACTCATTCTTGAGTTGATTATAGTAAGTATACCATGCTTGAGTTGTTGTAGGTTGATGTAGTAAAGAAACCCATGTTAAGTAGTATACCATGTTTGAGTTGTTGTAGAAGAAACCCATACTAAGTTGTATACCATGCTTGAGTTGTTGTAGGTTGATTATAGTAAGTATACCATGCTTGAGTTGATTATAGTGAGAAACCCATGCTTGAGTTGATTATAGTAAATATACCGTGCTTGAGTTATTGTAGTTGTTCTAAGTAAAGAACGCATGCTTGTGTTATTGTAGTAGTTCTAGTAAAGAACCCATATTTGAGATGTGTAGTTGTTTTTAGATTCAAAAGAATCCATGCATGTTTGAGTTATATGATTGTAGTGGTTTCGGTTAAATCCTAAAAGAAACCCATGAGTTTAGCTTGCATGCTAATCCAATTGAATTATTGAAATGAACCCATGTTCCATAGTTGTTCTAGTTCAATTTTTAAGAAGAAACCCATGAAACTAGCTCCATGATAGTTCTAGCTCGAATTGGCGAGGAACCCATGCAATTAGGTTCTAGGTGGTTCTAGCTCAACTTTGAGAAAGAACCCATGAACCTAGTCGCATATTGTCCTAATTCAAATTTGGGAAAAGAACCCATGAGTTCTAGTTGTATGCATTTCTGATTGAAATTGGACCATATGATGTGCACATGCTTCATCTTCAATATATGGTAAATAATGGTTGGAAAAGTCACTAGTATTGTTAGCTAGATAAAAGCTAGCCTAGGGGTCATCGAACATCAAGACTTGCATCTTACCACCTTGGAAACTGTGGATAAATCACACATCGAGCACCGACGGATCTTAACTGATGTGGGTTGATCGCAGGCCGAGAGTGTTGACGAGATCTGAGTTAGGGGTAGTGATAGGGTCTCATAATTGCCGTAGGGGCCATCGACCATCAAGAATCGCATCTTACCACCTTAGAAACTGTAGATAAATCACACCTCGAGCACCGACGGATCTTAACTGATGTGGGTTGATCGTAGGCCGAGAATGTTGACGAGATCCAAGTTAGGGGTAATAATGAGTAAGAGAGATTTCCATCACCGGTGTCTTGGATTGATAGGCAATGATTTGAATCGGGATAATCATAAGAAAGTTATTGAAAACCCCGTGAGACTATTTGGGTCCTAGTGACATCGTTAGGGTAGTAACTTATGGTTATTACTACTTAACCTTTACTTATTATCATTATTATGCTGAAGGGAAAGAGTTGGTGTTAAGGGTGATTCCTTATGATCTGACATGTCCTATAGGTCGACACTAGGCGGTGTTATTGGATTGTACCTTCTCGTCAAAGGGATACGTACGGTGTCATCTCACGAGTTGGGAGCACCGGTTGCGTATCTCGTCTGTTAATTCCTGAAATACCGTGGCTTGGGGTGCCACAGGATGCTACGTACAGTTCTGCGTTTGCGAGACCCCAGGGGTGCCACAGGGTAGGCTTCACGCTACCCTGCGCATGTGAGACCCTATGTTCTTTTGATTTTCGAATGAGGCCCGATACGCTGGGCAATAGTGGCAAACATGGACACCACTATATGACTGCAGTAACGGAACTAGATCGTACCTGCAACCTTGTTTTTGAGTGAGGTCCGGCATGCCGGGTAGTAGTGGCAAACGGAGACACCATAATCATACTACATTGGTGGGACTTGACCCACCTACAACCTCACAGTCACGTTGTATTATCAGGAACAGGATTGTGTACAAAGTAGAATTCTTAACGAGGGTTCAAATCCCTATATGTGAAGAAACGGCTTGAGATGGGGCGTATGTAGTATGGGCTGCATACTGTTCCGGAGACTTGCATGCATTAGAATAAGTGCAGAATTGCATTAGTCAAACTTGCATTAAAGTCTAAGGCAAGCATACACTAACACATCAATTATATATACACATTTCTCTTTTCATCAAACTGTTTTCTTAAGTGGAGAATCGCTGCTAGTTATCAGCCTTAAAAACATCAGTATATGTACTGACGTTCCCATTTCAATAGGTACCGGATTGCAGAAGTATAGGTACAGGATTCAGGAGGACTCAAGGCGAGAGAAGCAAGAGTCGTTTTTATTTCCGCTGCATTAAATGTTGTTTACTATTGTTCCATTGTAACAATTTTGTAATCTATTTATTTGTTGGAAAGCATCCAAGTGAAATACCAAGTGTTGTTCTTTATTCATTGTACTCTGATGTAATATTGAAAGTTGTAACACTTGGAATTGTAAAGGTATTATTGTAACTGATATGGCTAAAAATGGGGTTAAATCGGAACTATCCAGATTGGGCACGAATCTTGATGCTCGGGGGTAAAAAGGTAATTTCACATACCAGCGGGTCCAAAGCGGGTACTGAATCTCCTCCTCACAGATCCAATAACCCGCAAACGGATCCACACCTATCGGGTACGGGTCCCGACCCGAGGCGAACCCAAACCAACGAGAGACAAATCAGGATCCCTGATTTGGCCAAATCAACAGCCCTGATTTGCTCCCACCGGGAATCAAGGAAAGATTTCCTAAACAGACTGAGGATTTTGCTCCCGGCTGTTACACAGGAAATCAAACCCTTAAACAACTCCCCTGGCGACTATAAATACCACCCCTCTACCACCATGACGAGGTTAATCACTTTTTCACCACTTTAAGCTCTTTCTTAATCTCTTCTGATTACTGACAAGAGCGTCGGAGGGTGCGTCGTCGGAATCAACCCCGGTGTTTCGCACTTCCTTGCAGGTCGCGGCAGGAGCAAGAAGGCTGAGTCAACTGTTCAGGTTTTTCTCGGACTCACAAATTCTATCTGTTTACCCCCACACCGAAATCAGCGGTAACAGAATGGCGCCGTCTGTGGGAAACAACCACACGAACAGCCTCAGCCCCTTCTCTGTCGCCCTCTACAGCCATGCCTCCAAAGAAGGTCAGATCTAGAGGGTCAAACCGGGTGGCCAATCCCGCCGACCCTACGGAGGAAGCCCCTGTCAATCCTATTCCTCAGCCCGATCTTCCTCCACCGGCCCAGCAGGGCCAACCTCCTCATCCCAAGCAGCAGCCCAACAACGGCCCTTCTGGCCATAACGGTCGGAAGCAGAAGCAGCCCCTCAACCCGGACAATGTCTCGGTCCATAATGGGTCTTCGGACTCAATGGCTTCTCATCATCCCGACCTCCGCAACACACTCCTGAACCGCCACAAAGACGAGGACCTCCGCACTCACCTTGATGAGAGGCGGGCCCGAGAGGGAGCCTCCCGCCAGCATCGTGGTGAGCAGTCGCCTCACCGCCGAGAGGGCAGGCGGTCTCCGGACCGAAGGGGCCGAGCGGCATCGCCCGACTGCCGAAGGAGGAGGCCACAGTCCCCCGCGGATCGGCATCATCGCAGGAACAATGACGCACCCATCACCCGTGCCGAGTTCCTACAATTCCAAGACATCGTTCTGCAAGCTCTCAACCTTCGGCAGAACGTCCAGAATGCCCAGAGGGCTCCAACACCCCCGAGGGACCCCAGTCCTCGTCGCCGAACCCGGAGTCCTTCCCCGGCTCCCAGCCGCCAGCGGCAGCAATACAGTCCTCGCCGATCCCGGGACTACCGGCGCCGCAGTCCGCGCTCCCCTTCCTATGAAGAAGAGTCCGGGGGGTCATATGATCACCAGCGGAGGGACGACGCCCTCATCCGCCGTCTCCATGAGGTGGAAAGGCGTATCGGCCGTATGGACAGGGAGGAGGAGTCCCGAGCAGGAACCGTCCGTCCCAGCCGACTCCCTTTCTCGCGGTCGATCATGGAGGCCCACATACCGAGGGGTTTCAAACCTCCGCAGTTTGAAACGTACTCAGGGGAATCCTACCCGGTCGACCACATCGAAAGCTTCAAGACCCTAATGCTGATCCATCAAGCTTCCGATGCCGTGCTCTGCAGGACCTTCCCTGCCACCCTCCGGGGGTCGACTCGGGAATGGTATTCCAGACTCGCCCCCTCCTCCATCTTCTCGTTCGAGCAGTTTGAAACACTGTTCATAACTCACTTCGTGAGTAGCAGGCGAGCTGAGAAGACAAGCCTCTCCCTACTGAACCTGCGGCAGGAAAGGGAAGAGAAGCTGCGGGACTATGTGAAGAGATTCACCGCAGAGGTCAGGTCTATCGCCTCCCTAGACCAGTCAGTGGCGACGGTGGCGTTCCAGTCGAACGTTCTCAACGCCAACCTCCGATCGTCCCTGGCCAAGAAGCCCCCGCATGACTTCGCCGACCTCCTCCTGAGGTGCGAGAAGTACATCCGATCAGAGGAGGCTGAAGCCCTTCCGAGCTTCGGGGGGCCCTCCTCAGGGTCAAAGAGGAAGGCGACGGGAGAAGAGGGGTCCAAGAAAGCCCAGAAGGACAATGGCGGTCAGCGTCGCGCTCCCCCCAGGTTCGAGAAGTTCACTCCCCTTACCACTAACGTCTCTACTATCCTAATGGAAGTGGAGAAGGAGGGGGTCATCCCTCCAGCTCCGAGGATGCACACCCCGGCAAAGAGGAGGAACAAAGATAAATGGTGTCGTTACCATCGGGACCACGGCCACGACACGAACGACTGCCGGGCTTTAAGAGATGAGATCGAAGCCCTCATCCGGAGGGGGCAGTTGGCCAAATTCGTGAAGGCTAACGATCGGGCGGATCGCAATTCTCCTCCGCCTCGGGGGGCTAACAAGCGCTCCGAGCGACGCAAAGAGACACCCGAGTTCGAGGAGGAACGGATTCTGCACCTGATCCACGGAGGCCCCATGGGGGGCTCCTCTAATTCCTCCCGGAAGGCCTTCGTCCGAGAGGTCAACTCGGTTCACAGTGCCCCTCCTCCCAAAGGTCTCGGCGTCCCTGTGTCTTTCTCCGACGCGGACCTCGAAGGGGAACCCCACACTGTGATGCCCTCGTCATCGACCTCCGGATGGCCAACTTCAAGGTGCAGAGGATTTTAGTGGACAATGGGAGTTCGGTCAATATCCTCTTCCTCTCGGCCTTCCGAGGCCTGCAGCTGTCCCGAGACCGTCTCAAGCCGGCCGGTTACACACTCCACGGGTTCACGGGGGTCCCGGTAACCGTCGAGGGGGTGATAACCCTAGACGTTACCGCCGGAAGCACCCCTACTACCCGGACCGAGCCGATGGACTTCATGGTCGTCGACGTCCCGGCAGCGTATAATGTCATTCTAGGCCGACCCGGCCTAGCCGCCCTGGAAGCTGTCCCCTCGGCATACCATTTGAAAATTAAGTTCCCCACTCGGTCGGGAGTAGGGGAAGTCAGGGGAAGCCAAGAAACAGCCCGGAAGTGCTACATGACTTCCACCGGGGGACCAGTGCTCTCGCTCGAGACACTAGAAATCCCCGAGCCGAAAGCTCGGCCAACGTCCGAGCCGACGGACGAGTTAGAAGAAGTGCTCTTCTCGGACGAGGACCCGATCCGGAAGTTCCTCATCAGCAAGTCCTTGCCGACCGCACTGTGCTCGGACCTGATTCAATGCATCCGGGATAACCGTAACTTGTTCGCTTGGTCGGCCGCGGACATGCCCGGTATTTCTGAGGAGCTGCTAGTCCATCGCCTGAGTATCGAACCGGGGTGCAAACCGGTTCAGCAGAAGAGGCGAAAGTTCGCTCCCGAGCGACAGCAGGCCATCAAAGAGGAGGTGGATAAACTGTTGAAGGCCAAGTTCATACAGGAGGTAAATTACCCCGAGTGGCTATCGAATGTTGTAATGGTCAAGAAGTCCAATGGCTCGTGGAGGATATGCATTGACTTCACCGACCTGAACAAGGCGTGTCCGAAGGATCCATTCCCTCTCCCGAACATCGACGCCCTTATTGACGCCACCTCGGGCCATGAGCTCCTCAGCTTCATGGACGCCTTCTCGAGGTACAATCAAATCCGAATGTTCCCTCCGGACATTCCGAAGACCTCCTTCGTCACCGACCAAGGCCTCTACTGCTACCGGGTCATGCCATTCGGTTTGAAGAACGCGGGCACCACCTACCAGCGCCTCGTCAACAATGTCTTCCAGAGCCAGATCGGCCGAAACATGGAGGTGTACGTTGACGACATGCTCGTCAAGAGCATCCGGGGCACAGACCATGTAGCCGACCTCCAGGAGGCCTTCGGCGTGTTGAGAAGGCACAACATGCGGCTGAACCCAAACAAGTGCGCGTTCGGGGTCTCTTCGGGAAAGTTCCTCGGCTTCATGGTAAGCCAACAAGGAATCGAAGCTAATCCCGAGAAGATTAAGGCTATACTAGACATGGCCCCGTCTCGGAACATCAAGGAGGTGCAGAAGCTCACTGGTCGGCTCGCTGCTATCGGTCGGTTTCTCTCGAAGTCGGGGGAAAAGTGCCTCCCCTTCTTCAAAGCACTCAGAGGGGCTAAGGGTTTTGAATGGGGCCAACCACAACAGGAATCGTTCGACCAGTTGAAGGCATACTTGGTGAACCCCCCTCTGCTCAGCAAACCGATCCCGGGTGAGACCCTCTTCGTCTATTTGGCTGCTTCCGAGCAGACCTTGAGCGCTGTCTTGGTGAGAGAGGAAGAACGAACCCAAAGGCCTATCTACTACGTGAGCAAGGTGCTTCGGGACGCCGAGCTCCGTTATCTGAAGATAGAGAAGATGGCCTACGCCCTAGTTACGGCGGCGAGGAAGCTTCGGCCATACTTTCAGTCCCACTCGATCGTCGTCCTCACCGACCAACCCCTAAAACAGATACTCTACAAGCCTGAGACCTCGGGCCGGCTGATGAAGTGGTCCATAGAGCTGAGCCAGCATGACATCTCTTATCAACCCCAGACAGCAATTAAGGTGCAGGCACTCGCCGACTTCATCGTAGAGTCCACTATCCCTGAGGTCGGCCACGTCCCGAAGGGACCCCCCATTTGGACAGTCTTCGCGGACGGATCCTCTTGTAATGAAGGAAGCGGCGCTGGCATCATTCTGAACGGCCCTGACAACTTCGTCCTCCAATACGCGATCCGTATGAACTTCAAGGCCTCGAACAACGAGGCGGAGTACGAAGCACTCATCGCTGGTCTCGGACTTGCACGAAGTGCCGGGGCGCAGCGCCTCCGAATCCACAGTGATTCCCAGCTCATCGTGAACCAAGTCTTGGGCGAGTACGAGGCTCGGGATGAGCGGATGGCGAAGTACCTTGCTCGGGTTCGGGACCTCATGGGCCGGTTCGAGGAAGCGCTCATCCAGCGGGTCCCTCGTGAAGAGAACTCTCAGGCCAATGCCCTCTCCAAATTGGCCTCGTCCTCCCTGCAAGGTTTCGAACAGACCGTACTGATCGAAGTCCTCTCTAAGCCGAGCATCGAAAACGAGACATCTGGCTCGGCGGAATCGTTGCCGGTCATGTTACAAGATAATTGGATGAAGCCTCTTGTGGAGTTCTTGAGGGACGGGCTCCTACCCGAAGACCCCAAGGAGGCTCGCCAAGTCAGAACCCGGGCCGAGCGGTATGTCTTGATCGAGGACATCCTATAAAAACGCTCTTTCTCTCAAATAGACGGCCGACCGTACCTAAGGTGCCTCTCTCCGGATCAGGCCGAATATGCCCTACAAGAGCTCCACGAAGGCATCGGAGGGGCACACTCAGGGTTTAGGTCATTGGCCCGGAAAGCTTAGAATTATGGGTACTTCTGGCCGACCCTCCTTCAAGACGCCGAGCGACACGTTCGGCAATGCAGCTCTTGTCAGAGACACTCCAGCATCCGACGCCTCAGTCAGACCAACCTCACCTCCCTATCAAGTCCCATCCCCTTTGCAATGTGGGGGGTGGATTTACTAGGGCCATTCCCTCCGGCTCCGGGTCAATTCAAGTTCCTGGTCGTGGCCATCGACTACTTCTCAAAGTGGGTCGAAGCCGAGCCCCTCGCCACAATAACCGAGATCAAGGTGGTACAGTTCTTCTGGAAGAGTATCATTTGTAGGTTCGGCGTCCCCCGCGTCCTCGTGACGGACAATGGGACTCAGTTCACTGGCACAGCATTCCGAGCTCTATGCGACGACCTGGCCATCCAACAACGCTTCTCGTCCGTCTCCCACCCTCAGTCGAACGGACAGGCAGAAAATGCTAACCGGCAGATCCTCGCAGGCATCAAGAAAAGGCTAGACAAAAGTTCCAAGGGCTTATGGGTCGACCAACTCCCCAACGTCCTATGGAACTACCGCACGAGCAAGCGGACCCCCACAGGCGAATCCCCTTTCAACCTCACCTATGGGTCCGAGGCCGTGATACCTCTCGAGGTCGGAATACCTTCCCCTCGGCTCACAGCCTATGACGAAGCACAGAATGCCAGGGACCTCAGAGCAGACTTGGACCTGATAAATGAGCTGAGGGAAAGGGCGTCGATTCGGCAGCAGATTTACCGAAGAAGGGTTGAACTAGCGTACAACAAAAAGGTCCGACCCGCCAACCTTAAGCAAGGAGATTTGGTCTTGAGAAAGCTAGTCATATCCTTCCCCAGTCAGAAGAGCAAGCTGGCTCCGAACTGGGAAGGGCCGTACAGGATCACGAGGGTAGTTCGGCCCGGAACATATTGTCTTGAAGACCTAGAGGGCAGAGAGCTTCCGAGGACCTGGAATGTCGACCATCTCCTAAAATACCAAGAAAGCGCTCCGGCGCCACTCTAAGTATCATAGGATATCGAGCCATTCCAGTCCTCCGACTTGTAACCTACTTTCATAAATTGTACTATGTAAAACGGTTCGCCGTCAATTATTAATAAAGAAAGCTCTTTCGTGTTTTTGAATTCGCATGCTTCTCTCCCCTCTTATCGACTGCTTGTTTAAACTGAGATTTCAACCAACGATTCGGAGTCCACGTTCGGCTCGACCTCACCTCCTCGGCTCGTCCCCGGACGAACCAGGGGTAGACCGTCGTTCGGAACTGCTCTCACAACCGTTGAACTACACCAATGGTTCGGAGTCCAACACTCGGCTCGACTTTACCTCCTCGGCTCGCCTCCGGGCGAGCCAGGAGTAGATCGCCGTTCGGAATTGCTCCCACAACCGTTGAACTACACCGATGGTTCGGAGTCCAACACTCGGCTCGACTTTACCTTCTCGGCTCGCCTCCGAGCGAGCTAGGGGTAGATCGCCGTTCGGAATTGCTCCCACAACCGTTGGACTACACCGATGGTTCGGAGTCCAACACTCGGCTCGACTTTACCTCCTCGGCTCGCCTCCGAGCGAGCAAGGGGTAGATCGCCGTTCGGAATTGCTCCCACAGCTATTGGACTGCAACAATGGACCCGGAGTCCAACACTTGCTCCCAGTCCCCCCAAGCTTGCTTCGCGGCAAACTGGGAATGGTCCGCCCTTCTGCTCCGTCAGTGGAGGGACACCGAAGCTACGTTCGGCCACATAATCCGAGCTCTCCTACCTAATAGCCGAAGCCCGAAGCCTACGCCTTCGGTCGGCTACCGAGCAAGTGCCTTCCCGAGCTCGCAAACGGAGAAAAGTCACTTTCTCCTCAACTTTCGCGCCTGATCTCAATCAGACGGCTCAGATCTTGCCACCTGCGCTAAACGACAAGATAACGTTTTCTTGGGAACTGAGCCGCCTCGAGATTCGTGCCTACGTTCAACGGCTCAGATCTTGCCGCCTGCGCTAAACGACAAGATAGCGCTTTCTCGTGGATAGAGCCGCCTAGGAACTCGCGCCGTACCTTGTCAGAGTCACTAAACGACAAAATACCGTACATATAGGAACCCGTTCGGTTCAACACTCTCGCCAACGAAACTAACGCGCTCGGTTCAAAGACCTCGGCGCGACCAACACAGTTATGAGCAAAACAAATGTGCAGAGCAATAAAAGATATTTTATTAAACAACCAGGCTGTAATACAAAGCGCATCTGTCCCATGGTTACAAAGTGTTTGCAAATGAAATACACACCACCGACCTACTACACTTGGCCCTCATATGGAAATATCCTCACTAGACTGTTCGGCCGATTGTTCGTCCTCCTCGGCTGGTAGCTCCCCTGCATCGTTCCGGAGCTTCGCTACCACAATCTGCAAGTGTCGGATCTCCGAGAGCAAATCATCCCGCTCGGCTATGTTCTTCGACTGGTTGTGCCGAATACACTTGACCCGAAGAGCGTTGCTGAACGCGGTTTGCGAATCCTCGTCCCCTTCTGCAGGGCTCAACTCGGCGATCCTATTCTCCAGACGTTGGATCTCGGCTTCTTGTAAGTCGAGGACGGACAAAAGGTGAGCCCGCTCACCCTCAGCTCGGCGTAACTCCAGCTCGACGCTCCTAGGACTCAGAACCGCCGTCCCAGAAGTGGCTTCGGATTCAGAGTCATCATCCGAGCCGTGGAGATCAGCATACGAATCGGCCGCCTCGAGCTGAAAAAAGGGGAAAACAAATAGCAAAATTTCAATGCACTGCCGAAGTCCAACACTTGGAAATTTTCTGAAGAAACTTTCAGATTTGCATTCATATATGTATATGGTGGCTTCGCATACATCAAGACCGACTCTACTACAACGTTTTACAACAAGTCAGAAGGGATGAAAAACGACATGATCAGGGCCTCTTCGGAAGGGGAATGCTTCGGTTTAGGGAAACACGAGGACGACGAGGCCTGCCCTCCGAGCTCAATCCTAAACCAACGAAGCGCGACCCCCCTTCGCTGCTGGCTCTAACTGCGGCGCCGGCCGAGGCCCCGCTCGACGAGACGGCCACACTGCTCTGAGCGTCGGCTGGACTCCGCCTAGTCATGGGCGAGCGTGTCGCAAGTTCGTAAAACGTAATCCCCCTCTCGCTCTCTTCGCGAGTGCACGACGTGCTGCGAATGTTAGCCCTCTCCGGCACGGGCTTGAGCGACGCGATCTCTTCCTCCAGTTCAATGATTCTGTCTCTCAGAGCATCGCCCTTCGCCGACTTCTTCGGACGAGAAGGCCTTGACGAGCCAGAGGCATTGGCACCATCGGCCGCGAGCCGGCGGAAGTGGGTGACCTCGATTCCCCTATCTATCGTGATCCTTCTGAGCCTGTCGACTTCGGCCAATAACCTCTTGTGCTCGGCCGACGCCTTCTCCAGCTCGGATGTCAGCTTCTCTTCCTCCGCCGAGCATTCCTTCTCCGCTAATTCCAAGTGTTGAACCTCAGCCAAAAGGTCGTCATTCTTCTGCTCCGCGATAGTAAGCTCTCTACGGAGCCGCTCGACTTCCCCTTCGGGACAAGGAGCTTGGGGGTACTTCTGCAGTTGCCACAGCTCGCGACAGTACCTCCGCACAGCTTCTCCTCCAGCTTTCCGAGCAGAAGAAACCGATTCTGCCGGCTGTGGGAGAGCTCGCCCTTCGTCCTCGCCAGCTCCTTCCGAAGGTATACAACCTCCGTGATCGGACCGAACTTCACCTGAAAAGCGGAGATAAATCCGATGGGACAATACACGGAAGCATTTACAACTAGTCACACACAAATCCGAGGCTCAACACTTGGATAAATTTTGGCCAAACAAAATGTTTTCATTCAAAACCGAGGAGAAAATTTTACAAAAGCGGTGGCCAGTCCGCAGTTAGGCTTACAAAAAAAAAGAAACACACTAAAAAGAGAGACAACCGAGTCAGGGGTCGACCTTTTTACTGCTAGGGTCTGTTGACCCCCCGGCCTTGTCCTCGCCATCGCCCTCGCCTCCGTCCTCGCTCCCACTCTCCTCCTCGGAGTCGTCCTCCTCCTCACCCTCGGCTTCGGACTCCCCTGGGCCTTCGACGCGTTCCGTCTCTCCCTCGAGGCCGAGCAATCCCTCGGGAACACCCTCCTCCCCTTCCACGAGGTCGTAAAAGTGGTAGGAGGACGTGTCGAAGCCCGGGTTCTTGGCGGCAACGTGGAGCAGGGCTCGACCGTAGGCTTCCTCCATGTTCTGGAGCATGTGCTGCGCGGCCTCCTCCTGCACGGCCTTCCTCACCTTCTTCACCTTCTTCTGGTGCTTGGCCATGATCTTCTCGGCCCTCTTCCGAGCCTTCTCCGCTTCCGACCGAGCGTTGGCCAGCTCCTCCTTCAGCTCGGCAGCCTCCTTCTCCTTCGCCTCAAGTTTAGCCGCCGCGTCCTTCGACAGCTGAATGGCGTTGGCTAGCTGCTGCTCCAGCCCCTTCACTTCAGCAGCCCTCTTCGTCGAGAGAAGCTGCTCGGCATCAAGCAGCTGCGTAGCCTTGACGCGCTCTGCCCTCTCCCGCTCCCTCTCCTGCTCCTTGTTCGCAAACTCCTCGACCAGGAAATTAAAGTGGCAGAGGGTCTGAAAAAGAACAGCGGATTAAAATCCGAGCCCAAAGACTTAGAAAAAATTTGGAACAGGGAGAGCTCAGCCTACTTACCGACATAGTATTCCGAGCGATCTGCATCACGGCGTCCCCTGCTTGCCCGGCCTTCAGGGTCGTTCGGTCCTTTGGGGTCGGCAGGTGCCTCACCGCCTCCATGCAGATGTTGCCGTCGCCCAAGAAGCCGTCGACGTTCATCACCTGCCAGTCGGGCATGAAGATCTGCTTGTGATGCTCGGTCAGGATCTTCTCCGCATCGGCAGTGAGGGGTGGAACTTGGAGGGACAGCACCTCCTTCACGCCGAACGTACCGCTCGACGAACCGGGAGCATCCACCTTCGGGGTCGGAGCCAGCACATCCGAAGCAGGGGGGTCGAGAACGCTGATCTCCCCCTGCCCGAGGACCGCGACCTTCGGTTGGTCGGCAGTCTTCTCGACCGAAGGCTTCTTCGAGGCTCGGCTGTCCTGAGGTCCTGCCGAAGGCCTCTTCTTCTTCGCCTCCTGCTCCGACTGGCCCTTCGCCACCAGAGCTTTGTAATCCAGCTTCATCGTCTCTGCAAAAGCCGAATGAAAAAACTTAGAAAAATTTTCATGAACCTTAAACAAAGAGTATAAATACCAGAAGCATACTGGGGTCGATCGGACTGAGACCCCCACGGAACAGATCCTCCTCGGTAATATCTTTCCAGCTTAGCGCTGGTAGTGCGAGGAGCTTCCTCTAGACCTTCGCCTCCTCATCACTCAGCGCCACCTCCTTCTTGGTCCGCTTGGGCAGACCCTCCTTTGCCCAAACCGTCGGTATCACCCACGGCGCCGGAGCTCGGATGAGGAAGTACTTCTCCTTCCAATGCTTGATCGAGTCCGGATTCTCGATCAGCTTCACGCCCGTCCGGGGCGAAAGATAGAACCTCTGTTCGTCTCTCCTTGGCTGACAGGGTCGATAGAGACTCCGAAAGAGGAACATACTCGGCTTACCCCCGAACTCTTGGCATTGAAGGACGAAAGCCATAACGTGCCTCCATGTGTTCGGCATCAGCTGGGCGGGGCTCAAACCGTACCATGTCAGAACATCAACCACGAACGGGTGGAGGGGAAAGCAGAGTCCGGCAATAAGGGAGTCGACCGGAAAGACGCACAGGTCCGATGAGGACTTTGTGTTGGCTCGGAAACCCGGCCCGGGGAGAAGCAGTCCATAGTCGGCAGGGATCCGGAAGCCCTCTCGGATCAGGTGAAGGTCACCCTCGGTGAGAGACGAGATGGTATGATCCGCCTCGGACAGCTCCCTCGGCTCGTTCTCTTCCACCAACTTAGCCGTACCTTGGGTCACTCTCTCCAAGGTGTCCTCGGCGTAATCCCGTATGCCTCCCACGCTCGACAGAGAAATGGGCTGCCGACCGAACGCTCCCGCCGTCTTCGGCGTTTCCACGATCGTGACCACGGCCTTCCCCTCCCGGGACACCGCCGCAACCTCTTTAGGCAGCTCGGCCACTTCTCCCTCTCTGTCCGGACGAACGACATTCTGATCGCTCGGCTCCACTACCTCCTTCCCTTTATCCCCTCGGCCAACGGCTTGCTCTGAGGCGGGGGTCTCATCCGTGATCTTAACCATTTTTTCTAAAAGAGAAGGGAAAGAGACTGACCTTGAAGTGATAGGTACGGTCGGAAAGTTCGCCGGAGACAACGAACGCTACCGCGACAACTAGCAACGCCACCAGAGAGCAGAAAACTTCGAAGGCAAAGTAAAAACTGAAGAGAGAGAGAGTAAAAGTGAAAAATGATACCTGGTCTAGGGGGGGTGAAGATTTATAGTAAAATGGAACGTCGTTTGGATTTCCAAACGAATAAGTGCAACTTTTGGGCTGCTCTCGAAACATCGCGAAGGCCCAACACCACTGCCTTCCTCACCAAGTCAACCAGCTCGGCACGATGGGATCCGAATCCGAGCCACACGCAATCCGAGCCAGATTGCACGGGCCCCGGTCGATCTCCGAGCAAGTGCCTTTCCGAGCTTGCAAATGGGGAAAATGCACTTTCTCCTCAACTTTCGTGCATGATCTCGATCAGACGGCCCGGATCTCGCCGAGGACACTAAACGACAAGATAGTGTTTTCTTGAGAAACGCGACCATCTCGAGATGCGAACCACCATTCAACGGTTCAAATTGCGCCAACTCGCTCGGATTGCCTATACCTCCCCCATACCTCACCTCTGTCTGAAGAAACCAGAAAAAGTTTTGATTCAAAGTCTTAAGGTACCGCCCTCAGCAAGTACCCCCCAGGACCCGGGTCTCGGTCGGTATTCCGCCGACCGACAGGTCCCGGTCGAAAGCAGATCAACACTCAGAGATCGGGAGGAGCGCACCATTCTGAGCTAGTTGATTGTAACTGTGAAGGTTCGGCCTGATAGAGGACTCTGCCAACAGAGCCTTCACAGTTGCAAACAAACAAGCTCGGAACGCCGAAGATCATGGCGAAAGAACGACCGCTAGTCCTTCCGAAGCGACTTGGCCCCCGGTTCCGAATTTGGATCGTCACCTCTTCCACCATGATCTCCTCCGACCCCGCCATCCACCTCGGGACAGCCGGAGTCGGCAGAAGACCTTGGTGGAAGAACGACCACCCATCATCCCGGAGCGACTCTTACCTCGGGTTCGGATCACGGTCGTCACTACTCCTGCCTCGTTCTCCCCCGACCCTGACACCCACAATGAGGGCCATCAGGAACGGGAGAAGAAGAAGACGATAAAGTGACCACCCCTCCGAACCTATCAAGGTCAAGACCCCACAAGACTGGCGTCCGCCAGAGGCAGACACCACCGAGGTCTAAAACTCAATATTACTGCGACTGAAAATGACAAGGGGAATGGAGTACTTATAGCCTAACCTCCAAGAACCAGCCATTATGACCCTCGGAAGTTGAAACACCACGAATTAATTGAAGGAGTTATCCTTAATGACCTGGAGAAGGTGGAATGCCGCACAAACCCCGGAGCACCATTAATGTCCCCGGGAACAGGATCGTCTCGAGACGGATTGCGCCACGTCGCACGTCCCGCCGAGACCCCCTGTCTCCGGACGGATTCCGAGCAAGTGCCTTTCCGAGCTCGCAAACGGAGAAAACACACTTTCTCCTCAACTTTCGCGCATGATCTCAATCAGACGGCCCAGATCTCGCCGAGGACACTAAACGACAAGATAGTGTTTTCTTGAGAAGTGTGCCCGTCTTGAGATGCGCGTCGTCATCCAATGGCTCAGACTGCGCCACGTCACTCGGATTTGCCGCGACCCCCTACCTCCGGTCGGCAGCCGAGCAAGTGCCTTTCCGAGCTCGCAAACGGAGAAAACTCACTTTCTCCTCAAAAATTGCGCCTGATCTAGATCAGACGGCCCAGATCTCGCCGAGGACACTAAACGACAAGATAGTGTTTTCTTGGGGAATGTGCCCGTCTCGAGATGCGCGTCGCCATCCGACGGCTCAGATTGCGCCATGTCACTCGGCCTGCCAAGACCCCTTGTCTTCGGTCGGCAGCCGAGCAAGTGCCTTTCCGAGCTCGTAAATGGAGAAAAAAGACACTGAGCTACTACGACCGTTGGATCTCTCAGAAATTCGTGCTTCTAATGATGAACGGTCCAGATTGCGCCACGTGCGCTAAAAGACAAGATAGCATTTTCTTGGGAGACGCGCTGTCATCCGATGGCTCAGATTGCGCCACGTCGCTCGGAACGCCAAACCCCCTAGTCTCCGGTCGGCAGCCGAGCAAGTGCCATTCCGAGCTCGTAAACGGAGAAAAAAGACGCCGAGCGATGGAGACCGTCAGATCTCTCAGAAAATCATGCCCGACGATGATCAGAGGTCCAGATTGTGCCACGTCATAAATCAGTATTAAAAATTGTTTTTTATTTATTTTATTTAAAAATTGCGAAAAATTGCTAAAATTTTGAGAAATTTAACTAAAAATTCTAGAAAATAATTGAAAATTCGGGGGTACATTTTTGGGCCCCTGAACGAACAATTATTGCCCAGAATACACTGTTAAGGCCCCCCGAACGATTAGTAAACACATCGCAAAATTAAATAAATAATCCGAAAAAAATAGATGAAAGATGCCAAATACTCGATATGGCTAGGAAACGGCACATGGCATCAAAAAGTTACCTCACTACCCCCTTCAAGATCCTAAGTCCTCCACATGGACTCCGATACAACTCCACTAGCCACCAAAACAGTCAAACTACTCCTCAAAGGCTGATCACGCTCAGTCTTTAGGAGTGGGGGGCTCGTGATATGGCTAAAAATGGGGTTAAATCGGAACCGTCCAGATTAGGCGCGAATCTTGATGCTCGGGGGTAAAAAGGTAATTTCACATACCAGCGGGTCCAAAGCGGGTACTAAATCTCCTCCTCACAGATCCAATAACCCGCAAACGGATCCACACCTATCGGGTACGGGTCCCGACCCGAGGCGAACCCAAACCAACGAGAGACAAATCAGGATCCCTGATTTGGCCAAATCAACAGCCCTGATTTGCTCCCACCGGGAATCAAGGAAAGATTTCCTAAACAGACTGAGAATTTTGCTCCCGGCTGTTACACAGGAAATCAAACCCTTAAACAACTCCCCTGGCGACTATAAATACCACCCCTCTACCACCATGATGAGGTTAATCACTTTTTCACCACTTTAAGCTCTTTCTTAATCTCTTCTGATTACTGACAAGAGCGTCGGAGGGTGTGTCGCCGGAATCAACCCCGGTGTTTCGCACTTCCTTGCAGGTCGCGGCAGGAGCAAGAAGGCTGAGTCAACTGTTAAGGTTTTTCTCGGACTCACAAATTCTATCTGTTTACCCCCACGCCGAAATCAGCGGTAACAGTAACACTGTTGTAATGTATTGCAATTTTGTAACATTCGGATTTGTAATACATTTGTGTTGAATAAAAAGTTTTAAATTTTTCTGTTTTTCTGTGTATTGTGGCTAATTGAAGAAAAGATTCTGGCTTATGTCACGGTTTCCCAGTTACCAAAAATCGGGGCGTTACATGACCTGCTGCCCCGGGGGCTTCAATCCTGACTCCTTATCCCCATCTCAGCCCAGGCTAACGGAGTCTATGGCAGCTGCCTATCCCTGCATGTGTTTCCTCGAGAGCATACGTGGCCTCTTGACTGACATCAAAAGTATGGTCTGCCATTGGACTTTGTGTAGGAACGCTTAAAGAGCACACCGTCGATAAGCATGAACCTCTCGGCCCTGACCCTGATCCTTCTAGCCTCAGAGGCATCTTAAGGAAGCTCCCCATTTCTCAGGTAGTTCAGGATGGAGTCCATCCAAGTCGGTTGCTGAACGGACGGGTATAGACAGAGGACTTCAGAATTTTCCTTGTCGATGCTTGGTTAAACGAGGACCTCAACCAGGATTGTCCAATCTAAACACTCGAAAGAGGAGGATGCCAACTTGGAGAGGGCGTCTACCTGGCTGTTCATTTCACAAGGGATCCTGGCGATGGAGGCATCCTGAAAGCCAGCCAGGAGGAGCTTGACTTGGGCCAGATATTTGACCATTCGGGCATCGCGGGCTTTATACTCCCTGCACACTTGATTGACGATGAATTGGGAGTCACTGAAGGCTTTGAACCATTTTGCCCCCATTTTGCTTGCTAGGAGGAGTCTGGCTACCAGGGCTTCGTACTCCGATTCGTTGTTAGATGCATTGAAGCTGAAGCATAGGGAGTACTGGAGGATGAAGCCATATGGACTGCTCAAGATGGCTCTGGCCCCGCTAACCTCTTCACATGACGACCTGTCCACGTAGAGTTCCCAAATAGGCATATCTTGCTGAGTCTTGGGGATCTTAGGGATGGCGCATTCGTTAATGAATTCGGCGAGTGCTGTCCCTTAATGGTCGTCTTTGGCTTGAACAAGGAATACAAATTACATAAACTCATTACAACTTGTTACAAAGAATCCAACTCCTCTCGTGGAGCTACCAGCTGTCTTCCAGAGTGATGATCGAATGATCACCGCAGAACTTCGCTGGGTGGTCCTGCTGCTTCCCTGAGATGCGCCCCGTAGCTCGAATCTTTTTGCTGCACTACTCTGATATTCCGACATCTGCTCGAGTAGTGGGCATGTACACTGCCATTCTACTTGGATGCCCTGATGGTCTTGGATCCTCCTTCACTTGCGATCTGATATCCAGTACCTAAAAGTGGGGTATGTCAGTAATCCTACTGACGCAATGCTGATAAGAAAATAGCGATCTCCAACTAGCAGTCACAATCCTTCTTTGAATGGAAAAGAAATGTGCATCCTAATTTTTCTAGTGTCTGTGTAAGCCATGAATTGAAGTCTAATGCAAAAATACAGAGTACAGAACAGATGCTCTTAATCTAATGTCAGCAAGACTCTGGTCACACATGCATCCCATACTTCATATGCCCCAGACCAAGCCGTTTCTCCAGTTTCAGGGATTCGAACCCTTCCTATGCAATGCATTCTATTATAGCACACTTCCTGTTCTTGACAGTACAACATGGTTAAGGAGGTATATAAAAGAAATAATTTGCGGAGCTCCTCCATTATCACCAATAATTGTTACATCGGACCATCCTCAAAAGCCGTGACGAACTTACAGATATACAGCAGCATATCCATTGCTCAGAAGATCGATTATGATCCGTTCGTGTCCACCAACATAGAACATGATGGCCTCGAAGGTCTAAAACCCCCTATCCGCTAGGAAATCGACATCCCGTTCTTACCAAGGTACTTCAGGAATCAACAGTCCAAGATACGCACAGCAGCACGTATCCCTAATGACAGGAAGAGATATCACCACCTAATGCTAACTCTTGGAACGAGTCAGTTTATAGGGAATCACCCCTAACACCAATTCAGTCTTCAAGCGATCAGTAAAGGAAACTTAATAAAATACAGTTTACTGAAAACACGCTAACACTCAAATCATACACGGTATTGATCAAACAATGTCGAGCCTGACTGGTCTATTAAATAACAATTAATCACGAGAATCGCACTCACTGATTCCCAATATCTTCATAGGTCATCGACCAATAACCCCGACCCGTGACCCTCAACGAGTAGTCCAACGACGCCCAAAGGATGCAATATAATTTGAATGAAGGTAAGAACACACATAATCACCAATTTCTGACCATTGACAGACTCAGGCATCGAGATACCAAACACAAATCGACCATGGCTATCTCCTAACCCACTCATGTCTGCCAAGAGTACTAAGCACAGGAACTTGTATAAGTCCCAAATGAAGTGCTAAAACATCTTTAAAAACTCGATAGCTCATGATCACCACAATATGGTATGCAGAGGATTCCTCATCAATTGTCCTATAAAAGTAGTTCAAGAAATAGCAGTAGCTGTGACTCAAGCTACGCTCATCGGAATCCAACAAAATCAGGTTTTCTAGAAGGGTAGGAGACTCTACTGCAATCCCCTAGTTGATAACTTTCTCAAATTCCTTATAAAACTTTGTTCACTGAGTTAATACAAACCTGAAGTCAATTAAGACAGTAGGTTGCTGATCTTGGAACATCCATATCTTCCAACATATAACTCAGAATCGCTTGATATTACCCATTCTGGAAAGCTAATACCCTAGGCTACAACTCTCCAGTTAATCATTTCCTCAAACTCATTCATCTTGATACCATAAAAATCCCATATACTCTCAGCTGTACATTCCTTCATGCACTCGCTGCACTTTTCCCGTATCATAAAAATTGCTCACTCATTAGAATAACTTGATTCTAGATCCTATGGAAAGGTGAGAGTGTCTACTACAAATTCCTAGTTGAACATATCCTCAAATTCAATCATTAAAGTCCCTAAAAACTTCAATTTCTAATAGGTGCATATTCAGGGAAAAAATTGATTCCTCAATAAACAGGGCCTCGACTAGACTGGATCTGCCCCAGTCTTAAAAAAATAATAACTTTCAACCTACAAACTGGAATTACAAAATTCCAGATGTTTTGGAAATCTATGACTCCCTACTACAAATCTGTAGTTGATCAATTCTCCAAATTCTTAACACATGAATCCAGATTTACACATCTTCACAGATCAGTCAATTTGTACACAGCTGAACCTGGTCTACTTTGAAATTTAATAAAAAAATCAACCTTAAGTCCAAAGCTCATGAAATTTTAGATTCTTAACCCAAACAAATACCATTTCATTGTGTCCAAAAATTGCACTTAGATTCATCCTACACAAAGAGTTATGACTCCTCAAACATAGCATAAAATTTCAGCTGCTCTTTCAATAGGGTCTAAGCCACTATATCCAATTTATTTTTGAAACTTGATCAAATGCTATCTAAAAATTAGAAAATTTTGGAATCATAAAATAGACTCATACCAAAAGTTACTTGCAAAATTTCATAGCAATATCATACACACACGAGTATTTATGGCCATGTGAACTTCGTTCTAAAAACAATCAGCTTCAGTTCTAACATCCAGACCAGTCGTAGCTTACAAATTTTTTGAGGTATCAAATGATATCAGAAAATTATGAAATTTAATACTATGGATGTAGACACATACAACAGTATTCAAAAAAAAATTCAGCTCAAAATACCCAGCCAATACTTAGTTACAAATTTGGAGAGACCACAATTTTCACATAATCAGCAGCTCCTTCGGCTGCTCACTGTCCGAAAGTACACTAAGTGTTTGGGCTATCAAATTGCCTCCAAATATTGTGAAAAAATTCATGGAAGCTCTAGATATATAGAAAAACAAATCCTAAAAATTTGAGTCCAAAATTCCGAACCATTTGAGAGCTAGAAATTCTCAAACTTACATACTTATACACGCTCTTTAACAATTTCATGAAAAGAGATTTTCTACCATATAATTTTTTTTTTCTTAGCATGATAACTTTCCATATATGGTAAAAAAATTTCTTTTAGCTACTACCATATGCAAAATTCACATATACAAAAAAAACTAAATTTTTAGATTTAGAGTATCACCCATATCTTTAAGTTGCAAGAACTCCTTGTAGCTTGCTTGCTCCTTCCTCTTCACGCTTGCACCATTGCTCATTTGATCTTGTAGTAGCTTTGGACAACTCCTACTATACTCCTTTTATATTACAACTTCTTACCACTACAATCCCAAAATATTTCACCTTTCTCCCCCTCCCCCTTTTTTTTGAAACAAGAACATGATAGAAAAATGAGAAGAGATGAGAAGTGAATGGAGTGGGAATTTTATAGGGAGATGGAGTGCTAGGGTTTTGGAGTGTGGGCCGGCAAAGATGAGGGGTGGATATGGGGTAGGGTTGAATGGGTGAAGATGTGTGGATGAGATGAGTGCCAACACATCCAACTAGAAGCTTCTTGGAAGTTTCTTGGAAATTTCTTGTAAGTTTTCATTCTTCAAAGTCAACACACATGGTGATTTATTTCCACCATTGGATCTTCATCAAGATCCAAGCCATGATCACATGAAGCTAGGGTTCCTAACCTTAGGTTAGGTCAAGGAACCCTAGGTCACCACACCCTAACCCTAACCCTAGTGCATAAATAGGCACGGTTATTCAATACAATAATCATGCACCATAACAATTCGAGCACTAACTTGGTTTAAAAATAACCAATATAGTAAAATAAAAATATATAGAAATTATTTTTTTCTCCCGAAAATTGTCTTGCCAAAACAATTGGGACAAATCCACAGTTTAATCGAGAAGATATCCAGAGTTTGTCTTATCGGGTTCAGTAAAGCTCATATATCTGAAATCTTTCAATTGAAACTGATGATTATTAGGAAAATATGTAATCATGTGCAAATCTTGACTGTGCATGGATTACTATGCAAAAATAGTCATATGCTATTTTGCGGGGTATTACATAATACCTCACCAAGCTCAAGTTTGCTGAGGATAGGTGGATTGGAGAGGTATTCATTAAGCTGATCGAAAGCCAATTACTGAGGCTCTCCCCATTCGAAGTTCTTCGCCCCCCTGGAGGGCCTTGAAGAAAGGGAGGGACTTCTCCCCCGACTTTGAAAGGAAACAACCGATTGCGACGAGATGGCCGGTGAGCCATTGCACTTCTTTGACACTCCTTAGAGGGACCATGTCTAAGATGGCCTGAATATTTTTGGGGTTTGCCTCTATCCCTCGTTGGCTGACCATAAAGTTGAGGAACTTCCCTACGGTGATGCCGAAGGCACACTTGGAGGGGTTGAGTCTCATGTTATGCATTCTCAGGACCCCAAAGGCTTCCTCCAGATCGTTCACGTGGTCCCTCCCTCAGAGACTTTTGACAAGCATGTCGTCGACATAGACCTGCATGTTCTGGCCAATTTGATCTTCGAAGACCCGGTTAACGAGCCTCTAATAAGTGGAGCATGTGTTCTTCAACTCAAAGGGCATGACCCTGTAGCAGTAGAGCCCCTGGTCGGAGATAAATTTCGTCTTCAGAATGTCGGGGGG
Source organism: Hemerocallis citrina (assembly GCA_017893485.1). Taxonomy (NCBI): domain Eukaryota; kingdom Viridiplantae; phylum Streptophyta; class Magnoliopsida; order Asparagales; family Asphodelaceae; genus Hemerocallis; species Hemerocallis citrina. Next base: position 47,848,706 of record CM030364.1, on the reverse strand, counting down.
ACACATCCAAATCTGGTTATAACCGGAGTAGGCATCCATGAAACTCAACATTTTGTGCTCGGACGTAGCATTGATTAGGGTGTCTATGTCGGGAAGGGGCAATGGTTCTTTGGGCAATCCTTGTTGAGGTCGGTGAAGTTGATTCACATTCTTCATTTGCCGTTGGCCTTCTTGACCAGTACGACATTAGCCAACCACTCTGGGTAGTTGACCTCTTGCATGAACCAGGCAGAGAGGAGTTTGTCGACTTCTTCCTTCATTTCTTTGTTGCCTTTCGGGGGAAAAATTTTAGCGTCTCTGTTGTACTGGCTTGGATTCTGGGTGGACGCTCAGCCTATGCATGATGAGATCCTCGGATATTCCTGGCATATCCAAGGGCATCCAAGCGAATAGGTCTTGATTGCGGTGGATACAACAGATAACTTCCCCCCCTGAAGCTGGGGGAGAGAGACTTGCTCATCTTGAAGCATTTGGCGGGCTCGGCCTCGGAGAAAAGGATCTCCTCGAGCTTGTCCACGGGCTCAGAACTTATTGAGCTTCGGTATGATGGGAGCTCGACCGCATCGAGAGGGAAGACATTGCTTCCTACCATTTTGGCGTAACAGGCCCGAGCTACCTCCTGATTTCCCTTGATGACCCCGACCCCAGACTTGGTTGGAAACTTCATGCTCATATGGTAGGTCGAGGGTACTGCCTGGAAGGAAGCGAGGCCGAATCGGCCCAGAATAGCATTATAGGCAGCCTTGACAATGACCACCATGAAATCCATCGCCTTTGTTTGGGAGGTCGGGAATTTCCCTGCAGTGACATCCGTGGTGACGATTCCCTCGATCTGAACAGGGACACCAGAGAAGCCGTGGAAAGTGTACCCTGCTAGTTTCAGCCTCTCTCTCGAGAGTTTCAAGGCTTTGAAAGGAGATAGGAACATGATATTCACCAAACTCCCATTGTCGATGAGAATATGGTGGACCTCGTGATTGGCAAGCGCAAGACTTATGACCATGGGATCGCAGTGCAGGACCCCAACGCCTTCGAGGTCTTCATCCGAGAAAAATGCAGCCTACCCGAAGCCTCGGGGAGGGGGACAGTTATGAACGCAGTTTACCTCCCAGATGAAGGCCTTGCGAAAGGATATAGACTCCCCTCCCCCCCATAGGCCCGCCATGGACACAGTGGAGGATGGCCAGATTTTCTGTATCCTGATTTTTGGGCTTTGGTTCTAGATGTTTGTTCACCCCGCGAGGGGGCAAAGAGGCTCTCAGGCCGTTCCATGTGAATTTGGTAAGATAACCTCTCCGGTTGAGGGCATTGATTTCGTCCTTCAAGGCTTGGTAGTTGTTGGTCTCGTGGCCATGGCCCCGATGGAAACGGCAGTAGTACCTCCGGTCCCTTTTCTTGTTGGGGTTGTTGGACCAAGGAGGGTGTTGGGGTATGTCATCGCCCTCAGGATGGCCGACATGCTCGCGTTGAGTGGAGTGAACTTATCAAACTAGGAATGCAGGGGAGGGTGCCTCTGCCTAGAGGCATTTGGTAAGATAATCATGAAGGTTTTGAAGCCCTCGATGTGATCAAAATATCTAATTGTCCGTTATAGGTCTCAAACACTGAAAACTTGAAGCTCCTCGGGATGGGAGCGTTGAGGATATGGGAGTAGAAGGGTGGCCTACTCGGCTGGTATCTTTGTTCGGACTGCCTCCCGCCTTCGGCGATCCGGGCAAGGCGACCTTCCATTTGTAGTCATTTGAGGATGGGGTCCTCTCATTCCTTGGATCGGGTTGACCCGTAGGACTCTTCGTTCTTGGGTCCGACCCCTCCGGCTCGGTCAGCACGCTACTCGGTCCGGGCCCCACCTCGAATCGCCCGAAGAATTTCATCCCGGAATTTGTGTAATTCTGCTTTGGTCACGTGACCCTTGTCTCCGCAATTGTTCAAGGGTCGACGATTCCTCAGGGAGCGGCTACGATCCCTATCTCGACCATGAGAGGATTGGAGACTCTGATACAGATTGCGGTCCGAGGGCTCACCCCCCGTTTCAGGATTGGTTGAGGCGGTTTCGAAGGTCGTCTACATTCTGTTGGTTGCTGATGACATTTCTCAGGTCAGAGATCACCAGATGGGAGACCTCTCATGCCACCGAGTGGGAAGCGCACAGGGCGGGATTCTGTAACCCATGGTCATGTGGCTGTCAGGCCTCTTGGGTCGCTGCTCGGCTTCGCGTCAGGCACGGAGGAGGAAGTGGGGGGTCGAACGGACGACCCCTAGGTGGAGTCTTCTTGGATTTTGTAGCCATAGAGAGAAAGAATCACGGAGTAGAGTCTGAAGAAGGGGCTCGGATCTGTGTTTCTCACGGATGGCGCCAATCTGATGCTGCTTGTTTTTCGGGTGTGGGAGCAACAGATTGGGAAGGAGGAAACACAGATCTCAGCCTCTGATCTCACTCCAATATGAGGCTGATGTGATGAATTGGGTGGATCTGGATGGTTCGACCGTCGTCGGACACCTGTGAAAAAATCTAAGACACCGGGAGTATTCTCTGAGACAGACTCTCCGATGCTCAAGTTAATAACCAGAGGATAAAAAATGGCTTAAGTGGGCAAAATGCGCTAACCTGGTTACTGTAGTGGTAGGGCTGTATTTATAGGTAAGGGAACCTGATTGTGTAGTGTTCTCAGGCCCCCTGATTAGGGGGAAGCGACCCAATCCATGTTGGGTTGGATTTGGGTGATAGGCTTATAGTTGGCCCGTGAGCAACTGTAAGGTCTCCTGGAGATTTGTGTCAGAATCGAGTAGTGCAGATCGTCCGTCATTTTAACCCTCATCAATACAATATCAGAAAAATCTAAATTTTAAATTGTTGTTTTGAGTTTCATGAAATACCTTTGTGTACTACATTTGTTTTTACTATTCTATATGTAATCACCATTCTTATATGCCTAGGATTTACTACTGCAATGGAGATTTGTGTCGTATCACAAAGTGACCATAATATAACTCATTTATATATATCTTAAGCTAATAGGCCTACCCCATCTCTCATTTCTCTATTTTGAAATAGAGAAAGGAGAGCAAAAGTAGGAGCTGACACGTGCAGCCCACACCAATTGCCAAAACAAAATTAATTAAAAAAACACACAAAAAAACATTTCCTCTTCCACATCTCCCCAAAATCCACAAACCCTAACTGTAATATCCCGAACGGATATTAACTCATATAAATTATTATTTTATCATTATTTTATTATTATTTTATTTTAACTCCAAAATCGGACTATTTTGGCGATTTTCGCCGGGTTGCCCACAAACAGTGCCTACGCACGTCTATCGGTCGATGCGCATCCAAAGCGCATCAAATTGGTAGCACGACTCTCCGAAGTAACAAGAAAATTTATTTTACTATTATTTTCCAAATTAAATTATTTTTGGGAATTTTATGAGGATTTTATAAGAAGATTTTTTGTATACACATACATGTACACATACATATAATTGTATGGTACTTAGTATATTATACCTAGTATGTAGTATGTACCTTAGGATAATATACTTGCTCTTGTCATGGTAACTTAATTAGAGAATTAGGGTTTAATTAGAAGGTTAAAAGAGAGTTGTATGCATAAGATTAGAACTAAACCCTTTCTAGAAACCTTATCACTCCACCTCACTAGTCTACACCATGCCCCTCCCCCCCCCCCCTAGAGCATGGCCGGCCCCTTCTTTGAGGGTATTTTGTGCCATTGGGTGCACTTACCACCTCCATCTCCTTTTATAAATCTCCCCTCATTCTCCTCCTTCTCTCATTTTAGAAAAAACAAAAGAAAGAAAGAAAGAAGGAAAGGAAAAAGAAAGAGAGAACAATTAACTAGAGAGTTTTGTTTTGTAGGTAATAGAAGAATTCTAAAAAGCTTAGGGGAAGGAGAAGGTAGCAAAGCTAGTTCTTCCAACAAGTTAGAGAAGGTGGGGGTTTCTTCACTTTGATTTCTTCCTTTGTTTGTTTCCTTGTTTGTTTGTTTGTTGTTTGTGTTTGACTTCTTCTTCTTCTCACCTTCTTGTTTTGTTTCTTTTTGGGAGTGTTGTCATGTTGTTATGTTGAATGAAAAGGAAGGAAAGGTAGTAGTAGAAACTACTAACTCATAAAGATCATAGCTTTAATATTGTAGTTTGTTTTTTTGTATGCCATTGGACTAAAACTTCACATATTGCATATTGTTGAACAATACAACCATTGTTGGTTGTAGGACTTGATTGAACTAATATAATAATCAAAAAGATCTTTCCTTTCTTTACTAAACACTAGTGGTAGAAATAATTAAAAAGATCTTCTTTTTGTTTAATCACTAGTTGTAGCTTAATAAAAAGATCTTCTTTTATTTAATCACTAGTTGTAGCTTAATAAAAAAAAGATCTTTCTTTTATTTAATCACTAGTTGTAGCTTAATAAAAAGATCTTTCTTTTTATTTTAACCACTAGTTGTAACTTAACAAAAAGATCTTCTTTTATTTAATCACTAGTTGTAGCTTAATAAAAAGATCTTTCTTTTTATTTTAACCACTAGTTGTAACTTAACAAAAAGATCTTCTTTTTATTTAATCACTAGTTGTAACTTAATAAAAAGATCTTCTTTTTATTTAACCACTAGTTGTAACTTAACAAAAAGATCTTCTTTTTATTTAACCACTAGTTGTAACTTAACAAAAAGATCTTCTTTTTATTTAATCACTAGTTGTAACTTAATAAAAAGATCTTCTTTTTATTTAACCACTAATTATAATTAATTTAAAAGATCTTTCTTTTATTTTAATCACTAGTTGTAATTAATTAAAAAGATCTTTCTTTTATTTTAAATCACTAGTTGTAATTAATTAAAAAGATCTTTTCTTTAGTAAAGTAAAATAAATAATAAATAATCTTTTCTTTATCACTAGTAATAAATAAGATTAGTAAGAAACTAAGTAGTAGAAAGCTAAAATAATAAGTAATAGTATGTAATAAAATGAAGTAGTAGTAGCATGTATGTTGATTAACAAAGTAATAGTAAGTTGTATGTTGTGATTTTGATAATGAAGTAGTAGTAGTAGTAGTAGTAAGTTGTATGTTGTGATTTTGATAATGAAGTAGTAGTAGTAGTAGTAGTAAGTTGTATGTTGTAATTTTGATAATGAAGTAGTAGTAGTAGTAGTAGTAAGTTGTATGTTGTGATTTTGATAATGAAGTAGTAGTAGTAGTAGTAAGTTGTATGTTATGATCAAAATAGAAGTAGTAGTAGTAGTAGAATGTTGTAGGATATTTTCTAAAAATATTCCTTTATGTTTTGTGCTTAGAACATTGTAGGATCACTTCTAAAATTAATTAAAAGCCATATTCATGCTTAATTAGTTGTAGGATGTTTTCCCATCATGCTTTGTGTTTAGGGTGTTGTAGGACTTTTGCTAAAAAAATATCCTACCACGTTTACCATGCTTAGCTAGTTGTAGCTTTGCTTCTAAAAATAATTGGAAGCCATATCCATGCTTAGTTAGTTGTAGGATTACTTATAAAAATATCCTACCATGTTTACCATGCTTAGCTAGTTGTAGCTTTGCTTCTAAAAATAATTGGAAGCCATATCCATGCTTAGTTAGTTGTAGGATTGCTTTGAAAAATATCCTACCATGTTTACCATGCTTAGCTAGTTGTAGCTTTGCTTCTAAAAATAATTGGAAGCCATATCCATGCTTAGTTAGTTGTAGGATTGCTTTGAAAAATATCCTACCATGTTTACCATGCTTAGCTAGTTGTAGCCTTGCTTCTAAAAATAATTGGAAGCCATATCCATGCTTAGTTAGTTGAAGGGTTGCTTTGAAAAATATCCTACCATGTTTACCATGCTTAGTTAGTTGTAGCTTTGCTTCTAAAAATAATTAGAAGCCATGTTCATGCTTAGTTAGTGTAGGACTTTGCTAAAAATGTCCCACCATGATTCTATGCTTAACTAGTTGTAGGATGTTTTATAAAATTATCCCATCATGCTTTATGTTTAGGATGTTGTATGACTTTTTCTAAAAATATCCTACCATGCTTAACGTTTAGAATGTTGTAGGATTCTTTTCCCATCATGCTTGGTAATGTTGTAGGATTCTTTTCCTATCATGTTTAGTAACTCACTTATGCTAGAATTTTGTAGGATTCATTCCTAAAGTTTCCTATTATGTTTAGTGACTTAGTTATGCTTAGAATGTATAGGATTCAATCCAAAAGTTTCCTACCATGTTTGGATAAATTTTATTGTGCCTAGAGTGTTGTAGGATCCATGATAAAATCATATACCATGCTAGTTTAATTGTTGGAAAGAGATATACCATGCTAGCTAAATTGTAAGTATTTTGCATATCATGCTAGTTTAAATTGTATACAAGTTGTATACCATACTAGATAAATGGTAGGGAAGTGTATACTATGTTAGTTTGATTGTAGGTAGGTAATATACCATGCTAGTTTATCTATGCCATGCTAGCTTAATAGTAATTAAGTTGTGTACCATGCTAGTTTATGTGGATACTCATGTTTACATGGTACCCATGCTTAGATAAGTGTTTGTTCATGTTATGTTAGTAGGTGATCATGACTTATGCTAAGTAAGTAGGTATCATGCTAATTATTAATCATGTTAAGTTAAGGATACCCATACTATGATGTTCATGCTTAGAGTAAAGAAACTACCCATGGCTAGTTGTAGTGGTTTATGTTGGGCTCTATACCATGCTAGAGTAATACTTGCTTAGAATGTTGTAAGAGTAGTGTTAGGACTACCTACTATACCTTGGAGTATTGCTTAGTTGGGTGGTGGTGGTTGGTTATGATAAGTAGTAGGCTTCCATGCTCAATTTGTAACCTACGATTGTCCATAGAGAATTTTATGTTTAAGGCCGTTAGTGATTTTCATGCTTGAGCTCAATGTAAGCATAAGCATTAATCACATTCATACATAGGAATATCATGGTGGTTGTGTTATATGATTGATTGTCGTAGGAAGCTGCTTGCAATTGTGTGCCGTACTTAAGGCATTATAGGTCGAAGTAGTGAGAGTGGGAAGACCACTAGTAATAACTAGTTGATAAAGGCTGTTTGTCGCCTTCGGTTCTTCCTTAGTAGAATACCGATCATAGACTACTAGTAGATCCCTTTGTTGCTTCTAATAGTAGAAGATTAGGTTTGTTAGTAAGCACGTTTGGTTGCTTCTAAGATTGATTACCTGTATGGTTGTTTGCACACGGTCGTGCTCGTACGTGGCTCGACTGGCCCGTACGTAGCCGTGAGTCTCATACGTAGCTTAGTTGGCTCGTATGTAGGTTGTTGTCTCGTACGCGGCCCGACTGGCCCGTGCGTAGCTGTTGGTCTCATACGCGGCTTATTTGGCTGGTATGTACGTGGTTATCTCCTACGAGGCCCGCCTGGCTCGTAGGTAGTTATTATTTCATACGTAGCGTGATTGGCTCGTATGTGGTTATTACTCGTGTATAGCTTGTTGGCTAGTACACAGTTAGTTGTGCTGTCTAGGGTGATGTTACCACCCTAAGGGCTATCGACCATCAAGACCCATGTTTCTACCCTAAGGAACTGTGGAGGAGTCGCTCCTTGTGTACCGTCGAATCTTAACCAGGGTAGGTTGATCGAGGACCGGAGAATAGACAGAATCCAAGTCTAGGGTAGCGGCGTGCGTGTATATTCGCAACGGCCAAAGTCTTGGATCGATGAGCCACGAACCGGGTCCTGAAGGATTCTGGTAAATCTAGGTTGAGCGGCCTAGTAAAGTTGTCTTGCGAAGCCTAATTTAAGGCCTAGCATGTTGTGTTATAATATCGTCATCCCTAGGATTGTTCGAGTCAGGAACATCACTAGGATAGTGACTTATAAGGATCAGTTTACTTAAACCTTTTTGCCGGGAGAGAGGGGTCAGTTGTAGGGGGCCCCTTACACTAACTCGTCCCTTGAGGCAAATCATAGGTGGTGTACAGGGTTGTGCCTTCCTGTCAAAGGGATACGTACGGTGCCGTCTCACAAGTTGAGGACACGGGTTGCGTATCTCGCGCTGTTAATTCCTGAAATACCGTGGCTGGGGTGCCACAGGATGCATGGTGCAGTCCTGCATTTGCTAGACCCCAGAGAGTGCCACAGGGTAGGCTTCGCGCTGCCATGCGCTTGCGAAACTCTATGGTTTGATTTTGGAACGATGCCCGATATACTGGGATCGAGTGAGGTCCGGCTTGCCGGGTAGTAGTGGAAAACGGAGACACCATAAGCAGACTGCATAAGGGGACTTGACCTCTTCTGCAACCTCACAGAGTCATGGAGTATTGTCAGGAACAGGTTGTGTACAATTAGAATGTGTCACGCGGGTTCAATCCCTATATATGGAGAAACGGCTTGAGATGGAGTCGCATGTAGTATGGGCTGCATGTTGCTTTCGGAGACTTGCTGACATTAGAATAGGGAGTGTCCTAGTTCTATTTTAAGTATCGCATTAGAGTCTAGTCATAGCACTCACAAACACTTAAACTACACCAACACCATTGCTATATTTTGTATATTGTTTGGAAGATTCGCTGCTATATGATCAGCCTTTAAGCGTCAGTGAATACTGACGTCCCCACTTCCATAGGTACTGGATCGCCGAAGTACAAAGGCGAGATTCAAGAGGACTCAAGGCATGAAAAGCAAGGAGTCAGTATTAAGTTTAGTTCCGCTGCAAAATATGTATTGATTTTGTATTGGTTAAGAAGTACTCTGATGTAAGATGTGAATGTTGTAATACTTAGAAATGTAAAGGCAATATTGTAACTCCCTTGTAAAATATTACAGTTGTACAGTATTCAGATTTGTAACACTTGCGTATTGAATAAAAAGTTTTAAATTCTCCTGTTTTTTCTGTGTATTGTGACTAATTGAAGCAAAGATCTTGGCTCGTGTCACGGTTTCCCAGTGTCGGAAATCGGGGCGCTACACTAACTCTCCCTACCCCAAAACCCATCCACATCTCCTCACCCGTCCGTCCCTACCGCCTCCCGCCGTCCACCCCGCCCCGATCCCGCCCGTCTCTACCCTCCATCGTAAGTTTCCCTTTTACTTAAGATTTTTCTATCTAATGTAAAAATAATTTCGTTTTCTTGATTTTTCTAATGTAAAAATATTATTATTGTTACCATGTATGTTAGTATTAATGTAAAAATTATTTGTAGATTGTATGAATTATTTTAGTATATTGTTTCCCTTTTATGGACTATTGTATGAATAATTTTTGGGGTAACATTAATTAGTATGAATTAATCAGACTAAAACAGTAGTCTGATTATTTTACATTAGCATCTTTTGCCCCGAACCATGTATTTTAGTATTAATGTAAAAGGGAAACAATAGTCCAGAATTTCGTTTTCTTGATTTTTTTACATTAGTATGAGAAGAGCTACATGCTGTGTTACCATGTACAAATTGCATAGACTAAAATAATTTTGAGGAATTATTAATCAGACATTATTTAACTAATTAATGTTACCCCAAAAATATCTTATACTAATAGGAGTATCCCCTTTCTCCTTTCTCTATTTTGAATTAGAGAAAGCAAAAGAAAAGTAGGAATTCATATTTAACTGACACGTGCACTACGCACGGTTTTATAAAAAAATCAAAACAAACTAAAAATTGACAACATAAAAGATTTATTTCTGTTTTGATTTAGATATATGTTGCTTAATAATTTTTTATTAGAATTGTTGTTTCAGTTTTTATATTTTTTTCCAGTTATATTTAATTTGTTTGTGTCCAAGTATTTTTCTGTTTTTTTATGATAGTGTGGTCAAGCTTTGAGATTCAGGATCTGATGCAAACATAATAATATATGGTTTTAGATCAGAAGAAGGGGGATCGTTAGGTGTGAGATTGGAATGAACTGACTTGCATATAAGGGTTTTTCTTCTAATTGTTATCTATTTTCTTTTGGACTTTTGCATTCTAAGAAATATCATCATTAAATTTTCAATTACGAAGATTAATGGATTGTGGATGATGGTAAAAAGCATGAAAGTTCAATAGTTTAACCTATTTTATTATTATTGCATTTTGTTATTTTATTTTCTTAGGTTAAAAGTGAGCAAATGAGTGAATATATTAGAAAGCTAATGACTTGCATCAAATAGTTGATGAAAAGATAAGATGAAAATTTGATGTAGTAAGCTCGAAATATGCTGGAATAAGAAGGGAAACAACATGCAGACAGTGATATCTTTTCTACATCTTTTGTTTTGGTGAATTGTAGTATTGTATGTATATTTTTTTGTTTAATCATTTTGTAGAGGTACAATTAAGGAGTAATATAGAACAGTTGGAAGCAAATATTGAAGAATTTTGCGGACAATATGAGTATTTGTAAGCAAGCTTTAGAATGGAGGAATCTGACATGATTGTAAGTTATTTTTGAAAATACCTCTTTCTTGGCATCTCAAAATTTAGGGTTCTAGGGTTTACCTATGCCTTGGTGCTGAAATTGTTGGAGAGTTACACACATCGAGAATTATGGAGTTTCCTTTCAATTGAATAGAAAATATAGAATGATGTTGGTTTCGAAATGTGAATTGGTTAATATATACATTTGTCATATTTTGACATATATCTAACAATATATCAATTATTGTTCCCTCAATGAGTTTCTGATGTTGATTATATTTGATTTCAAAGAAAATGCTTGCTTTGGGAGGAAAGACGGTTAAGAACCACGCGGTTGAGAAGGAGATAACGAAGTACATTAAGGAGTCTGAGAAGAGCCACAACCCAACTTCGGTAATTATTCAACTTTTTTCCCCTTTCCTTTCAATTGTATAAAAATGTAGAATGATGTTAGTTAGAAAGTATGAATTAGTTAATTTGTAGATTTGTCATCTTTTAATTATATTGTGATTGAAATAGTTAAGGGGTATTTGTCAATTTTTAAGTTCCATATAATTTTATGAATTCTTCAAAATTATTTTAGTTTGTGCAATTTGTACATGGTAACACAGCATGTGGCTCTTCTCAGACTAATGTAAAAATAATCAAGAAAACGAAATTATGGACTATTGTTTCCCTTTATCGACCCCGCTGCTACCCCAAAAATTATTTTAGTATACTGTTCTGGACTAATGTAAAAATAATTTAGTTTTCTTGATTTTTCTTTATTCTCAATTGTTTAGTTGAAATGAATTTTATTTTTGTTGTGGTGGTTTGGTGGCATTGTATAGTATAGAGGAAGTTGCAGAGAAGAGGAAAGCTTTGATCGAGCATGCGAATGATATCAAGATGCCGGAAAATGCTTCTTCTTTTCAGGTATGGAGTGGTGTTGGTGGTAGTTTCCGATACTTGATTGGAGTGGAGTTGATTGGGAATATGATTGACATTTTTTTTCATATGATTAGTTTTAAATTCGGGTTGTTATTATTTGTATCGAAAAGGTTTTAGTATGATTGTTAGAAAGAGTTTTTGTTTGGTAGATTTCGGTATGTTGTTAAAGGTTTGTTTTTTTTTTGTTGAATATTTTGGATTTCCAGATATTTTAATTTCTGAAATCTAATTAGTTTAAGAGCAATTATAGTCATTTTTTTGTCCCTTTTTATTTTTTAGGGAACCATCATAGTTGTTTTAAGTAGGGGTGGACAACTATTATCCGAACCGACCAATCCGAACCAATCCAACCCAAACCGACCGGTTTTTAACCAAACCAATTGGGGGTTTGGATTGGCTCGGTTCTTGATCTTCAATAACCAACCGGACCGGTTCGGTTGTTGGATGGGGCTTTCAAATAACCGATGAAACCGAACCGACCGTACTTTTATGCATAAGTCCATAAAAAATATAGTTCTCCTTTAATTTCTTGAATATAAAAATAGTCATTTCTCATTTTCTTGGAGATACAAACAGTCTTCTTTAATTTCTTTAATACAAACCAAACAATCGTTCTACCTATTTTTTGATTCTCCATAATCCTGTGTGTTATGTTGTTGAAAAATGCTTGATTTACAGTGTAGCCCAACTTAATAGAATCATGAAGTTGATGTAACATTTAGTAATTACTTTAATCAAGTCAAGTTGAAATTGTAATCTAAATCTTTTTTTATTGTACCTGAAATTCAATTAGCTATGGTTATTTAATGTTTCTTTTATGATAATAAACTAAGATTACAGAAGTATGCAAGTGAAAAAGTAGTTTATCTCATCCATTTAAACGTCATAATCTTAAACAATTAGTGCAAAATTTATTAACAACATGTGGTTTTATGAATCTTCATTTTAAATTCATTTCTGAATAACAAATAGCAGGTTGTTTCTTAAGTTTGAATGAAGTTGATCTTTTAAATTTTAACAAAATTATGAAAGATGTTGAAGGTGAAAAGTAGCACGCCAAACCGACCATCCAATCCAATCCAAACCGAGCTTAATCGGCTTGGATGGAAACCGATCCAATTAAGGTTCGGATTGGTTGTGGATGAGAAAATTAAAAAACCGATCTTCTTTGGATCGGTGGTGGATGGTCCATATTAGGTCGGATACCGACCGATGCCCACCCCTAGTTTTAAGTACAAGTAAAAAATAAATAAATTATACAGTTCTTTTTAGCCTTATAGACAAAATGTTGATAACATTAAAAAACAATTATGAAGAAAAAATTAGAAGATACTAACTAAAATTGTATTGTCATCTATATGTAGATGTACTAGAAGACACTAACTAAAATTATGTTGTCAATTATATTGAATAAAAATACAGAGTGATACTGGTTTGAAAATTTGAATTGGTTAATATATATATATATATATATATATATATATATATATATATATATATATATATATATATAGCTTGTTATCAATTATTGTACCCTCAATGTGTTTCTGATGTTGATTATGTTTGATTTGAGAGGGAAGACGGTTGAGAAGCACACGGTGGAGTTGAAGATAGCGGAGTACATCAAGGAGTCCGGCAAGAGCTAGAACCCAACTTTGGTAATTATTCGATTTTTTTCTTTTCCTTTAAATTGAATAGAAATATAGATTGATGCTGGTTGGTTTGAAAATGTGAATTTGTTAATCTGTAGATTTGTTATCTTTTGATTATATTGTGATCAAAAGAGTTAAGAGACATTTCTAAATTTTTGAGTTTTATATAATTTTATGATTCTCACAAAATTATTTTAGTCTGTGCAATTTGTACAGAATAACACTGATCACTAACTAATTTTCTTATAATTCAAATTGGTTCATGCTGAATTTTGTATTGAATTTTTTTGATATTTTAATATATCTTTTGGTAAAGTCTGTGCAATTTGCACAGGGTAAGACTAGTGAATATATAATTTCTACTGATTTTATTACAGGTCAGCAACGCCACAGTTCTATTTAGTGAAGCTTCTGTTTATTGATTTCAACAATAATTTGTATATTTATAATAAGAATATTCAGTATGAAGAATATGTGGTCAGTCAAATTTCTTTACCTAAGCTAACCCTATACTGTCCTAAAATATTTTTTAGGGGCTGCTTCACGTAAAAAATCCATGGGTTTGGCAAGCTGGATTGACCCTTTTTTTAATATGGAAAAATAAAAAGCCCATCGTTTCATTAATCAACAATTAATAAAACTAATAATCTGCATGTGTGATGCACATTTTAATAAAAAAATTAAAGTCAATACTAAGACATAAACTGGTCTCGAACTTGAGACCCCCCTTTATTCATCACATACTTTTTATAAATTACTTCTAGTGGTACAAACTTTTATTTTATATAAGTGACATTTTTGTACATAATTATGTCATAAATAAATTTGAGCTTTAATGGTAACTAACTACAATTGAGTAAATGAATGATTAATATAACTCCCACTTAAAAATAAATAGTTGAAATTAGATGGTTGATTGTTTACAAATTACAGTTTGTCAACAAATTACACAACCCCAACTCTTACATTATACTAGTGTAATGTGCGTGCGATGCACGTCTACAAAAAGTAAAGTCATCAAATTAAATGAATATATATCGAATAAGAAAAAAATAGTTTATATTTGAATGTTTTGACTTGGGCTACAAGTGCGGTGCACATTTATATTTGTTGGATATAGTTTGAATGTGGATTATACGTGTTTATATAGTTGCAAAGTTAGGGTTTGTTTGTTACAAATCCCAACTCTCCCATTAAAACAGTAGAGATATTTCAGCAGAATTGACTATTAAACCACTTTAATTAGGTTGGTTAAAGTTCTTGATTAATTGCTTGTCATTTGTTTTGAGTCCTTTGACCAGCCGCATAGCTAAATTTGTTCGAAGTAGTAAACACAGATGCATGTTTTAGGCTGGTTTCCCTGAGGAACTCTGTAAGATCTCCCCAAGGGATGAGGGATCTAACCATTCTGTAATTAATTTTGGTTCTGCCTGTTTGGGCTTGATTAATATATATTCTTCTTAGAGTAATGATATAGCCACTACTTACTTCATTACCAAATTCTTCACTACCTGATGTGGTAACCTAGTCAGCAATGCCACATCAGCAGCCCACTTAAAATATATTATTCATTAATTAATTCTAAATATATCAAACAAACTTGTCATCTTCCTATCCCACTCTTCCCCTTCCCGTGTACAGTCTCTCCCTCTTCCCAACCCAATCTTCTGAACTCAGGTGCTGCCGCTGCTACCTCCCGTTGTCCCCTTTTCCTCCCGCCGCCGCTTCTTCCCACTGCCACTCGCGCCGTCGCATCGCGCCTCTGCCTCTGCCGTCGCATCCACTCGCGCCGTCGCATCACCGTCTCTTCATCTCTTTTGATCTCATTTGCATGATAGAAGGTACAAACAATATTTAATTCAACATTTTTGGAATTTATTCAACATGATAGAAGGTTCTTATGCTGATGCTACACTCTCATTTGCATAACTAAGAATTCCAATTTTGAGAACTTATTCCTGCATTACATACACATATTGTTACAAATTATATGAATTAATTTATGTCATAGACGGTGTTTTTGTTAATCCTATATAGAAAATTGCATGACCAGGACTTCTCTGCAGAATCGTTGTGTCAACTTTCTTTGACAAAATTGTTGCAATTTAAAATGATTCCATTGCTTCAGTCTTGAATATGCCTACTAAACACTTTCTTCAGTTGATTGAATTCTGCAATTTAAATTTATCCACTATAAGATTAAAAAACCATTTCACATTATACAGTAGCCTCCACAAAATTGTTCTGCGAGGGTAGAACGTGGCGATACCTGTGCAATTCTCTGTGCTAATTCCACATCCTTTGCAAATTCATCTTCCAGTAAATGGTTGTTTGCATGCCTGTAACCCATGTTTTCCCGTTTCTTGTATTTTGGATGTATTTATCTTTTTCTGAGTATTTGTTCTAATTATATTCTTCTGGTCTTCCGGAACCATGTATCTGTTCTTCGTTCTCAACAAATCTATCTATTTTGCCTTCGATTTAGTTTTGTGGCCTTCAATATTCTTGATTTAATATTTTTGTCAAATTATTGTCTCCGGATGAATTGTCTATTTCTAATTATTTGTTTCATGGCCTAATTAATTGTTGTTTAAATCCTATCCCCATACCCTATAATTCTATATCTCCCTATTGGATCTTTTAAAGACCCAAAACCCTACACCCATAAACTGTTAAACCCTAACCTAATTACCTTGCTAATCACCCTCCTAAACCCAGCTGCTTTTTCTTCATCCCCTACCTCCCGCGGTTCCCGACCTCCAAACTTTCTACCTTCCGACCTCCCGAAAGCCACCACCACTTCGACCGCCTCTCTCCCTCCTTGTCATCATCGCCATCCCCGTGCCGCCACCATCTCATCCCCATCATCTCCAAACTTCATTGAACCCATCTCCTTACCTTTCATCGAGCCACCACTGCACCCATCCCGATTGTCCCTGTCCTCCCATCCTCACCACCAGCAGACTCCCGCTCTCCCTTATATCGCCTTAGAGTTTCTCCCCCGACTGCACCTCGTCACTTCGACCACCAACCGAACCATCATCTCCCCTGTTTCTTCCCATCGAAACATAGTGCCCCCAATCACCGTAGCCACCATCTTCGATCATGTCCTAGCCTTTTATGAGTTGTCTGCCACCTGTGCGTGTTTGTGTTCCGACCTGAACTGTCTCCTATTCTTGCCATGTTATTCTTGCCTTATTTCGTGCACGTATATGCCTGCTTTGATAATAATAACAAGTAACCAAGCCGAGGTTAAGGAAAAAACCTTAGTAGTGGACAATATAGGTGATATGGCTAAAAATGGGATTAAATCGGGACCGTTCAAATCGGACACGAATCTTAAAGCTCGGGGGTAAAACGGTAATTTCACCTACAAACGGGTCTGAAATGGGAACTGGGTCTTTCTTCAAAGCCCAATAACCCATAAACGGATCTGTCTTACTGGGTACGGGTCCTAACCCGTTACAAACCATTCAGAAGGATAAAGAAGAATTCAGATTCATAATTATCCCTAAGAAGTGATCTTAAACGCTTCTATCCATTCACACCGGGAAGTAGAGATATGTTCATATCTTGAAATGGATCCCAAAGGCGGCTATAAATAACCCACATCCCCTACCATTAAGAGGTAATCAATACTTTCCAGTTTAAAGTTCTTGCTTAATCATTCAGATTACTGACAAGAGCGTCGGAGGGTGCGTCGCCGGGATCCATCCCAGTGTCTCGCACTTTTTGCAGGTTCGCAGCAGCGGCAAGAGACCAAGTCAATACATTGGTGAAGGTCAACAGGTCAACAGGTTTGCCTTGTTCGTTTTCTCAAGAATCCACAAATTCTATCTATTTGCTCCCATACCGAAATCAGCAGCAACAGATTGGCGCCGTCTGTGGGAACCAAAAAAGCAACTCGACCTAACTTCATCAGCGAGACTAGCTTCAAGCCATGCATCCAAAACAGAAGGGGAAGGCAGTGGTCTCCAGCCGAAAAACCACTTCTCTCCCTCCTCTCCCTCCTCCATCTCAAGGTGCTCCTCCCAAACAGGCCCCTCTAAGGTCTCGGGGGGCTGCCCAGGGGGGCTCCCGAGTCAATCCTCAGAAGCAATCTCTCCATCACTACCGCGTCTCAATACACAACCCCTCTTCCGATTCTATGGCATCCCACAATCCCCGAGCTTCCGATGACCTTCGCAATACCATCCTCAATCGGCAGAAGGAAGAGGTTCTTCACCACCGTTTGGATGAAAGGCGGGCCCGAGAGGGAGCCTCCCGCCAACCACGTCCAAATGAGCGATCTCCTCATCGACGAGACTACATAAGGTCCCCTTCTCGAAGAGGGCGGTGAGAGTCCCTTCGGCACCATAGGAGAAGACCCCATTCTCCTAATGATAGGCAACCTCCGAGGAACGATGAGGCACCCATCACCCGTGTCGAGTTCCAGCAATTCCAAGCAACTATTTTGCAAGCCCTCAATCTTCGACCCAACAACAGGGGGTCCCCACTCCTCCTCTAGTCCAAAGTCCTCGCCATTGGTCCCTCACTCCTCCCCCGGCTCCTAGCAACCAACGACACATTCCTAGCCCTCGCCACTCGCGGAGCTACCGCCGTCGTAGTCCCCGCTCTCCTTCTTATGAAGACGAGTCCAGAGGCTCATTTGACTACCGTCGGAGGGACGATGCTCTCTATCGCCGTCTCCACGAGATGGAGAGGCGCCTCGGTCGAATGGACAAGGATGAAGAGCTAAGAGGAAGGACCCTTTGCCCGAGTAGACCTCCCTTCTCCCGAACCATCATGGAGGCCCCCATCCCTGAGAACTTCAAGCCGCCTCACTTCGAGTTGTATACAGGGGAGTCGGACCCCGCGGATCACATAGAGAGTTTCAAAACTCTCATGATGATTCACCATGCTTCAGACACCCTCCTCTGTAAGATCTTCCCTGCCACGCTGAAGGGGTCTGCAAGAGAATGGTACTCTCGCCTCGCCCCGGCCTCCATCTTCTCATTCGATCAGTTCGAAGGGCTCTTCCTTACTCATTTCGTGAGTAGCCGCTGGGCTGAGAAAACAAGTGTATCTCTGGTGACCCTCAACCAAGAAAAGGGTGAACGCCTAAGGGATTACGTTCGGCGCTTCACCGCTGAAGCCCGGTCCATTCCCTCCCTCAACCAATCAGTAGCCTCAGCCGCATTCGAGTGCAACGTCACTAATGCCAACCTCAGGGCGTCCCTTGCCAAGAAGGCTCCTCGGGACTTCTCAGAACTCCTATTTAGGGTGGAGAAGTACATACAAGCGGAAGAGGCTCTCAACCCCCTACTTTTGAGGAACCATCTTCCGGGAACAAACAGAAGAATACGAGCGAAGAGGGGTCCCAAAAATCCCAGAGGGACGACAATTGCCATCGCTACCTGACTCTTCGTTTTGAGAAGTTCACCCCCCTCATTGCCAATATATCAGAAGTTCTTATGGAAGTGGACAAGGAAGGGCTACTCCGTGCTCCCCCTAGAATGAATACCCCTGGCAAGAAGAGGAATAAGGATAAGTGGTGCCGCTTTCACAGGGACCACGGCCACGACATGGATGATTGTCGGGCTCTTAAGGAGGAGATCGAAGAACTCATACAGCGGGGACACCTGACCAAGTTCGTTCAAAAAGAGGGGGCCGAGCTTCCCCCTTGAGGAGCTAACAAACGAACAGAAAGGCCCGCCAAGCTTCAAGACTCAGCTCCTCCCAAGAGGTCTTCACCTTATCGTAGAAGTAGGATCTTGATTTTCAATAAGGCCGATGCTTTTAACCCGGCCAATAGCATGTAATAATGGCTCACCCTATTGAAGCGGCCACTTAGTTTATCTCAATAAAACTTTATATTTTTTCATTGAAAATTATTACTCTTGCTTCATCTCTATCTCTCCGAGTCACGACTCGCTAAATGGTGAGTTTAGAGTCCAGCTTCTTCTACATGGCTGCTCCCGCAACTTACTAACCTCTAAAAACGAGTTTGGAGTCCAACACTTAGCTCGATTCCGCTTCAAATTACTCGCTCATAAGCGGGTAAAAAGTGGTTCGCCATTCGGAACTGCTCCCACAACCATTGATACTCTCTCAAACGACGAGTTCGGAGTCCAACACTTGGCTCGATTCTGCTTCAAATTATTCGCTCATATGCGTGTAAGAAGTGGTTCGCCATTCGGAATTTCTCTCACAACCGTTGATACTCTCTCAAACGACGAGTTCGGAGTCCAACACTTGGCTCGATTCTGCTTCAAATTACTCACTCATAAGCGGGTAAGAAGTGGTTCGCCATTCGGAACTGTTCCCATAACCGTTGATTCTCTCACTTAAACAGCGAGTTCGGAGCTCACAACTCTCTCCTAGAGTTGCTCCTCAAACTCGTCTCCCAAATGGCTCTCTCCTAAAGCCGAGCTATTCACTCCGCTCAACTCCAAGGCAGACCTCTTCTCAACGAGTTCGGAGCTCACAACTCTCTCCTAGAGTTGTTCCTCAAACTCGTCTCCCAAATGGCTCTCTCCTAAAGCCAAGCTATTCACTCTGCTCAACTCCAAGGCGGACCTCTTCTCAACGAGTTCGGAGCTCACAACTCTTTCCTAGAGTTGCTCCTCAAACTCGTCTCCCAAATGGCTCTCTCCTAGAGCCAAGCTCTTCGCTCCGCTCAACTCCAAGGCGGACCTCTTCTCAACGAGTTCGGAGTTCACAACTCTCTCCTAGAGTTGCTCCTCAAACTCGTCTCCCAAATGGCTCACTCCTAGAGCCAAGCTCTCCGCTCCGCTCACCCCCAAGGCGGACCTCTTCTCAACGAGTTCGGAGCTCACAACTCTCTCCTAGAGTTCCTCCTCACACTCGCCTTCCAAAAGGCTCTCTCCTAGAGTCAAGCGCTTCGCTCCGCTCACCCCCAAGGCGGACCACTTCTCCACGAGTTCGGAGCTCACAACTCTCTCCTAGAATTCCTCCTCACACTCGCCTTCCAAATGGCTCTCTCCTAGAACCAAGCTCTTCTCTCCGTTCGCCTCACGAGTGCCCTTCCTCTCGATGGGCTCTGAGCTAGAACTCCCCCCAAGAGTTGCTCCTTGCACCCACCTCAAAGAATGGGTCTTCCCATGGCTCTTACGAGGGTCTTCCTAGCACATCTTCTCCGCCCCTAGGAGTGGAGCTCCTCTTCAAAAATCCCCAAGACCAAAACACTCCTCAACTTTATGAAGACAAGGATGTTGCGGGGCTATTTTGACCATGAAGGAGGGTGAATCTTCATCCCACTCCTAAAGAGAAGTTGTAGATCTTCGAGTTAGCTTCGAAATGAGGGGTAGCACGCCCAGATCCGACCTCCGTAGCACCGGGAAAGTGGATTGCGATACAGCTGCACCGAGCGACTAGCAATCCGAGCTGATCACATGAACAAGTTTCTCTCATCGCTCGGATTCTGAGCAACTAGCCATCCGAGCTGCGAATTGGAGAAAAACAACTTTCTCCCCAAAATTCGTGCAAGATCTCGATCAAACGGCTCAGATTGCACCACGACCACAAAACGACAAGATAACGTTTTTTTGAAATTTGAGCCTCTTGTCTCGTGATTTGCGCCACGATCGTGATCAACCGTCCAGATCGAGCCACGTAGCTCAGATCTACAATCCGAGCTACTGCCCTACCGAGCTACAAAATGGCAAAAAAAAATCGCCTCGAAATTCGTGCTCAAACACAATGTGCGGCTCAGATTCAATCAATCCAAAAATGGAAGCGGATGGGTTAACGGGTCGGATCCGAACCCTTTATAAATCTGATCTCGTTCTACAACCCACAGCTCTCTCCCTTCCTCCTCTTCTTCGAATTAGCGAGGGGCTCGGCGAGTCGGGTTCGGACCCGTTAGGGATCCAAACCTGAACTCCATACCAACCCTCCCACGTCACCTTCTTCAGTTCTTCTTCTCCACTCTCCCGCCAAAACAGAAACCAAAGAAACCAGAAGAAGAGAAACCCAAACTCTTCTTCGACACCGAGCTCCTCCTCCATCGGCTAGTTCCATTATCGTCGACTTCGCCAAAAGCTCGAGCGAACTCCTCCTTCAACCTCGAGCGCTCACAACTCCACCCTCGTCGAGCTCCGTCATCGAGCTCTTCCTCACCAAAGCTTGGCCTGCCGAGCTCAAGCAACACCGAGGAACCCACTGTTGAGCTCATCTCCTTCACGAGCTCCCGACATTGCCAAGCTCCTCTTAAAGGTTCGAACCTTCGAACCACTTCCGCCGAGCTCCACTCCTCCAAGCTCGGCCTCGCCGAACCCATCGAGCCGAGCTCCATCCTTCACGAAGCGTCACCGCCGTCAACCACCAACTCACCTCGATGTCGAGCGCTTCATCATGCTCGCCTCCCCCTCATCGAGCTCAAGCTGCCTCCGAGCTCCGACTCCGCCTGGCTCCTCCATCTCCGAGCGCCCCCGCATCGAGCTCCGACGAAGAACCCAATGTCTCCTTTTTCAACCTCGAGCGGACTCTCCTCCTCGCCGAGCTCGACGCCTCCTCTCGACTCCATCGCCGAGCTCTTTTGCCGAGCTTCACAACGAGACGAGATCAGGGGCGAGGCGATGGTCGAAGAAGAAGAGGGCATGAAAGAACAGGAGAAGAAAGAAGAATAGAGAAGACGGGGGAGAAAGAAGGCGGAAGTGGACAGAGAGAAAGAAAGAAAAAGGAAAAAAAAAATGTGCCACGTGGCGGTCAACGCCCGAGCGTTGACCGAGCCACGTGGCTACGCGAAAGCTGCGCTAAGTAGCTCGGATTCCGAGCAACATGCGATCCAAACTGCAAATGTGGAGAAGAACGCGACCGAGCTACACAAGCCGTCAGATCTTCTCAAAAATCGCGCCACGACACGATCGATGCTCAGAAACGCGCCACGTGTCCAGAACGTGATCTGCCTTGTGATGCGTGCACATCTGATCATGATCGATGCTCAGAAATGCGCCACGTGTCCAGAAAATGATCCACTTTGCGATGCGCGCCATCTGATCATGATCGACGCTCAGAAATGCACCACGTGTCCACAGTATGATCTACTTTGCGATGTGCATCATCTGATCACGATCGACATCCAGAAATGCACACATGTCCAGGTAATATTTAATTTATTTATTTATTTATTTGAATTAATTATTTAAAAAATTCGAAAAAATATTTAAAAATCGAAAAAAATTAATTAAAATTTCTAAAAATAATTATTAATTCAGAAAAATAATTTTAAAATTCTGAAAAATACAATTATTTAATGAGAATAATTAATTAATATTTTCGATAATTAATTATTTAGTTCGGAAAATGAATAAAAAATTCAAAAAATGAGAAAAAATTCAAAAAAATCTGGAAAAATCACAAAAAATCCAGAAAATTTTGAGAATATTTTTGGGCATTTTATAAGCCCAGAATAACACTGTTACACCCCGAGCAAGATCCAAACTCCCTTAAGAACACCGATAAAATCTCGTACGTCATTAGAACAACAAAACTACTCCTCGAAGACTGTATAACTCAGTCTCCAAGAGTGGGGGGCTTGTAATATGGCTAAAAATGGGATTAAATCGGGACCGTTCAAATCGGACACGAATCTTAAAGCTCAGGGGTAAAACGGTAATTTCACCTACAAACGGGTCTGAAATGGGAACTGGGTCTTTCTTCAAAGCCTAATAACCCATAAACAGATCTGTCTTACTGGGTACGGGTCCTAACCCTTTACAAACCATTCAGAAGGATAAAGAAGAATTCAGATTCATAAGTATCCTTAAGAAGTGATCTTAACCACTTCTATCCATTCACACCGGGTTGTAGAGATATGTTCATATCTTGAAACGGATCCCAAAGGCAGCTATAAATACCCCCCATCCCCCACCATTAAGAGGTAATCAATACTTTCTAGTTTAAAGTTCTTGCTTAATCATTCAGATTACTGACAAGAGCGTCGAAGGGTGCGTCGCCGGGATCCATCCCGGTGTCTCGCACTTTTTACAGGTTCGCAGCAGCGGCAAGAGACCAAGTCAACACATTGGTGAAGGTCAACAGGTTTGCCTTGTTCGTTTTCTCAAGAATCCACAAATTCTATCTGTTTGCTCCCACACCGAAATCAGCAGCAACAATAGGTATGTGTACTCTTAAGGGGGCCGTGTTTCCCATTACTTGATGCCATTATTTCATGATTACATGATTCATACCTATTATTACTACCTGATTATATGATGCCATGATTCGTGATGATTTATGCCTGTTACTTACTATATGATTATATGATGCCATGTTTCATGACTACATGATTCATACCTGTTCTTGATTATATAATACTACGATTTCACAAATACATGATTCGTGCCTGTTACATGTGCACGACGCCTGAGTACACGGCCCTATAGAAATCCACCACTAGATCTAAACGTAAATTGCCTGTATGTAACAACCATGTGGTAAAAATTTGGGCCGCATGAAGTGTTACCTAGATAGAAATAAATACAAGATCTGAAATAACATGACCACCTGTATATGCATGTTACATGTTTACTTGTACATGTTACCTGAAACCTGTTACATGTTTACTTGCTTGCATGATACCTGTTGCCTGTCACAGGTTACATGCACCCTGTTATCTCATCATATTATTTGATTATGTCCCTGATTTATATTAGTCATTCTGTTATGATGTCACTCATTCCATGCTTATTCAGTACCTGCTTCCGCTGTTACTCTATTCTTGTCTATCTTTTTTTCCTGTACTTGTTGCCTGCACTACAAGCGGCCCATAACTTGCACTGACGGGAGTTTTGTTTCTTTTTCCTCTTTCTGCAATTTGTTAAACTTGTAGATTTTGGTGACCAGCTGTCTGAGGGAGTAAGTGACCAAATATTCTAGCTGGATGGAGTTTCTTGTATTAGTTTTTCCTGTTTTGAATAAATTGTATTTTGCTACTCAGATTTTGTATGGGCAGATTGTCCTAGAATTTATAACTTGTTTCCAGATATGATTAGTTGATATTAAGTATTCTTGTTTTTTTCAAGTAATTCTGTTGATTTAGAAATTTATTTATGCATGCGTGGTTGAGCATTCCTTATTTATTCCTGTGAAATGTTGAAAAGATTTTTACAGCTTATGAATAGTGAAAGCCATTTGCTGGACTTAGTCACGTATTCGTATTCCGTATTTCTTTTTGGAAAGCGGAGCGTGACAAGGTTTTTAGTGGTATCAGAGCTCAGGTTTGGCAAATGTATTAGTTTGGCTAATATATTAGACAAAGTTTGGCTCGATTAGGATTGGCTCAACAGTACACAGACCATGCATTACATGAACAAATAATAATCAACTTGATCTGGATGCTAATTATTTTTGGTTTTGTGCAGGCCATAGCACGTAGAGGTTCCACTTCCCGTCCTCAAGAGGAATAGCCTAGGTTAGAAGCTGTTATGAATGTGTTGGAGCGGCTGATCCACATGCATCAGAACCACAGTGATCTTGTGATGGCCGCATTGGAAGCTGCTCAGAACCCGAATCCCGTTGTGCCTATGCAGGCAGCTCTTCCTCCTCGTTCGGGTACAGTTACAGACTTCATGAGTCTGCACCCTGATAAATTCTCTGGCACTGAGACGTCGTTGGAGGCCGAACAGTGGTTGATCAGGATGGAGCAGTTGTTGCTGGCAGCGAGAGTTGCTGATGCCGATCGTGTGGATGTGGTAACCATCCAGTTGGTGGATCTTGACCACATTTGGTGGAGGGATGAGTCCGAGCGGCTCAAACGGCCCGTTGCTTGGACCACGTTCACAAGGATCTTCTTAGAGAAATTCTTTCCCAGCAGCACTTGGGTTGAGATGGAGCAGCAATTCCTTGCCCTGAAACAGGTTGGTTATTTGTGCTGTGTTTTGGAATTTTGTTACATATTGTTCATGTGATGTTGTAACATGAGACTCTCTTGGAAAGGGTGCCAAATCAGTGGACGAGTACGCGGCAGAATTCACCAGGCTTAGCGGCTTCACAGTCGCTTTAGTGGAGAACGAAGAGGACAGGGTCCGGAGATTCCTATTGGGGCTTGAGCGAGATATTCAGATGCATCTCGTTTCCCTTCGCCTTCGTACCTACACTGAGGCTCTTGAGGCAGCCCGAGTTCTGGAGCAAGCTCGCAACAAGCTAGCTCCTCCCCAACAGACTGTTCAGAACCCCGCTGCTGTTGCTTTTAGGCCTTTCGGTGGGCCGGTTCGGAGGCCAGTCCCGGCCCATCCTATCAGGGCAGCTCCTTACTCTTCTGCTGCTACTCGGAGAGAAGGGTTCTGTGATTTCTGCTTGATGGCCGGACACGTGCTCAGAGACTGCAGGCGAGCCAATTGCCGTTGTTTTGGCTGTGGCGCTGCTGACCACTCAGTGCAGGATTGCCCGTAGAGAAGAATGGCTCTACCAGCCAGGGGTCCAGTTCAGCAGGAAGCGCCAGCTCGTGGTCTAGTCAGGCCAATGCTTCCCCCTCAGCGCCAGATCGTCGGTCAGAGAGACCGCGACTCCCAGGAGAGGTTAGGCTTACAACTTGACTACTGCAGATGTTGAGACGGCAGAAGGAGTCGTTGCAGGTAACTTTGCATTTCATTGTTTTGTTATTTCCCTTATTTCTTTCATTGCTTTGCTTTGTTCATTCATATTATCTGTTCTGCATTGTTATTCCTCCTTCCTTAATCTTCATTTTGTTTTCCTTGCCTTTTGACCCTATCTTAGGTGTTATCCTAATTCGTTCTTTCCCTACTCATGTTGTCTTTGATTCCGGGGAGACCCATTCCTTCATCTCTTTCTGCTTCGTGGATCGACATCAGTTGGAGTGCAGCATCATGCCAGAGGCTTGGAGCATTGTCACAGGTGGCGGTGTTGTCGTCTGTTCTCAGTAATGCAAGCAGAGTCCTGTGGTTATTGGTGGAGCAGATTTTAAGGCTGACCTGATCGTAATTGGGAATTCTGGATTCGACATCATTCTCGGTATGGATAGGTTGGGTGAGTCCTATGTTGTCATAGATTTCCGAACCAAGAAAGTTGTATTCCGAATCCCAGGCTGTGCAGAGTTTGAGTTCCATACTGGGGAGACACCGCTTGGCCGAGCTAAGACTGCAGTTGATCAGGAGACTTGTGCTATGGAGTTGCAACTGAAATATCTCTTATTATTATTTCAACCAAAATATAATACATGAAGTTCTCAAAACTCTAACCCAAGCTAATCATTCCTTTTATCTCCACTTTGTCTCTCCATTGCACCTTTATAAAAAAAATTCAAAATGGATCAATAACAATTTTATTTTAGTTGTTTTTCTTGAGTAGAGAGTTTGCACCCTTTACTGGTAAACTCCAGTCATCCCTATCTTATATATCCAAACATACACTAAAAGTTCTTATAAGTTATGTTATCCATGGTTTCTAATAACCAGTGAAGGGAAAACACTTCACGATAGTATATTCTCTTGTAGTAAAGAAATTAATGTTGCATATTTGTCAAGTTATTTTAGGTTGCTGATCAGCTTACTTGTCCAGCTATGGTTTGGAAGCCCAAATTGAGGTCACCAAATAATCCATCTCTCACTTGTGTACACCTTAAATCAAAACCAATAAAAAAATCATCAAATAAATCACCAAATTAAAAAATTTTAAACCCAAAAATAAAACAATCACACCTCTATGAACTTAGCTCCTGTGCACACACAAAATTCGAGTCAACAAAAAACTAAGTAATCCCCTGCACACACAAAATTAAAAATTAGAATGATAATTCGGTTATTGAGCTGAAATTATAGTCACCGCATCACATGTAGAGGCTTTCGATTCGGTGGAGGGGAGTTGTCGATACAGAGTCGCTTAATATTCGCGCTCGATTTGGTGGAAGGGAGTCGTCGATCCAGAATCAGCAACGGATCAGATATTGGCCACAACCTCTTGATTAGGGTTCGACCTCTTGATTAGGATTTGAATTTGGATTTGCTTTGAGATTCGCACTTGAGAGGACGATGGAGGCTTCGCCAATGGAATTGAAGCGAAGGTTTAAGAAAATGGTTTTAGGGATTTGGAGTTAGCGGCTTAAAAACTCTAGGGGAGAGAGAGAGAGGGAGAGAGAAATTTGAGTTCTCTGATTTGGGGATTAGAGGTAGCAAACTAATCTGAATATAGGAGAGAGAGAAAGAAAAAAAATGGGGGGGGGGATTTGAATTTGAGTTTTGGGGGGAAACTTTTTTATTGGGGGGGGACTTTTTTTTAGGGGGGGGGATGTTTTTTGGGAGCTTAGATCTGGACCATTTATTTCCTTACTATTGAAGGAGAACCACTTGATAGCTTTTCTTTGTGTTTTATTATATAGATATGGGTTTAAACACATCACCCAGACCCAAGCCAAAAAGTTGTTTCCAGCCACTTTCAGTCGACAATGTCCAAACACATTCGACTACAATGGACTCGACCAATCCAGAGAGTTGTGGCAGTCGACTTCCACTTTGGGTAGTCAACTGCCAATTCTGTTCAAACCTGATACTTCATGATGCTCTTTCTTTAACCACCATTGACGCTTTGAACCTCTTCTCGCTTCATCGTCTTTTTTTCTCATCGAATATAGTATGCAAGACATAAACCCAACAATTTTCACCTTGGATTGCAGCTCTTGCTTCCAACACTGCACGACTAACCACCTCTAAACTCTTTCTTTTCTCCACCTGTAAATGAACCCGATTCAATGGATTCTTCTACTAGTTAAATCTACCTTCCACCTTTATTTCTCTAATTGGTATGCCCTTCAAAGGCATACCCCAGTTGACGTTAACATAGAGGCGCCACCCTCCGCACGAACTCCACCTACTCTGAGGCAACCTCCACCTCTCGACGATATTCAAACGTCATGTTCTTACTTCGTGATTCTAATGGGGGCAGACTGGATGACACTTTAGGAATTCCAGGCTTAGAAAAACTTGCGTGAGGTTTACTATTCCCACAAAGTTTAAAGAGGTTGTGCTAGCCTGGCCCAACTCCCCTCTTTCTCTTCATCACCTTACTGCGACCTTCCCAAATTGTTATAAATCCATCTAGAGCAGTGTACTTGCAGTCCCATGATTCCAAAGTTCTCAAGGATATTATATTTTGTTCAGTAAATGAATATGCATGACCTCCTTTAGTTTGTACCTTTTTCCATTTGACATCTCCAATTCAACTATTTCCTCATCCACTACATCACAAATCGTACCAGTCCTCATTCACACACAACGCCATGTTGTAGACTTGTAAGTAGAAAGCATCTCCCTCCTGGAGAATATGTGAGAAGAACTACCTAAATCAAGAAATCAACCAGAATTCAATTATAAAGAATTTGAAACATGAAGACAATTGAAATTTTCACCTGATTCAGCGTCACTGGCAACATTGGCGCTCTTCTAACTTAACAATTTGCAGCAATCCCTCCTGTAATACCCATTCATCTTGTAATATCGACAACAGATCACACCCTTATGCGTACTTTCCATTCCAATTAAAGGATCATCCATTGCTAAGCATCTATTGTAAGTAGACCCTGATTTTTAAGTCTCCTTCCTAAGTTCATTCTCCTTCAAGCCCTTGAATACACCGGCTACCGAAATACTCTCCTTGGCAGATTTATTGTGTAGCATGTTAGTAATCAAATGCTCGTACGAATCTCGCAGTGAATAAATCAAGTTGAAAGTTTTATCCTCTTCGCTTAGATCATCTGTGTTTATTGTCCTCAATTCGGATAACACCTTTTTGAACTTTGTAATATGATACCTGAAGAGTGGTACATTCCTTCATTAAGAAACGAAATAGTTTTATCTTCCGGTACATCCGATCTAGTGACGGTGATATGAAGTAGACAGCTTTGAGTCTTTTCCACAAACTCACCACGCTTTTCTCCTCAAGAAAGTTGCACTTGACCTCGTCCGCCAATGAAAATCGGATTAAACTCAACGAACTTAAATAAATGTCATCTAACTTCTTCTACTTCGTGTTGGATGACTTTCCTTTATCTCCTTTTAAGGCTAGATGCAAACCTTTTTATAAGTTGTACATGTCCACCTTCCAGAGATTAAAGTGGATTTTTCCGTCGAACTACTTGATCTTCATGAAACTCTGATTTGTCATCTTCATCAAGGAACTCGTCAGCTGAAACTCTGAGACTAGTTATTAGGAATTTGGCACAGCAGAGTGGAGTTTTAGAAGCGAAAAGTGACAACCAATCCAATGAACAATCAAACAAGTAGATCAAACCAAACACACAAAGCACACAATATTGTCAAGGCTTGGGCGAACTCTAATCCGGATGAAATAAGAGAGACATTTTTGTTAAGATAAGATACAACAGTTACAAACACTCTCATCAAGAACCTATTTATCTCTCAAGCCTCACTAGAAAATAATCAAGTCACACTTGAAAATAATCTGCTGTTTACAATGGATAACTCTCAATGAATTACTATCTCTCTCATTAGAGGTTATTACAATATATAGAGATCTAGATAAACCCTAGGTAGTAGTCTGATACAATACCGTTCGCTATATTCTGAAGAGAAAGCTACACGATAAGAACTGTATGATCTAACTTGAAAAAAGAAGATGGGTTTAAACAGATTACCCAGATCTTGCCCAAAAGTTGTTTCCCGTCGTTGTCGGTCGACTGCGTCCAAACGCATTTGATTGAATGGACTCGACCATTCTAGAGAGTTGTGGCGGTCGACTGTCACTTTGGGCAATCGACTGTCAATTCAGTCCAGACCCGATACTTCATGTTGCTGCTGTTACTGCTCTTTCTTCCCCCACCATTGACGCATCGAACCTCTTCTCGCTTCATCACTGTTTCTTCACATCGTATACAAGATATAAATCCAACAAATATAAATTCCACTTCCGTTTTCCCCTCTATTTGCTTTCCTCTTTTTTCCATAAGCGTCGGCTGTTTAAGAATTTTATTTTTTAATATGCCGGAGAAGCTTTCTACTGTTTGGGGTGGAGTCTGGCCACCCTGTTTCATTAATAAAAGATTAATAAAACAAACTCAGAGTACCGAGCCCAATAGTCCTACCATCAAAACAAAAGTACATAAACTCCACCCCAAACATAGGGGGTGGGACAAAAGAAACCTAGAGTAGCCTTAAGAAATACATCATATCCCCCCAACAAACCCTGGGGTGGTGGGTATCTATGATCAGAGTAGTAATAGCGGGCTACCAATCGATCGTCGGACCGATCTCGATCTCCTCATCATCAAAATCCTTAACCTGGAATACGCTCACAATCCCCCCCTGGGACCTGCTGCTGCCACATTAGCCCAAAATGAAATAAAATGCATAATGTGAGTCAAATTACCAGAAATACTATTACAAGTTCTGCGAAAGTAAAGATTATTTCTGTTTAGCCAAAGAACCCAGGTCATTGCGGCGATAGTGATATACCACGCTTCTCTTATAGATCTCCTCTCCGACGCGAACATTGGACCCACTCATAGATCCTCGTATATACTAGGATACTAAGTCATTCCCATGGCACTGAGTACCTCTACGAGTACCGCTTTGCTCCTGGGACACAATAGAAAAAGGTGGTCTCTAGTTTCCAGGGTAGCACAGAAGAACCCGCATTGAGAGTCCACACTCGGTTGGTGTTTAGCGAGGTTTTCCCTAGCCAAGATCGCATCATTCAGTACCAGCCATAAGAAAACTTTGATTTTTAACGGGTCTTTCGTCTTCTAGATGACGGCTGGCCACTTTGGGGTACAACCCCTAAAGTGAATGCAGTTGTACATGGAGTGAACCGTGAACTTGCCGTTCTTCTTCAGACCCCAGGATTTCTTATCCGGACCCTGGGAGCACCCAATACCAGTGTTGGTGATGTAGGTCTAAAGTTCCGTTAGTCTAATCTGGGAACCCGGGTCGAGCGATTATTTGAATAGTGGCTTCCAGGTGCCTCTTTCCAGGTTGCGGCCACCGTGCAGTGTGGTTGTGATGCCTGATCATATAAATCGGGGAACAGGGCTCTAAGTATGTGATTGGCACACCACTTATCCCACCAAAATCTGGTGAGTCTGCCATTACCGATAACTGACGTCACATAGCTAGAGAAGGGTTCGTAGGCCTTAGTGATGCCTTTCCAGAACCAAGAGACCCGTGGGCCTATCCTGAAGCCCATATTTCTCATTTTATTCCCATGCATATATCCCTGAACAAATTGTTGCCACCCTTCTCCATTAGGGTGGAACATTTTCCACCACCATTTACCCTGTAGTGACAGATTCATATCGTGAAGATCAATTATACCTAGTCCTCCATGTATCTTTTTCATGCACGCCTTCTCCCATCTGATGAGGTGATATCCTCCTTGATCCGGGTCTGCCCCTTTCCATAAGAAGCGTTTCTGAGTCCAGTCAGTTCTCTGGATTACTCATCGTGGTATTTCAAAGAAGGACAGATAATAGGTAAGAAGGTTTGATAGGACTGAATTAATAAGCGTGACTCTTTCTCCCAAAGATAGGGCTTTCTCTTTCCAACCTGTTAGCTATTTCTCAACCCGGTCAATAATTGGTAGCCAATCCGCCTTTTTGAGTTTCCCGAGTCTTAGTGGCAATCCTAGGTACTGAATGGGGAAAATCTCGGTGGAACAATTGAGAATTGTGGCATGTTCAAGTGTCTCCTCCGATGTCAGGGCAATGGGGATGAGAACACTTTTGTGGAAATTAACCCTGAGGGCAGACCAAGCTTCAAAGTAATAAAAAATTCCTTTGAAGACAGTAGTTTCCCCTAGGTTGCCATTACCAAACAGGAGAGTATCATCTGCATACTAGAGTATAGTGCACCATTGGCTATTGACTCCCTTGGCTACTAGTAAAATCCACCCTACTCTACTGCATTTAGTCATCAGGATCGAAGTACATCTGCCACAATGGTAAAGAGAAGGGGAGATAGCGGATCTCCTTGCCTGAGCCCCTGTTTGCACGAGAATGGGTGGCCTGACACCCCATTTACCAAAATTGACGTTCTGTTGGTGGTCAAACATGTGTGGATCCCTCTGATCCATCTCTCCCCAAAACCTCTTCCAGCAAACAATCCCATTCAACAGAATCATAGGCTTTCTCGAAGTCCAGCTTCAGAAGGTAGCACTTAGAGTTCGATGTGTGACACTGGTGAATAGTTTCCTCAGCCGTTGCTATACTGTCTTGAATACATCGACCTTTAATGAATTCTATCTGGTCCTAACTAATGAGGCCATCCATTTTCTTTCCCAGCCTGTTAGCGAAGGTCTTGGTAATGATCTTTACAGAGTAGTTAAGGAGGCTTATAGGGCAGAAGTCTCCAACTCTTCGGGATTCTTCTTTCTTAGGGATCAACACAACCTCTGCGGAATTGAGTCTCCCTAATTTGAGTTTATGCTCGTAGAAGACTTCGAACATCTTCAAATCACCTTTGATTTCCTCCCAGAATATCTAGTAGAATAGTATCGAGAACCCGTCTAGATCTGGAGATTTATCTTTTCCAAGTTGTTGGACTGCCTCCCAGATTTCCTTCTCAGTGAAGGATGCTTCTAGGGCTTGCAACCTAGGATCGGAGTTGCCTACCGGGTTCTGCCAGAAATCGTGTTGGAGAGGAATTAGCAAGCCCGCTTTGTGCCCAAAGAGGTGCTTGAAATGGGACTGGAATGTCAATTTAATAGCATCGTTGCCTTGTACCATCCTGAATCCAAGTGGATCGAGTGAATGAGGTTAGATCTACATCGGGCACTGGCAACTCTGTGGAAGAATGCTGTGTTCGCGTCTCCTTCTTTGAGCCACGAGATTCTGAACCGTTGCTGCCATTTAATTTCCTCAATATTGTAGAGTTTGTCATTTTCCTGTCTGAATTGGAGCAATCTATTCCGCTCTTCCTGTATCAAATCCCTAGTTTCTTCAGTCTTCTCAAGCTCCTCAATACCTTCTAGAAGGGATTCCTTTGCTCTCCAAATCAGCACAAATCTGGTTCAGTTCCATTTCCTGAGTGTGCCCTTGAGTCTTCTAATTTTTTCACACCATATTGCGGTCGCCTCCAAGCCCGTGGTCGGCGAGACCAGCTCTCGTTGACCATATGATGGAAGCCTTGGATTTCTAGCCATGCTTTCTCGAACCGAAACCTTGAAGGTTTTCTGGGTTTAGGGAAAGATTTAGCCGACGACAACGGGAATTTGGTCACCAAGTCCGTGGAGACCAAGATCCTATCTATTTAGCTAAAATGGACGTCGCTTGCATGTTTGACCAGGTGAAAAGCCTATCAACGATGGGATGTCAACCAGTTCCAGATCCGTGATTACCTCATTAAATGCTTCCCTATCGGGGTCAGTGGATCCTCTACCTCTGTGTTCTGAGGCAAATCTAGTGATGTTAAAATCACCCCCCACCACCGAAGGGTGTGGCCAGGGTGCCTGGACCGCTGTAAGTTCCGCCCAGAAAGCCATTTTAGAGGCGGAGGTATGTGGTCCATAGATTACCGTAATCGATTGGGTCCATAGATCGGATTTTTGTTGGAGCAATACCGACAGAGAAAATTAACCGCGGAGCTCATCTAGAAAACAAAAGGTGTCAAGGTTAAAGCCAAGAGCGAAACCCCCTGACGCCCAATAGATGGGGACATTCTCCATTCAGAGACCCGATTTCCCCCCAACCTACTAAGTCTATATATGTAAGCGAGTTTGGTCTCTTGAAGACCCATAATGTTAGCCTTTGACCTGGCTATGACTTCCTTAACCATTTCCCGCTTGCCCCGCCTACCAAGGCCTCTAACGTTCCAGAATAGAGCTTCCTTTAACTACTGTTAGGTAAGGGACCGTGACTCGGTATGGGTGTCGAGTTCAAATTAAGGGTAACCCTCTCGGTCTCCCATCCTCTAATTTTGTTCAGGAAGAAAGCATTCCTATCAGTATCGGTAACTGCAAGACCACAGGTATTGGCTAGATTAAATATCT
The DNA here is from genome assembly GCA_017893485.1 of Hemerocallis citrina. Classification (NCBI taxonomy): domain Eukaryota; kingdom Viridiplantae; phylum Streptophyta; class Magnoliopsida; order Asparagales; family Asphodelaceae; genus Hemerocallis; species Hemerocallis citrina. Next base: position 47,814,755 of record CM030364.1, on the reverse strand, counting down.
TAGAGTCAGTCATGAAATTAAAAATAGAAGCTAGGAAAGAACGTGTACCTCTGTCGCTTGTCTTAGCCGACTTAGCGGCTGCAGCAATCTCTAGGTAGTCGTCTAAGGACTCCTCAATAGTCCTCTTAGCGTCTTTCTGAACCCTGTATCCTGGACCGCTCGGAGTGTATATTGGCATCATTGGTTATGATGGGGGAAAAGTGGAAGGAACAAACTCCGGTGAGATACCCGCAAGTTCTTCAGCCAGCCCTTCAGAGTCAAGCGACTCTCCCTCTGAATACTCATAATCATCATTGAGATTTAGTCTATCGTCTCGATCTTCTTCGTCTATTCCAGGAGGTGAGACGGGGGTAATCTTATTTGGGCTCGTGTATAGGGTAGCTTTCGAACTGGACCCTTCTTTGAGCCTATTTAAAAACTCCTTGTTTAAAGTCTCCTCAAACTCCTCATTTGTTTCAGAAGGCCCATCGAAAGCCTCCTTGTTTACGAGAGATTGCTGCAGCCCAATCCCCCTTATATCTTCGTTAACCCCAGGCCCACTCCCCATCGAAAGCCCATTAACACCTTTAACAAGCCCTTCACTCGAAGGCTCCTGTCTCTGGCTCTGAGCGCTCTTTTGCTCTGAGTCGAGAGCACGATAGGGTAAGACGTTACTTGGGCACATCTGGTTCATTATTCTGACGCCTTCGACAGAGGGGTCGGCACGTGGCATCTTACCATCCATTGGCGTTGTAGTCGATGCATTGGGCAAAGAAAACGAGGGGTTGAGCGCTAAAACCGAAGAGCGAGGCGCTTCGTTACCCCCTTCATTGCTATTACCCAGTCTGTCTCTTTTCTGCTCTTTTCCATTTTGAGCTTTCCTCTTTCCTTGTTCTTCTACCTCCAACCTTGCAAAACTCCATTTTGGGTTGGGATCTCTGTCAGCGCTCGTCGTCTTCCCCAAAGTGAAAGTTTCTCGTCTCGCCTCTTGCCCCAACGCTACCAACTTTTGCCCTTTTGGAGTTCTACTCTGCATGTCGTTTTGCATGTCGATTTTCAAGGTGTTTTTGCCATGTGTTTCTCTTATACGTTCTGCCACCCCTCTGTGCTTCTCCCGCCGCTTCCTACTACCCACTTCGAGACGTTGACTACCATTTTGAGCTTTCTCTTGCACCCCTTTTCGAAGGGCCTGATCTCGAACCTCGAGATTACTCAGATCTGGTAGTGTGATCATCTCCACATTCTGTCGCCTTTCTGTACCGTTGGATATGATGGTCAAGCCTCAATCTCGACCACCTTTGATCGGAGAAACATTTCTTAGTTCTGATCCCTCCGTCGTGTGTTCATGGCTTTGCTCTTTCCCTCTGCTGCCCTGATGATCTCCCGGTGTGCACGCTCCACCTCGTGGGCCCCATCTAGGGTCAGATCCCACTGAGGTGAGACCACTTGTCTGTATGAGCGGTTGTCTCTGAGTGCATAGGAGGGAGTGGGGGAAGTGATGGCCGAGAGCTCCACCTCCGACTCCGCTCGCTTGTCAAGCATGAAACGGATCAGATAGGACTCCTCGAAGGAGAACACCTTAGCAAAACGAGGCATCAAGGCGATGTCAGCACTCCTTATGAGTATCCTCGATGATACGATCTCCTAGTGATGCACAGTCTTCTTGTCGATCTCTTCGATGGAGCCGAAGTCGACGATGATCTCTTGGAGGGCCTCTCATTTCCAAAAGTGAAGAGGAACGTTATGGATCCATATCCAGTACTTGTCGTCCTGTGGTACCTCCGCTCCAAAGCTAGGTGACCATGCGAAGAATCCCATTTTGAAATGGCCAAAATCAACTGTACCCATGCCCGTGACTTCGACCACCTTCTCCGGTGACGGGAAGGAAACAAAGGACCAGAGATGGCACATTTTTTTTGCTACCCAATCTCTGTGAGCCCTCATTGGCCATCTTGCGTTTAGCGCTTGGAGGAGGTGTGTCTGCGAAGGGCTCCCAGAACTTACTCTGGCTATAGCGCACCATTGGAATAGCCACTTCTCTTCTTTCTTGATAGTGTCCAGGCTCTTTTCTAGCCGAATAAAGGTGGGGTTATCGGGGGATCTTCCTCTGCTTACCGAGCACTCATCGTCATTGTTGGTTTCAACCACATTTGTACACACATAGGAGAGGTGCCCCCACTTCATACACTTGAGGCATCTTACTTCTATTGTGTAATCCAACCTGTAGTGGCCTATATCTCCGCAATGAAGCAAGGTATTGGCTTGCGCTTTCCTTTTCACTGTTTCTTTTTGTGTTCGAGTTGAGGAGTTGGGGACTTGCTCTGTCTTTTGTTTCTTTTGCTGGTAACTTGAACCCACTGATCCCTATCTTCAAGTGACTGCCTCCGCTGTAATCCCGTTGTGCGGATCCCCATCGTGGGCCCTCTCGATGCTGGATTTAGGTGCATGTAAAGGGTTCCTTTGAGGTGGTGTAGAGTGGTGGTTGGAGTGATGTTCTGTCGGGGGGGGGGGGGGGGGGGGGGGGGGGTTGACTCGGTTTGTGGTGGTGTGGTCCTTGAAGTTTGTGGTGGTAGGTAGAATCTGAGGTTTTGCTGTAGTGAATTGATCTCTTTTGTTGGTATTGAAACCTGTTTTGATTTTCTGGTTGTTGTGGCACCGGTGCTCCTAAGCGTGTCCTTCTCTGTGAGGGTGACGCTGGACTATGGAGGGGGGGGTTTATGCCCATAGTGGCCAGTAGGCGGACCCCCTCTATGGGCCCGTACCCTGTATTGCTCCTCATCGTGGTGATGATGATAACCACTCCCCTCCAGTCGCTGATGCGCACTGCGGTGTGCACGTGCAGGGGATTGCGCTGATCTGAGAATGTGGGTCTCCCCCTCCGGTAGGTTGATCGGTTGTTGAGGGGGTGGAGGTGAGGTAGCAGTCTTAGCTTTAGCTTTGGTTTCAGGTGTCGGTGGGTTGAGTGGGTGTCGGGCCCTCTCATTGGGCCCGCACCCACTGAGCTCGAGTTCGGATAGGATGGGGTCGATTTGTGTTAGAAGAAGGGGAGGATGAAGATGGTGAAGCAGACGTTGGGCAGAGAACTATCTCTTTCTTAACAACTGGTACCAATTTATGTTGAGCAATATCCTTGAATTGTCTAATTAGTTTTTTGTAACAGAAGCTTTCTACTGTTAGTCTTGCATTTCAGTCTTCTCATCATTTGTACAATATATCTAGCTATTTACTTCTTCAATCTTGAGAAAACTTGGGAGAAACTTTAGCTTGCTGCCAGGGCTTTTGTAGCCATTGAGAACCCTCAAGATATAATTATTCAATCAGCAAGTCCCTATGGCCGGCCAGAGAGTTTTCCTCAAGTTATTGCCCAATACATTGGTGCTCAACCCATTGCAGGCAGGCATGCAACTGGAACCCTTTTACAATTCAACTGCAGACATCCTTTAGTGATCGTCGCCTTCTTATCCTCACCGATCCTAGAACTGACCACCAGGTGAAGCTATATATTGGCAGTGCTTCTTTGAAAATTTTGTTCCCTTGATAGGTTTGCTATCTAACGATTTTAATGATGGCAAAATACAAGAATCTGCATTGGGAAATGTTAGAATTAGGGATAGGAAAATATTCTTTTTATTGATTGATTAAACTGAATACAATTGGCTCCTATATATAGGAGAGAATGGAAGACTAAACTGATACATAACCAATACGGGACTAAACCAATATTTAATCTAATATAATATCTAACACTCCCTATCAAACTCAAGTTGGTTCAAACAACAAGAGTTTGGAATACTGACGATGTTCATGTGGAAGAAACGAAAAACTGTGATGCGGAAACGGCGCTTGATGGCGCATGTGACGGAAACTGAGAAGTAAAGTGTTGCGGAAGGAAGTGGTGGTGGCGCACTGTTGAGATCTCACCCCGAACAGTAGTGGGATCTCCATATCCGGAATCTCACCCCTGACTTGAGACATAGTCGATGATGGGATCTCACCCCTAAACTAAGAAATAGACATCTCACCCCTGACTTGAGACATAGTCGATGATAGGATCTCACCCAAGACTTAAGAATCGTCGATGTTGGGATCTCATCCCTGGCCTGAGAACTGGATGCTGATAACACCCCCTCTCAAACTCACGATCGATCAACCGGAGTGAGATGACGATCTGGATGTAGAAGCACAAGAAACGATCGATCAACCGGAGTGAGTTGACGATCATGATCGATCAACCAGAGTGAGTTGACGATCTGAATGTAGAAGCACAAGAAACTTTTTTTTTACTGCAAAGCCAATCATTGTCAAGCATCAGATCCATACATTTTCTAAACACCAAGCACTCGTTGAAATCAACTAAAAAAGGTCAAAATCATGTCAAATGCATCCACAGAAGAGGGTGACTTCGAGAGAAGGGGGGTCGGCGGTGGATTGGAGCAGCCGTGAGAAGATGGAGCGCAGAGCTCCTTGGCATCGCCGGCAAGGACGCCGGAGTGGAAGGGAATTTTGGCGATCGTCGATGATGCTGATGGGAATTTTGGCACGGATCAATGGCTTTTGAGGGAGACGTCGGTTGTTGGGAGTTGGATTAGGGAGTTGGTGATCGTCGATGGTTCGGTAACAAGGTTGGGAGTCGGCGAAGATGAGGAGGCGCTGGGAGTAGGCCGGAGAAGATGATGCTACAGTGATGTTCTGATCAGGTGGGAAATCAGTCGGGGAGAGAGGAAGAGGAGAGAGGAATTGTGATGGTTAGATTTTGGATCTTGTTGTTAGATGACGGTTATGGGTTTTTTTTGTTGTTGAAGATTTAGGGTTTTGGGGGAGATTAGGGTTTTGATCAAGATGTTGGGAGGTGGAGTGATTCTGATGAAGACGAGAATCACTCCACCTCGATAACGAGGATCAAATTAGTATATGCCTTATAGGATTATAGGCTCTGATACTATGTTAGAATTAGGGATAGGAAAACATTTTTTTATTGATTGATTAAACTGAATACAATTGACTCCTATATATAGGAGAGAATGGAAGACTAAACTGATACATAACCAATACGGGACTAAACCAATATTTAATCTAATATAATATCTAACAGGAAATAATATTAATCCAGCCATTGCCTTTTGTGACACTGATTTACCAATGCCGCAATATGTTCACATTGGAATCCCTGCTAAAAGGGAGGGAAAGCACAGTATTGACTGCCTTTTTTGGTTCGTTGTTGGCAAGGATGGTTCTTCAGATGCGTGGCATAATTGCCCTTGGACAGAAATAGGATGTACTGGTAAATCAAAATTTGGGTTCTTGTTTAGTTATCGATTAAAAGTCTCTCTATCACATCTGTAACTAATGGTTTCTTTTTGTTTTAGGTTGATTTGTTCTTTTATAGAGAACCTGAGGAGACAAAAGCAGAAGTTTTGATGCCCCTGGATATATATATAGCTGGTATGGTGTCAAATGTGGAGTGGGGTGTCGATCAAGCAATTTCCAATAGATGATGTCATCGATAAAAAGCATACACCAAAATACATCATCTTGTATTCCTCACGTCAATTTATCCATAACCAAAGTAAAGAGGTAAGGGCTCAAAGCCGAACCTTAGTGTAAACCTACTGTAATAGGAAAATCGCTGGTCTCTCCTATGGTTGTTATAATTATGGTCGTTGCCCTTCATACATATCCTTAATTACCTTTATATACCAAATAGTTACTCTTTTATTATTTAACATCTATCATACTATGTCTCCAGGACTTTATCATAGGCTTTTTCTAGATCTATAAAAACCATATGTATATCTTTCTTATTCTCTCAATATTATTTCTTAAGTATTCTCAGTACATAAATTGCTTCCATTGTTGCTCCCATGCATAAATCAAAACTGATTCTCAGGCACTGTAGTTTCTAGTCTTAGTCTATGTTCGATCACTATCTCCCAAATTTTCATCGTATGACTCATTAATTTAATTCCTCGGTAATTTGAGCAACTTTATATATCTTCTTTATCTTTATATATATAGGCACTAAAATACTCTTTCTCCATTCATCGGGTATCTTCATAGTCCTCAAAATTTTATTATATAATTTTGTTAGCCAACCCATTCCTACATCCCTAAGACACATCCAAACTGCAATGGGTATAAACAGGGCCAGCCCGGAGGTCCGGGGTGCCCTAGCCAAACCAATATTTTATTGCTCCATAATTAATTTTTTAACAATAAAAACAAAAAATAAAAGTAAAATCAAATAAAATCCTTCTATGTTGACTGAACTGACCTAGTGGGCTGTCAAAACTCAATTATGTTGCTCTTATATATTATACATACAAATGGTCTTTAAAAAAAAATTCCCATGAAAGGAGGTTGCCCAAGCCTATTGGCTTGTTGGGCTTACCCTTGGGCCGGCCCTGTGTATAAACTTCTGAGGTCCTAATTCTACGGAAAAACATATGCTCTCGACTCTCCCTCGAGTCCTCTATATTTAAGTTGCCTACAACATTTCCATCTAATAATTTCTCAAAATAAATTTCGTCATCTTTCTTTAATTTCCTCATCTTTACTAAGACTCTTGAATCCTCGCGCTTAGAGCATCCACAATCGTTTGTTAAAAAATATGGCAAAATGGTAAATGGAAATAGCAATATGAGAATTTCGCTGCAACGGTGCTTTGCTATAATTTCGTCAAAATTTTTTTAAGCGGATGAGACAACATGTCCCGTCTCACTTTAACTTTATTTTTTTTAATCTTAATACTACATTAGAATAAGCTAGTTAGTAATTAGTAGTAAATTTAGATTATTAAATTAATAAATAGGTAATTAATTAGGTTAATTAGGGATTAATTAGCCTAATAGATGATGTTAGTGCTCCCTGGATTCTAGGACGGGACATGTTGTCCCGTCCAAGCATTTTTTTGCTTGAGACGGGACAACATGTTTCGTCCGTCATTTTTTTCGTTTTTTTAGACGGTACAACATGTACCGTCTAATTATTTAAAAATTAAAATAAAAAAAACCCAACGGACGATACAATTTGTTTCGTCTCTCGCCATTAAAAAAATAGGGACGGAACAACATGTTTCGTCCCCTATATTTTGAGAATCGCCAATTTGTTTCTCAAATATGAGAACGCACTGTAGCTATTTTGCCAAAATATGGCAAAATAGCAAATGACTGCAGACCATCATTTCTCAAGATATGAGAATTCGACAAATATAGCAAACGACTATGGATGCTCTTAATACACCTAATTGTATTCAGATCTTTTGTTTTTCTATCCCTTTGTTTAGCAAACTTATAAATGTTATTTTCTCCTTCTTTTGTTTCTAATTTTGTGTATAAATCATCATAAGTTTTTTCTTTTACATCTCTTACCGCTTTCTTAACTTCTTTTCTAACGGTCTTATATCTCTCCAAATTATTTTCATTTCTACTCTTTTACCATATTTTGAAGGTTGATCTTTTTCTCTCACAATATTTTGGAGTCCTTCTTGCCACCACCATATTTCTTTATTAGCAATGCTCTACCTTTAGATTCCCCAAGTACCTCATTTGAAATTTATGTTATGTACGTAGCCATTTTAGTCCACATCATTTTTGTCTCCCCTTCCCAATTTCATGATGCTCCTTTAAGGAATTTATCTCTAAAAATTACTAATTTATCTCCGTCCAAGTTCCACCACCTAATTCTTGGGTTCCTAGTCTCATTCCTTGCACATAGGTGTTTCCCAATCTTAACATCCAATACCAATAATCTATGTTGTGAGGTTAAACACTCTTCCGGTATAACTTTACAATCTTTACATGTCATGCAATCCAGCTTTCTAGTGATGAAAAAAATTAATCTGATTCCTATTTGCCCCTCATTTAAATGTTATCAAATATTCCTCCATCTTCCTAAAATAAGTATTTGCTAGTATAAGATACACGTGTGATGCACATTTTAATAAATATATATTTTTTAAAGTATATCTATCTCTGCTATTTTAATGGGGAGTTGGAGTTGCACATGCGATACATGTAAGTTGGAGTGTCCGTGCAATGCAGGTTTTAATAAATATATATATATTTAAAGTAAACAAAACATATAGTGGGAGATTTAGAATTGCATGTGCGATGCACATGTTTGTTTAGTTACAAATGGAATTTATTTGGTAACAAACTCTCGCATTAAAATAGTAGAGAATTTTAAGTATATTTATCTCTACTATTTTAATGGGAGAGTTGGAGTTGCATGTGTGATACACGTAAATCGGAGGTTTCCGTGCGATGCACGTTTATATATATATATATATAAAGTAAATAAAGAATATAATGGAAGAGTTAGAATTGCACCTGCAATGCATGTGTTTGTACGTGCGATACACATAAGTTGGAGTTGTCCGTGCAATGCACGTTTTTATAAATATATATTTTTTAAAGTAAATAAAGAATATAACGGAAGAGTTAGAATTGCACGTGCAATGCATGTGTTTGTTTTGTTACAAATGAAATTTGTTTGGTGACAAACTTTCTGGAGATAATATGCATAACTTGACATTTTAATGTCAGAAAAAATATATACGACTATTCCAACTTGCCATTTACACATATCGAAATATGGGGGGCAGCACATGACCTCCATCTAGTAGTGCTGTCTAAAACCTAACTTCATAGAGGGTTTACAAGAATGATGTTAGGTAGTAAGATTTATCCGCCTATAGGATTAGCAGGCTTACTGGATCTGGCAGCTTCTTGAATATCTTTTTGAATTTTCTAGCGTAACACTATCTGAATAATATTCTTATGTAAATAGAAAGAAGAGAAAAATTAAATATAAGTACTGAGCAATGTCATTAATGGTATCAGAGTGGCGGACAAAAATTGTGGCCAAGCCAGATTGAGGCCTAAACATGTTGAGTGATTTGGAGGGGTGACTCAGTGAGGCCTAAACATGTTACTCCTATTTAACAAAGAAAAAGTAGAAAAAACCAAAGGTAAAAAAATTGGATTACTTACTATAAACCCAAAAGCCCATGATACTCAAATACGCATTGATCCATAAATTTTTTGCCCTATTAAATCACTTTTTGAAACAATTTGGAAAAGTATGTCACTTCCTAACTATTGACAAGTTTGAGCTAGTCAACGGTCGCTATTCCCATTAGCGGCTTCTTCCTTTCGAAGATCGCTAATGGGAATAACAGGCACTCATTTAATTTTTTTTTGAAATTTTTGTTTGTTGTCGTTATTCCCATTAGTGACCACATCATATGTAAAGTTGCTGAAGGGAATAATGTCCTTATTTGGTAAGTATTTAGACACTTAGCGAATTCCAGAGAGCTAGTGCCCTCTGGGAAAAAAAAAAGCAAAAATTAAATTAAATTCCCACTAGCGACCACAAGTGGGACTCGACCGCTAATAAGATCGGGCTCCCACTCTTTCTATTTCCACTTCATTTTATTTCTTCTTCTTCTTCTTCTTCTTCTTCTTCTTCTTCTTCCCCAACTCCAACTCTCTTCTTCCCCAACTCCAACTCTGAAACTCTTCTTCTTCTTCTTCCCCAACTCCAACTCTGAAACTCCAAAAACCCTAACCCCCCAAATCCTCCAAAATCTTCACTAATTTTCACTTACTCAATCCCTAATCGAGACTTTTATCACTTCATCTCTCCCCAACCTCTCTCCTCCAACTTTGAATCCCACATTTTTTCAACTCTCGAAAGCTCCAAATCCAAAACCCTAAAGAGGTATGAATAATATTTACTACTTCTAATGTTTGATTGTAGTTGTTGGTTATGGTTATTTAACTTGTTGTTGAAAACATGCATAAATCACAAAATATGTTGAATGTTGCTAAGGCACTTAGATATACAAATTTGGTGATGAACATATAAATGAGAATTATTTACTACTTATAATGTTAGTGATTAAATAATAACCCACTTATTCATCCCTTTATTTATAGATGTGGATCACAAAATTCCTATTTGGTTAAATTGTTAGTGATTAGACACTAAGTAGAGAAACCAACTCATTTGTGTTAGTCACTTCGGCACGGAGAAACATTTGCAATAAGGTGTTGATTGTGTTGATTTTTTATGTAATGTCACATCCAAAGTGAGACAAGTTTGAGGTTGTGTTGTGTTTGTTGCTATTGGAAAATGTAGAATTCTAAATTGTTGTGTTTGTTGTATGCAGTAAACTATCTTATTTGTTTATGCATTAATCGACCAATATTTTTTATCATATTTTGCAAGGTAATCATCGCAAAATATGGTACAGACGATGGGAGCAGGATCGAGAAGTGTTAGGCCCTGAGTAAGTAGTATTCTTTTGTTCATTTTAATAATATATTTGTTCCTATGTAGTGTTGACTAAATATTAATGTATTTACGTAGGACGCTAGTGACGAAGGACCTGGTAGTAGTGGTCATGGACAGGGACGACTATTGTAGGGTGGCTTAGGAGAGGGTTCTTCTTCATCTGCCGATGTCGTGCACGCATCTTCATCCACGGTTGCACCTGGAGGACCAAGTTCTCATGAACCAACCTTGTTGATGTTGCAACAGAAACATAGATCCAGTCGGTGTGGGATAGTACGTCTAGAGAGTGTAGTTTTCGTATGCACTCTCCATTGCCAATGCACCCAATGACACATGATTTCCTAGTCGAGGTCGGTTTCTACGGACTAGGATTGATGGGAAGAAGCTAGATCGTCATCTACTTACAGCTCTTCTCGAGCAATGGAGGCCAGAGACACATTCCTTTCATCTCCCCGTAGGAGAGATTACCAAGACACTTCAGGACATCGTGGTCATCTCAGGACTTCCTATTGAGGGATGGTCATCACGGGAACCAAGGAGTTTTATAAAGAGGAACTCGTACACAACTTCCTTGGTGTTTCGCCAAATGAGCATACATTTGAAGGAGTGTCTATCCGTCTACGTTGGCTGGAGAGTACCTTCGAGAATTTCCTAAACAACGATTCGTCGGAGCATCAGGTCCAGTGCTATACCCAGACCTACCTGATGACATTATTTGGAGGTGTCATTTTCCCCAACTCCACAGGAGATGTTGTGATGCTCATGCATCTCCGGTTTATCGCTGACCTAAGTCGAGCTAGTCAGTACAACTAGAGCAGTGCCGCATTAGCCTCCTTGTACATGAGTTTGTATAATGGAGCACTGAATCCGAAGGAGATGACTCGTCCAATGTTGATACTACAAGTTTAGTGTTGGGAATACTTGCATCTCGGACGACCCCGTATAAGTAGATAGTCATAGGGGTGGGAGATGGAATGCTACGATGTTGGCTCCCATCGGGGTGTACAAAAGAGGGAGACACATGTGGAGAGATAACCCACATGGGATTGTGACTTACTATAGAGATGAGCTCAACATGTTGCGAGAGGAGTTCGTCATATGGGAGTCATTCACATCCGAGAGAATGGAGAGGCTACCACCTGTTTGTACGGCACATATGGAGCTATGGTTGATAAGAGACCCACTCGTCAACTTCAATGTCGTGGAGATATATTAACCGGACCGAGTACTTCAATAGTTTGGACTCCAGCAAGCCATCCCGATGCCAGGATCGTATGACACTCTCCTGCACCTGGTCAAAGGGATTGGTCGTGTGCCCGATCATAATTGGGTTTTCCATCACCATGCTCATGTCAATGCTTGGAATGAGTGGAGATACGACACTATTATTGCAGGTATTCCTCCATACGATGGATCACTCCATGCCGTATACATGTCATGGTACCGGAGGATTACACGGTGGTATATAGCTCCTCGTATATTTGTGCCTGCAGGAGTTCAACTACTGGTTTCGAGTATAGAGACAGAGCTCGCTCCCCCGCATTCCTCCTCGCAACCAATGTATCAACCAAATGCGGGATCCACTCGAGGAATTGTATGAAATTCTATTCTTTATTTTTCATTTTCAAGCATTTGTTATAAATTTTATCTTGTGTATATGATATGTTCTACTCTTTTGCAGATTTACCAAGCATGGGTGATAGAACGGAGATGCACACAAGTGTTGGATTTTGATTGCTTTTTTATACTATTGTTTTGCATCTCGTTGTGAGTTATTCCGCAGTTATAACTCAACAATTATTACCCAATACAATGACTACTTCCCAACACAGAGGCATTCCTGCGATTTCTATTAGAAATATGAAGAAACAAGTTTACAATCTCTTAATAACTCACCCTTAAGGTGTAGGGTTTATCTTTATCTTCCTCTCTCTCTCTCTCTAGAACGGTTGTTAGGTCTCTCTATTCTGATAGAACAATATTTCTCTTAAGACTAAATTTGTACACCATACAATATATATATATGATACATAAGATTTAATCTCAGTTGTAGATCATACAGCAACAATGGTCGACTGTTGGAGTGGGACGGTCGGCTGCATTGACCCCCGAGCACTCCAGAGCATTGGGCAATCAACTGTCCTCCTGACGGTCGACCGTTCACCCTCCAATTCCATCAAGAGGACTTGGACGATCAACTGTCCTCCTGACAGTCAACTGTCCAGTCTTGTTGCTACCTTCACTTCTAGCTTATTTTCTTCAACCCTTCTGAGTGTATAAGGATCCACAAACTCAACAATCTCCCACTTGGAGGCATATATACGAAGTCTCTAACATGTTCTTCATTTCCTTATTGGCCTAGATTAGGCATGTGCCTCTGCGAGTCTCCTCAACTATTAACCTAGAGACAATTCGATAGTGGTATCGTAGAACTGATGCTTCCTGCTGTCCACTACCTTCGTGAGCATGTCCGCCGGATTCTTAGTGCCAAAATCTTTGATACCTTTAACCATTTTTTTCAACCGCCATTCTAATGAAGTGATACCTCATCTGAATATGCCGAGTCCTAGAGTGATATGCTGAATTTTTGCCAAGAAAATCACACTTTGACTGTCACACCATAGCTCTCCTATGGATTGCTTTATGCCCAACTGTTTCATAAGCTCCGAAATCTACAACATGTCTTTCATTGCCTCTGTAAGTATCGTGTACTCTGACTCCGTCGTTGACTGTGCTATAATCTTTTGTAGCTGTGAAGCCTAACTAACAGTTGTACCTCCATTGTAGTACTTCTGCAACCATCACGATTACCCCAAAAATTTGAATTCATATAACCATGTACATGCAAAGAATTTTTCCCAAAATAAAGAGAGTGATCTGAAGTACCTGCAAGATACCTGAAAATGCACTTTACTGCATTCCAATGTTGTTTATCCGGATTCTTTATGGAACAACTGACAACTCCCACTACTTGTGCGTTATCTGGTCTTGTAGACACCAACGTATACATCAAACTCCTAACGGCTAAGGCATAAGGAACTCCAGCCATTTCCTCCATCTCTGCCTCTATTATCGGACCCAAATCCGTAGATAACTTGAAGTCTGCAGTCAAGGGATAAGTGACTGACCTCACGGCATCCATATTGAATCTTTTCAACACTTTTTTCACGTAGTCCGCTTGTGATAGACAAATCTTATTGTCTTTTCTATCTCTACTGATCTTCATGCCGATGATTTGCTTTTCTCCCCCAAAATCCTTCATGGAATACTAAGAAGCTAACAACTATTTCACATCATCGATCTTCTTCATACATGAACGTGCCAACAACATGCCGTCCACATACAAAGCTAAGATAACTATATCATTGTCGCCATACATGTGCATATATACACAATGATCTGATTCGCATCTCTCGAATCCACTTCCTCTCATGAAGCAGTCGCATTTCCTAATCTTTCCCGGATCGGAGGGATCTTGACTCAGCCTCCTTCATTGGTAGAAAGATGTCTTATCGACTTTTATATAGAAAGATCAAAATCCCACGGTCATCCTATTATGAAGAAAGTGCTTTAGAATTCGCCACTTATTCGTCTAGCTGATTTACCAAGAAAGTTCAGAGTGATTCCTTGTTACCTAGGGCTTCTAATTTTCCATAGTTTCACCGAACCTGTGCTAAAATAGATGAAAGAGATGTCGATCGCTAGACACATCATGTCTTCCTTTCCTTTTGCTTCAAAACCTGTGGGTTGCTTCATGTACAGCTCTTCTTCGACATCACCATTGAGAATTGTTGCTTTCACATCCAATGGCTCTAAGTGCAAGTCTTCAACTGCCACAATACTAAGCAAAAATCTGATTAAGTGTAAAGATTTCACTATAGTCGACACCTTCCCTTTGATAACAAACCTCGCTTTATAACTATTACTGCCATCTGCGCCATTCTTGACTCTGAAAATCCATTTGTTCATAAGAGCGCGCTTTTCTGCAGGTAACTTGGTCAACTCCCAAGTTTGGTTCTGTTCCAAAGAGTTCATCTCGTCCCATATGGCTAACTCTCATTGAATTCAAGCATTATTATTCAAAGCCTCCTCATGAGTCTCTCTCTCTTGAATCCATATACAGAACATGCTTGTGAACTACACTAGCTTATGGATCAAATATCGTGGTTGGTCTTCTCTCTCATGTCGATCTCCTCAATGTAGGAACCGGGTTCACCGATCGGTTCAAGATCCCCGAACTGTTCTGGCTGTACCTATTCATCTTGGATGTCCATCTCATCAATGGGCTCATCATGATCCTCTTGTGTTGTCTACAGTACTTGTACCAGTTGCTGCACTGTAGGCCCTCCACTACTAGGGCTGTAACACACCGCAAAATTGAGTGATGGCAATTTTTCCTCTCGTGTGTTATGCAAGTATATTTTGTACCATTAAAGGTAATATCCGTAATATATTTTAATATAAATATCATATGTATTTTGTATTTCGACTATTTATACATTTTCCGTCTTCTCAAAATTCATTTTTATCCTATTCTGAGCCAACTTAAATATTTATTTTTAATCTTGGTGTCTTTACGTGCATTTCACGTGTTTTCAATACATGTGCCGATTACATATATTCCACCATTACGTGTAATATTTCTACGCATTTCAATTTTTTATTTTTATAACTTGTTTGAATTCGTTCTATAAATTGAAATTTATTTTTCTCCTATTTTGACTCAAATATATTTTTATACGTGTGGTGTACGTATTTTCTATGTATGGACGTTTTTCATTCTCTTGAATTATTTTGTATTGATATGTGCAACACACGTGTTTGCAGTGCACGTGTTGGTTGTATCCTTTTTCAAAATAAAACTTTATGAAGTGAAGATGTTTATTTTTAATTTTATTATTTTAAACTAGTTTTACGTGAAATATGTATTTTAAAATTTTTTGCTACACATGCTTTTTCTATGCACGTGCTAATTACGTTATTTTTTTGCACTAAAATTTCATTAAGAATTAATTTAAGCAAATTATAGAATGCTAGACGTTTGGTAAGTTCTCCTCCGACCAGAATGAAAGATCTAATTTTTTTTTGATAAAAATAATATAATTATTTATTAAAGAAGAGAGTTTAAAATGAAATAAAATAATAAAATAAGAGTAGAAGAAAAATGTACACAACACGTTCACACATGCATTATGCACTCATTCCAATGGTTGTCTGCACATGGAGAGAGGGGGGTGAGTGAGTGGTGTGAGTGTGTGAGTGGGTGTGTGAGTGAGTTAGTGAGGTGGTTAGTTGCTAAAACTACCAAATTCCCATATAAATACCCCCCCCCCCCCCCCCCCCCCCTAATCTAACTCAAATGAACACAAATTAAACTAAACAAAAGAGAGAGTCAAGATAGAGTCTTTTGGTGTGTCTTGCGGTTTTTCCAAGGAGGAGAGGCCGGGTTTTTTTTGTGTGAAGAGCTTTAGAGCAATGGAGCATTATTTTCTAGGGATTCTACCACTAGGAATTTCCCTTTTGAGGTGGGTGTTTCTCCAACTTTTTATATAATTTTATTAGTAGAATGCTAGATATGTGTGAATTGTTAGATGCATGATAACTTATATAAATTGAGTATTCATGTTTAGATTATGTATTGTTGAGTAAATGTGGGAATTTATGATATGATTGATTTGGGGGAATTTTTATAAGTTTTTGTTTTAAGTTTTAGTTGCACTTCAGAAAATCATATCTATTAAACTAGAGGGTATCTAGAGCTAAATTTTTTATAGGAGCATCCCGTATATGTCAAGAACGTCTCCTAAAAATTTCATAATATTTGGATATCGTTTACTACTTTAATAAAATCCAAAGTTAGAACTGGTTGGCAGTTGGATAGTTGCTGGAAATTTGTACACATTTCGGATTTTGATCTTTTCGACATCTTAGATGCAGTATTTTGAGAAAGGTCAAAACTAAGAAGTTGAAGTAGACTCGTTAACCTTTCTTTAGATTCTAAGAAATCAATTTTTCATGAAGAATAGAATTTATAGTGAATTGTACAAGATCGAATAGTGACAGTCTGTATAACATTTCGACACTAGTGTAGATATCGAAGAATTCAGGGTTATAAACACAATATTTTTGTCACACTCCGCTTCCCAAAAGAGAATAAGAAATACGGATATGTGACTAAGCCCAGCGAATGATTTTCATTATCCATACGCTGTTCAAAAATCTTTACAACATTTCACAAGAATAATCAGAGTCGGAAGCAAAAGAATCAACCAACATGCACATATGAGTCAAAACCAACAATAATACTTGAAACCGAAATATATTAATCTCAAATAATCCCAATCTGAAAAATTTAAATATCCTGGGTCACATTGCCCAACTTCAAATAAATCAAAGTACAAGATACAATTGTTCAAAACAAGCAACAAGAACAATAATAGCAAAATCCAGCATTAATACTTCATATCACCGATACCATCTGTGTAGCACCCCGAATTTCCAATATGATATCTTAGACATACGTGGCACAATTTCCAGCATCAACTTCAAATATAATATTAAACACAGCCAAACACCAATAACATTTTTCAACTTTCATTACATTAATCTTTACATAACACAGCGGAATACAATACGCCGTGAATCACAATTTTCTTTTCTTTACAACACTTTCTTTTACAAATTACATAAGTCACTACATCATTTTAACTCAAGCATCCAAATCCCGAGCTATAAGAAATCACATATAAAATATGAGGCTAGAGATAATCCTAACCCCCAAAACTAAAGGGGTCAGCTATAACGGTGTGAGTGACATAAAAACAAACAACATAAGTAAAGTATGGATTCATCAACAACATGAAATAAACGGGAGTAAGTGAATATAGGAAAAATCACGAACGCGGAAATACAACAAGTGAAGCTAGACTAAGTGTCAAGTGTAGAAAATAGGAAAACACATGCATGAAACCAAATCAAGGAAACACAAATTCTATATGCTGACTCTCTAATGCGTACTTGTCGGAGTCTATGCATCCCACTCTACATAGGTCTGGTGCAAGCCCTTAACATCTCCACATTGTAGAGTTTAATCCCCCGCTATGCAACTAATCCTAACACGATGACTACTATGAGATAAAGATAAACTGTGAGTATTAGCCCATGCCCCGATAATTCCGGAGGTCAATCTCTATCCACAGATAATTCTGGAGACTATTTCACTCACACCTGGGAATCTTCGAGAATACCCCACACCGCAAGCAATGGCACCTCATCACACGAATACCACATGTGCGTCGCCTCGACCCCGATAATTCCATAGATCAATCCCACACCACAGGTAATTCCGGAGACTATTTCACTCACACCTGGATAATTCCAGGGATTATCTCACACTGCAAGCCATACTGAGGTCCATAACCCATGTTCTCGTTCATCATATCACCACTAGTGCATGTCCTTATCATTTAGGTTATTTAATTACTTTACGAATCTCCTAGAGTTGGTGTACTCCACCGGACTTAACTCAACAACTGATCAACTAAAATATACCTCAACAGGCCCATACATAAATATCTCAACTGCCGGTATACTAGGGTCACACACACCCTCTAGAGACTCACACCCAAATATCCAAACCAATCTTCCAATATAAATTGCTCAGTTAAACCACTTGAAAATATATGTTCAGTAGAAGATAAAGTATAGAATAGTAGGTTATAGATTAAAAACATTTAGAGAATAAATCATTTAAAGGAACATTCAAGGATATAAAGGTACATTAGTATCGGTCGACTATAGACAAGTGTAAGTCGACTGTCCAGAGAGAAAATTCAATAGCTTTGAGAAAATAATTCTAAGTATTATAAGTCGACTATAAAAAGCCATCGGTCGACTGTCCAGAGCGAAAATTCAATAACTTTGAGAAAATAATTCTAAGTATTATAAGTCAGCTATAAAAAGCCATCGGTCGACTGTAAGAAGTCATCAGTCGACTGTCCAGAACGAAATTTCAAGAAAACTAGATAACACAGCAGCCAGGTCGCGACGGCCGACTGTAAAGTCACACCGGTCGACTGTCGACCTACAGACTGCAGATTTTTGGTTGTGCACATTTCAACCGATACGTAGTTTTACTTTATGAAAACGGTTTCTACTAAAAGCATATTTCTTATATGATCAAATACAACTTGTAGGATATATAATAGTCCATAAAAACTAAATCAAAACTACTTGAATTTATAAAAATAGCGATTTGTTAATTTCTTTCAATCAAACATGAATTGTGCATATAATCAAAACAGAGTTTCTTAAAAATTAATTGTTCATTTAATAGCTTCGTATTCAGATCCAAACCATATCAATACCAAAATCTCAAAAATCCCCAATTTGGATGTATTTCCTCAAACTCAACTAAATTCCAACGATTCTCAAGACATGATCTCTTGATTCATAAACTCGTCCTCCAAATTTCTCAGAACTGATTCACCATTATAACTCACAATCATAATCAATTTATAACATTACCATATCAAGTTTCATTCAACCAATACTCAAAAGTGATAAAAGTCTCATCTTTATTAGATTTATGCATGAAATCCACCATATTCAATCAATCCAACATTAATCCAAAAGAAACAGCCTACCCATGATCTCCAATAGGTCACTCATCAATCTCGAATTACCCACATACAATTTTATTCATAAACAACTAGGGTTTCACAAGATTCAATTTTTATCATCAATCCAACCTACATATTCATACCCAAATCCTAGCATGCTTTCTAGGAGATGAAACACCACATATAACAATTCAAAGAACAACAAACAATTTATATTACTCACATACAACATACACAAGACAAAAATGAAACCAAACAAGTCATTCACCTTGTTGAAGAGATCCAATCAAATTAACAAAGAATAAGGAAAAGCTCTTCTTTTGTAAAATCGAAGATTTCTCCTTTGAAACTCCAAGAAATTAATGGTAAAAATATATTTTATTTTTGCAGAGGAGAGGGACGGCTGTAGTGACTATAATATAGGCCAAAATCTGGAGTTTCTAGGGTTTTACAAGTTTATGGAAACATCCCTTAACAAATTATTACTCTACATATATAAACCTTTCTTTATAAAGTAGTTAAAATAAGTTAAATAAATTAAAATCAAATCAAATCCTTTTACTACTGAGTTGTCCAGCAATCCAGCACAGCCCAGAAATAAAGAAAATTCAGATTTGTACTCAGGGTGGCAATTTTGCACAAAAGTCCTTCTTTTTGTAATATTTGCAAATACGTCATAAAATATTCGTAAAAATCCAAAAAATTCAGAAATAATATCTAATAATAAATATTAGATTTTCCAATTAAAATATCTGACTTTTACTTTCCAGAAAAACATTTGCACAAGATCCAACATAAATTCCATATTTGCAAAAACACCATATTTGTTTAAATCTTTACCAAATCGACTCTAAATAAAATTTAAATATATTTTATTTTCAATGATGACCATGAAAAGCCCAAAAATTAGTAAAAACGAATTTTTATTATTTATTTGAGATCCAAACGGCTTTTTACATAAAAGCCTCTCTCTTTCGAGGTATTTATAAAAATAGTTTCTTTATTCAGAAAAATCTCAAAATTTAGGATAGACTAAATTATAAGTAGGAGAATTTAATAAAAATTTAAAATTATACATTTGCACAAAAAATATTCGCACGTGTTTTACACGTGTAAAATCGACAAATTTGTAAAATAGTCAAATTAATTTAAATAAATCTGAAAATTAAAATATCATAAATAAATAAGGAAAATCAATCATTAACCATAACATTTTAAGAATTCAAAATTCATAACTTTGCACGTGTGTTGCACGTACAAAATTGCAGTTTCGAGAAAATAGTCAAAATAGTCAACTTTACAAATTTAATATTATTTACTAATACAAAATAAATCATTTTATTTTGTGAGGTATTACAATCTGGTACCTGTTCTCCAAAACCGGCAATTTAACAATTACAGGAATAGAAAAAAGAAAACAAACTCCCATCAATACAAGTTACGGGCCGCTTGTAGTGCAGGATATAAGTACATGGGAAAAACTAACTAATAACATGGAATATGCATGATAACAAAATATAACAAGTAGCATGGTAAGGTAAATAAGTACAAGTAGCATGTAACAAGTGTCAAGTGAACAAGGATCATGTAAACAAGCAATAAGCATCAAGTATCATGTGAACATGTAGCAAGTGTCATGTATCAAGTCTCATGTATCATGTATTCAAGTATCAAGTAAGCATGTATCATGTTCAAGTGTCATGTATCAAGTCTTGTAGTTATTACTATCTAGGTAGCACTTCACGCATCCCGCTTTTTACTACATGGTTGCTACAACAAACAGTTTCGCTTTACATTTCATAGTGGACCATATAGGGTAGTGTACTCAGGGACAAGTGTCAAGTATCGAGCTCCAAGCTGCAAGTATCATGTATCACGTGTCAAGCTGTGCAAGTGGCAAGTACATGTCATGCGTGCAAGTGTCAAGTAATCATGTGTCAAGCATCATGTATCAAGTAATCACATAGGATCAGTGGATCCCCTTCCGAGTACACGTTTCTGAATTATCCACAATTAGATCTTTTCCTTAAACCCCGACTTGGTTAATTATTATTAATCTCAAACAAGCATGTATGGGTGCAAAAAATATCAAGAATAACATGGCATGATCATGTAATAAGTTCAAGTTACAAGATAAACATGTACGGGTGCAAGATAACTCATAAAAGAACAAAATAACCAAATTTCTAGTTCAGGACAGCAAGACCATACTGTAGTAAAACAGTGATTCCCGTTGTTACAAACATGCAAACCTGAATCCGTCAAAAGGTCTAGAAGATAGACTCCCGGCCAAATCCAACAAAAATATATAAGTCATATAGTGTTTCAAAAAAACATAACTCAAAACTGATTTGAATCCAAAAAATATGTTCAGCCAGAAATCAGGAAATCGTATTCAAAGTCAGGAAACAACATGAAAACTCATTAAATAAATCCACAAAAAATCTGGGGTATTCCCATGTATGTATATTAACAAAAAAATAAGTTTCATAATTTTCCAATATAAATAGAGTAGTCAAGTAAGATCAGAATACATCAAGATGTAGTAGTTTTGTAAATCTGGAATTGTAAACACTGTAGTAAAAAACAGCCATATCTCACAAACCATAAATCCAAATCCAAATCCGCCAAAAGGGTAATAAAATAAATACATTAGGCTAACTTTCATATTCGGAAATCATTTGGAAACAGCAAGTAGAAATAGGTCGAAAATCAAGTTCTTTTCTGAACAGTAGTAAAATTCTGCATGTAAAATCTTTATTTGCGAGCATGAAAAGGTTTGTAAAACATCTCAAATAAATTCACCAAAATTTTGGGTAACCCCAATCAAGTATAAAAGTAGTGTGCAAAATTTCAGATCAAAATAATAATTTTAATACCATAATAAAAATATATTACTCTTCAGAAATCATAGAAAACAAAATCTGGAAATTTTTCGACACCACTGTAGTAAAATAGACATAACTCCCAAAACGTAAATAGAAACTGAGATCCGTCAAAAGGGTTGGAAAATAGACAGAATTCTCTACAAATCATGTTCACAAAATATTTTCAAATACTAACCTTAATAGGGTCTAACATACTGATAAAAACTGAAAAGTCCGCAAAACTGAAAATATCGCATATGCACAAAATCCACTAGGTCACATAGAACTCATCCAAAACAAAACCAAGCATGATATAGAGTATACTAGATGTCCAAGCACATGATATAGGGTACTTCACAATTCCACAACAAGTCTGTCACAAATAACACGAACGAGCACAAGATATCATATGAACAACACGCATATATACAACAAGAATTGGTCAATCCTAGGTTATATCATGTCATGTATGTCGTAAGGCAACTATGGTCGAATCATCACTATAGAGACAATATCAACAAGGGATTCACACACAAATTGTCTCTAGAACCCAACTACACTACAAGCGGTATTTATTACTTGTATTTGCAAAGGAATTTAATACAAGTTACTTGTTTTAACCGACGACGAAAACGACTCCAAGCAAGAATAACGGGAACGGATTCCCGGCAACGAACATGATCGAACGACAAGTACGAATCACCACAACCAAGAATGAGAACTACATAACCACGATAGCACGGCAAAGAATCACGAATCAAGAACGAACGACGAACAACCAAAAAGCTCGCACACCAATAACCAAGCGACCAAGAATAACGGCAAGAGCAATGACACCGCACTCACACACGACGAAAGCAATGGCACTGCATTCACACACGGCGAGAGCAACGGCCAGGGGATGGCTGGCCGGCGACGATGCGGGCTGGCAGGCTGGTCGGCTTGCTCGCTGGCTCGCGACAGAGACAGAGACAGAGCGGGGACAGGGATGAAGAGAAACAGGGATGGAGAGGGCCGGGAGAGAGAGGGAGAGGGAGCATAGGTATGGGGGGTTAGCGATGCCAGGGTATCACACGAAGAGGAGGGAACACGTCCGGGTGCATGGGTTTTTATATATATAGGTGGGGTTGGTTTAGGGTTTGAGGTAGGAAGAAGGGGGCGGCACAGGCACAAGGGGTTTTCAGGTGTGGGCAAAGCTAACGGGTCTGGTTGCAAGAGGATGGGGATAGAGCATGCGGTAGTTGAATAGATGGGGCTTGGTAAATATAATAGATAGTAAACAGGGTATAGGATATAGTGTAGTATTTTAATGAATGAGATTTGTGAAATTGGGTATAGGCTTAAGTACAAACAGAGCATGGTAAATAAATGGGTGTTTTGTTTAAGTGGATAGCTAGGGAATTAAAATGGGTATTAGGGATTCAAGCAAAATATAGATAGGGCAAAAATGAACGGAATAACAGAAAAATATAATTTAGGGTATGAGCAACTAAAATATAAAAGATAACAACAGCTCGATCAAAAGGAACGAAATAAGAGACGAACAAGAATCAAGAATTCAAATAAAAGAGACCAAAAAAATAATAAAAGAATATATATTGAAAATAAAATCCAATATACGGTCCAAAATAAATACAACGGAACCAAATACAAGAAAAAAAGAAAATACACTCAAAAATACACAATGAAAAACAAGGGTTCCAATTTTGGGAAAACTTATAACTAAAAAGTTATACTATACTTGTATACCTTTAATTTGATCTAAAGAACACAAAGCTTCATGAAGTATAGAATTTTCTATGATTTTACAAGTAGCATGAGCTGCAGTTTTTGGATTTTGAACTTACTGTTTTACAAATAAATTTAGACGAAATAATTGATATGATTTTAGATGTTCTTAACTACAATGTTGTAGTACTCATTTATTATTTCTATGAAACTAATAAATCTATTTTTTGGAGTAGTATTGGAATTTATATGATTTTTTCAATACCATTGGGTTGATTTCTTTCATCTGGTTATCCTAAAACTTTTACAATGTATAAAATTGGATTTAAAATTGAAAGTTGAATATTATATTGTTTAGAAAAAGAATCCATTGAATGTAATTACAAATTCATTGATATTCCTATTAGAAGGGGTGAATAAACTATCTATTTTACATAGAGAATGTTGATTTGAAATTATTAAATAAGACTATGGAACTAGTTATGCAAATAACTGAGTTATGTGAACTAGGGAATAATTGGATATGTGAATGAATGAAATTTCAAAATATGAATAAAGAGGGTATGGATAATCCATGATGTTGTGAACATGAATTGTGTTGATACTAGAGGCTAAGTGAGACCCAGAGTGCCGGCAAGTTATGATATGTAAAAATTTGAGAAGTAGCCAGTATGGGTTAACTTTCTCTTTGAGAAGTAGCCAGTGTGGGCTAACATTCTCAGTGTTTGTTTAAGATCGGTAGGAGGATAAGCTAGCTTTAGATGGTAATATTATTCATGTTTAAATTTAAGGGTAGCCACTATAAGAAGATGTGATGAACTTTGGAAAAACGTAAGTGGGGCGCCTCTATATAGTCTGACAGTAGACTCCAGGTCTTTAGATCCAGTTTGACGGTGGACTCCAGGACTGTGGTTGCTTGCGGGGTGAGACGAGCCTCAATTAAATCCGGGACTATGATTAATCTAACAGAGAATTCTAGGGTCATGAATAGTCGGGCGGATGGGAGGCAGATCACAAATAGATAAGTATATACCGTTGCTAGAGGGGCACTTGCGGGATGTTCGCACGACGAGGATTCTGTATAGTTTGACGGTGGACTCCGAGACTGGAATCCGTACTCGTGGAATGTCTACACCTTGCTTTTGTTACCGTAGTAGAATTTTCAAAACGAGGGATTGAACCCTATATTGAGGAGTACGTAAGGGCTTGCCCTTGGACCTATGTAGTATGGGATGCATAGAATCCGAACAAATATGCATTAGTGTCATTGTAGTATAATGTCTGCATTAGGCATTAAGTGATATCATACACTGACACGACTAGGATAGTCACTTTTCATGTTTGCATTCAAGTGTTTGCTAAATTACAGAATCACTGTATTATAGCATTGCGTCAGTTGTATGCAACAGACGTGTCCAAAGTTTTCCAGTTACAGAATTGGACTTGGCATGGGCTTGAAGTCACTATGATGAATTGTTACAAGATTGAAGAATATTCATTATTGTAGATTGTAATGTATTCATTTAATTCTTCTGTGTTGTTGTAAAGAACATGTTGTAAATGAAAAGTTTTAAATTCCTTGTAAATTTATACGAAGTTGAAGTAAAAGATCCTGTATTTGTTACGAATTACATGTGTTTAGAATTCGGGGTGTTACAAGGGCTGCCTTCAGAATCTCAATCTAAATCTGAGTCTGAACCTGAATCTGACTCTGAACCAGTTGTACTACATGGACCTGTGTGCATGGCCTTGTGCAAGACCTCTTCATTGAACACTACATTCCTACTGCAAATGACATGTTGTCCACAAAATTTCAAAGTCTATAACTAAACTCATCGCTGCTATAGCCAATGAATACACACTTTCAGATTTCGAATCCAGCTTCTTTCTTTCTTCCCTGTCGATTAGTGAATGTGCAATACAATCATAAACTTTCAAATGCAACTAATTAATAGGTTTATCTAACGATAGTTCTTGAGGAATGACCCATCAAGAGCACTAAACAAGCAACGGTTAATCAATTACACTGTTGTATCCACTGTAGCTGCCCAAAGATGGGCCGAAAGACCCGCATAAAATCTAATGTATCTCATCCTTTCGAGTATCGTGCGGTTTATTCTTCCTGCTACTTCATTCTCCTACAGAGTCATATAAACTATCTTGATTCTTTGGATACCTTCCTTTGCCGGATAGTCAACAAACTCTTTATGTTTGTACTCACCACCATTGTCTGACTTTAATATTTTCACCTTGCAACCCGTCTCATTCTCAACCCTGGCCTTCCAAATTTTGAATGCCTCAAACACCTCTAATTTTTCACAAATTGCATGAACCCAAACTTTCCTTGTAGTGTCATCGATGAATGTGATGAAGTATCTTTTACCACCATAAGAGAATTTCTTAGCCGGACCCCACACATCTGTATGTACCAACTCTAGCTTTCTAAGTCTTTTCTCACGCACATTCAACTGAAAGCTAACTGTCTTCTATTTGCCGTTCACACTATTCTCATAGAAATCCATCTCAACCTTCTTAAGCCCCGACAAAAGATCCCTGGAACAAAGCTCCCTGACACATTTTTCACCAAGGTGCCCAAACTGACATGCCATAGAATTGAAGGAGATTTACCCACCAATGTTGCAGCAATGATATCACCTGAACCACCTCCTCTGAGTAAGTACAATGTGTCACAACGATTTCCTTTTACCACCAACCTGGCACCTATAGTAACCTTTCATTCTCCACGTCCAAAATTTCTCGTGAATAACTTGTCCAATTTACTAGTCGATATTAAATTCTTCCTCAGGCATGGGATATGTCGTGTGTCATTCAAGACTAATTATCTGTCGTTGCGAGTCTTCACTGTCACTGTGCCTCTACTTATCATTGGACATACTTGCCCATTACCAAATGTAACTGCACCAAAATCACGTCTTGTAATTTTCAAAAACATTCCTCATGGGTGTACAATGATAAAAAGCACCTGAGTCTATACACCAATTATCTTACATAATATCAAATCCAACAGATAAACACAATTATCTAAACGAGGTTCGACACTTATCACATTGGCTCCCTGTGACCCTGCTTGCACTTTCTTATATTATTCTCATTGGTCTCTTCTGTGTCTCGGCTTTTTACAGTGTGAACACTCACCTTTGCAACGTCATGTTCTTGACTTGGATCTGTGATTCCTACTTTGTGATTTTCCTCTGTTATTGCTTCTACCACGGTTATCAACTGACAGAGCGGCGTTACTAGGGTATGACGATGAAGATTCTCCATGTCTCTTTGTTCTCACATCCTCATTCATGATGCTGCTCATAACATCCTTCAGAATGGTCACATCAGTCATTGTGCTTGTGATAGTTTGTTCTATTGTGATGTAACTATCGAGAAGACTGAATAGTAATAGCAATGATGATGCCCTTTCCTCAAACTTCAACCCCAACAATTCCATCTAATTGTAAACCATACATAAATTATTGATGTGCTCTGGCACTGAACCCCTTTCCGACAACTTTACATTGATTAACTTCTTCAAGTGAAGAATCTGGTTCACTGCATTTGATTTCTGTCAGCATCTCCATTGCCTCCTTTGTGGTCTTTGTCTTATCAATATGGAATAGCGACTTCTTACTCAGCGACAACTGAATCTGACCAAGCACCTTCTGATCCAAATCAGTTCCAAGCTACCAATGCAACAGAAGCTACCTCCGCCCCTTCTGGCTTCACACCAAATATTGGATCATCTAGATCCTTTTGTCGGAGATATGCTATCATCTGGATCTTCGACATTGTGAAATCGGTTCTATCGAACTCCTTGACTCTACTCTTGTCTTTTATCTCAATCAACGCTACCAACCTGAAGCTCTGATACCATTTTGTTGAATTATAACTGCAGAATAACTCACCAAGGAGATGCAAATAATAAAATTAAAAAGCAAAAGAACAAAAGAAATCAAAAGTCAACACAAAAGTATACACGAGATTTTTTTGAAGTTCACCCAATGCAATGATTACTTTTCGTGCAGAGGCACTCCTGTGATTTCCACTAGAAATATGAAGAAACGACTTTACTATCTCTCAAGAACTCACCCTCAAGGTGTTGGGTTTATCTATATCTTCCTTTCTCTAGAACGGCTGCTAAATATCTCTATTCTAATTGAACAATATTTCTCTTAACCTTAAAATCATACACCATACAATATATATAAGTTATGTAAGATTTAATCTCAATCGTAGATCAAACAGCGACGACGGTCAACCATTGAAGAGGGACGATTGACTGCATTGACCCCCGAGCACTGTAGAGCATTGGGTGATCAACTATCCTCCTGATGGTCGGTAGTTTACCCTCTAATTTCATCCAGAGGGCTTGGACGGTCGAATGACCTCCTGACAGTCGACTTTCCAGTCCTGATGTTGTTGCTGCCTTTGCTTCTCGCTTCTTTTCTTCAACCCGTTCTTCATTTTTTTTGAGTGTATAAGGATCCACAAACCCAATAGTAACGGGGCTCAAGCCGCCAAGGATCTCACACGGGAAATTCTCGCACCGTGTCATTTGCAAATTGAGAAGGTTGGTGAAGGAGCACGACACGACGTAAGTAGGTGGCTAGGCATCCAACGCGACATGCACAAAGATCGGAGCAAGAGTGAAGATAATGCACAAGAAGAAGAGCGATTGGAAGATGAGCAACAAGAAGAGGTGCATGCACAACAAGAGGATGTGGCACAGGAAGAAGTCAGAGTTAATGAAATTAAAGAATTTTTCGACGATACGCCCATTTCACAAGTTACACAATCTTGTTGCAAAAAACCCGTTCAGAAGAGGAGGAAGCCCGACATATACACCCATGGTAGATTTGTAGATTTTTTTATGTTGTAGATCTGTACGATGGTAGATATTTGTGATATTTTGCTATTTTGTAGCTCATCGACACAATTCTTGTTATTTTGTTATTGTATGTTTGCGATATTTTGTTATTCTGATATATTTTGATGTTGTGATGGTAAATGTATGATATTGTGATGTTTGCGGTATGTGTGATGTTGTGTATGGATTTGATGCTTGTTGTGTTGACTTTTGTGATTTTCATGGTTGAAATGGAGATTTAAATAAGGTGAATGTTGTGGTTGAAATAATTGAAATGCTAAGATGTTTAGATGTTGATGTTTATGGTAAATGTGTGATATTGTAAACAGCGATGCTCTGAAATTTGTTTTCCTTAGTTCAAAGCTTTCAACTAAGGTCGCAGCTGGGTATAGCGACCTCAGTTAAAATGAACTTGTTGTTCCCATTAACGACCTCATTGGAATGAATTCTCCTTGCTCTTTGTTAGTTGTGTGAATTTTTGACACAGCTGTGGTCGCTATTGGGAATAGCGACCACTGTACAATGTGGTCGCTTTTCCAATTAGCGACCTCATTTATGTGGGATTTTGACTAGCTTTCTGTTTGATTTACAAAAAATTCACACAACTGAGGTTGCTATTCCTAGCGCTTAGTGGTTTATGATTTCTCCTTACTCTCTGTTAGATTTGCGAAGAACTCCTCTCAAACTAAGGTCGCTAGTGGAAATAGCGACTACGGTGTACTGAGATCGCTATTCTCAGTAGCGCCCTCAGTTTTTTTTCTTTCAAAGAGCACTAACTCTTTGGAATTCACTAAGTGTTTAAATACTTCTCAAATAAGGTCGCTATTCTCATCAACGACTTCACATATACTATGGTTGCTAATGGAAATAGCGACAATAAACATAAATTTTAAAAAAATTTAAACGAGCGCCCGTTATTTCCATTAGCGCTCTTCGAAAGAAAGATGCCGCTAATAGAAATAACGGCTGCTGCTGACGTGACAGCGACTAGCTTAAACTTACCAATAGTTTTGGAAGTGGCCTATTTTTCTAAATAGTTTCAAAATTTGGCTTAGTAGGGCAAAAAAATTCATTGATCCACAATCTATCAAACCCGGCCTAAGGTTGGCATTCGGGTCTACCGGGCCGAGTCGGGTCGGACCCGCCAGGGTTGAAAGCTGACTTGGGCGGGTTTGGGTCGGGTCGGAGGGTTAACCAGGGTGGGCCGGGCCGGGTCGAAGAGTTGAAATCGCGACCTGCCCAACTCGTGAACCCTTTCAGGTCCAACCCCGGTCGGGTCGGGTCGGGTCGGGTCAGGTCGCGGGTTGGCCCGGTTAGAGAGTTAACTATTTTTTTTTACTTAAAAAAAGTAATTTTAATAATAATAATAATAAGATTGAAAGTCGTAATAATAATAACATAAAAAATCGTAATAATAATAACAAGATTAAAAGAGTTAAATTGCCAAAAAAAATGATATATTATTCATATGATTTCATACGACCGCTACCGCGTGATCTAGACATGTTTATATGTAGTAGTGTATGTAAAAAAAAAACTACACAATGTAAGGGCGATAAGTTACACAAAAAAAAATCTAGAAAACAAGAGGGTTGTGAGAGAGAAGATCAAAAAACCAACAAACAAACAAGATACCAAAAATTATAACTACAAAAAAAATAAAAATAGAAGAAGAGGAATATGAAATTTTGATACCGTTCACCGTGGATACTCGTATAGAAAAAAACCCGTGAAAATAAGAATAGAAGTAGAAGTTGAAATCCGGAATTGTAGACTCTAGGAGAGCTTGGAGGAGAGTTGAAGACTTGATCACTTGGAGTTGGAGGAGAGTTGAAGACTTGAAGACGTTGTTGAATTTTGAGTTCGATACGATCAGAATTTGATCGTGTATATGTCTTGCTACCTTATTTGTTCAATTGTTCACAAATTGAAATGAATTGAGTAATAATAGTAGAGAGAGTAAGAGAGTAAGGTGTGAATTTTTTGTTTGAGTTTTGGGGGTATTTATAGGGTAAAAAAAACAAAAAACAAAAACAAAAAACAAAAAAAACAAAAAAAACACCAAAAATGGCTATAGGAGCCGTTACAACGGCTCTCGGGTGAACAGTGCCGGTTCAGCGACCGTTGGACCCGCGGGTGAACGGTCGTACGGGTCGAACATTTGACCCGGGTCGAACGGTTCGCAACCCGCGGGTCGACCTGCGGGTTGGCGGGAGGGGGGGGGGGTTGGAATCTTTTTCGTGGGTTACCGGGCCGGGTTATACGGGTTGGATTCGCTAAATTCGCGACCCGGGTCTGTTGGATCCTTTAGGCAAGGCAAGAAACACTAGAGGGGGAGTGAATAGTATTTTATAAAAATAATTGTGGAATTGAACTATTTTTTCGGTCCAGTCGACTTGAAAAGAGAAACCAGTCGACTGTAACGACAGTTAAGAAGAGTATTTTAAGATGAGTCTGATCAGTCGACTTATAGAAGAACCAGTCGACTTACTAGACAAGTTTTTAGAGAGTATGTAGTACAAGTCTGACCAGTCGACTTAAAAGGAGACGCAGTCGACTGTCCAGACAAGTTTCACAGAGAACTTAAAAATCAAGTAAATGAAATGCAAGTTCAAAGAGGTACAACCACAGAGTACACACGATATATCCTGGTTCGGTCCTCCCGACCTACATCCAGTCCCCAAGCAACCCACTTGAGATTTTCCACTATTCTTGAAAAAAGTACAAGAATACCCTACGGCGTTAGACAACAACCTTGTCCAACCCGTAGTCCTCTCTCACCACTAGAGAGAGCAACCCACTCTTCCACCAAGAGTGAAAACCTGACTCTACACCCTAGAGTCCTATTCTCCAACCGATAGGAAAAGAAAACAATAAAATTGTTTACAATCAACCTATAGCCTTGTTGTGATTGTGATTTTGTACGTGACTATTTGGTCGGCTTCTGAATTCAGTCCAAAACAAAATCGATGTTATGCTGGACTGAAAATAGAGAACCAAGACTTAGTGAATTTGAAAACTTTTCTTTCTTGAAATCAAAATACTTAAACTTTTTATCAAAAATGCCTGGAACTCTTCCATGGTGATTCTAAGGCTCTATTTATAGAGTAGAATCCCTGGACGTTGTAAAAACAGTTTCTACAACTATTTAACAACGGATAACAAAGGATAAAACTTTTAAATTCGAAAAATATAAGTTTTGAAATCAGTAAACTATTGAAACGACTTGAACAGTCGACTGGGTTGCCGTTATGAGTCGACTGGTCAGAGTTTGAAGAAGATCAGACAATTTTGTACAGATTTAGTCGACTGTTACTTAACGGCAGTCGACTGGTACTCAACAGTTGTTCCAGTTCATGCTGTTTCGACCTTTAGATTTTGTAAAACACACAGTTATAAAATTATGTGTGAGTGTGTGTGTGTGTGACAAGGCTGTACATCAATCTAAGACTCAATAAAAGAGAAAAATTACATTTGTTTTTACAAGACACAAAATATAAGACATTTAAGCTTTGGTCTTGACTTGAGTCATGAGTCTTGAGTGAAGCTTTAGCCATTGTCTTTGTATGAAGTTTTGCTTGATTATTCTTCAGCTTTAGAACATTGTGACTTGCTTGATCAATTTGCTTTGAGGGCTTTGTGTATCATACATGATAAACTTTGATACAACCTGCAATCTATAATAAATAGCACAGTAATCATCAAAATCAAGAATCAACATTCTCCCCCTTTTTGATGATGACAATACAATAGCTTACAATAATGGAAATAGATATTACACATGCTCCCCCTGTCAAATGTACAACATGCATAGGTTTTTTTTAAAAAACATGCACAAAGATATGCTACTCAAAACATGCACAAAATAACACAAAGCAACACAAAATACAATATTATAGCTATATTTCTCCCCCTTTGTCATCAACAAAAAAATGGAGGAAAAAAATAAACCACAAAAAGTACACAGCAAAATGACAAACAAAGACAAATTTATACGTAGAAAAGGAATATTTTTAGTTCAAATGGTTACATAACAAAATAGAAAATGCAACAATAAGTAGGAAATACATAGAAAAAATATGAAAACAGTAGCTCATCAATCTTCATCATCTTCATCTTGGCCACCATGAGAGGGAGGAGGAAACTGAGTGGTGAACAGGTGGGTAAGATGAGAAATATTTGATTCAAGAACATCTTGACGATCCATTACATAATTGACAGCAGGATAAATACTGCGAGGATCATCACAATCTGCTCGAGAACGAGAGGAACTAGAGGCTGAAGACGAACGGGCTGAAGTAGCTAAAGGAACAGGAGGGGAAGTCCTAGAAGGAGACCTAGGTGGAGAAGAGAGAAGCTTCATGCGTGCTAAACTTGCGTGATCAAAAGAGTCATAGTGCTTTGTTACATTTGTCTCAGCATCGAGATCAACGCCATAAGCACAAAAGACTTGAGTAAGAAAGGCACCAAAAGGAAGAAAAGAAGTATGAGCCTTATGAAGCCTAGAGAAAATGACACGACCCCAATTGAAATTAATTTTTCCGAATATTGCATAAACGGCTTGTTGCAACTCCATGGAATACTGATCATAACTCCTTGTTTTGGGAATGATATTGTATGATAGTATATGTGCAACAAGTTTTGCAACAGGGATAATGGACCTATTGGATATAGGGGGTCCAAGATTCGGCAAATAAATTTTAGATAAAGTGGTGGCATCATCCATCTCAATTTCTCCTAAGTCAAGCCCTTCATCATCTAAACCCAAAATAAGATTGATTCTTTCGGAGGTGAGTTTCATCTTCTTATTTTTGACAGAAGTATAGATGAAAATCTCACTACCATCATCCGATTGAATAACCTTCGTATTTGTATAAAACAAATAGATGAGTTGAGGGTAGTAGTAGGGTTGATTTTCTAAGGACAAAAACTCATAAAGACCACGTTGTTGAAACAAAGGTATGAGATCAAACCTATCAAGATCGGAAAAATTTACAAACCGCCCCGGAAAAATCATAATGGAACATATTATGTACCATTTTTCAACACGGTCGGGACTTCTAAGATATTGGAGATAGTCCCTAGAAGATGAACTCTCCTCTACATGAGAGGTTTTTGATCTCTTGGGAACCATGAAAAACAAAACTCTCAAACAAAAAGAGGGAAGGAAGTATACCAACAAAGAGACTCTAGAAGAATCAAAAGAGCTTCAAGTGGACTTGAACACCACAAGAAATCAGAGGAGTTAGAGCTTCAAATGACTGGAAATTGACAGCAGCAGCTGCAGCACCAGTCGACTTATCTTCTTCAGATCTGGGAGACAAGGATAAGGTAAAAGTGAAAGAAAAGGGTAGGTTCAGGGTTTTTACACAAAAATGTATGGCTGGGATCAAGGAGAGGGATAGCAACGGTGCAGATATGGTTAAAGAACAGTAAAAAAAAGGTGAACAGTCGTCTCAAAGGATGTGCCAAAATTCGAATTTGAAGAAAACTGATACGCGACAGTCGACTGGTATTAAGGGGCAGTCGACTTAGTCGAGAGAAAAATAGAAAATCGATCATAGCATTAATACAACTGGTCAGTCGACTGGGTACTGTGCATAGTCAACTGTCCAGAGCATAAAACTCAGAGAAAAATTTAGAAACATAGAGATACTTGGCAGTCGACTGAACAATACTTATAAGTCGACTTACCAGAAAAAAAATTCAAGAAACATTATGAAAAGTACAAATCCCTAGTTCTCTTCTTAAGGTGATAAAAGTGTCTTCCTTAAGAGGTTTGGTAAAAATGTCAGCTACCTGTTTATTAGTAGAAATAAAGTCTAAAGAAATGTCTCCATTTAAAACATGATCACGTAAAAAATAATGTCGAATATCAATATGTTTCGTACGTGAGTGTTGAACCGGATTTTTAGATAAGTTAATGGCACTGGTATTATCACACATTATTGAAGGTTTTTCAAATGAAATACCATAGTCTAATAGGGTTTGTTTCATCCACAAAATTTGGGCACAAGCCAAACTTGCAGCGATATATTCAGCTTCTGTAGTAGATAGGGATACCGAATTTTGCTTCTTACTGCACCAAGAGACTAGTGAATGTCCCAAAAAGTGACATGTCCCACTAGTGGTCATGCGATCAGTTTTACTACCGGAAAAATCCGTATCACTATATGACAAAAGTTGAAAGTTATCGGTGCGTGGATAAAATAGACCATAATCAGACATGCCTATCTTAAAATAAGTTTCACATCTTTTAAATGAGACTCTTTAGGACTTGACTGATATCTAGCATACAAATATACACTAAATATAATATCTTGTCTACTAGCAGTTATATATAAAAGTGAGCCAATCATACCTCAATAAAGTTTTTGATCGACACTCTTACCTAATTCATCTTTGTCAAGGGCAGTGGTAGTAGCCATAGGTGTGGTCTTACTGCTCGTGCTATCCATGTTAAACCGTTTGAGTAATTCCTTAGCATATTTTCCTTGATTAATAAATATGTCATTATATGACTGCTTAATTTGTAGTCCAAGGAAATAATTGAGTTCACCCATGTGACTCATCTCAAACTCGTTTTTCATGGTGTTAGCAAACTTTTGGCATAGATTACTATTAGTAGAACAAAAAATTATGTCATCTACATATATTTGTATAATCAAAATATCGGTCTTAATTCTCCTAATAAACAAAGTAGTATCTACTTTACCTATTTCAAAACCCGTTTCTAAAAGAAAAGTCTTCAGTCGATCATACCAAGCACGAAGTGCTTGTTTAAGACCATATAAAGCCTTTTCAATTTAAAATCGTGGTTTGGGAATTGTTCATGTTCGAAACCTGGTGGTTGCATAACATAAACATTTTCCTTTATAAACCTATTAAGAAAAGCACTTTTAATATCTATTTGAAAAAATGTAAAATTCATAAAATAAACAAAAGATAATAAGATACGAATTGATTCTAATCTAGCAACAGGAGCATATGTTTCATCAAAATCTATGCCTTCTTCTTGATTATACCCCTGAGCAACTAGTATAGCTTTGTTCCTAACAACTTATCCTGATTCATCTAACTTATTCTTGAATACCCATTTAGTACCAATTATAGTATGATCAGGAGGTCGTGGAACTAAATTCCATACATCATTCCTTATGAATTGGTTTAACTCATCTTGCATGGCATTCATCCAAAATTCATTCTCACATGCTTCTTGTATATTCTTCGGCTCAAAATCTGACAAGAAAGCTGTATGAGATATCATGTTAACATGTGATCTCGTTTGAATACCATGTGAAATATCACCAATTATTAAGTCATGAGGATGATCTCTAACTTCTACAAAAGACTTTGGTAAAGTTGGAGACATCACAACAGGATCAGTTGACTTGACAAGTCCATCAGTCGACTGATTTATAGCAGTCGACTTAACTTCCTTATCGGTCGACTTATCCGCAAGACTAGTTTGTTCTAAAGATGTAATTACTTTATTTAAAGGTGATGAATTAGTTTCATCATCTTCAATTAAAGTTGATGAAGACAGAGATTCATCAAATGCAACATGCATGGATTCTTTAATAGTCCTTGTTGACTTGTTGAAGATTCTATATGCCTTACTCCTATTTGAGTATCCTACAAAGATACCCTCATTAAATCTATGATCAAACTTATCTAAATTATCCTTAGTGTTCAGAATAAAATACATACATCCAAATATTTTAAAGTAAGAGACCTTAGGAATTCTATTACAAAATAGCTTATAACATGTTTTCTTTAGCTTAGGCCTAATCAAAATTCTATTTAAAACATAACAAGCTGTAGCAACGGCTTCAGCCCAAGAATACTTAGGTAAATTGCTTTCAACAAGTATGGTACGTGCACATTCTTGCAAAGTCCTATTCTTCCTTTCAACCACTTCATTTTTTGGTGAAACTCTAGGAAATGCAAACGAATGAGTTATACCATTCTTGTTGCAATATTCTGCAAACGTTTCATTTTCAAATTCTCCACCATGATCACTTCTAATAGTGACTATGGTTAGAGACTTTTGATTTTGAATTCTTTTACAAAAATTAGCAAATTCTTCAAAAACATCATTCTTATGTTTTAAAAAGAAAATCCAAGTGAATCGTGAAAAATCGTCTACTAAAACAAATACATACCTACTTTTTTTTAAAGAAGCAACTCTAATAGGGCCAAATAAATCCATGTGAATTAATTCGAGCGGCCTACTAGTAGAAATTACTTCTTTTGTTTTAAAAGTAGATTTAATTTGTTTACTTAGTTGACATGCATCACATAACTTATCCTTTTTAAATGATAGTCTTGGCAGCCCTTCAACTAGGTTGTACTTAGACAATTTAAAGAGATTTTTCATATTCACATGGCCAAAATGTCTATGCCAAAGCCAAGAATCATTATTAGAAGCTACTAAGCAAAAATCATTCGAAAACTCATATGCTTTTATATTTTTCCTAAAACCTTGAAAAATTATATTTTGCATGGTAAAATCATAAATTAAACAATCATCTTTTTCAAACATGATTTTATAACCCTTATCACATAGTTGGCTAATACTTAACAGGTTATGCTTAAGTCCACTAACTAATACGACATCTTCTATAGAGAGGTTAATATGCTTACCGCCCATACCAATTCCTATGACCTTTCCTTTATTATTGTCACCAAATGAGACTGTTCCTCCATCAATGTCTTGTATGGAAGATAGGAGGTTGGCATGACCAGTCATGTGCTTCGAGCATCCGCTATCAAGTATCCAACGATCTCTTTTAGGTACCTATAAAATATTCAATGTGAATATGGTACCCTTTTCATTGGGTCCAAAATAAATAGTTTGTAGGAAACCAAACCCATGATGAGTTTGATTTTCCATCATAAGCAGAAATATAATTAGCAGAATTACATACAGTAAGCATATATGAATTAATATAAGCAATTCTATCTTTTAAACTCAGGTTGACTGGAACCCATATATATTTGCTCTGTCCAGTCGACTTTACAGCACCTTTCAGTCGACTTTTACTATTATTCAGTCGACTGGGAGGTAGTATAGGTCGACTTATCTGAGGTATTTGTCTCGTTGAATGAGACTCAGTACCTCTGGACAGACGACTGATATGTGGATTCAGTCGACTGGTCTGAACTGTAGATTTGCCTTTTTCATGAAAAGTTACAGTTTTAGGTTTTTCAAAAAACTCATAAAGCTTATTTTTAACACTAGAAATAGATACAGATTTGTTTACACTAGTGTTCTTGGAAGAATGAGATTTTTTAAGGGACTTTTTAAAACAAAGTCCAAACTTTTGATTAGATTGCACTTGATTTTGAAGAACATCATTTAAATTCTCTTTTCCTTTATTAAATTTAGATACGTTGTAGGATATCTCTTCATAATTTTTCTTTAGAGATTCAAAATCCATATCTAAACTCGAAAGACGAGAATTTAAGGATTTTACTTCTTTATCAATGTTAAGATTCTCTTGATAAAGTGTTTGATTAACTTTCTCTAAGTTCTTAACTCTAATCTTTTCTTTTTTAAGTTCTTGAAAAATTTCGTTGAAAGCATCAAGTAAATCATTAGATCATAGTCATTACTTACTTGATTTTGAGACGCCATAAAACACACGTTTGCAACCTCGTTTGTCTCATCAATTTCTTCTTCCGACGAAGAATCGCTGTCATCCCAAGTTGCTTGGTATGCCTTTTTGTTCTTCACGAACTTGTTCTTTGTGTACTTGTCCTTTTTGAATTTGGATGCCTTTCCCTTAAATTTTGCGTTCTCTAGTGGGCAATCCTTCTTCATATGGCCTGTCTTGTTACACCTGAAACAAGTTGGAGGTTCATTAGATTCCTTAAATTTTGAATTAAACTTACCTTTTCTTAGGAACTTTTTGAACTTTCTCGTGAACATGGCAATCTATTCCTCATCTTTTTCTTCATCCTCAGAGTCCGACATGGCTTTGAATGCTAATGTCTTCTTCTTTGATTGTTGTGGTTCGGCATCCTTCTTGCACTCTTCAAGTTGTACCTCATAAGCCATAAGATTTCCCACAATTTATCAAGAGAGAGTTGTGTTAAATCATTGACATCTTCTATGGCGGTGGTCTTCTTCTCCCATTCGGGGGTTAGTGCACGAAGTACCTTACCCACCATTTCGGCTTGAGTGTACGTCTTTCCAAGTACCACAAGTGAATTGGTAATGTCTGTGAACCTTGTAATTGTCTTGGACACATTCTCATTCTCCTTCATGCGGAACATTTCAAACCTGTGAACAAAAACAGATATTTTAGATTCTTTTACTTTATTTGTTCCTTAATGAGTTACCTTGAGTGTGTGCCAAATTTAATGTGCGGTTGTTGTATTGGACACACGGTTGAACTCCTCCTTTATAAGGGCACAAAATAGCGCGTTCATCGCCTTTGCATTGTTCATTGTTTGGTTCTTCATGTCGTCGTTCCATTGTGCATATGGAATGGTAGGAGCGATGTACTCTGTCTCCATCATGTTCCATATCTCATAGTTGATGGACTGAAGGTAGATCTTCATTCTACACTTCCAATAGTTGTAATTGGTTCCATCGAAGAGCGGTGGCCTTTGTGTAGATTGTCTTTCATGGTATTGATTTGCATTAGAAGTAGTTGTCATTGCACTCAACCAAGCTCTGATACCAAGTGTTGGATCCTGTAGGCAAGGCAAGAAACACTAGAGGGGGGGTGAATAGTGTTTTTTAAAAATAATTACGGAATTAAACTTTTTCTTCGGTCCAGTCGACTTGAAAAGAGAAACCAGTTGACTGGGGAGACAGTTAAGAAGAGTATTTTAAGACGAGTCTGATCAGTCGATTTATAGAAGAACCAGCGATTTACCAGACAAGTTTTCAGAGAGTATGTAGTACAAGTCTGACCAGTCGACTTAAAAGGAGACGCAGTCGACTGTCCAGACAAGTTTCACAGAGAACTTAAAAAGCAAGTAAATGAAATGCAAGTTCAAAGAGATACAACCAGAGAGTACACATGATGTATCCTGGTTCGGTCCTCCCGACCTACATCCAGTCCCCAAGCAACCCACTTGAGATTTTTCACTATTCTTGAAAAAAGTACAAGAATACCCTACGGCGTTAGACAACAACCTTGTCCAATCTGTAGTCCTCTCTCACCACTAGAGAGAGTAACCCACTCTTCCACCAAGAGTGAAAACTTGACTCTACACCCTAGAGTCCTACTCTCCAACCGAGAGGAAAAGAAAACAATAAAATTGTTTACAATCAACCTATAGCCTTGTTGTGATTGTGATTTTGTACGTGGCTATTTGGTCGACTTCTGAATTCAGTCCAAAACGAAATCGATGCTATGCTGGACTGAAAACAGAGAACCAAGACTTAGTGAATTTGAAAACTTTTCTTTCTTGAAAGCAAAATACTTAAACTTTTTCACAAAAATGCTTGGAACTCTTCCATGGTGATTCTAAGGCTCTATTTATAGAGTAGAATCCCTGGACATTGTAAAAACAGTTCCTACAACTGTTTAACAACGGATAACAATGGATAAAACTTTTAAATTCGAAAAATACAAGTTTTGAAATCAGTAAACTGTTGAAACGACTTGAACAGTCGACTGGATTGCTGTTATGAGTCGACTGGTCAGAGTTTGAAGAAGATATGACAGTTTTGTACAGATTCAGTCGACTGTTCCTTAACGGCAGTCGACTGGTACTCAACAGCTGATCTAGTTCAAGCTGTTTCGACCTTTAGATTTTGTAAAACACAAAGTTATAAAATTATGTGTGAGTTTGTGTATGTGACAAGGCTGTACATCAATCTAAGACTCAACAAAAGAGAAAAATTACATTTGTTTTTACAAGACACAAAATATAAGACATTTAAGCTTTGGTCTTGACTTGAGTCTTGAGTTTTGAGTGAAGCTTTAGCCATTGTCTTTGTATGAAGCTTTGCTTGATCATTCTTCAGCTTTAGAACATTGTGACTTGCTTGATCAATTTGCTTTGAGGGCTTTGTGTATCATACATGCTAAACTTTGATACAACCTGCAATATATAATAAATAGCACAACAAACTTTGCATTGTGTTGTAATCATCAAAATCAAGAATCAACAGGGTCGACCCGTTAACGGGTTCGACCTGAACCCGAACCGGGGTTTCGCAGGCCGGGTTAAACGGGCGGGTCGTGGGCGGTTCGCGGGTCGACCCGACTCGTTTGCCATCCCTACCCGGCCCGTTATCACCTCTATCCTATATCCTCCTATTATTCGATCTTCTTCCAAAAAGAGGAGCAACCAAAGCTCCAACTTCAAGCAACACCATGGAATCCCTCTTCCTCTCAAAACCCATCACCTTCTCATCCCCGCAGCCTCTCATAACCCCTCGACTCCCGTAAGCCACTCTTCTTCTCCTACTCCTATTCTCTGGAATTCGCGCCCCTTTTCCTGAATCTTAGTTTCACGTTTTTGTTTTTTTTTAAATTTTAATTTTAATTCCAGTTTTCTGAAGGAGAGGAGACCAAGCTTTGTGCGCATGCCGGGAACTCCGAGGTGCTCCATGGATATGTCAATTGGGGGCAACTATGACTTTGGTAACAAGATTTTATCTTTTATTATTATTACTATTAAATTGATTTTTAATGATTAGTTCAATTGGTGAATTGATTTGTAGTTGAGTTTTTGTTTAGTTGGAGACGTAGAGGTTTAATGACTTTTGCATTTATTGTTGGTTCTTGTTAAGATTATTGTTGATATGCAGCGATTTTTGGTTTATTATGTGTATGTAGTAGTAGACCAGGTTCTGAATGCGGGGTTATATGTACTTAACACATGGTGTACATATAGGTTGATTTGACAGCTTTGTGGAAAAGTATGTTTCTGATAAGACGGGGTTTGAGGTTTTCGGGATGTTTAGTTGAAGCCTTAGAAGAACTTATCTTTGAGCTATGATTTGTAGACATAATAGTTGGTGTATTCTGACACAAACACTACGGTTATCCAGATATAAGGTAGGAGAATGTAGATATATATGTTTGTTATTCACTCTTTGGGAAGGCTTCCTTTGGGCGGCTCGATTGAGTGCCGAGTCTTCCTCGCCACCAACACGACTTCAGTCTTGTCTTACATGTGCCTTAGTGTCGAATTACATTACCTATATCAAGTTTATCATCTTTCTACCGGGTGTGGGCTCCCACTGTCGTTTTTGCTCGCTCTGGTGCTGTATTGGAAAGCCCCCAAGGTCCTTCCCTTGGGGCGGCGACTCCATCATGCATCAGTTCTTTGGGTACTCCCCTATACTTGCGTGGTTTGCCCATTGCGGTATCTCCCCCTCCCTCCGGTCCCTCCCCCCGTTTACTCAGATGTAGCGCTCGCTTGAGAGCAAAACACTTTTCTTCCTCCGACCCTTACCCTTCAGGTTGTGGTGTTTCTCAGGACTGTAAGCCCGCTTTAGGTTCTTTATTTTTCTCGCAATTTGACTCCCTTAGCGACCTTGAACTGCTGAAAATCTCTTCTTCATTGGGTTTTAGGTTTGATCCCGCTAATCCCAAGCCGATTAACATCATTCGTCGTAACGAACGACTTAGAGTCCTTGAGCAACATTGTTCTAATGCATAGTATTTCTTGGAACATCCGGGGCCTCAATTGTCCCGATAAGCAAAGAGCGGTCTTAGATCTTATTGTCTCCTCTAAATGTGATATTATTTCTATTCAAGAGTCGAAAGTCGAAGGGCCCTCCCCTCGACTTTTTCGCTCTATCGGAGGCTCTGTCATTTCCAACTGGATTTCCCTTGATGCCTCGGGATCTAGGGGTGGCATCCTTCTCGGTTTTAAGGATTCGAGCTTCTCTCACTTGTCCACTCTCCGGCTCAATTTTTTCCTTATCGTCCAGCTTCTTTGGAAGCCTCTCAACATGGCTATCACCGTGATCTCGGTTTATGGCCCGTCCACTTCCAACTCTAGGCCTCTGTTCTGGCATGAGTTTAGGTCGCTGTCCCAGTTTTCCAATGGTCTCTGTCTTTTCTGCGGAGATTTCAATGTTACGAGATTCGCGTCTGAAAGGTCGAATGCGTCGATCTCGTTCTCCCAGTCTTGCTCCTTTAACGATTGCATCAGGGACTTGCAGCTCATTGATTTGCCCATCAATGGTAGATCATTCACCTGGTCGAATCAACGCTCGCCTCCCATTCTTGCCAAACTTGATCGCTTCCTCGTTTCTCTTTCGTGGATTACTCAATTCCCCTCCTCCTTCGCCAAGGCGCTCCCCAACCCTTCCTCTGATCACGTTCCTATTGCTATGCTCACTGACTTTCCCTTTCCTCGCCGCCATCAATTCCGATTTGAAAAATTTTGGTTACAAGATCAACTTTTTGTCAAGCTAGTTGAGGAATGTCTTGGTGCTATCTCTGGTTCGTCAGGTCTG
This sequence comes from Hemerocallis citrina, assembly GCA_017893485.1. Classification (NCBI taxonomy): domain Eukaryota; kingdom Viridiplantae; phylum Streptophyta; class Magnoliopsida; order Asparagales; family Asphodelaceae; genus Hemerocallis; species Hemerocallis citrina. Next base: position 47,771,948 of record CM030364.1, on the reverse strand, counting down.
GCATCCTTGCTCATTAAACTCCATGCTATTAAGCATGGTTGCAAGATCTGGCAGCGAGAAAGGCAATCCAATTCACATTTCCTTAAAAGCTTTTTTCTTTCTACTATTCAAGCGATTGACGCGTTAGAGGATCAGGGTCCCATATCGGACCTGGCCCGTATTGAACGCCTCGATTGCAAGCGCGATTACGCTCGCCTCCTTTTGCAAGACCATGCTAAATGGGTGCAGAGAGCCAAAGTGAAATGGCTCAAGGAGGGTGACGCCAATACTGCCTTTTTTCACAATTATGCTTCCTTCCGTCAGCGTAATAATCATATTTCCTTGATTCATGACCATGGGGTCGACATCACCTCGGATCACGACATCCACCAAGCTTTCCACTCCCACTACAAACAACTCCTTGGAATCTCTAAACCGCAACTTATCTCTTTTGATTGGGCCCATCTTTACGGTCCGCCCTCTGTGGACCTTTCGCCTCTCGAGGAGCCCTTCTCCTTGGAAGAGATTAAGGCAGCGGTTTTTTCGCTTAAAAGCGACTCCGCTCCGGGTCCGGACGGTTTCCCGGCTTTCTTCTTTCAAAAGTTCTGGGAATGGATCAAGCTTGATCTATTCAATATTTTTAGGGACCTGCATATTGGTTCGTTATCGTTCGATCGTATCAACTATGCGCACATAGTTCTTATCCCCAAAAAGGTGGGAGCCAGCAGGATATCCGAATTCAGGCCTATTAGCCTTATTAATACCACTTTCAAAATCATTATGAAAGTCCTTGCGACGAGATTGAGTGATCATATTTCTCCCCTTATTGACCCGGTCCAATCCGGTTTTATCAAGGATCGCTTCATCCTTGATAGTGTTGCCTCGGCTCAAGAGATTATTTCTCTCTGCCATCACTCTAACTCTGAGGGCATTCTCCTCAAGTTAGATTTTCAAAAGGCCTACGATAATGTGAGTTGGGGTTTCCTTCTAGATATCCTCCATTATCGAGGTTTTGGGCCTAAATGGATTTCCTGGATTAAATCCAGCCTAATGGCCGGTACCTCCTCTATCATTGTTAACGGCTCCGAGGGTCGCAAGTTTAAAGTCAAATGCGGGCTCCGTCAGGGAGACCCCATTTCCTCTCTTCTTTTTTCCCTTGTCGCTGATGTGTTCAGCAGACTCCTTCGTAATGCGAGGGCCGCTCATGTCATTGAGGGCCTTGGTGGCACTCATGGTTTTGACGGTATTCTTAATCTCCAGTACGCTGACGACACTATCGTTTTTATCAAACCCGATTTATCGTCGCTACGCAACCTTAAACTTCTTCTCTACTGTTTTGAGTTGGCCTCTGGTCTGTCCATTAACTTTCAAAAATCCTCGGTGACTTGGCTTGGCGGTGATTCTGCTCGGCAATCTGAGGTATCCCAGTTCTTTAATTGTCCGATTGCATCCTTCCCCATCACCTATTTGGGTATCCCTCTTAGATGGGGTAGGCTCATTAGATCGGACTGGTTCCCTATTATTGATAAAATCGAATCTAGGCTTAACGTTTGGACGGGAAAGCTTCTCTCTCGCGGAGGCAGACTGATTTTAATCAACTCTGTTCTCTCTGCTATGCCGCTTTATATGATGTCATTTTATTTTATCCCAGCGTGGGTCATCAGAAGATTAGATCAAATTAGATGCAATTTTTTATGGTCCGGTTCTGCCGAGTATAAAAGTGGGTCTCACCTCTGTAATTGGAACTTGGTTTGTTCTTCTAAGTCTTGCGGCGGCCTGGGCGTGCTTAACCTCAGGCACCAAAACCTTGCCCTCCTGGGTAAGTGGCTGTGGAGATTCCATACTTTGGATCATCTTCCGTGGGTCCAGTGTATCAAAACACATCTTTTTTCTTCATCCCCTTGGTGGGAATTCCCTTCATCCACTCCCCGGATTGCCTCTCCATTCTGGAAAGGTGTTTGGAAAGCAGCTGCGGCCTTCCAGTGTGGGATCTCTTATAGATGCTCGGTAGGTGCCAGAATTAAATTCTGGTCCGACCTCTGGATTGGCAACATTAAACTAGCTTCGGCTTACCCAAACCTGTTCCGATTGGCTTCCTTCCCAGATGCTTCTGTTCTCGAGTCTTACCAAAATATTAATTCCACTCGGACTTGGATCATTCCATTCGAGATTGAGCTTCCTACGGTCTTGAGGGATGAACTGACTGATCTCATTTCCTCCCTTAACCATTTTGAATGGGCTCCTTCGGATGGGATATCTTGGCGTTGGAACTCGTCAGGGATTTTCTCTGTCAAATCATTCTACAATTTTCTTAACTTCCGCGGTACCATTTCTCCCTCTGCCTCCTTTATCTGGGAGTCGTGTGCTCCTATTAAGGTTCAGGTCAATTCCTGGCTTGCTTTCCACAATAAATTATTGACGGTTGAGAATCTTAATAAACGTAATTTGGCTTGGGGGCAACTTTGCCCATTCTGTTCTGCTTCCCCTGAGGACATTAACCATCTCTTTGTGAGATGCTCTTTCATAGCTCCACTGTGGCAGTCTGTTTCCCTTGCCTGGGGACTTCTTAATCTACCGAGTGACCTTCAAACTTGTTGGAATCGCCTTCCACCTAGTACTAAAGACCGCAAATGTTGGACGCTTTCGGTTCACATCATTATATGGATCCTCTGGCTAGAGAGGAACCGAAGAATTTTTTCACACCTCGCTCGCTCGATCAATCAGCTGATTGATGATTTTCTCTATTTATTTAATTTTTGGTCGTCGAATGCTTCTTCTAAGGATAGAGAGCTTTTCGATAGTTCTCGTATTCAAGACTCTATTATTGTTCTTCGCAATCTTCATGCATTTTAATTTGGTGGGTTTTTCATATTGCTTTACTTTTCTTCTCTCGCAGGTTGAATGAAGCGCCCTACTCTTTCTTAGTCTCGGGCCTGTAGGCCTTTTTGGTTCTGTGGGTTCTCGCTGTTCCTGTTTGTCCCGCTAGATGTCTGAATTTTTGTGATTTTGTATCAGTGCCCATCTTGCTTCTTTGATGGCATCAGGTTAATGGACGTTGCTAGCCTTTTGTGGAAGGCTCAGTTCCTTCTGTTCTTTCGCTGTAAGCTTTTTGGGGCGCTGCTAGATGCCCTTTGTGTTCATGTTTATTCGATCTAACTGTTTCTTGCTTATATTGTTTGCTGCTAGTTTGACTGTGCCTTCCTTTTGTGTTTCCTACTAGATGCTGTTGTGTTCTTATATGGGATTTGCTGTTTTGTTGGCTTTCTAATTATGGGTCTTACTATTGTGGACTTAGTTGTTGCCTTCTCTTTTTAACTCGGTTATATAGCCCTGTTTTTTCTCTGCTGGTTGTTCTATTGTTTGGGAGGGGATCAGTGTGTTTCTTTATGGTGGCTCTCTTTTGAATGCACTTCATTCTTTTGTTCCTTTCCCTTAGCTGGCTTCTTCTCTAGTCAGCAGCAGGTTGTTCTATTGTGTCCCTAACGGAGGGTCATTTGCGAGAGCTCTTTCTTTCGCTGTCCGCTCTGCCTGGGAGTGACGGGGTTCTATCGTGTGGGAGTGGTCCGGTTGCACTTCCAGTTGTCCTGTAGTTTGTCTTTCGTAGCTGGCTCTGCTCCTTGTGGCTGAGGGCGGAGCTCTCGGGGACGTCGCGGATTGCGTTTTCTCTCGGTCGTCAGCCGGTTCTGCTTCTGGTTTCCGATCATGCTCATATTTGTATCGGTTTAGTTTGATCTGTATTATTCTGTTTTACATTTCGTAAAACCATCGATGTACATTTTATTATTATTAATATATTTTTGCTGTGGCTGGAGTCTTTTAGACTCTATCCGTTCAAGTCAAAAAAAAAAAGTTTATCATCTTTCTACGTCTTCTAGACTTATTTCCCTTAAGCTTGGAGAATTTGGTGAATGCCAAATGGTATTTCTAGAACTATGGTAAACGGTTACTTATCATAGTTTTGGACTTTTGGAATTCACTTATTAGAGAGGGTTGGCGTTAGGTCGACAGCTGATCATAAAACATTATCAAATCTTCTAGGAGCCTTGACTCCTTAGCCGACTCCATTTTAATGGGATAAGGCTTAGATGGTGGTGATGATGACGATGATGACTTTGTTATTCACTCTATATTGCATGGAGACTATTTTCTATTCTAAGTTGTGTCCTGCTACACGTGGCGCGTGTCAGACACATGTATTGAGCATGAAACTTTGTGCCGTACCATTTCTTATTTATGTATTTGTTTCAAAAAAATTGTGTTTCAATGTGTCGAACCTTTTTCGTTTTCTTGTTTGTGTGTTTCATGTCCACTCTGCTTAGGGTTACATTAATCATGTAATTGCAAATCTTTTAGGTGAATAAAGGTGTGCAAATTTGTAATTTTTTGAATGAACACACGTTTTGTTTGTGAAGTAATTAAATCATAAAGGTTGGGAATTATCTCGATGAGAAAGACCCCAATGAGCCTAATAGCTCCATGAACGGATTCATGCAGAGATGATAAGCACGAGTAGACACAACAATAATAAATAAAGTAAGAAATCAAATGTGGTGAAAATTAAGGATATAACTATATGAATGGGAAAATACTACAAGGGTATTGATGCTCTTTAAGGGTCAGTAAGTCTCTCTTGAGTCTATCTTATGTGGCCGTATATATTTATATATAGTAGACCACTTGGCGTTCAAGGCTTTTGCATCCATTCTAATTCTAAGAGATTATCTAACAATCCACAAAAATAAGCTTCAACGCAGTCGAAGTTTCTTTTAAATCCTTTCTAGAGCAAAACAACATGTGCAATTCTACCGGTGATTGGAAGTTTCTTCCAATAGATAAAGGTTGCAAACCTTTCAGTTCCACAATCTCTCCAAGAAAGGGAAATGAAGGAAACAATTGAGGTGGGGGTGTTGGGTGGGGGTAGGGTGGGGATGGGCTGGTTGAAACCTACCTCTTCTGCATAGAAAGCCTCCCCTTGACACCCACCCATACACGATTCTTCCATCTTCATATTTGACCTCCTGAGTTCATTCTTCATGCTTTAAGATGCTTCTCTTTGAACTACCTAGGTTACCAAAGGGGAACTATTTGGTTCCAGATCTACCAGTCTGAACTTATCAGGGAAACCAATTTTTGTTAGAAAGGGATGGCCTATATGCTTCTCTTGAAATATTGAACTACCACTTGAAGATTTGCATGTAGTATTTTTAACATTTCATGTGAGCAAACTAGCAAAAGTGTTTACCAACTTCTCGTCCTCAGCCAATTACCTCGCGACTGTACACAGTTGATTTCTTCCTCCTGAACACTCGAAATGACCAGCTTATGCTGACTTATGTTTTTTTTATCTCTTAAAAGAAGGGACATTGGTTTGGCAAAAAATCGTTCGAAGCCATAATAAGTTTCAACTTTCAACTGATGTCCCACACTGTTGAATATTTTAATTAAAATTGATGAAATTATTGTTCACATTCTCTTTCATACGAAGGCTAAGGTATAAAATTTGTTCCCATGGTTCATGGAAGCTGAAATATATAGCTTAGTTCTTAAAATTGTGGATTCTAAATACTCCTTTGGTGTTTGACATTGTTAATCATGAAATTCTTATAGTATGCTGAACATGGTATCTTTCTAGATTATTTGGCTAACAGGTTTTAGGTGTATACTTAAAACTAGAGAATGATTAACTTCTTAGTCATTCTACAAAGGGTTAGGGGATCCCTGGGTGATTAATTGTTACTTGTAACTTCTGGCGAGGTAAAGATATTTATCTGATTGTTTCTGCTTTGGTTGTGAGAAAATTGAATGCATGGAGGTGTTGAACAGTAATTTTAGGTCAAGGCCTCTTTAATGATTAAAGATTTGGCTAAAAGTTCTCAACCTGACCTTAAACTTTTTCCTCATATTCATTAGATTCTAATATTGCATGTATGCATTATTTCATATGATACATGAGTGCACGACTAAATTGAAGGTGTTGAATCGTAGTTAGTCATGGTGAAATCACAGAGAGAAAACCTTTCTAGGATGTTTTTGGGCTTTATTGGCAAAATCTTAATTAAGGTTATTAATGTGACCCTAAGCTCCTACAAAGCTTAGAGGAGAGTGGAAAAAAGGGAGAAAAAAGAAAGAAAGGAGAGAGGTACATAATCACTCTCAGGTCCACATTGACTCTAGACGTTGCCGTTTTTTCACCTTTATATACATAGAAATTTGAGATGAGATTGAAAGTTGAAAAGAATCTAATTCTAAAAGTTTTCCAGATTTCTAATTAGAAATTTGTTGTCATCGGAGTCTGTGAGCCGAGTAATCCTTTCTGCCAGGTTTTCATGGAATTAAACAAGACTTAACTTCTGGAGTGGGGTTTGATACATGGAATATTAAAACCCTAATATTGTGATTACTATTTACTTGGAAACAGATGTTGAGGAATCATGTATTCTATCTTTGATAGTTTTTAGCACATTCTATGATGTAAAACGTAATCTTAAATAGAGAATTTTCAAGAATCTTAAAGGATTAATTTTACCAACATGTAATGCGGATCAAAGTTAGAATTTTAAATAATTAATCGGTTTGATGGATTTCTAAGAATTGAATTAAGTTTAACAAGCCCAATTAATAATTCAGTTCTAACAATCAATAATTAAATTCCTAAGCGTTCTTAGCAAGTAAAAGATTCAATATTGATTCGTACTTTAATTAGGCAAGTAGAACACTCAATCTCGATATTTGTGGTCGACAGTTAAATTAAATAATATAATAGAGATGATAAAGCAGTATAACACAAATATTTGAAAAATAGAAAGGGTATACCGGGGTTCGAAGAAACCCGCATTAGATCTCGGGTTGGCAGCAACGCAGAACACAGCAATCAGCAACAACAGTAAGAGAGAGACCGGCCACAACAGCAAGAGGAGCAAGGGCGACAGTTGGCGGTGACGGCGACAGTGCTGACTGGCGTCGACGACGATGGGGATAGGGCGGTGCTACGGCGAGGGCATCGAGGAGAAGGAAACAGAGACAGCAGCAGTGGTGGTCGCTGTTGTCGATCGGAAGCGGAACAGGGGAGGAGTAGGGGTCTGCTGTGGTGGCGCTGTGGGCAGAGGAGGTCGGGGGTCGGCGGCGCTAGGAGAGCGACAAGGTCGCCGGAGATTGGTCGGAATTGGTCGGGGAAGAAACACAGGAAGAGGGGGTTTGGCAATTTCGGTAGAGAGGGCGTCGGGAGGTAGAGGAGGGGAGAAGGGGGGGAGACGGTGGTGGATCTTGGGGTCGGGATTTGGAGGAAGAGGAAGAGGATAAAGGGGATTAGAGTTTTGGGTAATTTTATTTGGGGATTAGGGTTTGATTTAAGTTGGTTTGGGGATTTGGGATAGTTTTAGAGTTTATCACAAACCCTAAAATTTTATTAGGACTTTTCACAAATCTTAATAATTGGACCTCAATTGTATCACACAAAAAGAGATGAAGAGCAAAACTCAACACAATAATTTTTTAATCAAGAATGACATAACTTCTTATTAATCTCAAGGTCTATGTATAGGCTCAAAACAAATCTCGATACAAATCTCAAAATATTCTAAAATCCAATAAATATTCTAATGCATAAAAGAAAAATTACATATGGCTATAATTGCCAAAAATAAATATGTTACTGAAATAAAATACTAAACTAAACAGAATAGATATCCTCATCATTCTCTCCGGACGGGAGAGAGCTCGACCCAGTTGAGTCAAAACCAATGGTCTTATCATGGGGCTCCAAAAGATCTGGATCCAATTGCGGGAGCTCCTCACGATCACTGCAAGTGTCATCCAACTTCGGCTTATTCTTCCACCTCACCAAATACTTGTGCATACCACCATCTCTTATAGAGATTATCTGATCATCTAAAATATTATTCAATTCTTCTGTCGGTGGGTAAATAGTATCAGGTAAAGGGGTAAATGTGAGAATCTCACTATTAGGCTGCATGGTAGGCTCATCTATATGAAAAATTCTAGGGTTGAATTTTGAGCCTTCATAGAGTACTAGATCCTCAATATTATGTCTTACTTATGCCAAAACCTTCAGAAAGGTCAACGACATAGGTATTATCATTGATTGTATGTAGAATCTTAAATGGGCCTGCAGCACGTATGTTCGTTCTTAACGGATCTAACTGGAAACCGTTCCGGACGAATCCAAACCATCTCTTCGTCACCGATATTAAAAGTTATAAATTTTCTTCTAGTATCTGCTATTAACTTGTAGTTAAAATTATCTCATTAAGTTTCTTGGAAATTTCTCTATGCAAGTCATGAATGTGATATGCAAATGTGGGTGCAGATTTTGTGACCCTAGGATGTTCTAACACATGGATTAAATCTATAGGCTGCCAAGTGACTTGAAAAGGGATGTGTGACTCAGGTACACTCAATGAAGGTGACTGGACGGACTGAATACAATTGAGAGACTAGTCATCCTTTTTTCATCAAAGTCATCACTTACATTAGGTTCATAGGTAAACTCATTGTCGGTTTCATCAGCGATGACTGCAGTACCCTCTACTATATTGATCCTACTTGGGTTGGGACTGTTTCCAGCAAGGTTGTAAACGGCGTCATGCGGTGGCGGTTTGGTCAAGGGGCGCCTAGGGTGCCTAGGCGGCGCCTAGGCGGTCGAATTTATTTTGCCGATTTAGTTAATTTCAGTCCTATTCTTCAATCGTAAGTATAATTATGCAATCCAATTACAAATATTTATCATGTTCTTGTGTAATGTGTAATTAAAGGGTGTTTATGCATAAAAAATCTTTCCTCGTGCAATTAATGTGTAATATGTGCAATTAAAAAAAATAATTGTCCAATTGTAATATGTGCAATATGCAAATAAATGTAATATATGTAACATGTGCTATTTTAATATGTGCAATAGGTGTAATATGTGCAATCCATCACCAATAATACTAAAAAAAGTAAACAATTCCACTGCTATTTAAGCTCCATACATAGTATATAACAGATTAATAAATTAATAGTAGTTCTCTTTTTTGTGTTATTTTATAGTATTTAAAATTTTAGAAAATAAAAAAAAATGCCTGGGCGTTGGACATCAGGCAGACGCCTGATCGGCGCCACGGAAGCATACTTAACAAGACGGTTGCCTAATTACCTATAACCGCCTAGACCACCGCCTAATGCAAAGGCAGTTCGTTCTCCTCCATCTGAGGGCCTAGGCGCCGCCTAGGCGTCCGAGGCGGACGCCATTTAGAACACTAGTTGCAAGCAACATGGGCGTATCCCTTGCATTTATAGCACTTAGTGAGAGGATCAATCTTAGAATAGTTTATTTCAGTGTTCTTACCCATGTTGTCATTTCTAAGTGGATAGAAATTTTAAGTATGTTTGTTTGGGTAACACTTGTTAGGGTATTGAGGAGAGGAGTGCTCAGGTCTAAAGGGATCAGGAGGATTCATTCTGGAGGAATGATCCATCGAATTGCCAGACTTGTAATGGGAATTTGCTTTAAGGTTATCCATATCGAGGACAAGAGCATAAGCTGCCGCTAATGAGTCCACATTTCTATGAATTAGCTCATTCCTTAGATTGGCTCGTAATTCAGCCCTGAATCTAGAGAGAGTTTGTTCTTCACTCACTTTACCTAAAACATTGCACTGAATAAGGAAGTCATCAAATTTATCAATATATTCTTATGTGGATTTACTTTCTTGATAAAGTTGGTTCCACGAATCTAGCAATCGGGTGTGGAACGATAACGGGACATATCTCTCAGTGAGCTTCTCTTTCATGGCTTTCCAAGTGGCTATAGGTGTCAGGCCTCGGCCTCTGCGGGCTTGTTCAAGATAGGTCCAGTGTTGAGCTTTCCCAGTCAATTTCATCGTGGCAAATTTAACTTTCAGGGCTTCGCTCATGTCAAACCACACAAAGTAGTGGTTCATCGCACGGATCCAATCAAGATAAGCTTAGAGTTCCATGTGGCCTTCAAAATGGGGAACATCAGTCTTAACGTTCTTCTTATATTGCTCGTCAGGGTCACGTTCTTGACGTCGATCGTCACGAACATTCCTTTGAGGGATCTGACGATTAGCATGAAGCTCAGGGGCAATAGTTTGATTTAATTCCACTTTCTCAAGCCTCTGATTGATATTGGCAAGAGTTGCTTGAATGGCAGCTAGGGTAGCGGAAACATCAGAGTTGTCCATCTCACTTTGTGGAGGGGTTCGCGGAGGTCTAGGGTTCCTAATTGGGTGGTTTGAGAGGGACAAGAAAAGCTCTACAGGATATGTGATTGTGCTGCGAAGACGCATTCACCAACGGGAAAAACTAAGGGTCGTGGGGATGTGTGTTTGTTAAAATTTGGGGACACGTGTTCTAAATGCACATAAGTTTTTTTTATAAAAAATTTAAATAATTAATTTGAAGTGATCTAAAAGAACGAAAGAAAAAATAATAAAAGACTCTAAACGATTTTAAATGAATGTAAAAATAATGCCTAACTGATGCAAGAACTAGGGTTTTAAGAACCTTCGCTCTGATACCAAAATAATGTAAAACGTAATCCTAAATAGAGAATTTTCAAGAATCTTAAAGGATTAATTTTACCAACATGTAATGCGGATCAAAGTTAGAATTTTAAACAATTAATTGGTTTGATGGATTTCCATGAATTAAGTTTAACAAGCCCAATTAATAATTCAGTTCTAACAATCAATAATTAAATTCCTAAGCGTTCTTAGCAAGTAAAAGATTCAATATTGATTCGTACTTTAATTAGGCAAGTAGAACACTCAATCTCGATATTTGTGGTCGACAGTTAAATTAAATAATATAATAGAGATGATAAAGCAGTATAACACAAATATTTGAAAAATGGAAAGGGTATACCGAGGTTCGAAGAAACCAGCGTTAGATCTCGGGTTGGCAGCAACGCAGAACACAACAATCAGCAACAACAGTAAGAGAGAGACCGACCACAACAGCAAGAGGAGCAAGGGCGACGGTCGGCAGTGACGGCGACGGGAACAGGGCGGCGCTACGATGAGGGCGTCGAGGAGAGGGAAGCAGAGACAACAGCAGTGGTGGTTGCTGCTGTCGATCGGAAGCGGAACAGGGAGGAGCAGGGGGTCTGCTGTGGTGGCGCTGGGGGCAGAGGAGGAGGAGGTCGAGAGTCGGCAGCGTTAGGAGAGCGATGAGGTCGCCGGAGACTGGTCGGAGTTGGCCGGGGAAATACACGAATAGGGGCTTTGGCAGTTTCGGCAGAGAAGGCGTCGGGAGGTAGAGGAGGGGAGAAGGGGGGAGACGTTGGTGGATCTTGGGGTCGGGATTTGGAGGAAGAGGAAGAGGAGAAAGGGGATTAGGGTTTTGGGTAATTTTATTTGGGGATTAGGGTTTGATTTAAGTTGGTTTGGGGATTTGGGATAGTTTTAGAGTTTATCACAAACCCTAAAATTTTATTAGGACTTTTCACAAATCCTAATAATTGGACCTCAATTGTATCACACAAAAAGAGGAGAAAGGGGATTAGGGTTTTGGGTAATTTTATTTGGGGATTAGGGTTTGATTTAAGTTGGTTTGGGGATTTGGGATAGTTTTAGAGTTTATCACAAACCCTAAAATTTTATTAGGACTTTTCACAAATCCTAATAATTGGACCTCAATTGTATCACACAAAAAGAGAGAAGAGCAAAACTCAACACAATAATTTTTTTAATCAAGAATGGCATAACTTCTTATTAATCTCAAGGTCCAGATTTAGGCTCAAAACAAATCTCGATATAAATCTCAAAATATTCTAAAATCTCATAAATATTCTAATACATAAAAGAAAGATTATATATGGCTATAATTGCCAAAAACAAATATGTTACTGAAATAAAATACTAAACTAAATAGAATAGATCTCTTCATCATTCTATTCCTGGGCTTCCTACTATATTTAGTACTGGACACTACATTTTCCCTAACTACCCTTCAATGTCACTTATTTATAATCATGGGAGAAGTATAAAAGAAATATGCCAATTATTTAGCATCCCCATGCATATCCTCTACTTCCGAATTCAACAATGGAACCAAATGAGAATCTACTTCTATATAGTGTGGATTCAATGAGTTGTTATCAACTTTAGTGTCTCATGTGCTTATTATATATACTGTATATGGTACCCTTCAATGTAATTTGTTTATAATCATTGGTGAAGTAGAAAAGAAATATGCCAATTATTTAGCATCCCCCTGCAAATCCTCTACTTCTGATTTCAACAATGAAACCAATGAGAATCTAATTCTATGTAGTGTGGCTTCAGTGAGTTGTTATCAATTTTAGTGTCTTATGTGCTTATCATATATACTGTATATGATATCATTTCAATCATTACTTAGTCACCTTGTTTACCCTGTGTACATTGTACTGTATAGGTTAGATTAAGAGAATATTCTCACCATGTATATTGTACTGTATAAAGGACACTATGGTAAACTCTTAATTCTGTTACAACCTAACTAAGACATCAGAAAATTTATTTGACCTCTTTTCTCAATGAATATCAAGTGAGGTTTTCTCTTAGAGTTGTCAGTGAGCAGCAAATATATTTTCGACTCAATATTTCTGATCCCCAAAATCATATGTGATACCCACCCAGCTATGCTCATCACCATCGCTGATCCTATTTTTGTTATTGTATGAAACAGAAATGTTAATCATTGAATTTCTCTAATTCAGAAAATTGAAATGACTCGATTAGCCTTCCCAGAAGATTTTTCATTGATACTGATAGAAGAGAGAAACCATATATTTCTTCTATCACTTTATTCATATTTGCAGAATTTTGCACTAGAAGGTTAGTTGATCAGTATGGTCAAGAACAGTACAGGGCAATTGTGGCAGTCAAGGACATTGGGTTACTGGATGAAATATCTACATGGTTGTGGAGGTCTAAGAAATACAAGTATTAGGTTCTGCAGTGTTCGCTGGAAAAACCTATTTGGGAGGTTTTGCAAGATGATTGGGACTATGATATTGATTAACCTATAAAAGGATCTACACAATAAATGAACCAACAAGGTCGTGAGAATCTCATCTCTTTACTGCTTTAGCTCATTTGTCTATTCATGGTCGTGATGATGGTAAACACGTGAAAATTAGAAAATCATACTTGATCCCACGGTACCTTGTCAGTTAGGTGAAGTTTTTCAAACTTCTCTAATTATAATGAACCATGATTGCTAATCCTTTTCCCACTTTGTATAATCTCCTTCTCCTTGGGAGTTTGATGGGTGAATTTCAATGAGCATTTAAAGCAAAAATATCTCTAGAATTCAGACGTTCCAGCTACCTATGTTCCATTTATATCCTTTATCAATGAATTGCTAAGAAATTCAAGGAGGATCATATCTTTGTATGATGGTATAAACATGTATTGAGCTTGCACAGTTTTAATGTGGTGGCCGTACAAGTTGGTGATCTAGTTCAAAATGTTGTTTGTGTATTTTCCAAGAGTTTTTCATAAGGAGTATACTTTGTCATGAATTTGGTTCGACTTTTAATTACTTCCATGTATGGTTTTTAGGATCACTTGCTCACCTCATTCCCAATTTCATTTTATTTACCACAAGCTTTTTTTTTTCCAGAAAAAGCTGCCAAGTTTCCTCGAATGAACTTTTGGGACCCTTACAAGCGTTTAGGTGTGACTCGTGATGCTTCAGAAGAAGAAATCACTTCAGCAAGAAATTTCCTTCTGGAGCAGTATCACGGGGATGAGAGAAGCGTGGAGTCTATTGAGGCTGCTTATGATAAGATACTGATGGCCAGTTTCAGAGCCCGGAAGAAAACAAAAATCAATCTAAAGAGCAGGTTGAAAAAGAAAGTAGAGGAATCCCCTCCATGGTTCAAACAATTGGTTGGCTACCTTGAGGTTCCCCCAGTGGATGTTGTCCTTAAACGGCTATTCCTTTTTGCTTTCATGGCAGCATGGAGCATAATAAATTCAGCTGAAACTGGACCTGCATTCCAAGTATGTGCTTACATTGTCTTTTTTGGGTTTCTGTATTACGTTGAAATTGTTTTCTTATGATCATATATGTAAAAAGATTTGGTAGTAAGACCCTCCTTAAACTTTAAGTTACGCCATATAATAAATACACCCCAACAGTGACCCAAACCCATACCGTACCTACATGTAAGGGCATTTATGAAGAACTTTGGGGGATATCTCTTATAATGTAAGTTTTATAGGGAATGTATCAAATTAAGTTTCTGGGTGATTTTTAAATAAAAAAATCTTATTTTGTCAGTTGCTAATTCCTACCCCATTAAACTTGAAGTTATATCAAACACAATCCAAACTGCCCAAAATGTCCCTAGGGGATATATTATATATACCATACATTGTATAATTGGAAGTTTTGTGTGGTAGCATGGAGGTGATTTCTAAGATAAAATTATCCTTTTCTGATGTTTTAGTAGTGGATCTGTCTGTTCCTTCTTACTTAACAGCAGAAATCTTCATATGTTTTGGTATTCAGTCAACTTTTTATTTGACTGCAGGTTGCACTCTCATTTGGATCTTGCATCTACTTTCTCAACGACAAGATGAAGAATGTCATTAGAGCCTCTGTGACTGGGTATGTTAAGAAAATTAACAATGCTAGCGCATAAAACCACCTGCATATATATTAATTATTATTTTGTTTTATCTTCCAGATTTGCTGCTCTTGTTATAGGCTGGACGGTTGGTTCCATATTAGTTCCCACAATTCCTACTGCTCTTCTGAATCCAGCATGGTCTCTTGAACTCATGACCTCGTTGGTATCATATGTTTTCTTGTTTCTCGCCTGCACTTTTCTCAAGTAAAACCAGCTACTATTTTCCCTTCCTCACTGTGTGGAATGGAGTTAGTTCTTCCTCTCTTCTTTTTTTTCCTTCTTTTCTTTGACAGAATTCATTGTACGAATAGGAATTTTCAACATTGTGCTTCAATTTTATCATGAGCAGAATTTTCTGGGACAAACCTTTATATGATATATATTACAAAGTTGGATAGGAATGGTATGATGTGTGGTAACAATATGAAGAGTTGTACAACAACTTTTGGCTCACCATGTCGGTCACAGGACTACAAGAACCACCGTAGTGCAATTATCATTACTCGACTAAGATGGATGAATTTTGAATGAGTATGTAGGGAGAAATTGACATAAGTGAGATATTTGCCTGTAGATGATATCCTGCTCAATAATATATTGAATTATAGATTACATTCCGCTATATTCTGGCTAATCAGTTGAAGACTTATTTGAAGAGTGTTTCTTTGGGTTATTCTGAAGCTAAACAAGTCATTTGGAAAGTTATATATCCAGCCTGTTAGTTGTTTTTGTATTGAACCGGCCCCCTCATTAGAACTTAGAAGTTTGCATGCTAAGCAATTTATATATGACTCTTTTCTTTATTGAGATTTTGAGAGGCAGAGCAGGAGTGATTGGTAAGGAGATGTGTATAATTTGGAAATATAACTGAATCAGTTTGTTCAAGACAAGTTCGTCATGACTCCATTTGTAGGGGAACTGATCGATTAGAAACCACAAAGGTACACCTATTATTATGCTCATTTCTGATCACTTGTAGCGAATATTGAATACAAATGCAGATATCGCTGGGGTATCAAACTGAATATCAATGTTTGATAGATACAAGGCTGAATTAACATCGATAAAATTTTATCCATTTACGCCCCTAGTTCACTATATGCATCACAAGTTCACAACTGCTTCCTTGCTGTAATTGCTCTGAAATATTACAACATAACAAAGCTTTATGGCTAGTAGCTAGTTTGTCAACCTTCTTTTTGTTTCTAATTAACCACCATGATGTTGGTTCTCTCCGGGTATATTTTTTAATCTGCTCCATATTATGCATCATCCTATATGCCCTTCAAAGATCTACATGTAACATGCTTGTAATCACAGTTATTAACTATTTTTCTTTAATCTATATTATAAGTCCTTAATATATTCTTGTACGATTGGCTATGTTTGATCAAATATGTAGATATATTTGATATTAGACAAGAGGAACATGCATGTTTGATCTTGTCAATCTTAATTCCATGACTCCTTGTTTTGCAGTCAGTATTTTTGTTGTTGTCTAATTTGGAGGAATCGTGAAATGTTTGGTGATTTTTATAATTGGGGTCTTAAATAATTAAGTTGGAGAAGATCCCGTGCAAATTTTTCGGTGGATTCCTACAAGCGATACATGAATGTAGAATGAAGAATACTGATATAGCTAATTAAGAAATAAGTAATAGTCTGAATTGCTAATTAAGCAATGTTTTTGGTCTAATTAATTGTTTGTTTATGAAGTATGTTAGTTGTTGATAGGGTGGATCTAATGTAAGACAACTCAAAAGGAATCTAGTTCATTGATGATTAACTAGAAGTTCGATGTGTCATTTGACACTTGTACTAGTGTTTTATACTCACTTTTCCATCTCTATTTCTCATTCTCACTGAGAATACACAAGGGACTTAGAGCATCCACGGTAGTCAGCTAAAAATCTATTTTATGCATATTTCGTCACTGTAGTATCCACACTTGTCAGGCATTCTGCCATTTTTTTCCCTTTTTGCTACAGTAAAAAGGCAAAGATAGCATAAGATATAGCAATATGCATATATAAAAAAAAAAAATTTAATAGTCGGACGAAACATCATATTTCGTTCGTTGAAAAAAAATATTAAAACACAATTTCTAACCGATTTTTTTTTTGATTTTTTTTTTTTAAATGTGATGTTTCGTCCAAGCCATTCTCACATGGGTCCCTTTCCCTTTTTTTGTTTAAAATTTTTTTGCGAATGACCATCATGGTTACTGGGTGCAAATTTGTAAAAAAAAAATTGCAAATATTTTTTGTGAAATTTTTTGAATTTTATTTTTGCAATTTTTTTTTGCAAAAACACCCCCTTAAAAACCGGACGAAACATCCGGTTATTTTGCAAAAAAGAAAAATAATGGCGTCCCGTTTATTTTAATAATAAATTTTACGTTTCTGCCTATTTTAATTCATTTAAATTATTTTTTTTCTCACAGACGAAACATCAATGTCTCGTCTGTTTCATCTTGAACAAAATTATGCATTTTTTAGCTTTTGACGACTACAGCATTTGCTCGAATTGCTAAGATAAAATATGCATATATGCATATTTTAACTCAAACGACTGTGGATGCTCTTAGGGGTGGTTTAATTGGTTGTAAAATGTATCCAACCTAGAAGATTACTGTATGGAAAATGGATCTTTGGAAATGAATTCAAAAAAAATTGATTTGTTTGGATGTAGTTTTATTGTAATGTAGGATAGAGAAGAGAGAAAAAGAAATTTAAAAAAGTAGTAAAAAATAATTGTTGAAGAGTAGGTGAGTTCTTTTATTGGACAATGTGAGGAGAGAGGAGAGAGAAATCAATTTAAAATTATGTGAATAGTGTGCCCCCACTCTTTTCCACTCATTTTGGCCGGAAATCAATGGGCCAAAGAGTGCTACAGTAAAGCCCCGCCTAAATCAAATTCAACATCTTTTACTGTGAACCGTGTTTTTTCTTCAGAAAACATTTCCTACAGTGTTTTTATTGTCAAACAAACCACCCCTTAGTGAATATGATGGATATACATATGTTAATCATCTAATGACCATGTGATGTGGGCATTAGTAGGTGCAAGCGTCAGTATGTGTGCAGTTAGTGTGTATGTATGCAGTCAGTGTGTGTGCAGTTATGTAGCAGTTAGTGTGTGTGTATGCAGTCAGTGTGTATGCAATCAGTATGTGTGCAGTTATGTAATGGCAGTGTGTGTGTGTAAAGTCAGTATGTGTGTAGTTGTGTGTGTGTAGTTGTATGTGTGCAGTTATGTAATGGCAGTGTGTGAGTATTTGTGATCAGTTATGACTGGTAGTAGCCTATATAAAGGCTTGGGTTATTGTAAAAAGGGGATAATTTGGTGAATGAAAAAAATCAAACAACGATAATGTGATGTCTCTGTGTTCAGGTCTTGAATGTGTGAAACTTTAAGGTAAGGTGTGAAACCGACTATTATCCTTCTTTCTTCTATTGATTCATCATCTTCAAAGTTACAAGCTCCCTCTACCATTCCTCTTCTCATCCAACATTCCTCCATGTCCATAGTTGGTAAGTTTTTTCAGGTAATTAAGTCTATCGAATTTCACTTTCATTATCTCTAAATTATTATCTGTTGACTCTGCTACTATATATGAGAGTGAGAGTTTCTACATTCCTGCAGTTTATAAACTTTTATGTCGTCAGTTTTAAATTGCACAACTTTAGTTTTGTTGATAATGTTGTCTAGGGTGTTAAATGGAACTACTAGTGAATATGTAGCTCTTGTTAAATCCGTTAACCCGTAAATGTTTTAAACTTCAATCTATAACTATGCTCAAACGTGTTGGTGAACACTACTTGATTTAATTTACTTGGATAAATCACACACTCACAAGTAGTTTCACATCATTTTGGTATCAGAGTCGGGTTATTCGTAATTCGGCTCTTGCATCACTCCGTTTAGGTCATTTAATTTCAATTTCAGCAAGCTTTTAGTAATAATATAAAAAAATTATTTAGGTTGATTTATTTTCTAGTTTGTGCATTCATCTTAGGTCTTAAATTCATTTAGTTTTAGGTACATTTAGCCATTTTTCCAGGGAATTTCAGCAGTTAGATACTTTAGGATTTTCTTCTGAGTCCCTCCTTCGTCCCTGCCTAGCGCATGAGACTACGAAGCACTGTTAAGGACCCCAAAGAACCTTTCTAAGCTATTCCCAACCATTCAATTAGGAGACGTAAGATTAGGACGATAACACCTCTAGGAGAGTCTAGTTTAAATATCCCTTGTCCTTCCCCTTCTTCTGATACCTCTAGTGTCTTTCCATCCAACCTCTCAATGGATGCCCTCTAAGCAACCCTTACTGAAATTATGGACCGGCTTGCCAGAATTGAACAAACTCAAGCCAATTTTCCAACTCACGACCGTACAGAATTTCGACATGACGGTCAAGATCATCACAGGCAAGCTCGAGACCCTGACGAACAATACTTGAAAAGTGTTAGACCCGATGTCGGCACTTTTGACGGTCGTTTAGAGCCCCAAGCCTTCCTCGATTGGATCCAAGCCATGGACCACTACTTCGAGTGGTTCAATGTGACTGAAGAGCGAAAAGTTAAGATTGCGACAATGAAATTAACTGGACAAGCTCTCCAGTATTGGACTAACGTGAGAAGCACTCGACGAGCACGAGCCCAAAACCCCATTGCCACTTGGGAAGCGATGAAAGACGAACTCAAGGGAAAATATATGCCTATCTCTTTCCATTCTCGTCTTCTCGACTTGTGGAACCAACTATATCAAGGCAGTAAATCAGCGAAAGAATATGTTTCCAAGTTTGACAAGTTCTTGATTCGTTGCAATGCTCTAAGCTCCGAGCCTGAAGTCCAGACCCTGTCTCAATTCCGAGCTATACTTCGAGAGGACCTCCGCAATGAACTCATCCATCGACATGTGGAAACTTTAGAGAAAGCTTATGCTTTTGTTCAAGATCTTGATGACACGAAAGCAAATTCATCTTATAGGTCCAATGATTCTAGGAGTCAAAATTCTAGGTCGACCCTAAGTCAAAATTATGGATCCAGATCCTCTTCTCATTACCCTAGTAAGTCTACCCCAAACTCTTCGCAGCCTAGGAGTGACCCCAAAGGAAAGAACCATGATAGAGACATTTTCAAGACTAGCCCACTCACCAAGTGCTACAAATGCCAAGGCTATGGACATGTTGCAGCCAACTGGTCTAGCTGAGTCAAGGTAGCCATCGTGGACATCAATCCCGTCCTTGACAACAAAGAATCAGACATCGAAGAGTACACCTACGAAGTCAACGATAGTGCTGAATTTGACGATGTTGAGGAAGATAATCATCTCAACTGCATCAATTTTAAGCATTCTCCCAGTATATTAGTTGTTAGATGCGCTTTCTCCCAGCCAAAAGAACAAGATGATTGGAGACGCACTAACATTTTTTACACCTACACCAAGATAGGCGATAAGAATTTTAAGGTGATCATAGACAGCAGTAGTTGTGTCAACGCTGTATCTTCTGCCGTCATTTTCAAAACTGGCCTTAAAGCTGAATCACATCCCCACCCTTACAAAGTAACTTGGATTGACGCTACCTCGATGCAAGTCAACCAATATTGTTTAGTCTCCATTGACTTTAACGTCTACAAGGATAAATCTGGTGCGAAGTGTTGACCATGGATGTAGGCCATGTCATTCTTGGTAGACCGTGGTTGTTTGACCACGACGTAACTAATTTAGGCCGCAGCAATCAGTGTGTCTTTCAGCACAACAACAAAAGGATAAAGCTTAATCCTTCTCAACCATGAACAGGTCCAGTGGCTTCTAAACCCACTGACAAGAAAGGAAAAGAAATTTCTTATATTGGCGTTAAATAACTAAGTCAAGCTACAAGCAGGGGCACCAGTCTTTTTTCTCGCCACTAGAGAAGTCCCTAAGAAAGCTGGGACGCCGATTCCTCCTCAAGTTGTTCCTGTCCTTCAGGAATTTTCTGATGTCTTCCCCGAAGACCTTCCCAACCAACTATCCCCATTGCGTGACATTCAACACGCTATTGATCTGGTTCTGGAAGCAAGTCTTCCCAACTTGCTGCATTATCGAATGAACCCAACTGAGAATGCTGAACTCAAGCGACAAGTTGATGAATTTCTCAAGAAGGGCTTCATCCGAGAAAGCCTAAGCCCTTACGTCGTCTCTGCACTTTTGAGGCCAAAGAAAGACGGAACTTGGCGTATGTGTGTGGACAGTCGCGCCATTAACAAGATAACAGTGAAGTACCGTTTTTCCATTCCACGACTGGAAGATATGCTAGACATGATGGTAGGTGCCACTATCTTCCGTAAGATTGATCTTAAGAGTGGTTACCATCAAATCTGTGTCCGTCCAGGTGACGAATGGAAGACTGCATTCAAGACCAAAGATGGTTTATATGAATGGATGGTTATGCCTTTTGGGTTGACCAACGCCCCAAATACATTTATGAGAATTATGACTCAGGTCCTCCGTCCGTTCATGGAAAAATTTCTCATTGTATATTTTGATGATATTCTCATCTTTAGTCGATCTGTAGTGATTCATCTAGACCATCTGAGGCAGATTTGTAGTGTCTTAAGGAAAAAAGAACTCTATGCTAACTCCATCAAATGTACTTTCCTTACGGACTAGGTCATCTTTCAAGGTTTTATAGTGTTTGCTAAAGGTGTATCAGTTGACCCAGAGAATGTGAAAGCCATTGTCAATTGGCCCAAGCTCCGTAATATTAGAGATGTCACAAGTTTTCATGGACTCGCAACCTTTTACAGAAGGTTTGTACAAGGCTTCAGCAGCATAACAACTCCTATAACGGACTGTTTGAAGAAAAGTGAGTTTGTTTGGACACCAGCTGCCACAAAAGCATTTAATGAGATTAAAAAAAGAATGGTCCAAACTCCTGTTATGCGGTTACCTGACTTTTCAAAAGTCTTTGAGGTGGCTTGCGATGCTTCTGGTATTGGCATAGACGGCGTTCTTAGCCAAGAAAATCATCTCATTGCCTATTTCAGTGAAAAATTAAATGAAGCAAAACAGAATTACTCCACCTATGATAAGGAATTCTATGCGGTGATATAGTCTTTAAAGCACTGGCGTCACTATCTTCTGTCGCAAGAATTCGTTATCTTTTATGACCACGAAGCCTCGAGGTTTATAAACTCCAACATAACTTGAGATCCAGACATGACCGATGGGTTGAATTTCTTCAGGAATATTCCTATACTATCCGGCATAAAAAGGGAGTTGAAAACAAGGTCGCCGATGCACTCAGTCGTTGTCACATGCTTATATCTTTTATGCGCACCCAAGTCATTGGCTTTGAGAGAATCAAAGATGAGTATGCATCCTGCCCTGATTTCCAAAAAATTTATTCTCTTTTACAGGATGGCGTAACTCGAGTGATAAATAACTACCTTCTTAGAGATGGTTATTTATTTTATCTATCTCGGCTATGCATTTTCCGCACCTTTCTTCGAGAATATCTTGTTTGGGAATTGCATGTTGGTGGTCTTGCTGGACATTTTGGGCATAGCAAGACAACTGATGCTGTCGAATATCATTTCTTTTGGCCCAGTTTAAAGAAAGACGTTGTAAGGGTCGTTAAACGATGTCATACCTGTCAATTAGCCGAACAACGTAAGCAAAATACTGGTTTGTATACTCCGTTGCATGTCCCTAACTGCCCATGGCAAGTCGTCGGTATGGATTTCGTGCTTGGTCTCCCAAAGACCCAAAAGAAGCATGACTCCATCCTTGTTGTTGTGGACCGTTTTTCAAAAATGACCCACTTTCTGGCTTGTTCTAAGACCTACGATGTCTCACGTGTTGCTCAAATTTTCTTCGACGGCGTCGTTAAACTTCATGGACTCCTCAATTCTATTGTGTCTGATAGGGATGTTAAGTTCACCAACTACTTCTGAAAAACCCTGTGGCACAAGATGGGGACAAAATTGAAGTTTTATTCGGCCTTCCACCCTCAAACTGATGGACAGGCCGAAGTTGTGAATAGGAGTCTAGGAAGTCTGTTGAGATTGTTAGTAGGCGAAAACATGGGAACATGGGACCTGAAATTTTCTATTGCTGAGTTTGCATATAATTCATCTAAGAGTCGAACCACTGGTATGAGTCCGCATGAGATAGTTTTTGGGTATCGACCTAGACAACCTATAGACTTAGCACCGATGTTAGAACCTCAAAGAGAGTTTGCATCTGCATTTGCATCTCGTATACACAAATTACACAAAGAAATATCCAAGAAAATTGAAGAAAGTAATGCCAACTACAAGTTAAGAGCAAATGCTAGAAGGAGGTTTAAAACTTTTAAGGTGGGTGATGAAGTAATGGTCTGGATTCATCCGGAACGGTTTCTCCCTGGAGCCGTTAATAAGTTGCATGCTCGCAGTGCAGATCCATTTAAAATCTTAAAGAAAAGTAATGACAATGCTTATATTATCGACCTTCCTAAAGGTCTCGACATTAGCAAAACTTTTAATATCGAAGATTTAGTCAGCTATGAAGGCCCAAATTTCAACCCTAGCAACTCATTGATAGAAGAGCCTTCCCAAGAGCCTAATGGTGAGATTCCTCCACTACCCCCACTCCCTGACATCACATACCCCTCAATAGAGGATATTGATAATATTTTAGATAATGAGATTATCTCTACAGGAGATGATGAAATTCGCAGGTACTTAATTAGGTGAAAAAACAAATCAGAGACTGAGGACACATGGCTGGACCGTTCAAATCTTCAGAGACTTGATCCAGATAGGCTGGAGCAGTATGAGAGTCACCCTAGCTTTGATGCACCGACACTGAGTTCATTCTAGAGATTTGGCAAGACCTATTAGCGCCGGCGATATATGGTTCACATATATCCCTGAGCCAGAACAGGCACCACAGCAGTATCAGATTTATCTCGACAGAGTCGAGTTCTCTCCCACCCGGAGAGAATGATGTGGGCATCAGTAGGTGCAGGCGTCAGTATGTGTGCAGTCAGTGTGTA
The DNA here is from genome assembly GCA_017893485.1 of Hemerocallis citrina. Taxonomy (NCBI): domain Eukaryota; kingdom Viridiplantae; phylum Streptophyta; class Magnoliopsida; order Asparagales; family Asphodelaceae; genus Hemerocallis; species Hemerocallis citrina. The sequence goes on along the minus strand of CM030364.1, from coordinate 47,748,300 downwards.
TGCAGTCAATATGTGTGCAATTATGTAGCAGTTAGTGTGTGTGTGCAGTCAGTGTGTATGCAGTTAGTATGTGTGCAGTTATGTAGCAGTTATATAATGGCAGTGTGTGTGTGTATGCAGTCAGTATGTGTGCAGTTGTGTAGCAGTTATGTAATGGCAGTGTGTGTGAGTATGTGTGATCAGTTATGAGTGGTAGTAGCCTATATAAAGGCTTGGGTTATTGTAAAAAGGAGATGATTTGGTGAATGAAAAAAATCAAACAAAGAGAATGTGATGTCTCTGTGTTCATGTCTTGAATGTGTGAAACTTTAAGGCAATGTGTGAAACCGACTATTATCCTTCTTTCTTCTATTGATTCATCATCTTCAAGGTTACAAACCCCCTCTACCATTCCTCTTCTCTTCCAACATTTCTCCATGTCCATAGTTGGTAAGTTTTTCCAGATAATTAAGTCTATCGAATTTCATTTTCATTATCTCTAAATTATTGTCTGTTGACTCTGCTAATGTATGAGAGTGAGAGTTTCTACATGCCTGTAGCTTATAAACTTTTATATCGTTAGTTTTAAATTGTACAATTTTAGTTTTGTTGATAATGTTGTCTAGAGTGTTAAATGAAACTGCTAGTGAATATGTAACTCTTGTTAAATCCATTAACCCGTAAATGTTTTAAGCTTCAATCTATAACTATGCTCAAACGTATTGGTGAACACTACTCGATTTAATTTACTTGGATAAATTACACACTCACAAGTAGTTTCACATCACCATGTCATCACAAAGTGACTCGCTTTATGGTTGGGACTCTGTATAGACTTAAGTTGTCCAGTTGGTCTTCTCCCTCCCCAGGCTCTCATCACCACAACGACCACAGCGACTTCGACTGAGAAAAAGGAGAAATCAAAGGAGAAAAAGGAGAAATCAAAGGGAAAAAATGGAATGAGAGTACAAAATGCAAAGCTGGAGAAGGCAATCTATCCACATCATATGTTGCCTCACTCATCAGATTGTGTGGTTGTGTAACCAGTGGTCCTACTACAAACAGAGGTTACACTACTAAATCATGTGGCATGTTGATCCTAGTAGATATGGACATGACAAGAAAAGTGATAATATTGGTATGGTGAATTAAGATTCCTTCCTACATACTACTTTAATCTATACATCATGAAGTCCAAAAAGATATGAAGATTTGAGATGATTAGATTATTTTAATCTAATTCATCTAACTTCATCAATCATTAAGGCTACTTAATAGTAATTATTTGCTTAGGTGTTTAGTTTCAAACTACCAAACACTCCCTCCATCTCTCTGTATAAAGGAACCTTCCTACTATCCATCTTCCTTCCCCTGCATTCCCTCCCTCACATTTTTCTTCTAAATACCATCACCTAACAAAATGCCGAAGCCCGCCAAGAAGCTAAGCAAGCTCAAATCATTGCTCAAGCGCCTCCCGTCCTTCTCCACTCGCCTGGCAGCCACTGCTTCCACTACTGCCTACAATCCTCATCAAAAAGACTCCTGTCAGTTACCTAGTGGGCTTCATCCGGTCTATGTTGGTAAATCTCGGCGACAATACCTGATCTCCTCTGAAATAGCCAGTCACCCTCTATTGCAAGTGTTGTTACAGCGAGACAATGGGGATAGCAATGGTGAAAGTGCGGTAGTAGGATGCGAGGTGGTGCTTTTTGAGCACTTGCTATGGATGCTCGAGAATGGTGACGATGAGAGTGTATCGGCTGATGAGTTGGTGGAGTTCTATGCTTACTAATGTCTCAGACGACAATCGATTCTTAGTCAACCATATAAGAGTGTATAAGAAATATGTTGTGTTGCATGTGCTTTGGTTTGGCTATAATGTGGGAATATCTAGTAGGGGAAAAGGAAACATTGTCATGTTGGTGGTGGAAATAGGACTTTTTGGGGAGAACAATTGATCCTTTATATGTAGTTGTCTCCGTTGTGTTTATATTTATGTAAACAGATTTAAGTCAAATGTTGCAGATGTGGTGTTCTTCTGTTTGTTGAATATAATTTTTGTTTATATGTTATTCTTTGCTATAATTTTCTTGTATCATGTATGATTGATTCATTACTATGGCCATGCTTCACCCTCTAACCTGGATTACAGAAGCTACAATCAAAAGAATGAAGATTTTTATTTATTTTTTTATTTTAGCTAAAAAGAATGAAGATTTTAAGGTGTCCTTTGAAATCTATGGTCAAATATTAATCCCTTGTCCATGGAGAAGTATTTAGCATAACTGACAGATATCAGTCTAGATACAATAATTAATACATACATCTTGTTTTCTTTATCATTAACAGTGAGCCTCACAAAGTAAAGTTTTATGAATAAGATTTTAACTTAACAGAAAGAAATAATGTTCAGTCCAGCCAACAGTTTGCATACATCTTATAAGTTGTACAAATTACTTTGTGATAGTGAACCATCATGTGCAAAATACAAATAATATTACTCTCTCTCTCTCTCTCTCTCTCTCTCTCTCTAATAAAACAGAAAGAAAGCTATCAAGTGGCTCTCCTCCAATCCCCTCAAAATCAAAGGCCAAGATCTAATCTTACAAAACACCTTTCTCTCTCCCCCCCCCCCCCCCCCCCCCCCCCCTCTCCCTCCCAAAACAACTCCTTTATTTATTTAATTTTCTCTCTCTCTCTCTCTCTCTCTCTATATATATATATATAGGGTAAAAGGGATATGAGCAACTTGCTCATTTAGTAAATGAACAATTGATTATGTGGCATGCATATGATACATTGGACAACTAACCCTTTTAAGGATTTCCAATCACATGTATGCCACATCATCAATTGCTTATTTACTAAATGAGCAAGTTGCTCACACCCCTTTTTCCCATATATATATATATATATATAGAGTCCCCTTCGGTTGCACACTACTTTTGATGAGCACTCCGTGAGCACTCATGAAATAGAGCACCTATAACAAATCCGAACCGCTCATATTGTTCTATATACCTTAGATAGCCTAACAATAAAAAATCAAGTAATTTGAAGTTCATTTGCCCATCCATCATGCTGTTAGAATTTTCAGCCATACAATTTTGTAATGATGTAAATCATGGGCAAATGAACTTCAAATTACTTGATTTTTTATTGTTAGGCTATCTAAGGTATATAGAACAATATGAGCGGTTCGGATTTGTCATAGGTGCTCTATTTCGTGAGTGCTCACGGAGTGCTCACCAAAGTAGTGTGCAACCGAAGATTTCTCTCTCTCTCTCTCTCTCTCTCTCTCTCTCTCTCTCTCTCTCTCTCTCTCTCTCTCTCTATATATATATATATATATATATATATATATATATGCAAACATGGACTTTTATACCTCAATTTATAATTCTCTCTCTCTCTCTCTCTTCTCTCTCTCTCTCTGTTGTTGATTTACTGTTTACAAGTTCATATGTTGTATCGTTTTGAAAACGTGCCGTAGGCACGTGCCCACGGGCAAATCTAGTATATATATATCACAAAATTGATTAGAGATAACCTAAATATGTTTAAACTTAGTTTTGTCTTGAGTTTCTGCTCACATATGGAGGATTGTCTTGGACAAAAAGTATTCTATTTATATTGTTTGGAGTTAACCAAAATAGTGAAAACTATTTAGAGCCCATTCTGAAAACAATGTTTGTTATGAACTAGGGATGTCAACCGGGCCGGATTGATCCGCGATCCGTCCACACAAATTCGGTCCACAATTATGCGGTTCAGGTCCAGGTCAAACCCGCAGGTATACCCGGGTCGACCCGGGTCGAAAAAGTAGACAACCAAACCCGCTCGACCCGGCTCACTTGACCTGTTGACCAAGTAAAATCCGCCCGACAACCCGGGGGTCGACCCGCGGGTTTGGACCCATTTGACTCACGGGTCGAACGGGTCAGAAACAGACTGTTGGGGCTATTTTTTTATTATTCCCACCCCCATAAATACCCCCTTAATTCAATCTAACAACTTTCTTACTCTCTTTACTACTGCAACTCAATTCAATCTCAATTCAATCAAGTGTTTTCAACAAAGAAGTGAAAATTTTTGATCGTATCAAATTGTGTTGATTCAACTCTCAACTACGTCTGCTTCAACTCCTCCAACAAAGAAGCTCTCTCTCTCTCTTTCAAGTTTCAACGACTACCGGATTACTGACTACTCTTTACTTTTATTTTCTCTCTCATTTGTATATTCGATTATCCGCGAAGTACGGTATCAAAATTTCATAACCCTCCTATTGTCTTGAATTTTGTTGTAGTTTTAATTTTTTGTATTATATTTGTTTGTTGGTTTTTCGATTTTCTCTTTCAACCCTCCTATTGTTGGGGCTGTTTTTTTTTCGTTTTTTCACATACACTAGTAAAATACTAGAAATCTTTTTTTTTCACATACACTATTACCATGTCTAGATCACGAGGTAGCGGCCGTAGCCAAAATAGACAAGATTCCACCGGTACTTCACGTTGGCCTCCAATTATCCCACAAATTGAACCCGAATTTACACATAATCTTATGGTAGGAACTCGCGATATCCCTACACACGAACTAAAAGAAGAAATACATAATGTTGACACACAAACAAAAAAAAAATATGAAACTTAAGTAGAAAATAGCCTGATCAAGCAGAAAACTGCTTAGGTAGCGGAGCAAAGGGGATAAGCCGACGACCGTCAAAGAAATCTATCAACGAGTCGGGAAGTGCAAAGCTTATGAAAACATCGCAGGTACAAAATCGAATATCTCTATATTTGGTTCTATTCCTGATCATTTATTACTTCAGCTCGTCAATATCTATGGATTAGATTTGCATCATAACACACACAACAGTATTTTTGATGATATTCAGGGTAGAGAACTGGCTAATGTTGCTAATGTTCAAACCGGTTCACATGGGGGGACAAGCGTCGATTGCGTGTCCCGAAACCTGATAGAGCTGGATGCTACTATACAGGAACAAGGGGGGGTAGATTCTCTTAATGTGTAAAATCCTATTCTGGAACGTTCGAGGGCTTGGCAAGGCAGCCAAGCGTACAATGGTAGGTGATGTTATTCGTAATAATCATATTGACATTGTTTGTTTGGAAGAGACCAAATTAACTCAACCAACGAACTTGGAGCTCAGGGGTCTAAAGATAGACTATATACAGGAATGGAAGGTAAGGGATGCAGTAGGTGCATCAGGGGGGATCATGGTAGGGGTCAACTCCAGTAAATTTGATTTACTGGATGATTTGGTGGGGGATTTCACGGTCTCGATTGTGGTCCAAAGAAGGCACGACGGGTGGAAGCAAACTATCACGGCGGTGTATGGTCCAAATGATAGATCTCTAAGGCAACTGTTTTGGGATGAGCTCCACCAAATAAGGGGAAGGTGGGGTCTACCTTGGGTGGTGGGGGGGGATTTCAACATCGTTAGGCACACTTATGAAAGGAGTGGAGGGACGGGAAATGGCCATGATAGGAGGAAATTCAACCTGGTTATATCAGGTTTAAGGTTGATGGACATCCCAATTAATGATCGGCGATTTACCTGGTCTAACCGTCGTAGGGAGCCGTCTCTGGCAAAACTAGACAGGATTCTAGTATCTACAGACTGGGAATCCAAGTTTTCTATGGCGATGGCCAGGTCATGTATTCGAAATACATCGGACCATGTACCTATCTTGGTCGATACAGGAGAAGAGGATAGAAGAAGACAAAGACTATTCCGGTTCGAGAAGATGTGGCTGACTAACAAAGACTGTCAAGAAATTGTCAAGAAATGCTGGGAAGAGGTACATGGGCAGGATGAACCAGCTGCCAGACTGAACAAAAAATTGGCTTGTCTTAGAAGGAGACTAAGAAGGTGGAATAAAGTTACGTTCAGGAACATTTTTAAAAAGAAACACGAGGTCATCATCGAGATAGAGGAACTAGAAAAAAAGGAGGAAGTCGGTGTCCTGGATGATATTCAGTTCCACAGACTTACGACATGCAGAGAAGAAATCCAGCAAACATACATCAACGAGGAAATTTTGTGGCGGCAACGATCCAGGGTCAGGTGGCTAAAAGAAGGGGATGCTAACACTAATTACTTCCACAAGATTGCAAGTATGCGACGTAGAGTCAACTACATCCACTCTCTGGATATCGACGGTATAGAGGTGGAAGATGAGAGACTGATTCGACAACATGTGGATGCCAAATTCAAAGAAATCCTTGGACAAAACAGGGAAGGACATACTGAATCCAATGAGAATTTATGGGAGGTACTACAAGGTGAAAACTTACAAAGAGTGGAGGCCCTGCAAGATCCTTTCACGATGGAGGAGGTGAAGGCAGCGGTGTGGGGCCTAGGACAAGACAAAGCTCCGGGACCAGATGGATTTCCTATTTTTTTCTACAGACAGTTCTGGGATTTTGTGAGGCATGATGTTATGGCTATCATGCATGCTTTCTACGACGGATCTTTGAACATGGAGAGAATCAACTACGCTAATGTTTGCCTTATCCCCAAAAAGCAAGCGGCAAGAGATGTAAATGATTTCAGACCGATCAGTTTGATTAATTGCTCAATAAAAATCATCACGAAGGTCCTCGCTAACCAACTTGGTAGAATTATCGGGGACATCATAGAGGACTATCAGACGGGCTTTATTGCCGGTAGAGACATCCTAGAAGGAGTGGCGCTGGTGCAGGAAGTCATACAAGACACGAAGAGACGTAAGAAGGCGGGCTTCATGCTGAAACTAGATTTTGAGAAGGCATACAATAAGGTAGAATGGAAATGCTTATTGGAGATTCTCCAGCAAAGAGGCTTTGGTGACAGATGGATAGGATGGATTCAGACTTGGCTAAATACTTCCAAGTTCTTTGTATTGGTAAATGGGAAACCAGAAAAGGAAATCAAATGCAGGAGAGGTCTCAGACAAGGTGATCCACTGTCACCACTCTTGTTCACCCTAGTAGGGGACGGACTGCATAGAATGCTACACGCCTACAGAGAAAATGGTCTTATCAATGGCCTAGGTATGAGGAGGGGTATCTCTGCAGTTATGAATGTCCAATATGCAGATGATACTGGGAGTGTGATACTGCACAAGCAGTGCTCCTAAAATGGGGTCTCTATTTATTTGAAGAATGGCCGGGACTTAAAGTGAACTATAACAAAAGCTCCATTACTCTCTTAGGTGACTCTGGGGAAGCAGGAATATCTGTGGCCAATATTCTTAATTGCCCAATCCAAAAACTTCCGATTAAATACCTGGGGTTGCCGATCGGTACGGGTAATATTAAGAGGGGGGACTGGCATGGCATCATAGACAGGATCGCGAGCAGGCTAGAGGGATGGAAAGGTAAAATGCTGTCTTTTGGAGGAAGACTTATATTGCTCAATTCCGTCGTCAGCTCTATACCTCTATATTTTATGTCATTCTACCAAATTCTGGTATGGGTGATCAAAAAGATAGACAGACTGAGGAGACGGTTCTTATGGCATGGAGTGGGGATTGGTAAGGGGTATGCCTTAATCAAATGGGGCATAGTGTGCAGACGTAAAGAGTTTGGAGGGTTAGGGATCGTCAACATTCGCCAAATGAACCGAGCCTTGCTATGCAAATGGTGGTGGAAACTCAAAACTAAAACCAAGACTAAATGGGGCACAATGTTAAAAGCGTCATATTTGAAGAATGACTGCATTCACCAGAGACAAAAAAACAAGGATTCAGCATCCGGGTTCTGGAGAGGGGTCAATAATACTAGAGACATCTTCATCTGCGGGGTAACTTTCTCAATTGGTAACGGAGAATCGACGTGCTTCTGGAAGGACAAATGGTGTGACAATATAAACCTTAAGAGGAGATTCCCACAAGCCTACAAGTTTGCTACGGATAAACATGATCGGGTAGCTAAAAATTGGAGGAATGAGGAGTGGAGACCAAGACTAACAGGAAGACTCACAAATGAGGCTAGAAGGCAAAAACGAGAGATCATTGAATTCTTACAGGATTGGAAGCCAACGGGGAATGATCAGGAGGACAGACCTAAATGGGAGGCAGAAAAAGGGGGAGTCTTCTCAGTTAAATCAGCGTATAAATTACTAAACGATGGGGGAGTTAGAGTATTCGATCCAGTTTGGAAGGCAAAGGTTCCACTTAAAGTCAAGACTTTTAATTGGCTGGCATGTAGAGACGCCATTCTAACTCGAGATAATTTGGTTAGGAGACGGTGGCAAGGACCGGTAATTTGCGTTATGTACAATCAGGAGGACGAAACGGTGGACCATCTAATGGTTACGTGTAGCTTTGCGAGGCCAATTTGGAATGACCTGCTTAAAAGACTAGGGATTTTCGGAGCAGGTCCGGAATCGGTTCTTCACGCTTGGGGGGGAGGGGGGAGGGTAGATGGAGAGAAGGGAACATCCAAAGCAGCATGTCTTGTATTTGGGACACCGGGGTGGCGGCTAAATGTTGGGGCATATGGCTTGAAAGAAACAATAGAATCTTTAGAAGCACACACAGACACATCATGCATCAACAATTATTGCTCAAGATTATTGCTTATATTATGTTCTGGTCTAAAACGGCAGGTGACGAACAGTCAAAGAAGATCAAGGACATATACAAGGACATTGCCACCAACCAGGTCGAAACTCAGGAAGGGGAAGGCACAGCAGAAGAGGCTTGACTACATGGTGGCAGGAAGGTGGAACATGCAGCCGGGGGATGAGGCTTTATGGTTGTTTCAGGAGTATATTTTGATGTATTTTGGGTCTTTTTATTACTTGTATGTATTTTGGTGGGACTCATGGGTTCGGGGAAGACCTATGTAGGGGACTTTTTTGTTTTTTGGGCGGACAATGAGTATCATGGCCCAAATGTGGGTGACATGAACATCATTGTCAATTGATGAATTTGGTGTTTTATTAAAATCTTTTTAATGAAACTAGGGGAGGCCTAGGCCAACTTTTTCTTATAAAGAAAAAAGTATCTCTACTCGGAAAATACTCTCAAACTGATTTTAACTAGAATTATTTTTTTTTCACATGTCCTTTTTGTGGTTGACAGAGTTCAAAAGATGAAATGATTAAAGGAGGGAACCCTCCTCGTGGAACACATC